>CM038680.1:727926430-728641003 GCA_021605205.1 Aegilops longissima | reverse complement strand
TGATTAGTTGAATAATAATGATCTAATTTAGTCTTTGAATTATGAACGATAGGAAATGTCATCATCGGACGACTTAAAGTCTCCTGGTGCGATCGGTGCCACGACGATCGAGGTGAGTGCGACAGGCCTCACCGGACGATGGTCGGCGCTCAAAGATTAAGCTCGAGGAGACTTTCAAGTTGAAACGGTAATTTTCATCTTTTACAATTCGAGTATAGTTTTTTCATAATTAAGCATGACTTCAACTATTTCAACGTGTAATTTTCATCTTTACAATTCGAGTATAGTTGATCCCATGCCATGCAAGACGCTATGTCTTGGAGAGGATGGATTTTGAAGACCATGAAAATTTTGAAACGAAGAAAATTCACCTAAGGACCCATCATGATGTGGATTTTGAAGTAAAGTTGTATAATGCTGAGAGCGTAACCCATTTTGGTTGCAAAAATTGGGAAGCATTTTGCAAATTGTATGGTTTTGATGAGGGTATGTTTGTCACCATGGATCTTGGTGATCCTGAAATCGAGCAAGACAATATGGACATTTGGGTCCTTGTTGATACTCCTCCAGTTCTACCGCTATGTGAGTTTCTCAAACATAGTTAATTATTAATAGAACTTATATTGTTCATTTCAAAATAGTTGACAGCTTATTTCCATTGACAGCTTATTTTGAAGTATCAAAGAATGTGCAGAATATGGTAGATAGAACTTACTACACCGATGGCTTTGAGTTAACTTACAAGGAGAAAACTCATCTGGTTGGATTTTGTAATGATATTGAGAATTACAATATCTACAATCGAACTCCTCAACATTATGGTCAATACGTGCCACTAGTGCACGTGTTGAACTACGGTAACTACCATGGAGATACCCTGGTAAGTTTTTTTACTATTACGACATCCGTGCATCTTTTGAGTACTTCTAAAACTAGTACATCATTGCTAATTACGGTTATTACTATGTTTTTCCAGCTTATCCCAGAGAATTGTGTGCCTCATTTGATGTATCGAATGGCGGCAGCGCTCGTGTTTTGAACATATATCTAGGTCATCCTACTTAATCTCAACTGTCCATACCGGATTTCTAAAAGAAGTGGAGACATGACAATCAAAGGATGGAAAAATGTATGGACAGTCGTAAGGAGCTTCTTGGAAGCAAAAGGAAGCGAGGCGCAAGAATTGAGATGGGATGATCTCCATTCTTCATAATGGAGAGTCAGGGTCTATATTGTTTTATGCTATTTTACCTTAAGTGTGTTTAGGTCCGATCCTACCGATATCGATGATCATGTGCTAAGAACAATTATGTAGGGTTGGGTTCGATGACTATGAGGATGATGATCGTATGACTTATTATTAATAACGAGTAGAAGTTGTATGATGATGCTTGATTAATTAGCTAATAGGACTTGTTATTATATATGATGATGTATGATGCAGCATGCATGAGTTATTATATATATATCTGGGTGAAACGAAAAAGAATTAAAATGGAAAACACAAAATTAAATGAAAAAGAAATCATAAAACCAAACCCCCCAAATATTTAGTACCGTTGGTGTTACCAACCGGTACTAAAGGGCTCCCTGCCCTCGAGCTGGCTCGTGCCACGTGGTGGTTTTTAGCACCGGTTCGTGCTGAACCGGTACTAAAGGGGGGTCTTTAGTGCCCACACTTTAGTGCCGGTTCCTAAACCGGCACTAAAGGGCCTTACGAACCGGTGCTATTGCCCGGTTCTGCACTAGTGTCGACAGACTTGAAGAAACTCGACCATGAAGCTAACCACTCGACCGCCAGGAGATCTAAAGTCACTCTGCATATAAACGGTCGGTCATTAAGTAGCTTTTATGATCATCATAGCACTTTATGTAGGGCGTTACCAGTAACCCCCGATCTTAATGTACTTTAAACCCCGCATAACTGAGGGCCGGAGGGGTCTGACGGACTCTATATAAGCCACACCCCTCCTCAGTGTAGAGGGTTCGCACCCCTGTAACCCATACTCATATAATCCAGTCGACCGCCTCCGGGCTCCGAGACGTAGGGCTATTACTTCCTCTGAGAAGGGCCTGAACTCATAAACATCTTGCGTATACAACTACTCCATAGCTAGGATCTTGCCTCTCCATTCCTACCCCCCTATTCTACTGTCAGACTTAGAACCACGACACTATATGAAGAACATGGTGCTACTTTGAAGCACAAGTGTGGAAAAGAGACAGTAACATTGCCCTTTTATTTTTTTTATTTCTTTCCTTTTTTTGGGCCTTTCTTTTTTTCTTTTGACCTTTCCTTTTTTTTCTTTTTTTTTTTCTTTGGCCTTTTTTTGGGACAATGCTCTAATAATGATGATCATCACACTTTTATTGATTTACAACTCAAAACTAGAACAATATATGACTCTATATGAATGCCTCCGGTGGTGTACCGGGATGGGCAATGAAACAAGAGTGGCATGTATGAAAAATTATGCAAAGTGGCCTTGCCAAAAATACGATGTCAACTACATGATCATGCAATGGCAATATGACAATAGTAATGTGTGTCATGATGATAAACGGAACGGTGGAAAGTTGCATGGCAATATATCTTGGAATGGCTATGGAAATGCCATAATAGGTAGGTATGGTGGCTGTTTTGAGGAAGATATAAGGAGGTTTATGTGTGATAGAGCGTATCATATCATGGGGTTTGGATGCACCGGCGAAGTTTGCACCAACTCTCAAGGTGAGAAAGGGCAATGCACGGTGCCGAAGAGGCTAGCAATGATGGAAAGGTAAAAGTGCGTATAATCCATGGACTCAACATTAGTCAAAAGAACTCATATACTTACTGCAAAAATCTACAAGTCATCAAAAACCAAGCACTACGCGCATGCTCCTAGAGGGATAGATTGGTAGGAAAAGACCATCGCTCGTCCCCGACCGCCACTCATAAGGATGCACAATCCAAGGACACCTCATGTTTCAAATTTGTTACACAACTTTAACCATACGTGCATGCTATGGGACTTGCTGACTTCAACACAAGCATTCTTTAAATTCATAATCACCCAACTAGCATGACTTTAATATCACTACCTCCATATCTCAAAACAATTATCAAGTATCAAATTGATCATAGCATCCAATTCACTTCCTATGATAGTTTTTATTATACCCAACTTGGATGCCCACCATTCTAGGACCAATTTTATAACCATAGAAAATACCATGCTGTTCTAATAGACTCTCAAAATAATATAAGTGAAGCATGAGAGACTAGAAATTTCTACAAAATTAAGCCACCGCCGTGCTCTAAAAGATATAAGTGAAGCACTAGAGCGTTCTAATAAATTCCAATCAAGTGGGATTCTCCCAAAAGGTGTATATAGCAAGGATGATTGTGGAAAACTAAAAAGAAAATACTAATATCATACAAGACGCTCCAAGCAAAACACATATCATGTGGCGAATAAAAATATAGCTCCAAGTAAAGTTACTGATAAACGAAGACGAAAGAGGGGATGCCTTCCGGGGGCATCCCCAAGCTTAGGCTTTTGGCTATTCTTGAATATCTTGGGGTGCCATGAGCATCCCCAAGCTTAGGCTCTTGCCACTCCTTATTCCATAGTCCATCAAATCTTTACCCAAAACTTGAAAACTTCACAACACAAAACTCAACAGGAAATCTCATAAGCTCCGTTAGTGAAAGAAAGCAAAACCACCACATAAGGAACTGTAATGAACTAATTCTTTGTTTACATCGGTGTTAAACCTACTGTATTTCAAGTTCTCTATGGTTCATACCACTTAATACTAGCCATAGATGCATCAAAATAAGCAAACAACACACGAAAAACAGAATCTATCAAAAACAGAGCAGTATGTAGCAATCTGTAACCCACGAATACTTCTAGAACTCTAAAACTCCTACCAAAATAGGAAGTCCTGGGAAATTTGTCTATTGATCTACATCAAAAAGAATCAATGCAAAATCGCATTTCTGTGATTTAACAAAACTAATTTCGTGCGTGCAAAGTTTCTGTTTTTCAGCAGAATCAAATTAACTATCACCATAGGTTATCCTATAGGTTCTACTTGGCACAAACACTAATTAAAACATAAAACACATCTAAACAGAAGGTAGATGCAGAATTTATTACTAAACAGAAACAAAAGCAAAAAACACAAATAAAATTGGGTTGCCTCCTAACTAGCACTATCGTTTAACGCCCCTAGCTAGGCATAAAAGCGAGGATAGATCTAAGTAGTGCCATATTTGGCACTCAACTCATAAGTAGCTCGCATGATAGATTCATAAGGTAATTTGACTTTCTTTCCTCCATTCCTTTCCTTAATGGAAGTTGGAATCTAATATTCCCTTCCTTCATATCAATAATCGCGCCAATCGTTCTAAGGAAAGGTCTACCAAGAATAATAGGGCAAGAAAGATTGCAATCTATATCAAGAACGATAAAATCTACGGGCACCAAATTTCTATTTGCAACAATGAGAACATCATTGATCCTTCCCATTGGCTTTTAAATGGTGGAATCCGCAAGGTGCAAATTTAAAGAGCAATCATCAAGATCATGGAAGCCTAGAATATCACATAAAGTTTTCGGAATCATGGAAACACTAGCACCCAAATCACATAAAGCATAACACTCATGATCTTTAATTTTAATCTTTATAGTAGGTTCCCACTCATCATTAAGTTTTCTAGGTATAGAAACTTCCAAATTAAGTTTTTCATCAAAAGATTGCATTAAGGCATCAACGATATGTTTGGTAAAAGCTTTATTTTGACTATAAGCATGAGGAGAATTCACAACGGATTGCAACAAGGAAATACAACCTTCTAAAGAACAATTATCATAATCAAATTCTTTGAAATCCAAGATAGCGGGCTCAATGCTATTTAAAGTCTTGACCCCTCCAATCCCACTTTTACCAAATTTAGCATCAAGATCTAAAAACTCCGAATTAATAACTTTAAGATCTTCATCATTATTATCATGGAAACTAGAAGAACACGCCTTTACAAAGCAATCTTTCTTAGCACGCAATCTAGCGGTTCTTTCTTTGCACTCGTCAATGGAACTTCTCATTGTTTTGAGAGACTCATTGATATCATGCTTAGGAGAAGTAGATCTAAGTTTCAAAGAATCAACATCAAGCGAGAGTCTATCAACGTTCCTAGCCAAATTATCAACTTTGAGCAATTTTTCTTCAAGCAAAGCATTAAAATTCTTTTGAGAGATCATAAGTTCTCTCACACTATTCTCAAAATCAGAGGGCATCTTATTAAAATTACCATAAGAATTATTGTAGGAATTTCCATAATTATTAGAGGAATTACTAGGAAACGGTCTAGGATTAAAGTTTCCTCTATAAGCATTGTTTCCGAAACTATTCCTACCAACAAAGTTCACATCCATAGATTCATTATTATTCTCAATCAAAGTAGACGAAGGCATATCATTGGGATCAAGAGGAGCACTCTTAGTAGCAAATAATTTCATAAGTTCATCCATCTTTCCACTCAAAACATTAATTTCTTCTATAGCATGCACTTTTTTTACTAGAAGATCTTTTGGTGTGCCATTAAGAATAATTATCCATAATATTATCAAGGAGTTTTTTAGCATCTCCTAAAGTGATTTCCATAAACGTGCCTCCCGCGGCCGAATCTAAAAGATTTCTAGAAGCAAAATTCAATCCAGCATAAAAATTTTGTATGCTCATCCATAAATTCAAACCATGAGTAGGGCAATTGCGAATCATCAATTTCATTCTTTCCCAAGATTGGGCAACATGCTCATGATCAAGTTGTTTAAAATTCATAATATCGTTCCTAAGAGTGATGATCTTAGCGGGAGGAAAATACTTAGAGATAAAAGCATCTTTGCACTTGTTCCAAGAATCAATACTATTTTTAGGCAAAGACGAAAACCAAACTTTAGCACGATCTCTAAGGGAAAACGGAAATAACTTCAATTTAACTATATCATTGTCCGTATCTTTCTTCTTTTGCATATGACACAAATCAACAAAGTTGTTTAGATGGGTAGCGGCATCTTCACTGGGAAGGCCGGCGAATTGATCTTTCATAACAAGATTCAGCAAAGCAATATTGATTTCAGAAGACTCAACATCATTAAGAGGAGCAATCGGAGTACTAAGGAAATCATTATTATTGGTATTGGAGAAATCACACAATTTGGTATTATCGTGTGCCATCGCGACAAGTAATCCAACACACAAGCAAACAGAAAAAAGGCAAGCGAAAGAGAGAGGAGATTTGGAAAGAGAGGGCAAATAAAACGGCAAGGGTGAAGTGGGGGAGAGGAAAACGAGAGGCAAATGGCAAATAATGTATATGTGAGGGAGATGAGTTTGTGATGGGTACTTGGTATGTCTTGACTTGAGCGAAGACCTCCCCGGCAACGGCGCCAGAAATCCTTCTTGCTACGTCTTGAGATTGCGTTGGTTTTCCTTGAAGAGGAAAGGGTGATGCAACAATAGTAGCGTAAGTGTTTCCATCAGTTGTTGAGAACCAAGGTATCAATCCAGTAGGAGGCTCCTCAAAAGTCCCACGCACCTACACAAACAAACAAAGAACTCGCAACCAATGCAATAAAGGGGTTATCAATCCCTTCACGGCCACTTGCGAAAGTGAGATCTGATAGAGATAGTATGATAAGATAAATATATTCTTGGCATTTTATAATATAGATTGAAAAAGTAAAGATGCAAATAAAAGTAGATTGAAAGCTTATATGATAAAAGATAGACCCGGGGGCCATAGGTTTCACTAGTGGCTTCTCTCAAGATAGCATAATTAAGTATTACGGTGGGTGAACAAATTACTGTCAAGCAATTGATAGAAAAGTGAATAATTATGAGATTATCTAGGCATGATCATGTATATAGGCATCACGTCCGTGACAAGTAGACCGACTCCTGCCTGCATCTACTACTATTACTCCACACATCGACCGCTATCCAGCATGCATCTAGAGTATTAAGTTCATAAGAACAGAGTAACGCATTAAGAAAGATGACATGATGTAGAGGGATAAACTCATGCAACATGATATAAACCCCATCTTTTTATCCTCGATGGCAACAATACAATACGTGCCTTGCTGCCCCTGCTGTCACTGGGAAAGGACACCGCAAGATTGAACCCAAAGCTAAGAACTTCTCCCATGGCAAGAAAGATCAATCTAGTAGGCCAAACCAAACTGATAATTCGAAGAGACTTGCAAAGATAACTCAATCATACATAAAAGAATTCAGAGGAGATTCAAATATTTCTCATAGATAAACTTGATCATAAACCCACAATTCATCGGATCTCGACAAACACACCGCAAAAAGAGTTACATCGAATAGATCTCCAAGAAGATCGAGGAGAACATGGTATTGAGATCCAAAAAGAGAGAAGAAGCCATCTAGCTAATAACTATGGACCCGAAGGTATGTGGTAAACTACTCACAACTCATCGGAGGGGCTATGGTGTTGATGTAGAAGCCCTCTGTGGTCGATTCCCCCTCCGACGGAGCGCCGACGAAGGCTCCAAGATGGGATCTCGCGGATACAGAAGGTTACGGCGGTGGAATTAGGTTTCGTTGGCTCCCTAGATGTTCTCGGGGTACGTGGGTATATATAGGAGGAAGAAGTAGGTCGGTGGCCGCCCGAGGGGTACACGAGATAGGGGGGCGCGCCCTGTAGGGGTGGGCGCGCCGTCCACCCTCGTGGCCGCCTCGGCTGCTTCTTGACTTGCACTCCAAGTCCTCTGGATCACGTTCGTTCCAAAAATCATGCTCCCGAAGGTTTCATTCCGTTTGGACTCCGTTTGATATACTGAAATAGGCAAAAAAAACAGCAATACGGGTTGGGCCTCCGGTTAGTAGGTTAGTCCCAAAAATGATATAAATGTGTAAAGTAAAGCCCATAAACATCCAAAACGGGTAATATAATAGCATGGAACAATCAAAAATTATAGATATGTTGGAGACGTATCACCCTCCCTGCCGTCGCCACTGCCGTCCGCCAGTCCTGTCGTCGCCACTGCCCCTTCATCAACCTCCCTCTATGCCACTAGTGCGGCGCTAACCACTTGATTCGTTGCCAATAGATACAGTAGCCGCGGCTCTTGTGGTTTAGGCGCATCTAGTATCGGCGTGGAGGAGAGGTATTTCTTCAAGTCTTGCAGCGCTGCTTCGGCCTCTGGGGTCCACTCCACTGGGCCCGCCTTTTTCCAGATTTTGAAAAAGGGAAGGGCACGCTCAGCAGACTTGGAGATGAATCTGCTCATGGCGGCAACACAGCCGGTGAGCCGACGCACATCCTTGATCCGCCTAGGTGCCTCAATCTGCTCAATGGCCTTGATCTTGTCTGGGTTCACCTCGATCCCACGCTGTGACACAAAGAACCCGAGAAGTTTGCCGGACGGGACGCCGAAGACACACTTCTCAGGGTTCAGCTTGAGGTTGATCTTGCGCAAATTTGCAAACGTCTCTTCCAAATCTTGCACAAGTGTTGCCTTGTCCTTGGTTTTGACCACTATGTCATCCATATAAGCTTCCATATTTCTATGTAGTTGGGGCTCAAAACCGATTTGGACTGCTCTTGCAAAGGTCGAGACAGCACACTTCAACCGAAAGGCATCCGTAAAAAGCAATACATACCACATGGGGTGATGAATGTTGTCTTCTCTTCATCTTCTCTCGTCATGAAAATCTGATGGTATCCTGAGTAGGCGTCGAGGAATGATAGTAGGTCAAATACCCGGCCGTGGAGTCAACAATCTGGTCAATGCGCGGCAACGGGAAAGGGTCTTTTGGGAAGCCTTATTGATATCTGTGTAATCAATACACAGCCTCCACTTCCCGTTTGCCTTGCGAACCACCACCGGATTAGCCAACCACGTCGGATGGAGTACTCCTCTATCCAAGCCTGCCGCCTCTAGCTTTCTGATCTCTTCTGTGATGAACTCTTGTCTTTCCAAAGCTTGCTTCCTGACCTTCTGCTTGACGGGGCGCGCATTAGGACAAACAACAAGATGGTGCTCAATCACTTCCCTGGGAACGCCAGGGATGTCAGATGCTTGCCATGCAAACACATCGACATTCACCCGCAGGAAAGTGACGAGCTCGCCTTCCTATTTCTATCGAGGAGGGAGCTTATGGTGAAAGCTCCTCCCTTGTCGTCCTCCTTGACGGACACCTTCTTGGTCTCTGGTGTTGCAGCTCTGGATCTCTTGCTCTTGTCGGTGGAGCTCTCTGGCACGTCCTCGGCGGGGGCACAGCACTCCGAAGAGGTGCGCTTGCCGGAGTGGGTGCGAGAGGTCTCGTCGGTCTTCTTCCCTCCCGCGACTTCAGCGGCAGGAGCAAGTGCCTTGGTGGCAGTCGCTGCAACTGCTTCCCGGTAGAGTTGGTCAGCGCAGATCAACGCATCCTTCTTGTTGGAGGGGACGGTGATGATGTTCATCAGCCCAGGCATCTTCAGCGTGTTTTAGGCGTAATGCGACGCCGCCATGAACTTGGCTAGTGTCAGGCGGCCGAGGATCCCGTTGTAAGGCAAGGGGATCTAGGCTACATCGAAGACAATCCTCTCCGTCCTGTAGTTCAACTCGCCTCCAAACGTCACGGGCAGTGTGACCTTGCCCTTCGGCTGGCTCCTTCTCGGGTTGACCCCTTGAAAAGTGCCCGTCTCTTCGAGGTCTCCATCAGGAATCTGCAGCCTTTTGACCACAACAGGCGAGATCAAGTTCAGACCCCCCCATCAACTAGCATCTTCGTCACCTTGAGGTTGCGGATCATTGGTGAAACCAACAACATAAAACACCCGACCGCAGTTGTGCGATCAGGGTGGTCCTCGGTGTCGAAGATGATAGGCGTGCTAGACCACTTCAACGGCTTCCGTGCGTCGAGTGATGGCACCACCGCTGTGATCTCACGCGCCCACTGCTTGAGCTGGCGGTGAGAGGTGTGAAGCGAGGCGCCACCATCGACGCACATGGCCTCTGAAAGTGCTAGTTATCGACTAGAGGGGGGGTGAATAGGCGATTTTTACGAAAGTCTTCAAAACATGGAAGTTTCAAAGACAAACAATAGAAATGACCTAATTGATACGCAGCGGAAGATAAACTACAACAAGCAAACCATAGTCAAGTATGTAATGATGAGGAAGTACAGGACAAATAGCAGCTAAGTAGTAAGGATCAAGATGGAAGATAGTATGAAGCCAATCAACGATAGTAGTCAAGCAATGAAGTCAAACAGGTACGACAGATAGGTAGTGACTTCACGAAGACAAACTCTAAGTAAAGGAAGGGAGAGGATAGAACCAGTCACTTGTTCAAGACACGGGATTTGTTGGGCCAGTTCCAGTTGCTGTGACAACTGTACGTCTGGTTAGGGAGGCTGAGATTTAACTCAGAAGACCGTGTCTTCACCTTATTCCCCTTGAGCTAAGGGCACACAGTCCTTGCCCAATCACTCTGGTAAGTCTTCAAGGTAGACTTCCGAACCTTCACAGACTTCGTTCACCGGCGATCCACAATGACTCTTGGATGCTCATAACGCGATGCCTAACCGGCTGGAGGATTCACAGTCCTCAAGTGTAATAAGTCTTCAGGTCACACAGACAGAAAGACTTCAGTGATGCCTAACACTCTTTGGCTCTGGGTGTTTGGGCTTGGTCCTCGCAAGGATAACTCTCTCTCAAAGGCTTCCAGGTGGGTTGCTCTCAAACGACAGAAGCCGTGCACTAACTCTGAGCAGCCACCAATTTATGGTGTAGGGGGTGGGCTATTTATAGCCACAAGGCAACCCGACCTGATATGTCCGAAATGACCTTGGGTCACTAAGGAACTGACACGTGTTCCAATGGTCAGATTTCAAACACACACGACAACTTTACTTGGGCTACAAGCAAAGCTGACTCATGCAGCTCTGGATAAGATTTGCTATCATTGTCTTCGCTCGAAGACATAGGATTTGGGTTGAGCATCACTTTAGTCATTCTGACTTAGTTCACTTGGACCCCACTTAACAGTACGGTGGTTCCTATGACTCAACAAAGAAGAAAAGGAAACAACGAAACAACACAGTCTTCGCGCTCCATAGTCTTCACTCAATGTCTTCTCATGTCATAGACTTCAATATGAATATCTTCACATACCACCATTGTCTTCAATGTCTTCATACATTTTTAGGGGTCATCTCCGGTAGGTAAACCGAATCAGTGAGGGACACTACCTGCGTTATCCTGCAATTCTCACAAACGCATTAGTCCCTCAACCAACTTTGTCGTCAATACTCCAAAACCAACTAGGGGTGGCACTAAATGCACTTACAATCTCCCCCTTTTTGGTGATTGATGACAAACTGGTTGAAGTTTTCAACGGGGATAAAGTATGTGAAATTGTAAAGGATAGGGTATTGTCTTCATAAGTAGCAAGGACTCCCCCTGAAGATGTGCATATAAGTAATTTGCTTTTGGAATGCAAATGCACATGGCAGGTTGTACTTGTGGAGATCCTCTTTAACTTATGAAGATAATTCATCATGCATGAAATGATATAGCAAATAGAATGACATGCATAATGAAAAATGGACATCTGCAGAATGATCTAAGTGCGGAAGTTATCATCGCACATGCGGAATTTATCATCGCATCACAGTAAAGCAAATAAGTAGCAGACGACCATCGAGTTTAAGTGTTACAACTCAAAGAACCAAATGTTTCAAAAGCGAGAGTTGTAAACACGAGGCAAAATATAAAGCAACCGCCCATATGAACCCGCTTGAAGACTATCAAACTCATATGCTTCTCCCCCTTTTGTCAGTAAGGACCAAAAAGGTTTGAAGACATAGAGCATCTACTCGTCCTCATGAGTAGGTGAAGCAGCAGGGTTGTCGTTGTTGGTTGGCGGTGCAGACGTACTTGGTGCAGTGTCGATGCGTGCAGAAGTAGGGGGCGGTGAAGTAGCATCATCTTCATCATCGATCACTCTGGCATTCACAGTTGTCGCGGAGTAAGAATAGTCAGAGTCTTCAAGGGATGGAGTTCGACGTAGGACAGCAGTCCGTGGAGGAGTGGAGTCAAACTTGAATCTTTCATTGAAGCCATTGTCCTGAAGATCTGCTTCAGCACTAAGCAGCATCAAACTCTTCCATGATCGCCGACAAGTCTCGTGAGCAACAAATGCATTCTTGGTGGCAAGATTTCGAATGCGATTGACATCCACCAAGAGGCTTTGCATCTGTCTCTTGAGCCAATAGTGATGCTTATCTTGTTTTTGATGAAGTGCCACAAGAAGTTCTCGGTCATTAAGAACGCGAGAGCGCTTCTGAGGCCTTTGGGCAATGGTACTTTCAGTAGCTTCAGTTTGCGCACGATGAGGCAGCGAGTGTTCCCAGCCATTGGATAGATACGTGTTACTGCTTGGACTCCTTCTATGGGTTGAGTGAAGCTTTGGTGCTCGACATTTTGAAGACAAAGAGGCTTCTTGGCAGGGTCAGAGTATATGGCTTCAACTGACATATCAACCTCTGGTAGAAAGATCAGATGATTGCGAGTAGAGGGCTGATAGTTGACAGAGGAGTGTCGCTTGATGAGGCGCATGACCCATGGAGCATAGAATTTCAGGCCAAAAAGGTCAGATCCAGACGCAGCAAGTTGCCTAATGAAGAATTCTTGGGAATTGAAGCTGATGCCATTGAGGATGTAAAAGACCAATGTCTTCATGGCTCCTTCAAGTTTGGCCGCTGATGAATGTCCTTTGATAGGCCATAGAGTTCGCCTGATGATGTGATATATTGTGCGAGGCAGATACTCAAGGTCATCAACAAAGAACTCCGTTGGGTATTCAGCGTCAGATGGCAAAGGCTTCATCATGCTCAACATCTGGCTCATGTTGGGTTCAGGTTTATGGAAGATGCTCTCCAGTGCATTGCAGTGTAGTTGACAATCAGGTTCATATAGCTCTCCAGGAGTGGGTAGGCATGTAAGCTCAATGACGTCAAGAGCTTTGGCTTCATGATGAACATTTCCGGTCATCCACTCGAGAACCCATGTCTTGATATCCCTGTTGTAGCCGCGAATGTGGAGGGTAGCATAGAATTGAAGCAAAAGTTCCTCATTCCAATGTTCTTTGTCTGTCACAAAGGTGAGCAGACCTGCATCATGAAAGCAGTCAAGAGCTTCTTCTAGGCATGGCAGTCCAGCAATGGCTTTAGTGTCGAGGCGCGTATGAGGGAAAATGCGCCCTTGATCATACAGAACGCAGGAGTAATAGCTTCGCTGCTGATAGCTCCAGAAACGATCAGATGATATTCTTGGCTTTGAGTAGGGGTTCTTTGCACTATCAGAGAAAGTGTTGTGGCTTTTGAAGCCATTTGCATTGAAGGACCCTGTAGAGTTTGCAGTGCCTGGGAACCTTGGCAGTCTTGGCTTCGGTTTCTGGACCTGAGGCCTATGCTCAACATGATAATCAAACTGAGGACCAGAGGCAGTAGGCGGAGGAACCAGAACGGGCCATCGGACAGTGGTTAGCTGGCCATGATTGTATGCTTGCTCAATTCTATAGGGCCTTGGTGGCGGAACAGGAGCAGTGGCAACCACGGAGGCTTCAGGCTGCACAACAGGTGCTTCGGGAGCAGTTGCCTCATTGGCTTCTGGCACTCTGGTTGGTGCAAGCTCCACATTAGCTTTAGCCATGACTACGTCATTGGCTTCATTTGCGTTGGTGGTGACAGCTTCAAGATTTTCAACCTTCACTTGACGAGCTGGAGGGTCGGGCACTGGCACGTTCACATCAGGAACAACTTCTTCAGTATTGGGGGGAGTAGGGACACGTACGTCTTCTTGTCTTTCATCGGCTGATGCAGCCGGATTGTCTTCAGCAGCTTGGGCTTCAGACACGGAGACATTCACAGTTGGAGTGGCTTTAGGAAACACTTGACGTGCAACAGGTTGGTGATGCACTTCTCCTTCTAGAACGCTCGAAAGAGGGACTTGAGGCCTTTGTCCTTTGTGAAGCCTGCGTAATGCTGGCAACGCCTTTGGAGATGGAGTTGGCTGGGCCTCAAAGTCTTCTTCTTCTTCTTATACGGGTGGTGTAACTTGTTGTTGGGGAGTACTTGGGGAGTCTTGTTGCTGTGGGTGATCAGCCCACGATGCATCCTGAGCAATTGGCGTCAGAGGACGACCAATGCTGATGAGTTCGCTGTTCGTGAGAACAGGCGATGATACCAGGTTGTGTTCAATCTGAGGAAGAACTTCATCATCTTCAACATTGTCATCGTGACCAATGTCTTCAGCAGCGGTGGGTTCAGCTGCTGGAATGTCTTCAGCTTCATGAGCCTCTGTGGAAGTAGGCTCATGAACTATCATCCGTCGTTCTTGGTGTTCAGATGCAGGGCGAACCACTGAGATAGGTTCAACAACTAGGGGCTCTGTGGGAGCAGCCCGATTCTTCTTGGTTTTGTGCTTCTTCTTGGAGGGAGCAGCATCAGAGGCTTCAGTATTTTTCCTTTTCCTGGCTTCAGCCTCGGCAACCCTCGTCTTCTTCTGTTCTGAAGCGGTTGACATGACCTTTGGCTTCGAGCCAGTCATGCTTCTTGGAAGATTATGCGAGGTGCTTCCTGCCCTGAAGGTGCAGATTGAGCGGTTGATAGCTTCTTCTTCTTTGCAGCCATTCTGGGGTCAATGCCAGGATGGCCAAGAGATTTGCGCTTCTCAGCCTCATTGTAGGCTAGCACACATTTGTCAGCCAAACTCTTCATGCGCTCACGAGAGCCCTGAGCTTCTTCGCGCTTCTTGAGAAAGGCTTCTTTAAGCTCGTGCAACATGACCTTGAAGTTTCTGACATCTTGCACGCTGAGCTTTGCCACATGCTTCTTGAACTGAGCTTTCTCATAATCAATCTTCTTCTTCAGCTCAACGATACGTTGAGCGAGAGCTAGCTCAGAAGCAATGGCGCCATTGAAGGAGACGCTGAGGCCAATGGTAAGCTGCAGATCTTCAAAGCTGAGATTTGGGGTGTCAAACCACTCATCAATGAAGTTATGGATGATTGCCACATCGAAGACAGGCAAGTTATTGAAGATCTCTACTTCTTCCTTGCTCTTGATCAGTTGCTCAAGGGCATCATCTGCAAGATCTTCATCGCTGGACAGATCAATGGGTTCTTCTCGCAGAATGGCAGCAGGAGTCAAGGTTTGATCAGTATGCTTGACGATTTTCTTTTTCTTCTCCGTCCTCTTGGAGATACGTGATAGATCTTTAGATTGCACACTGTCTTCAGGAGGTGCAGTGGCCAGTGGCTTCGCACGTGAAGCTTTTGGAGGAGTAGCTGAACTTGAAGCCTTAGCCTTCTTCAGCTTCTGCGGCTTTGGAGGAGGAGCTGGGGCTTCATCAGTGTCAGCATCATTATCAGAATGATCTACTTTGGCACCTTGGACCAAGATGTAAGTAATGAGGCCATCAAGGTTGGAGAAGGGGCTAATGACATTGGGTTCTGCATCACGTGAGCCGTCAGCACGGGGAGCAGAGGGACCAGGGTTGAAGTCTAATCCCAATGACTTCTTGTTTTCCTTGGCCGATGCCTTTGCGTGCTGGAAGTTGCGCTTGAAGAGAGTATCGTCACGACACCAGAGCAATGATGATGGGTCGGCATTCTCAGGCTGAGGTCCACAGACCATACAAGGATAGAAACCCTGTGCAATAGCTTCAGCTCTGTTCTTGGGTTGAAGGCCTCGATAGAGAATATCACCCCAAGGACTTTTGATAGCATTCTTCTCTGCATATTCCTGGGTCACGAACTTGTACTTGAACCATTCTTCAGCCCAATAGCGTCGAATCCATTGGATTCGTGTCTTGCGCTGATGATAATTCTCTTCAGGATCTGTCTTATAAAGCTCTGCTAGGTCATCAGGCAGATCTTTTGATGTTCCCCCTCGACGCTATATGCCACCCTTCCTTACTGATTTTTCTATAGCCATGAACTTCAAACTGAATGGCTTCAATACGTTCAAAGGCTTCAAAGACTTTCTCTTGCTGGTCAAAAAGGAACTGGCTTCGGGAGAGTTAATGTGATGCTGTAAGTATTCTGCAAACGAATGCAGAGTATGAGAACCAAGGGATTCTCCCACGGACATGTACCTGTGACAGCATTAGAGATGCGAGGGAAGGGGAAGAGGTCATATGCATTCTCAGAAGATTTTGAAGATAAATCAGTTTGAAGACATTGACCTCATGATGCGAAGACATTCACTTATATGTTGAGAGTTTGTTCCAGATTTGTACGAATCCGTGAATAAGTACAAGTGAGGAATCAAACTAGATATGAAGTTTAAGTGAATAGACTAGGCAGTATGAGATGCAGACAGAATATATCTAACATTGTGTAGGCAGAAACCACTTTTGGTAGATAGGATGAATCTTTGAAGATCAAAAAGACAGTAAAAATAGAGTTATATTTACCACACGAAGAACTGCTAGATGGGATGAACAGGAGACCGAGCAGTTCAATCCACCGTGCCCTAACTTGGCGACGGAGGACACCTACGGCGACGGCGGAGAGGACGATGTCCGCGGCCGGCGTGAGGACGGCGTCGGAGAAGTCGCGACAGCTAAGCGCTTCGTCGCCGGCGTCGTCGAGAGCTAGCGGTGGCGCTATGGTTTTGACGAGGTGGAGAGGTGGAAGAAGGTTTTCTTTACCGCAAGGGACATGTATTTATAAGGAAGTGTGCGACACAGCGCAATTACGCAGGTGCCCCTGGCGGTTCACATCTGAGGGGCACCTGGCAAGCATGCAACATACTCAGAGTTGTCCCACGTTCCCACGCCCGCCAGGCATGTCGGATGGTTGTTCCGGCTTCTCCGGATTTCAACAATAAAGATGAGTCATTTAAAACCGACATAATGTTTGTCTCTGTGCCTTCTGCTGACTAGGACACAGAGAAGACATTTGACAGTTTCAATAGAATGCATATGATTTGGACAGATAGAGTTTGAGATAGAAAGCATAGAGAGATTAGGGTCCGATCACATTCACTTAGTTCAAAAGATTCAAATAGGAAGACATAGCTATAAGTGAATGTTGTAGAGGACAGAACACTAGTATATATATATATATATATATATATATATATATATATATATATATATATATATATATATATATATATATATATATATATATATATATATATATATATCAGAAAGCAATCAAATCATCATAGTGAAGAAAATCATGAAGATAAATTGAAACTGAAGACAAACCAAATGCGAAGTCATTGCAAAAATAACGCCATGAGTGAAACACTTCAAACAGAGAAATTTGGTGGTGGCGTTACCCACTGTATAGGAAGTATTAGACCCAGACACAGCGCACAATTATCGTGGCGCTCCAAAGTCAAATTCCATGTTAATGTATTCACACTCAGAATGTAAGTCTTCATTGATTGAAGATATACTTTACTTAGTGTGTTGCACATCTAAGTCATCAACATGCATAAGTGTTAGGATGTGTGCCTGATCACAGGACATTTGAGGATTCCAAGATATTTAGCTTACACCGTAACTTGCAAAACCTTTTCTCATCCAAGGGCTTTGTGAAGATATCTGCCAGTTGCTCTTCAATGTTGACATGAATGATGTCAATATCTTTCTTCATGACATGATCTCTGAGAAAGTGATGACGAATTTCAATGTGCTTTGTCTTCGAGTGCTGGACTAGATTGTTGGCTATCTTGATGGCACTTTTGTTGTCGCAGAAGAGAGGTACTTGTTTCAGATTGATGCCATAGTCCTTGAGAGTTTGCTTCATCCGTAGAAGCTGAGCGCAACAAGATCCAGCAGCAATGTATTCAGATTCAGCAGTTGAGAGTGATACACAGTTCTGCTTCTTTGAAGACCAACAAACAAGTGATCGACCCAGAAAGTGACATGTGCCTGATGTAGACTTGCGATCCACCTTGTCACCAGCATAATCAGCATCCGAGAATCCAACCAAATCAAATTTTGAGCCATTTGGATACCATAATCCGAGTGTTGGGGTGTAAGCCAAATATCGAAGAATTCGCTTCACTGCTAAGTGATGCGATTCCTTTGGTGCCGCTTGGAATCAAGCACACATGCAAACACTAAGCATAATATATGGCCTAGATGCACATAGATAAAGTAAAGAACCAATCATGGAGCGGTATACCTTTTGATCGAACTCTTTACCATTGTCGTCGGGACCAAGATGGTGTTTGGCTGGCATTGGTGTCGTGTAACCTTTGCAGTCTTCCATTCCAAACTTCTTCAGACAATCTTTGAGGTATTTTTCTTGAGATATGAAGATGCCATTCCTTTGCTGACGAATTTGAAGACCAAGGAAGAACTTCAGCTCACCCATCATGGACATCTGATATTGCTCTTGCATCATGTATCCAAACTCATCACTATACTTCTGGTTGGTGCAGCCGAAGATAATGTCATCCGCATATATTTGGCACACAAACAGTTCACCGTCATATGTCTTTGTGAAGAGTGTGGGATCGAGGGATCCAGGTTTGAAGCCTTTGCTCTTCAGAAAGTCTTTGATCGTATCATACCAAGCGCAAGGTGCTTGTTTGAGGCCATAGAGTGCTTTGTTTAGCTTGTACACCATATCAGGATGTTTTGGATCTTCAAAGCTAGGTGGTTGAGCGACATATACTTCTTCAATCTTGCCGTTGAGAAATGCACTCTTCACATCCATTTGATATAGCAAGATGTTGTGATGATTAGCGTAGGCTAGCAGTATGCGAATAGCTTCAAGCCTAGCCACAGGAGCAAATATTTAATCGGAGTCAATTCCTTCTACTTGAGTATATCCTTGTGCCACAAGACGTGCTTTGTTTCTGACGACTTGACCATGCTCATCTTGCTTGTTTCGATATATCCATTTTGTTGCAATGATGTTATGCTTGCGAGGGTCAGGTCGCTTGACAAGTTCCCAAACATTGTTCAGCTTGAACTGTTGAAGTTCTTCTTGCATAGCTTGAATCCATTCAGGTTCCATAAAGGCTTCAGCAACTTTCTTGGGTTCTGATATTGATACAAACGAAAAGTGCCCACAGAAATTTGCTAACTGTGTTGCTCTTGAGCGAGTAAGTGGACCAAGTGCATTGATGCTATCAATTATCTTCTCAATTTGTACTTCATTTGCAACTCGAGGATGAACTGGACGAAGACTTTGCTCTTGCTGATCATTTTCATCATTGGGAGGATTGTCTTGGGTCTGAGCATTGTCTTCATGTTGGTTAGGTGCAGAAATGATAAGTTCCTCTTCAGGCTGTGCTTCAGAAGGCATGATTTCACCAGTTCCCATCAGCTTGATAGATTCGCTGGGCGGAGCTTTATCTAGTGTACTTGGCAGGAGTTCTCTTTGTGAACCATTTGTTTCATCAAATCGCACGTCCACAGTTTCGACGATTTTGTAGAGATAGAGGTTGAAGACTCTGTAGGAGTGCGAGTCCTTTCCATAGCCAAGCATGAAGCTTTCATGAGCTTTAGGTGCAAATTTTGACTTGTGATGGGGATCCTTGATCCAGCACCTAGCTCCAAATACTCTGAAGTAACTGACGTTTGGCTTCTTGCCAGTAAGGAGCTCATAGGATGTTTTTTTCAGAAGCTTATGGATGTAGACACGGTTGATGATGTGACATGCTGTATCAATAGCTTCAGGCCAGAACTTTCTTGGTGTCTTGTATTCGTCGAGCATTGTTCGAGCCATCTCAATGAGGGTTCTGTTCTTGCGCTCAACGATGCCATTTTGCTGAGGTGTGTATGGAGCAGAGAACTCATGAGTGATTCCCATTGTATCCAGATAAAGATCAAGTCCGGTGTTCTTGAATTCAGTGCCATTATCACTTCTGATATGCTTGATCTTCACGCCATAATTGTTCATTGCTCGATTGGCGAAGCGTCTGAATACATCTTGCACTTCAGTCTTGTAGAGAATTATATGCACCCATGTGTATCTTGAGTAGTCATCAACAATGATGAAGCCATAGAGACATGCAGTTGTTGTGAGGGTGGAGTAGTGAGTAGGTCCAAATAAGTCCATGTGTAACAGCTCGAAGGGTTGAGATGTTGTCATGATTGTCTTCGAGGGCTGCTTGGCCCTAGTCATCTTTCCAGCTTCGCAGGCACCACATAGATGATCCTTCTTGAACTTGACACCCTCGATGCCTATGACATGCTTCTTCTTGACGAGTGAGTGTAAGTTCCTCATGCCCGCATGCCCCATCCTCCGATGCCACAACCAGCATTCTAAAGCTTTTGCGAGAAGACATACGGCAAGCTGTGGACCTGCTGAGAAATCTACCATGTATAGATCATCTTTTCGATACCCTTCAAAGACTAGAGACTTGTCAGATTCCATTAGTACAAGGCAGCGATATTTTCTGAAGAGCACAATCATGTTCAAGTCACAAAGCATTGAGACAGACATTAAGTTGAAACCAAGGGATTCAACAAGCATCATTTTATCCATGTGTTGATCCTTTGAGATTGTAACTCTACCTAGACCCAATACCTTGCTTTTACCAGTGTCAGCAAATGTGATGTGACTCTTGTCGGATGGACTAAGGTTGAGTCCATGAGAATACTTCGATCACCAGTCATATGATTTGTGCATCCGCTGTCCATAATCCATTCTGAAGCTTTTGGTGACATACCCTACAATGCAGTTAGGAGGATAGGCTTCACAAAGAGTGTTGTGAAGCATAAGCATTTGACACACACAAGGATTGTCACAGCTTAGATCAAGGTTAGGACTCATAGTATGACTGGTAAGCGATTCAGATGTGAAATATATAGTAAGACATTTTATCATGCGTCCTTAATGTGTTTTAGGTCCCCAGCAATAGCATTGGACGCCTTTGATTGCAGGCTGGAGACCTTTCTTTGCAAAAGAAAGTTAATTCTTCTTCGCCACCCACATTTTCAGGGGTGGCTTAGAAGCAATGAGTCTAAGTGCAGCATCTGAGAATTTCGGCTTTGGAGCCCTAGCAAATAGCCTTGCAGGAGATGAATGATACTCATATGAATAATCAGAAAAGTTCTTAGTTCTATGAACATAGCGGTTTGAATACACACGCTCATATTCATAAGTCTGAGTATGATTTCCCTGCAAAACATTGGCGTTAGGGTGACTCAGGTGAGTCATGTATCTGTATGAAGCCTTTGGGCCATATGAAGCCATAGGTCTGGGGTTTGTCTTCTTCCTTGGTGGTGTCATGACGACATTCAGAGGAAGATTCTCAATGCACTGCTTAGGTACCCAGATCTTCTTCATAGGTGGTCCATTCCTGCAGTTAGTACCAATATACCTGGCAAACACTTCACCATTCTGATTCTTGAACACCTTATAGTTTGCATCAAAGGATTCATCAATGACAATAGGATTAGCATAGGTAAAGCCAGATAAAGTGGATGGATCTACTGAAGGTTCCTTTGCAGGAACCCATGTGGTTTTGGGGTACTGCTCAGGCTTCCAGTAGGAGCCATCAACATTCATTTTTCTCTCGAACCCAACACCCTCCTTCCTAGGGTTTCGGTTCAGAACCTGCTTTTTGAGGACATCGCTAAGTGTCTGATGCCCTTTCAGACTTTTATACATCCCTGTTTCAAGCAATGTCTTGAACCTAGCATTTTCATCAGCAATAGTAGTGGTATCCTCCGCAGAGGGGTTAGTAACCACCACATCAGTAGGTGAAGACAATGAAACAGTAGCAACAGTGGAACATTCAGCAACAGATGTAGCGTTATCACGCTCAATGCATTTTAGACATGGTGGTTCAAATTCATCCTGAGCGGGACTGATCTGTTGAGCAAGTAATGAATCGCGATCCTTCTGAAGATCTTCATAATCCACTCTTATCTTTTCAAGATCTTGCTTTCTTTGAAGACATTCAAAAGAAAGCTTCTCGTGATCAGACAAGAGAGCATTATGTTGATCTTGAAGGGCGTCAAACTTGGAATGAAGTCTCTGAAGACTCTCAGCCAATGCTTTTGACTGATCCATTTCTTCACCCAACATATCATCGCTCTTACTAAGCATGTATTGAACCCTTTCCAAGACTCTTTGTTGTTTAGTGGCAAGGGAAGCCAGATTGACATAACTGGGGCCAAATTCATCACCTGACTCATCATCACTAGTTTCAGAGAGGTAGCATTTAGTTACCTTATCACCCCTTGCCATGAGGCATGGTGAAGATGATGGCGATTCAGGTGCAAAGTCATCTCCTTAAGAGACTCCTTGTAGTCCTCAAACCAAGGATCATGACGAGTACGATGACCTTCATAGACCTCAGAAAGCCGGTCCCAGATTAGCTTCGCGTGATTGAGGTGCATAACATTCATGAACTGATTTCGGGACAGATGGGAGCAGATGACATCCTTCGCCGTAAGGTTCAGTAGAGTGTACTTGCGAATGTCATCGGCCTCAACCATCTTGCATAGATCAGTAAGGCCAATCTCAGTGACGGTCCACAGTTTGCTATCCATAGCCATGAGTCGCTTCTTCATCATGGCCTTCCATCGGGGATACTCATGACCGTCAAAGGTGGGGCAAGATATGTTCCTCAATCCTGCAATCGACATAGCTAAAACTCCAGGTGGTTAAACCGAATCACACAGAACAAGGGAGTACCTTGCTCTGATACCAATTGAAAGTGCTAGTTATCGACTAGAGGGGGGGTGAATAGGTGATTTTTATGAAAGTCTTCAAAACATGGAAGTTTCAAAGACAAACAATAGAAATGACCTAATTGATACGCAGCAGAAGATAAACTACAACAAGCAAACCATAGTCAAGTATGTAATGATGAGGAAGTACAAGACAAATAGCAGCTAAGTAGTAAGGATCAGGATGGAAGGTAGTATGAAGCCAATCAACGATAGTAGTCAACCAATGAAGTCAAACAGGTACGACAGATAGGCAGTGACTTCACGAAGACAAACTCTAAGTAAAGGAAGGGAGAGGATAGAACCAGTCACTTGTTGAAGACACGGGATTTGTTGGACCAGTTCCAGTTGCTGTGACAACTGTACGTCTGGTTAGGGAGGCTGAGATTTAACTCAGAAGACCGTGTCTTCACCTTATTCCCCTTGAGCTAAGGACACACAGTCCTCGCCCAATCACTCTGGTAAGTCTTCAAGGTAGACTTCCGAACCTTCACAGACTTCGTTCACCGGCGATCCACAATGACTCTTGGATGCTCAGAACGCGACGCCTAACCGACTGGAGGATTCACAGTCCTCAAGTGTAATAAGTCTTCAGGTCACACAGACAGAAAGAATTCAGTGATGCCTAACACTCTTTGGCTCTGGGTGTTTGGGCTTGGTCCTCGCAAGGATCTCTCTCTCAAAGGCTTCGAGGTGGGTTGCTCTCCAACGACAAAAGTCGTGCACTAACTCTGAGCAGCCACCAATTTATGGTGTAGGGGGTGGGCTATTTATAGCCACAAGGCAACCCGACCTGATATGTCCGAAATGACCTTGGGTCACTAAGGAACTGACACGTGTTCCAATGGTCAGATTTCAAACACACACGACAACTTTACTTGGGCTACAAGCAAAGCTGACTCATCCAGCTCTGGATAAGATTTGCTCTCATTGTCTTCGCTCGAAGACATAGGATTTGGGTTGAGCATCACTTCAGTCATTCTGACTTAGTTCACTTGGACCCCACTTAACAGTACGGTGGTTCCTATGACTCAACAAAGAAGAAAAGGAAACAGCGAAACAACACAGTCTTCGCGCTCCATAGCTTCACTCAATGTCTTCTCATGTCATAGACTTCAATATGAATATCTTCACATACCACCATTGTCTTCAATGTCTTCATACATTTTTAGGGGTCATCTCCGGTAGGTAAACCGAATCAGTCAGGGACACTACCTGCGTTATCCTGCAATTCTCACAAACGCATTAGTCCCTCAACCAACTTTGTCGTCAATACTCCAAAACCAACTAGGGGTGGCACTAGATGCACTTATAGCCTCTATAGCTTTCTGAAACTCATGGTCGCTGGACTTGTCGTCCTTGTCATGATCGTCGTCTTCCTGCTTCTTGTAACGGCCTCGGGCGGGCCTCTCTTGCTGGTTTTCCTTGCCGTGACGGCCTCCTTGGCCGCCACGCTTCTTGTCGGATCCTTCGGCACCGTCCTGGCCTTTCTCCTTGTCCCGCCTCTCGTACTCAGCTTTCTGCTTTTCAGCAAGCAGCTCAACTTGTCAGTAGTACGTTCGGGTCGCCGGAGTCCGGCAACGACGAGGTGCAGATGGTGGCTAGGGCGCCGGCGGCAGTCGATCGTGCAAGACCCATCGTTCTCGATGAAGACGATGAGGACAAAGCCGATGAGGAAGAAAACAAGATGACTATGCCCCCGCCGCTCGACGCGACTCCAGGGTCGCTGCGGCCAGACAATCCAATCCCCGGCCCCGATGTAATCGAAAATAACCTATGAATCGTAGATGCAGAATCGATTGTGATGTGCTCTAATCGACCCCCCCCCCCATGTGTTCAATCCCCTCCTAACTCTTCAATGGCGTGCTCTAATCGAATCTAGCTCGAGTCAAAAGCAGTGAATGTACAGAGAGGACAAAGGTCTTACCGCCATGGCCGATGCGCTCTAGTGGAGTCTGCAGTCGCTCCGGTGGTTGCCGCTGTCGTCTTCGATCGATTAGCAGTAGAGCTCAGGTGGTTGTCGTCGTTGCCGCCGCCGGTGTGAGTGGGGAAGAGGGGAGAGCGGTGAGGAGGGGGAGGTGAGGGTAATTTATGATGACGCGTCTGAAAACAACGCGACATCTCGGGACCGCACCCACGCGTGCAACCGCCCATGCCCACGTGCCTAGGGTTGCATCGCTCGGGTCTGACTGAGGAAAAACGGCCCATTGTGTTCCCGGGGATGCAGACCCAGATGTGCTTTAATCTTTATGCTACGCAGGCCCAATAGTAAATACGGGTAACCAAACGGGCATTTTTCTTTCCGTACGGGCTTGGCTGAAGCTAATGCGACCAACCAAACGCGTCCTTAGAGTGTCTATATGGGGCCGGACAGTTGGAGCGCTCTGGGCCGTTTTCGTGTCCGGACCCCCGATGGGCCTTTGGAAGGGCATTTGGGGGGGTGCCCGTTGAGATGCTCTAAGATTTGGGGAAATCTGATATAATATCGGGGTTGACCTCGAAGTCGCCTAGAGCGTACTCAATCCGGGAAAGGCGGAATAGCAAAAGGCATCAGAGGCAAAGGGAACAGCTCGTCTCCACCGCCACCGCCACCGCCACCGCCTCGCCGGCGTTCGAGCTTCCTCCCCCCCTTCCTTCTCCTGGCCCAGCTACTCCCCGCCGCCGTGCACTAGGTGAGCGACAAAGCTCAAAGTTGCTGCCGGTGAAGAAAAATCCAGGTCCGATTCATCCTTCTTCTCTTAGAGCAGCTCGTTGGAGGCGGCGGATCCCAGTCCCCCTTTGCCTCCTCTTCCCGCCCCCTCCATTCTCTAGTCGCAAGCCAAGTGCATCTGCAGAGCAGTTAAAGTCAAGTGCTTCCCTTCCGACGCAGATCTGCTCGCGACCAGCCGGAAGGGTGCACATCGCCGGCGCTGGCAGGCTGCTTGGGTGAGGTGCAATGCGTCCGCTTCTTCTTTTTCAGTTTCATAATTTCCCTCCCGTCTTTCAGTCCCAAATCCGAGGGTTCATGAATTTTCTATTGTGAAGAAAATAACTGTCCCGGATCTTGGTCTTATTTTATTATTAGATTCAGTCTGTACCAAATCCAAGGCAGCACCTCAACCAGTTAGAAGGTGATGGGCAACATATTTAATAGGCACCCAACCAGCATTAGAAAACTAATCTCTAGCTGCTAGTCACCCAAAGAGAGCCAAAGTGGCATCACACACACCTCAATCTGTTGAAGTGTAGCTGCTGCATTCGAATTAAAACTTCTAATGTGTCTAAAGTCTAAACAACGTCTAGCTTGTATGTAACCACATCTGTAGAAATTTAACCTGTTATTACAGTAATGTTTTTCTTTGTTATCTTCTCATCAAGCATCTTATATTCTTCTAGATGCATTGGTCTCCATTTTGATCTTCACGTCTTATTTAATGCAAGGTTTGATCAAAGCGCTTGGAAGTACATCTGCAGATCAGTTCAGACTTCAGAGTCTGTAGGCTAAATCAGCACCTCTAGGTGCGCATATCCTTTTATGATTCCTTTTGTGAAACAACGCCTCATGCAAACTAATTGTGCAATTAATGTGCTTAGAATGGGGGGCAGAATTGAGAACCCATATGAGGTCCTGGAGGATATACTTGCTGGAGTTGCGAGACCGAGAGATCTGCCTCTAGCATTTCTGGAGGACATCACAAATAATTTCTCTGAAGACAGAAAAATAGGTCATGGTGGATTCGGAGCGGTTTACAGGGTAAGATAATGTTGCCTTTTCATTACCAATTCGGTACAGGGTACCCAAACACCTTAACTCCAGTACTTTGATTAGAAAGTACGACCAACAGATAATCTAATTGCTGACCAACAGGGTGTCCTTGGAACCGAGAACATTGCTGTGAAGAAGATCGTTGTGAACGAATACACAGTCGATGAGAGGCTATTTCGTCGTGAGGTTGATAGCCTGATGAGGATAAAAAACCATCCAAACTTAGTCCGGTTTCTGGGCTTCTGTTCTAATAAAGCTCGTATAGTGAAAGACAAGACAGGATCAGAAGAATCATTTTACCCTCAAATAATGGATATATTACTTTGTTTCGAGTATATCAGCAATGGGAGCCTTGATGAACATATTACTGGTAAGATGTGCCACATCTGATGCCGCTGATTACAACTTTATTTCTTTCTCTGATGTTCTCTATTAGAAATGTTATATCATTCTGTGTGCAGTTTAGCATGTACTCCCTCCGTTCCCAAATATTTGTCTTTCTAGCCATCTCAAATGAACTACAACATACGGATGTATGTAGACATGTTTTAAAGTGTAGATTCACTCATTTTGCTCCGTATGTAGTCACTTGTTAAAATCTCTAGAAAGACAATTATTTAGGAACGGAGGGAGTACAACTCAAGAGTTATATGAGTTATTGAAGATCCCTGACTCTCCTGTTCTTTTATTTTGTTGCAGATGAATTTCGAGGACTCACATGGGATAACCGTTTCGATATAATAAAAGGAATTTGTGAGGGTCTACGTTATCTTCATGAGGATAAATCTATCATTCATATGGATCTGAAGCCAGCAAACATACTACTTGATGATCATATGGTACCAAAAATTACTGATTTTGGTCAGTCAAGATTAGCTGAAAACACACATACTAAGGGTGAACGTTTTTTTACACCGTAAGATAGGCATCCACGAAACCTGTTGAATATTTTCAAGCATTTACATGCTAATATTTTCGTTGTGCCGCTATGCATCAACCTGTTGTGTTTTGACACAGAGGATATTGCGCTCCGGAATACCAGACAAATGGCCAAACGTCATACATGGCTGATATATATAGTTTGGGTGTTGTTATCGTTGAACTTGTGACAGGAACTAAGAGCATTCCAGATATAACCAATGTAAGGGTTCTTTAACTCAGGATGCAAAAATGGCCAAGTTTTTCCTTTTCATTTCCACCCCTATTTCTTTGTATTGGCCATTCAAATGTCGTTTGTAACTTAATGGATACATTGTACTGCTTAAACACATAGATACACGCACCACATTATGCATATCGTTTGCAATAAGAAAATCTGGAACTATGATAAATTACATAACATATGCCAAATGTATAGGTACTTCGAAGGTGGACACACAGGTGGAATAAATCGGCGACACGACACCAACAACACCAAGTAATTAAATGTATGGAAATAGCGTTACGCTGCAGTTTACAGGAACCAGAAAATAGACCTTCTATCAATGAAATAATCCGCGATCTAAGCGAAACAGGAAGTACAAGTGGGTCAATTAGCCAGGTAATCTCGTATGCTTAATACAACCTCAGGGCGCCATTTTCTTAGACAATCCCCGTCACGGTGGTTTGTTCATCAATTGAAATTATTAAAAAACGTGACTAAAGGTTGAATGATCCCTTCCTTTTCATTTGAACACCATGGCAGTGCTTCGTGCTCAAATGTGGGTATAGTTGTGTAAAGTACATATTGTATCTATGTATATAGAAGTGTACAAGGTTTTTGTCATAGTATGGGTTACCGATGTTGATAACCACGGGAAACTTAGCTGAAAAAAAAAAGAAGAAATACACCTTAGAATGCTCAGTAAAAAAAATAATGCACTTAAAAATTATGGAACATAGAGTGTATGAATTTTAGTGAGGCCACATATCGGGGTGGGTCTCTGTTTGCATTTATCTTGTAACTGCAATGGTTACAACTGAAATGAAATCGGTTTTGATACATATCTAATGGCGGAATGTTATCATTAACACACAATCCAGAAGTACATTGGAAAGATGTAATTTTTGCTAGACATGGATCGAGAAATGAGCGACAAAGCATTACTATGATCACTTGTGGCCTTGTGGGCCTATGGAGGGGAATTAAATTGTAGTTATGTATGTGTATAGTGGAAATGTTGGTGTGATTGTTTCCAAAATTGTTCGTAGATGATTTCGGGGGAAATGATAATGCTATACTTTCAAGATATATAGTACTTCCTAAGAACTTATATAAACCTTCATTCGGCTGTCTGCAGAATAAGTAAAATATTTTATCATCCTGCATTGTTATATCAAAGTGATACACCCAGAACAAAAATGCTGATGGAACACTTAATTGGGGGAACTGCGTTTATCACCTTTAGTCCAAATATACAATTGGTTCCCTACAGCTTAAATGTTAGGAAGGTAGGAGCATATATCTTTTGGATGACACAGCTGTTGCTTTTATCACAGACTAGTCTATGCCAGCATGATGACATGCTTGGGATTGAGCCACTGGAGCTGTGTTTCCATTTCGAGCATAACAAGCAGATTTCGTGCTCAGTTGAGCTAACCAACGAGACAAGTAATTCCACTGCCTTCAACATCCTAACGCCAAGCGAACAGTACAATGCTCAGCCAGACAAAGGCGTTGTGCTGCCAGGAGGCAAGCGTGAGGTAAAGATCACACTTCAATCACATGAGAGTGCAACACAAGTTACGAATGGGGACAAGTTTGTCGTGCAGAGCATAAAACTGAAGGAGGGTCTAGCAGATGACGAAATTACTGATCGCATGTTCAAGAGCAAGGGCAGTGAAGTGGTTGATGAAGTCAATTTGATGGTTGTATATGATCCCGAGAAATACCGAGAAGAGGAAGCCTCCAAGGTGAGCTTCGTCTCCTGATCCAACATAGGACCTTTACTAAAATTAGCAAGGCAGGCCCACACATTTGCCTGGGCATGGCCATTATAGTATGGTCAGAGTAAATGGCGAATAAAATGGTAAGAGTGTGATCCAAAATCGTTTGTACTATGATGGAGAAATACAAAGTGCGATTGTTTCTAAAAAAAAGTGAATGGACAGAAAATGCTGTTCGCCCTTAGTTACAACTGGGTAAAATTGCTTGCATTCTTAATTTTCTCTCACAAAAAAGCAAATGCACTTTCAGAAGATCAAAATGAATTTTTTGCAAATACCATTAGTTACACAATATATCATTGGTGTTCGTTTTGTCACAACATGGTTAGGAATGCTTCTCTTTGGGCATATGATTGCGGTTGTGTACTTGGTTGCCACATTCGAAATTTCACCTTGACCTTGGTGCCTGCTGCATTCGAGGGGTCACCTTGGTGCAGGAAAGAGTTGAACTTTGTGTTTAGTAATCACACAAGAAAGTAAAACGGATTTTCAGAACATGGGGACTACAGAGCACTTTATTTTGAACTGCTTCAAAAAGGTGCTTAAAAGATTTGAAAAAAATGATTTTTTTTACATGAATACGCATGCATGTTGTTTAAGTAACTGTGAAATTTCGTTCAATAATACGTTGTATTACGTGCTGCACAAAAAAGACAAAATTTCGGCTAAAAACAACAAAAAAACAAGCCCCTAATATTCATGTATTTTGTCTTTTTATATCTTTTACATGTAAGCATGTATATTACGTGCTATACATTCATGCACACAAAAATTTGAAATTTTTCGAGCCGTTAAAATCTGTTTTCTTTTTACTTCAAAATAAAGTGCTCCGTTGCACCCGTGCTCAGATGTCAATTTTCGACAAGAAAGTTCCTATTAGATTGTTTTTTCATTTATTTGTGTTAAAATGCCCTGATTTTCACTTGATCATTCTATTAGGTACTATAAATATCTTGACACTGATTTGCATTTAATTGTACTGTCCATGCAATTTCTAGTGTTTCTTCCTTTTTCTGAGATCATGTTGGCTACTTTTAGTATAAAGCAGATGACCTTGTAAAATCTAACTATTTCATCGTTTTGCATGCAAGGACATTGGGCCTAGCAGCTATGATAGCTCAAGATACATGTATTTCGACCCACTCGAAAGCATTTCACGGAATCTAGCTACAAGCTTGACGAGCGACCAAACCGTGGATCTCGCAACGGGGGCCATCGGAATCCTGCTCCCCAAGCTGAGTGAGCTCCTCAACAAGTACAATCCAGATACAAGCATTAGGAGTGATGTGGATTGTGTCATACAAGAGCTAAGAGTCATGCGCGCTGACCTTTGCAATGTGTCAGAGGTACAGCGGGACAACAAGAATGAGCAGATCAAGTTGGTCAAGCTTTGGGCCGACGAAGTCAGGGAACTGTCATATGACATAGAGGATGTCGTCGACGGCTTCCTGATGCACGTCGAGGCCTCAGAACCTGCTACCTATACTGCTGGATTGATGGAGCTCATACAAAAGATGATGACCACGTTAAAATTGGGAAGTACCAATCACCAGATTGGTGGCGCGATAAAAAAAATCAAGGACCAAATCCAGAACAAGTCTTTCTGGAAGAGAGAGTACAAGGTTGAAAAGGTTGTATCTTTTGAACGAAGAAAGGTTGCCAATACAGTTTCCACAATGCATGCTCATCTACTGTCGGCATTGGCCAACGATAGAAACAAACTCGTTGGCATGAATGATGCAATGAAGGACTTCACCAAGAGGCTGAGAGGTGTAGATAAGGATCTCAAGGTACACTCCATCTACGGTATTGGAGGATTGGGCAAGACCACGCTTGCCAGAGCTGTGTATAATCAGCTCAAAGAGTCCTTGCGTTTGACAGCTTTTGTTCCCGTGGGTCGGAATCCCGATGTGAAGAAACTCTTCTACGACATTCTATTTGAACTTGACCAACAGAAGTATATAAAGTTGAAAAACAAAGAACTGGATGAAAGACAGCTCATAGATGTACTCAAAAGTCTGCTCAAGAACAACAGGTACACACCACCTACCCTGGTGAAGAACAACAATATTAAACGTTTAGAAAAGCATGCCCAGAGTTAAAGAATGTGATGTGTCACCCGATCCACATGGGGCTAAACTAGCAACTACAAAAATATACTCCGTTCATGCTAAAATACAGTGTATATTAGTTTTGGTCAGACTAAAATTTCACAATGTTTGACCAAGTTTACAAAAAAAATTGAACAATTACAATATTAAATCTATATCTTTAGATCCAACCTGAAATATATTTACATAGTTCAAGTACTCAATAATGTAGATAGAAGGTACCCATGGACCGAAATAGGCACATTTTTTGCCTACTAAATTTTATGACTTGTCTCATTGTTCTTGTTTTCCAACAGGTGCTTTCGATACATTAACTAATCACTGCTCTTGCATTTCATGTGAATAGGTACCTCATTGTTATCGATGATATATGGGACACAAAAGTTTGGCATAATTGGATCAAATTTGCTTTTGTGGATAGCAAACCTGGAAGTAAAATAATCATAACTACACGTATATTTGAAGTTGCCGAAATAGCTAGTGATGTATACAAGCTAGACCCGCTTTCCCATGGTTACTCTCAAGAGCTATTCTACGCAACATTGTCTCCCGAGGGAGGCAGAGGGGAGTCTGATTTAACAGATGGGGTAATTGAAAAGATTTTATCAAAATGTCGTGGTGTGCCATTAGCTATCATCACAATAGCTAATGTATTGGCTCGTAAACAAAGGGATGATTGGCCTGAGGTCTACAACTCTATTGGTTTTGGGCCTGAGGTTAACGAAGAAGCCGATAACACAAGGAAGATATTGTTGTTTAGCTACAGTGATCTACCACGTCATTTAAGGACATGCTTATTGCATCTAAGCATATTTCCTGAAGACAAATTGATTCCCAAAGACATGGCGATTTGGATGTGGGTTGCCGAAGGTTTTGTTCATGAGGAAGCAGGGAGAGGTTTATTTGAGCTTGGGGAGAGGTATTTCAATCAGCTCGTCAACAGAAGCATGGTCCAGCTGGTGGTGAATCCATCCGAGTTGTTCAGCCAGATAGACCAAATGTTTTATTTCCGTATCCATGATTTGGTGCTTGATATCATTTGTTCATTGTCAAAGGCTGAAAACTTTGTTACTGTATTGGGAACAGACGACGAGCAACACAGATCATCAATAAAGAATGCTCGTAGATTAGCTGTCCAAAATAGAGACATTGAGCAGCTGGACCCTCCAACTATTAATTGCATGGTACAGCTGAGATCATTTTATGCCATTGACTGCCGTATTAGTGTGATGCCACCACTTTCAAGCTTTAAAGCATTGCGTGTCTTATCTATGGAAGGATGTGGATTTAATGGAGATCATCCTTGTCATCTTGAACACATTGGAAAGCTACTTCAGTTGAGGTATCTCGGACTAGAGGAAATGCGTATTAAAGAGCTCCCTGAAGAAATTGAAAATCTCCTTTTCCTGCAAACACTGATTCTGAAAAAAATTGTCATGAAAGAATTGCCGCCTAGTGTTGGCCTGCTCAGACAAGTCAAGCGTATGCATGTTGAATTCGTTCGAGTGCCTGATTGGCTAGTGAGCATGACATCCCTAGAAGACCTATCGTTGCTGGGAGTCCGATTGCCCCTTGTGTTTGCAGAAGGGCTGAGCAAGCTGAAAGAGCTTAGGTACCTCCAGATTAGCGGTGCTGATGATTGGAAGAGAGCTCTGGTGAAGTCTATAGGGAATCTGCTAAACCTCCAAAGCCTTACCCTCAAATACTTCCTGGGTAGTGCTGAGGAGGTCTGGGAAGGCTTTGTTCCCCCTCGACATCTCCATAGCATAACCATGTACGTGATGCTTTCTAGTGTCCCTCCTTGGATGAACTCAACACACCTTCCGAGCCTCACCTACCTTGATTTGCAATTGGATAATATGGAGGCACGCTGTCTAGAGGTCCTTGGGAGGTTCCCTGAATTACATACCCTCATACTGCACACCGTAAGCACTCCAATGGGGGGCTGGCTTGCGGTTACGGGCAGTGGTGCATTCCCCAAGTTGAGGCACTTGTCGTGCAGTGGTACAATGCTCATGTTTCAGCGGGGAGTTATGCCACGGCTTGAATACCTTGAGCTCACTCTCAATGTACTTAGATTGGAAAGGGCCAACTTTGAATGCGACTTCTCTAGCTTGGGGAACCTCCCGTTGCTTCAGAAACTTAGTGTTCAACGGGTTTCGCTGTATGGGGCGGACGACCCTGAATACCAGAAGAGGATGGAGGCAGCGGTGAAGCACGCACTTGACAGGCATCCACACCGTCGTCCCATCCTTCACTGGAGTCAGTAGAGATGTTCTTCCTTTTTTACCTATCTTAACTGATACGGCATACTTATATATCTTGTAATATATATGGTTGTTGTAACCCTAATCTCGGAGCTAATATAAATATGGAAGTGGAACCCCACGGCTGATTGCACCGTTCATTTGAGGCTTGGTTTTACATAGATGAGTGTAGTACTAGTATATTATTGTAACAAATGATTCAGATCTTGCGAGCCATAATTAGGGTTGCTCTCCATGTACCGTGGACAAATTACGGTCTGAATCTCCTTAATTGCTCGAATATGCTTGCTATGAATCTTAATATCCTTGTGTTACTTAATACCTCGCTCTCATGATGCAAAGCCATGGTACGTAGTCAGGAGACGATGTCGATGTGCTTCGACAGACAGACCGATGGGGCTGTCGTTGCCGTCTATGAATCCCTCTGCACTAAACTCAAGAAATATGACACACATGTGTTACTTTCAGTAAACAGAAAATTACCTACTCCTCCATTCCATATTAGATGACATTGAAATGGATATATCAAGACATATTTTAGTACTAGATATGCTCATTTCATGTCATCTACTCCCTCCCTCTGTTTGTAAATATAAAACATTTTGGCTGTTCAATCAATTTGAACTGCCAAAACGTCTTATATTTATTTAGGAACAGTGGTAGTAATATGGAATGGAGGAGTACGTGACAATGAGCTTAGCAACATCCTTTTAGTTTCAGTTCCAGGTTCAGGTTTTTCAGTTTCAGTTCGAGGTGGGCTTGGACATTCATGGTTGTCAGGAGCCCTGTTTTGGGAACTGCTGGTGGATTAGCGATCGTGCTGTTATTGTTAATAATACTAAGAGATCTTATAGTAGTGCACATGTTGAAACCGCAGCCCTCTCTCACTCTCGGCTAGAGGTAGAAGAAGACACAAGACACAAGAAATTCCGGGCCGGCGCACGCACGCCGCCCTAATCGCCTTTATCTTTTCAATGGCTACATCGCTGGCTTGGAGAGTTACAAACTCAGTTCACGGAGGGGTTTATATCTGCACTCGTGCACTTACACGATGCAGCCCACCTCCCCTAAACTGGCGTTCGATCCGCTCGCCTGACCCGCGCGCATGGCGCGCCATTACACGCACGACGCGGCCAGCTTCCACCAGATCGCACCGGCCACTCCCGCTACTGCAGGTAACTACCTCCGACTCGACCCACGCTACTCGAACGCGGCCACACATCGGCGTCCGATCAACAACTGAAACACACGCACACACTCGCGCAATCACCCGCCATGGACTCGACGGTGCACTGACACCGGTCGTCACCATCACAGGGCATGGCTTGCTGCTAACACAACAACCTGTGAAAGCCATAAACAAACAACAGCTAAGCAGATAGGCCACCACACAAAGAAGAACAAAGAAAAAATCACTAAAAAAGAATGCAACAGAACAGGAGAACCGTACATAGAAACAAAACTTTGGGGCACAACACAACCCTACAAGGACTACAAGGACGACCAGCCCGACGACAGATCCACATACTAGCAACAACCACGGTGCAGACAAAAATACAATACGCCAGTAAAACCGCGAGGACAACCGAAGACGACCTTCGTTTGGGGTGCCAGCTGCACCCCAAACGCGAAGAGAAAGACAAGAACCCAAAAACCAGTGTCAAAAGACGCGACAAATGGCGAGAGCGGCCACAGCTTAGCTTTGCTCTGATGCGAAGAAGGAAAGGGTTCACGCAGCTTCTTCACAGCAAAACTACAACGAATTAGCTAGTTCAAAATACTGAAGGGCAATTAACATAGCCAAGACTCTAGGGAAATTAACAGTAACAAATTAGAGTCAGTCACCAGTAGCTACACTCTCTTGAGTCAAGATAAACTTTCTAGTGTAATATCCTTTAGCTAACAGAAATTAACTTAGACATAACATCACCATATTAGTCTTACAGAACCCTAAAATTCAAATGCCTTTTCCTTTAACCAACCTTTTTTTTTTACTTTTCACATTTATATTTATGTACTGTTCTTTTCATTTGGACTTTAACATTTTCCTATATTATATTCATATTTATGTACATGTCTATCATTTTTTTTAAATCTGTGACATTTTTGTAAAATGACTGAGCTTTTTCAGAAATCTATTTAACATGTATGAACATACATATGAGAAGATTTTATTTTTAAATCTGTGAAAAATTTCTGAAAAGATATATGAACTTTGCAATATAGTAACCTGTAAATAAGAAGCATTTTTTAGTTCATGATGACTATTTTATTTCACACGTTTGAAAAAAATATATATGTGTGCGATTTAAAAAAAACATTTTTTTGCATTATACATTTCAGCAGTTTTTAAAACTGATTATTACATTTGCCCCCCCCCCCCACCTCCACAAAAGTACGCACTTAATGGCACATGCTTTCCCTACCTTTGACCATTTTTATAAAAAAAATGTTATTTTACATTTTCCCCAAAATAAAAATAAAATAAAAAAGTCCGCACTTAATTGCACATGCTTTCCCTACCTTTGACCATTTTTATAAAAAAATGTTATTTTACATTTTCCCCAAAATAAAAATAAAATAAAAAAGTCCGCACTTAATGGCACATGCTTTCCCTACCTTTGACCATTTTTATAAAAAAAATGTTATTTTACATTTTCCCCAAAATAAAAATAAAATAAAAAAGTCCGCACTTAATGGCACATGCTTCCCTACCTTTGACCATTTTTATAAAAAAAATGTTATTTTACATTTTCCCCAAAATAAAAATAAAATAAAAAAGTCCGCACTTAATGGCACATGCTTTCCCTACCTTTGACCATTTTTATAAAAAAAAATGTTATTTTACATTTTCCCCAAAATCTCTACTACTATTAAACAAGCCAACATATTCATCGCTACACGCACCCCGTCTAACGTACACACAACAACCTAAAGCAATTAGAGCCATACAATCAGACCCACTCGATTAGATCTAACCGTCAAATAACAATATCTCTTGCCAAAAGTGCGTTTAGCAATTTCAGATGGCGGACGAAAACTCTGCCATCGCAAGTACGCACCGCTGACCCGCATCGAACGAAAGAAAACCACCCCGTTCCCCGTGCTATGTCAAACACCGCCTCCGCACCTCCATATGCAGCCCATCCCTAGAACCGGTGGCCGTGGTGCTCATGGCGCCGGCGGCGCCGTCGCTAGCGATTCCTATTTGGGACGTCGCTGGAGGCGGAGCTCCAGGCCATCCGCGAAGCTCTACCACAGCCTCGAGAGGCGGATAATTGGATCTGCAGTTGATTCCTGGACCATGTCTGTAGCGCCACAATCTCCATTGATTGGGTTAATTGGATTCTTGGTATACTAATTCCTGCATCATGTCTTTTACGTACATGTTTCTCCCACTCCCAGTCGCTGATCGCATTGGTGCATTGAAGCCAACCAGATGTGGACTTACATTTTAGGCAGGGCGCCCCAACAATAAAAGCAATAGGCTGCAAGCAAGCAAGGCACAGCAGCAAGTCCATTCCATACGCAATCTAGGGTAGGAACTAGGAACCGCCGACGGGCAGCTCGTCAGTGCTATCTTTGCCTGTGTTTCTACTTACAATTTTGGATTCTATTAAGTGGCACCTATTCATTACAGATCAAGAAATGTATGAATTGATTCGATTTTACATGCGGCAACGTCATGGAAGGTTAATTTCTGCAATACATTTTCTGAATCTTTTTTTGTGGGTAATACATTTTCTGAATCATAAGTTAAGGAATACATTTTCCGTTGGCCTCGGCTAGGTCCCTCTCCTCCCCCAGAGCTGTGGTGAAAAAGCAGCGGGCTCAGCCTGCGTCGGTGGCGGCAGGGCCTCTCCTCCTCGAGCAGTGGCGGCGGTGCGGCAGCATGGGTGAGGGGCTTAGCGGCGGAGCTGCACCTTATGGCAGGGCATGCAACAGTGCCGTGGCGGCTGTGCGGAAGGCGTCGAGTGTGAAGGAGGCACATTCCTCCGGCTTCCGTGTGCCATGGCGTGAGACTCTGTGGCATATTAGCCTATATGTTTTGGTTCTTGGGGTTCTTATGAACATTGAAGGATTCTCCTGAAATTCCCCATCCATTGAAGTCCTATAGAACTCTCTAATTTGGTCCTAATGTTTGGTTTGCAGGTCATGCTATTGCTGGGCTATTCTTCCTCTGCTCCATGCTGTGGTCCTGTTGTTGCAACAGATATTACAGGTTCTCAGCGAGTTGCATGTGACATTTGCTGTGCATACTTTCAGAAATCAACAAACCTCATTTCCGTTAAAGTTATATCATGAAACACACCGTTCTACCTTTGTTCTACTGATTTTCTGTCCATTGACTGCCTTAAAAGGGTGGATATACTCTAAGCCCACAAAAAAGTTACCCTATAGCTTCAGCACTTTCAACGTTCAGAACTTTATCAAAGGTTGGATATACTCTCAGCCTACAATGAAGAGAGAAACAGAGGAGCTACAAATCAGTAAGAAAAACACAAAGGTGTCTACTGATTTGCACAACAGTTAAACTAATCCTTGAGTGATTTTTTTTCCTAGCATTCCTTTTGTTCTTAGTAAAATAAAAATAAAATAAAAACAGTCCGACAAGTATACATTAATGGCACATGCTTTCCCAGCAAGGCGAAGCCGACCTTTGACCATTTTCACTGCGAAACTATTTTCTTGTAAAACTTTGTAATTACGTGTCTCAGTTCTTAATGTTATTTTACATTTTCCCTTTATTCAAAATAAAAAAGTAAAATAAAAAAAGTCCGCACTTAATGGCACATGCTTAGACTTGGGCTTTCTGGATGGAAAAAGAGTTGATCCCCGACACCATACCTTTGACCATTTTTATAAAAAATGTTATTTTACATTTTCCCCTTGGAAGAATAAAAAAACTAAAATAAAAAATCCAGTCATTGACAGCACTTAATGGCACATGCTTCACTTATCCATCTACCTTTGACCATTTTTGTGAATAAAAATTCTCTCTGCTCAAAACAACAGGAGATGTTATTTTACATTTTCCCGATTTGTGAATTTTACTTTATACTTTCACATGATTAATTCATTGGTGCACATTGAATACATACACAAGTGAATGTGCAAATGATAATAAGTCAAGGCGTAAAATAAAAATAAAATAAAAAAGTCCGCACTTAATGGCACATGCTTTCCCTACCTTTGACCATTTTTATAAAAAAAAATGTTATTTTACATTTTCCCCAAAATAAAAATAAAATAAAAAAGTCCGCACTTAATGGCACATGCTTTCCCTACCTTTGACCATTTTTATAAAAAAAAATGTTATTTTACATTTTCCCCAAAATAAAAATAAAATAAAAAAGTCCGCACTTAATGGCACATGCTTCCCTACCTTTGACCATTTTATAAAAAAAAATGTTATTTTACATTTTCCCCAAAATAAAAATAAAATAAAAAAGTCCGCACTTAATGGCACATGCTTTCCCTACCTTTGACCATTTTTATAAAAACAAAATGTTATTTTACATTTTCCCCAAAATAAAAATAAAATAAAAAAGTCCGCACTTAATGGCACATGCTTTCCCTACCTTTGACCATTTTTATAAAAAAAATGTTATTTTATATTTTCCCCAAAATAAAAATAAAATAAAAAAGTCCGCACTTAATGGCACATGCTTTGCCGGCCCATATAAGGGGCTTGGCATCAAATAGGAGGACTCTTTCTGGGAGTCCGATAGCTCCACTTACGAGGTCGATGCAGACAAATCTGATCCCTATCGTTGCATATCCTAACACGAACGGTAGGTTGGATCCTAACGATGTTTCTCCTGGTAGCAGGATCATGGTCGTTGGGCCAGCTGAGTACTAATGCACCATAAGTTAACAGGAGTGGTGTGGCTTCCATATGGTGATAGGACAGAGATACCAAGTTAGCAAATATTCATGCCCCATGGAAATTTTACATCGTTATGGTCACCGAAGAACAAAAGTAATGTTTCTATGGTTGGATGGTTAGATGGACAGTGGTATCCCCAGCCATCATGGTTCAAGTTCTATAATTGACATTGGTGCCCGCATTAATCCATGATTTATTTCAGGCTTCGGGCGATATGAGCGACTTCGAATGTATATATCGGCGACTGCGAGGCGACTGTGGTGACTTCGTAAAATCTCAAGATGCTATACCGACCCAGTCTCTCGAATGTGCTGATATGGCTAGGGTGTGTGTGCGTGCGTTCGTATGGGTGAGTGTATGCTCCTGTATGTGAGCGACTTCGATTGTATATATATGGCTTAGCATTTTTTTCCAAATATCATGGCATTTTTTAATTTGTATATGGCATGGCATTTTTTAGTGTTAAGAGTTGGCATTTCTTAAGAAATAAATAAACATTTTTTATTTATTAAGTGATGGAATATTATTATTGTTAACAGATGGTATTTTATTTATTAAGTGATGGAATATTATTATTGTTAACAGATGGTACTTTATTTTATAATTAAGAAATGGCATTTTTATTATTTAGAGATGGCATGTTTTATTATTAAAAGATGCCATTTTTTATTTTTTAAGTGATGACACTTTTATATTAAGGGATGGCATTTTTATTACTAGCTAAAGTGCCCGTATGTTGCATGAGAGAAAAATATATCATAAACAACCATGACAACATGTAGGCGAACATTTTCTTCAATTTCATTAACAGTTTTTAATACAATTTGTTTTTGAAAAAATCATGAATAATTTTTATTTCCCAAAAATTTCTTTTGGAAATTGGGAACATTTTTTGAACATGCGGATATTTTTTTAAAATATGAACATTTTTCGAATCCACAAACATTTAAAAGCAACTAGGACCTCCATATGAGATTTAAGCAACTAGGACCTCCATATGAGATTTAAGCTATTGATCTCCATAAACCTTCATGATATTTTCTTTTTGAACATGCGGAGATTTAAGCTCTGTCAGAACTTGGAATCTGAAAACGTACACTGCTGTATTCCGCATTTCCGCTTATACTATGTCCCCAATAGCTTTATGCATTCCGGGAATAATTTGCCTGAATACTTGATTTCTTTTTTCATATGATGTATGGAAATTTGGGGGTTGGTTCCCTTTGTTCCAGAAAACATATTGTTATTTTGGCACCAGAAAAAGTATTGTTTAATTACTGTGCGGTGGTCGTATATGTGCTCTGTGTTATTGTTCATCGGTTTTATTCTGTCATACGACTCACGTTTTGAGGTGAATATCATGGAACACATTATTTTTGTGTCTGCCCTGATTGCTCCATATTCTCCCAGTAGTGGGTGGCTTGGCATCCTTTAGATGTGGTTATATGTCTAGGATGTAGGTTGTTCTTCAGTTTGGTGAGGTGATGCATCAGGTCCGAGAAAAATGTGTGGGGGTGTTGAATTTGTTGTATCCAGACTACTATTTTCATTATGAAAATGGGGGCCATGTGGCCCCTTTTATCGAAAAAAAATATGACTCCATATGTATGTATGTACTTGTGTTTGGAGCATTATTATTCATATATTCAGACATTTGTGTTGTGAGTTATCAGTATCATTTTTTTTCTGAAAAGGCTGAGGCCAACAGCACACCGTCACACTCTTGAGGTTTTGAGGTGAAATGTCTTTGAACAAATTATTTGGTTGTGCTTGGTTTTTACGTTCGTGAAAGGGTCTGTGCTCAAACTTGAGGAAATTCATTGTGTCGGCTTCTATTCAGGCGTTGAGCATCTCTATCTTACTAAGAAAGCAGAGATATACCTCTGATAACGTCACCTTCAGAAAGCAAGGGTGCAGCTGCTGCAATCAGGAATGAAGCAGGTGCCAATCCTACAGAGGGAGAGGAGAGGAGAAGAGGAAGGATTAAAATGCTCACAAACTGCGAGAGGTACTAATACATATTCCGATCGTTCGCTCTTTCTCCTTTAAGAGCATCGTCCCCGTTTACTTCTCCCCACCAAAATACACTCATCTTAATTAATTAATATTCCTTCCTTCCTTCCACTTCCAGTCGAAACAGAGACACCTTCTGAAAAGGGTGGTCTTGAGTCTCTTGCAACTGAAAGTTGTTAAGTACTACTCCCTCCGTCCCATATATAAGATCTTATATTATGGGACGGGGGAGTACTTTCTTGCTTCATACACTGTGCTTAATAGCCTCCGTTTCTTGCTTTGATGATTCAGACCTAACCTCTATCATTGCTATTGCTAATAAGGTTAAGGTTCCTACGCTGTTGTGGTTAATTTGCTTATACTCTGTCCCCAGTAAGTAGCCTTATGCATTAGGTGGGTGGACCTAAGCTCCATTTGCTTTCAGGGTAATTTTTCTTGTTGAATACTTGATTTCTGTTTCAAATACGTTTTGTTGAATTTCTGTTGTGGAACTCAAATCGTATATGTGCTTTGTGTTATTATTCGTCAGTTCTATTCTGAAACGGCCGGGGACAAAGCACGACGTAGTGCTCTTCACGTTCCGAGGTGAAGTATCATGGAATGAACTTTCATGACTCCATCTCCATCTGTATGTACGTACTTTTGCTGGAGTGGTATCTTGCACTTGAAGGCGACAACATGGAAGTGGCCTTAGTTGCTACTAGTTCCTAATTGCATTGCGTTCGATTGTCTCTGCTGTTTACTTATCACATGTCAAACTTATTTTCCCAGTACATCAACTTGGTATGAAATCTATGTCTCCTTCTTCCCCTGCACTACTGATCAATCATTACAGAGACGGGCGAAAATGGTCCGCAAATTCCTTGATATGCCAGCTAATCGTCTCATAAATCTCTTAAGCTATTAATTTTTTTTCTGAAAAAGGGGATGTACCCCAGCCTCTGCATCAAAAAGATGCATACGGCTCATATTATTAAGAGGATAGTCCAGTAGCAAAGTCTCGAAAGGTCGTAGTACAAACATAAACAAAAGCTCAAAAGAGGAAAGACCCAAAGCCACAACCAGCTGGCAAAACAATAGGATCACTACATGCCTATCCTATTACATGACCGCCATCCAAACCGGTTGAAAATATCCCGAGCTACCATCTCCCATCGGGTAGACGCAGTAACCAAACGCTCCCTGGCCTCCGTCGGAGTGAGTAGCGACCACATACGGATGAACGCCGTGGCCCTGAAGATAACCTGCAAAAAGTGAATGGTTGTTGATCTGTTAAAGACTAAGTCATTTCTGCAGTTCCATATTGCCCACAATAAAGCACAAACGCCAACCCGAATGTGTCTTGCAGTGTCAGAATCCACCCCATCAAGCCATGTTCCAAATAACATGCTGATAGAGGTGGGCTGATTAATATTAAACGCAATATGAACCGACCACCACAGAATCTTAGCCAACGGACAATCGAGAAAGAGGTGTTTGATGTTTTCGTTATGATCACAAAAGCTACATCTAGACGATCCCACCCAATTTCGTTTTGCAAGGTTATCCTTAGTCAAAATGACTTGTTTGTGCACAAACCACATAAACACTTTGATACGTAAGGGCACCTTAACTTTCCAAACATGTAACGAGGTAGGGATGACGCTAGAGTTAATGACATCCAGATACATTGATTTGACCGAGACCACACCGTTTTGAGTAAGTTTCAATGCAGCTGATCTGGCTGCTGAGACAACCGGACTTCCATTAAACGTCTAACGAGATGGAGCCAGGCCTCCCAACGATTTCCAACAAGCGTCCGTCTAAAACTGATATTGAGGGGAACGGATTGTAAAACATTAGCAACATAGGCTTCTCTACGTCGGACAATGTTGTACAAAGAAGGATATTGAAGTGCAAGGGGGGTCTCCCCAAGCCACGTATCCTCCCAAAACCTCGTAGTGGCACCACTCCCAACAATAAATTTAGTCTTGTTGAAAAAGAGTTGTTTAACTCTCATCAAACCCTTTCAAAAGGGAGAGTCAGAAGGCCTCACATTCACCTGAGCCAAGGTTTTAGCATAGAGGTACTTATTGCGCAAAATCTGTGCCCAAATGGCCTCCGTCTCAGATGACAGCTTAAATAGCCACTTGCCAAGGAGACAAATATTTTTGACTTCCAGATTTTCAATACCTAGACCTCCTTGGTCCTTAGGCCTACAGATAATATCCCACTTAGCAAGTCTATACTTTCGTTTAAGCTCATCAATTTGCCAAAAGAAACGAGATCGATAGAAATCTAACCTTTTCCTGACGCCGACCGGAACCAAGAAAAAGGATAAGAGAAACATAGGCATACTAGTAAGGACCGAATTAATCAGAATCAACCGTCCTCCGTATGACACGAGCTTTCCTTTCCAACAGCTCAGTTTCTTTTCAAAACGATCCTCAATGCATTTCCACTCAAAATTAGTCAGCGTACGATGATGAATGGGTATACCTAAGTACGTAAACGGTAATGAGCCCAATTCAAATCCGAACAATTGTTGATACGACTCCCGGTCATCATTGGCTCTTCCAAAGCAAAACAATTCGCTCTTGTGGAAGTTGATTTTGAGCCCAGACAATTGTTCAAAAAAGCATAACAGCGGCTTCATGTTTCTTGCTTTCGCCAAGTCGTGCTCTATAAAGATGATAGTATCATCAGCATACTGAAGAATGGAAATCCCGCCGTCAACTAGATGTGGAACCAGGCCACCTACCTGCCCTGCATCCTTTGCCCGACCTATTAAAATAGTCCGCATATCAGCCACTATGTTAAACAAGATCGGTGACATAGGGTCTCCTTGCCATAGCCCCTTGTGTGTTTGGAAATAGTGACCCACGTCATCATTCACCTTATTCCCGACACTCCCTTTTTGCGTAAAGGAATCAATCTGGTTTCTCCAGGCCGGATCAAAACCTTTCATACGCAAAGCTTGTTGAAGGAAAGGCCATTTGACTTTATCATATGCTTTTTCAAAATCCACTTTAAAAACTACGCCATCAAGTTTTTTGGAGTGGATTTCATGGAGTGTTTCATGCAAGACAACAACCCCTTCCAGGATGTTTCTATCAGGCATGAAAACAGTCTGGGACGGCTGAACTACTGAGTGTGCAATCTGCGTAAGTCTATTTGTCCCGACCTTAGTGAAGATTTTCAAACTCACATTAAGCAGACATATAGGTCTGAACTGCTCAATGCGAACAGCCTCTGTCTTCTTAGGAAGAAGAGTTATCGTCCCAAAATTCAGCTTAAACAATTGAAGCTGCCCCTTAAAAAAACTCCTGAAACATGGGCATCAAATCTCCCTTGATAAAATGCCAACACTTCTTGAAGAACTCCGCCAGAAACCCATCCGGTCCTGGAGCCTTATTATGCTCCATTTGTGAAATAGCCTCAAACACCTCTTTCTCCGAGAAAGGAGCAGTCAGGAGCTCATTCTCGGCAGTCTCAAGTCTTAAGCTATTAAATAGTCCGCAAATTCAATAATCCATGCAATGAGCACAGCATATGTGTCTGAACAGTTAACCGGAAAAAGTTAAAAAGGAAAAGAGCCCAGAGGTATGCTTGTGTGTCTCCTCTGCTTTACTACTCTGTTTCCTCTCCTCTGCTCTTTGGTTTAGGGAGTGGGGCTGTAATGGCTCCTGTGTATGATCCGTGTATGTCCGTACTCCACACGGACAGGCCAAGCAAGGTGTTGTGCTGTTGCTCGCAGTTACTTGGTACGCAACACACAATTTAAATGCCATTAAGTCCCACAACATTTTCTAGATTACATAATAATTGAAAAACACTGAAGGAGAATCGCTAGCACTTGGAACTTTGAATTTTTGCCTAGTATTTGTACTGAACATATATAATGGTCATTCTGTTTGAGTAATGAATATGGATGAGGCACTACTGTTCTATTAGTAGTACTGGCAGAAATAGATGAACTTTAAGCTTTTTCAATCATTGCAAGAACAAAAGAAAAGCTATAAGTGTTATCAAGACGAGAGTTTTCCTTCACGAATGACTCATGGCACAACACAACTATGATCTTATTTTTCTTTTAAAAACCAAGATACACGATTCAACGTGCTAATCAATGAACAATGGTTCAACACAAGTATGAATAAACTGAAGACAAGAAAGCAGTCATTGTCAATGCTAAAGTAAAGAGGAAGAAGAAAAGAGAAATGATCAGCAGGGCAGGAATTTCGTTACGTCCATTACTAAGAACATCTCCAATAGATGATGTAGAATACATCACCAAAAAATGGTTTGAGTAAATTTTACGTCACCAAAAACATCCAACTCCAACAGATAATGTATGATGTAAAATACATTGTGCAAATTTTGTTGAACACCTTGTGTGCAAGGTGGAAGAAACATGGCGGGTGCACGTTGGAGCATAGATGGTAGTCACGCCGGGGATGAGGTGGCTGGTCAAAACATATCCTACGCCTCCTTGATGACTGTCGACTGGTGGCTGACCCTAATTTCTGCGATGCAACGCCGGCGACGTTGACTGTAGCAATGCCTGCTCGGCTCGGTCGTGGTGGTCGCGCGACGGCCCGCGATAGCTGCAGCAACCCCACTCCAGACAACGGCCACAAGCTCCGCGAGTCATCATGGGTGTCGGCCCTCCGACCAATGGCCAAATCGGCTGAAACACGGCACACCGACGAATCCAAATCGGGGCAGCGGCGGCGGGACCTCCAACGGTCGTCTGGGCGGCGGGGTCAGGGGTGGATGAAAAAGCAGCGGTAGAAGATTTCTTGGGCAAAATCGTCGGTCGCGGTAGGCGTGTGGAGGAACAGGCGCGACAACAGTTGCGATGAACGGTCATCAGTTTATCTAGGCATAATTTAATAGTAATTGTTGCGGTCAAAGGGATGTATTGTCATTGAATAACGTACATACTTGATGCATAGTGGAGATCACGGGTGACGCATCATGTAGCCTACTTCCTGGGACAGACTAGTGAACCTTGCCCAACTGATGGAAGATGCCCTGGTGCCTTGACCGTCCACAAAAGATATTTTTTTTCTGGAAAAGGAGGTGAAAACCCGATGCATACGATCGCCTTTATTAATTATTTTTATCACTCTCACAAGAACATACATCAACTCATCCAAAGCCACCATTCACATCTACAAACTCGATAATGTGGAGTGCTCTCACTCCCATATTTAAAACAAATGTTGATGCTGAGCCATCCACATAACGTATCGGAATCTACAACCGGTGCAGCAAACTTAAAGCGTACGCCACATGCACAGATTTTAGAAGCCGTCATCATCATCAAACCGCTGACCCATCTTCAGGAAAGAGATCAGCATCATCCTTGCCGGTCCGGCCATCCGTCGACGCCACCACGGCGGCCCAAGACACCACCTCCCCGCGTGCAAACTGTTGAGCACGCCGCGGTCACCACCGGCACACTGCAGCAACATGCTGCCAAGTACCACTAGTCGACGCAGCTTGAAGTCTTTGGACGATTTGTCGTGCGTAGTGGGGGCTGGAGCTGGCATGCTTGGAAGGTCCTATGATGTGCGGCTGGAGCTGGCATGCTTGGAAGGTCATATTGAAGGATGTTGAAGCTACTACTCGATGCACTTTTAGACAAGAAGCTGAACACGAAATAAGCTGAAACAGAGCCACTCCACAAAAAAAATTACAGTACTTACTTTGTATTTTAAGTATTTCAGCGGTACAAATTACTTCATTTGCTTGCATGGTCCTTTAGTGTGCGGATTGGATTCTCGTTTGTATATACGAGCAAATGGTATTTTTTTTTTCTTTTGAGCACAATGAGCAAATTTGTTTTTTTTTTAGTACACAACGAGCGAATGGGGGCTGGGTTTCCCTTGTTCCAAATACGTGCACAAAGCCCAAAGGCCCAAATGGCGACATGCCCAAACCCACTGCGTGGACTCCCCGAAAACCCCGAGTCTCTCCGTCACAGCCTCGCAGGGATCAGCGGCCAACCCTAAATCAAGGGCGCCACTGCCGAGCGAGACTCCCCTGCGGCCAATCTTCGTTCGCACCGGCCATGAACAAGAAGCGGGCTGCCGGGACGGCACTCGCGCCCGACAAGACTGGACCCGCGCTGAAGCGAGCTGACTGCGACGAGGTCGACGTCGATTTTATCAGCAGGCTCCCTGATGAAATCCTCAGCATCATCATATCCCTGCTCCGCACCAAGGAGGGCGGCCGCACCACTGTCCTCTCCCGCCGATGGCGCCACCTCTGGCACGTGGCGCCTCTCAACCTCGAGATCAGCCCCGCCTCTCGGATTTCCCGTCCCCGCCGGCTCCATCTCCTTCTCTGCCGTCTCCAAGATCATCTCCCTGCACTCTGGCCAAGTCAACCGGTTCTTCTTTCCATGGCTCCATGGCGATCTACGGCCAACCCAAAAACTCCATCGCGGTTCCTGTCCCCGCACTAAGGCAGTGGAGAGCTGGTTTTGCTCTGGCGTGCTCGACAAACTCCAGGTGCTCGATATCAGCTATGCAGACCTCCCGCTGCCGCCATCCGTGCTCCGGTCAGCACCTACCCTCGTTGTTGCCAAGATCGGGCACTGTTATCTACGCGATGAGATTGCAATATACATGAATTTCCCCATCCTCAAGCACCTCACCTTATCTCGCGTCTCCATCTCGGGGGACGCCTTCCACAGAATACTCTCTACACTATTAAGAAAAGGGCTATAGATAAGACTGATTTTAATGGCGCACCAGACAAACAGTGCGCCACTACTATATACTAATAGCGCACCAGTTGCTCGTGCGCCATTAGTGTGGAAGTGCTCACAGTGTGCCACTACTATTGATTTTTTTTTCCATTTTTCCATATAAACTAATGGCGCATGGACGTTAAAGTGTGCCATTACTAGTTGAAACTAATAATGGCGCACGACCAATACAGTGCGCCATTAGTATATATTTTTTTTTTTTTGCAAACCTACTAATGGCGCACTATGCCAAAGTGCGCCATTACTAGTTTATTACTAGTTTAAACTAGTAATGGCGCACTTTACCACAGTGCGTCATTAGTATACATATGTTATTTTTTACTTTTCTGCAAAAAGTACTAATAGCGCACCAGCTGCTGGTGCGCCATTAGTAACCAGGGTTTCTAATGGCGCATTTTGTGGTGGTGCGCCATTAGTAACCTGGGACGAACAAGATATTTTGGACAGCCCACCTACCCACTCACTTTCCCCACTTCATTCTCTCCACCTCCTCCTCCAAGCTTGTCTCGGCTGCCTCCTCCTCCTCACCTCATTTCCACCATAGATTCATCAAAATTAAGTGGTGAAATCACCTTTTTTTTTATAGGTAAGTAAGGGGAAAGCTATCTTCATGATGTAGATCTACTTTTTTTCTCCCTAGCTCGCTCCAACAACGTGCACATGCACTTTTTGTGGCCTAGCTAGATCTATGTATGTTTGTGGTGTTGCTTGTGTTTGTGGTGTTGCATATATGTTTGTGTTTGCCAATATTTTGCCGAAATGTTGATTCATTTCCGTTTCGGCGAGAATTTTGGCACTATGCATTCTTTTTGGTCATATTTTTAGGGAAGGTCATGCCAAATTTTTTCTTGGTTCTAAAATATCGTTTTGCTCTACCCCGCAGGCGACCATGGTCCGCACGATGACCGAAGGCATCGTGAATAGGTTTTTGAGCTCCGCGAAGGCCGAGATGCTTCAAAAGAACGAGACGGAGATAAGATGTCCGTGTCGAAGATGCAAGCTGAAGAGCCTTATTGCGGACCCGGATTCCGGGCAGGTGCGGGACCACCTGCTCTTGCGTGGTTTCATGGATGGCTATAGGTGGCAAGGTGATGAAGATGACTATGAAGTCGTCCATGGGGGCCGGGCAAGAAATGAGGAAGGGCAACAAGACAACCACCGCGGCGAGGGCGGGCGAGAAGACGAAGAATCTCCAGGACATGATCACGACGGTGATGATGTACACAATCATCATGTAGAAGATGTCGTACATGATGATGAGGAAGATCAAGACGAAGGGCATGATCATGAAGATGAAGATGCCGGAGCAGACGACGATGGAGGCTGGGTGCAGGACCCTCATATTCAAGAGCTGCTTCGCAAGCAGACGGATAACGCAAGAGCTGCCGCCCGAGAGAAAGCCAAGCTGAATCAACTGGAGATAGACGCGGTTACTCCATTGTATGAAGGATGCAGGCCCGAGGATACCCGCCTGAAAGTAACGCTCATGGCTCTGGAGATGAAGGTAAAACACAAAATGACCGACGCATGCTTCGACGAGAACATGTCATTCTGGCACGAACGTCTTCCCAAGGGGAACAAGTGCCCGACCAGTTTCGAGGAGGCGAAGAAAATCGTGTGTCCTTTGAATTTACCGCACGTGAAATACCATGTGTGCATGAACAATTGCATCATTTATCGGGACGAGCACGCGGAGTCTACCATATGTCCGGTGTGCGGCGTCACTCGATACAAGAAGAGGAAGAAAGCTCCTCGAAAATCGGTGTGGTACTTTCCGATCACTCCTCGTCTGCAGCGGTATTTCGCGGACCCTAAGGTAGCAAAGCTCCTGCGTTGGCACGCGGATAGGGAGGAGAAGAAGCGGGAAGATGACGGAAATGATCCGGAGATAAATAAAAAAGACAAGATGTTGAGTCACCCTAAGGATGCGAGCCAGTGGCAAGCGTTGAACTTCGAATACCCAGAATTTGGGAAGGATCCAAGGAACATCGTGCTGGGCGCGAGCACCGATGGAGTCAATCCGTTTGGCAGCCAGAGAAGCACACATAGCACCTGGCCTGTGTTTGTGTGGATGTACAACCTTCCCCCCTGGTTGTGCATGAAGAGGAAGTACATTCACATGAGTATGCTAATTGAAGGGCCGAAACAACCAGGAACGACATCAATCTGTATCCGGGCTGCTGAAGGAGGAGCTAGACACGTTGTGAAAACGCCAGCCAATCCGTGGGGCGCCGCAGAAAGAATATTTCCCTATGAGAGCCGCACTGCTCACGACGGTGCACGACTATCTTGGTTACGGATATCTCACGGGCAGGTAGTCCACGGATTTTCGGATGCGTAAGGTGCATGGATGACACAACGAATCGCCAGCTAGATAGAGATCCCGGGTCTTCGAAAACCGTGTTCATGGGACATCGAAGGTGGCTTCGCGGCGATGACCCGTGGAGGAAACGCAAGGATCTGTTCGATGGTGAAACCGAACCCCAAAAACGCCCGTGTACGAGGAGCGACGAGGAAATGACGAGCTGTTGAAAAATTGGAAAGACTGCCCACTGCCGGGAAAGAAGCAAAAGGCGCCAGAGCCGGGAAAGAAGCGAAAGGCGCCAGAGCCGCTGCTGAAGGTATGGAAAACGAGGTCTGTTTTCTGGAACTTGCCGTACTGGAAGATCCACCGTGTGCCTCACAGCCTTGATGTCATGCATATCACGAAGAACGTGTGCGAGAGTCTGCTTGGTACCCTGCTCAACATGCGAGAGAGGACCAAAGATGGGCCGAAAGCAAGGGCAGACTTGAAATAAATGGGCATCAGGCAGGAGCTTCACGCTAATGATGATGATGATGATGATGATGAGGCGAAGCAGGACACAGAAAGTCGTCGCAAAGGAAAAAAGGCCAAGAAGACCGAAAATGACTACCCTCCCGCGTGCTTCACTCTAAGTCAGGAGGAGATCGAGCAGTTTTTACCTGCCTCCTAGGAGTAAAACTTCTTTACGGTTACGCGGGGAAGATAAGCAGATACCTAGACCCAGCGAAGCAGAAGTTCAGCGGGATGAAGTCTCACGACTATCACGTGCTGATGACGCAGATACTTCCAGTTGCAATCCGTGGGATCATGGACGCGCACGCCCATGAAACGCTATTTGGCCTATGCAACTTTTTCGATGTCATCTCTCGGAAGTCGATTGGCGTGAGGCAACTCAGAAGGCTACAGGAAGAGATCGTGGTGATACTATGCGAGCTTGAGATGTACTTCCCACCCACATTCTTAGACGTTATGGTGCATCTGCTGGTCCATATCGTGGAGGATATCATCCAACTCGGGCCGACGTTCCTGCACAGCATAATGCCGTTCGAAAGGATGAATGGTGTCATCAAAGGATACGTTCGGAACATGTCACGTCCAGAGGGAAGTATAGCCAGGGGCTTTCTAACCGAAGAGTGCATCTCCTACTGCACGAATTATCTAGGCATCGAGAACCCCGTTGGTCTGCCCGTCAACAGGCACATCGGCAGGCTCGCTGGATGGGGTCACCGTGAGGGTCGCTGCGAAATGCATGTCGACTTCGAGGGTCGAATCGCTGACTTTGAAAGAGCAAACCTAGTCGCGCTACAACACATAGACGTAGTCGATCCTTGGGTGGTAGAGCACAAAACCTTTATTGAGAAGACGTACAATGACCGAGGCCAACAGAGGACGGACGGAGATATACTCAAAGAGCACAACTCATGTTTCACGCGTTGGTTCAAGCAAAAGCTTCTGTCGTACCCTTTACATGAGGATTCTTCCGCGGAAGAACAACTCATATTCGCCTTGTCACAGGGCGCCGAGCACAACCTGATGACCTATGAGGCATACGATATCAAACGGCTACACATTCTACACCGAGGACAAGGACATGAAGAGCGATGGTTATCAGAACTCCGGGGTAACGATGGAATCCTACACCGGTAAGGACAAGGACAGATACTACGGAAGGATCGAGGAGATCTGGGAGCTGAGCTACGCTGGAGAGAAGGTGCCGATGTTCCGTGTCAGATGGGCCAAGAGCGTCCTAAAAGAAGACCGATATTTCACCACCATGGTTATACCCGAAGCCAAATCCAAGACCGTGGGCGCAAACGTCACCGCGAAAAATGAGCCATGGGCACTGGCTTCCCAAGTGGACCAATGCTTCTTCATTACCGACCCGCCAAAGCCCAGTCGTGTTGTCGTGAGGAGAGGCAAAAGGAAGATCATCGAAATGGATGGAGTAGCCAATGAGCAAGACTTCGACAAGTACGGCGACCCGAAGATCGAACATGACGACGACGATGAAGTAGCAGCACACACCACAAGAAGAAGCAGGACCACCCTACCTAAAGGACGTCCGTTCCACAGAAGAACTCCATTTGCGAAAAAGAAGGGCAAGAAGATTGTGAACAGATAGCTAGCTAAGATCGATTGTATTTAAATCGTAGTCTTCATTTCTCGATTGTATTTCATGGGCACTTTTTGATATCATGAATATTTTTAAATTTCATGGACACTTTTTGAAATCATGAGGACACTTAAATTTCATGGGCACTTTTCAAATTACTGTTATGATTTAAACAAGTTTGAACATATTTAAACACAAATAAATATAAAAAACAACATTTAAAATGCATTAAAAAATATTGGGGAGCTTGGGAATCGAACCCACGACCTCCTGGTGTGTGTGCTGCGTGCTGACCAGTCGGGCTAGTGGGTGGGTCCTGTTATAGATAGGGCTAGGTTGTAGATAGGGCTAGTGGGCTAGATTAAAACAAAATTCTAATGGCGCACCGTGGGGTGGTGCGCCATTAGAATAGTCGTACTTCTGGCGCATGAGGGGGTGGTGCGCCATTAGAAAGCTTCCCCCCACACTAAATCCCCAATCTCTCTAATCTCTCCCCTGCCTCATCGATCTCACCCGCTGCCCCCCGTGTTCGCCGTCCCCCTCGCCGCCCCCCTCGCCTCCTTCGCCATCCCCGAGCCCAGCGCCGCCTCCCTCGCCGCCTCCCTCGCCGTCCCCGAGCCGAGCGCCGCCTCCCTCGACGTCCTCCCGCCCAAGCGCCCCCTCCCCCCGCAGCCCCGCCTGCGCCCTCGACGTGCTCGTCGTCCAACACCGCGCGGCCTGCCCAGGAGGACCGCCGCCGTCTTCCTCTTCGACTTCGAGGACCCGGACGAGCTCGGACGCCCAGGAGGAGCGCCACCGCTCGACGCCCTCGACCGTGCGGCCTGCCCAGGAGGAGCGCCACCGCTCGACGCCGAATTCGCGCCGCCTCGACTAGCTCCGGCTGCCCCGAGTCGCCCTCGACCTCCCAAGTGAGCACCCGAGCCGCTTCCCCCTCTTCCCCCTCTTTATTTCCTTCTGATGTGTTCTAGGGTTGGGGGTTGGAGAAATTTGGACAAGGAAAGGGGGTTGGAGAATTAAGTAGCTAGGGTTTTCCAAATGTTCAAATCTCTGAGCTTGCATTTAGATGCATTTTAGAGGATACTTGGTCCATATTCATTTGCAGTGAACATACATTTTCACTGTTCTTATAATATTTGCTTGATGTCAGATTATGCTATGAGGATATTAGTCTAAGCCCAGTCTTGGATGCATTGTTTTATCCTGCGAGTGGTTAAACCGGTTCTGAAAATTATCTAGTTTGACCTGTACTTGTCCAGCTATCATAATCTATTCTTTGACCATGGCAGTAGCTGGCATTTTGTTATGATCTGATCACACCACTGTAGTATCATTCTGGAGATCCATCAACGCAATGCAATAAGGGAAACCCATTCAACACTTTCTTTCATACCATCATCCAACTTAATTATTCCGACACTAGTAACTGCAGGATGGTTGGGATTGTCGTCTGCTTCTTTCCTGATTGCAGCAGCTGGAGCCTTGTCAGTTAAGCTGATGCACGTGTGTCGGCAAGGTGAGGGGGGATCCCCGTGCAGCCGGAGTATAACCGCCTGCTTGCGTTTTGGAGCATGCCAGCCAAAATGGTAATTCATCTTCAGTTTCAGTTGTTGTATATATGCGGCAGCAGCATCCAGGCTTTCGTAGCGAACTGTTCTGGCACAAGTGAACCCGATTACAGTAGGATCATTCAACAGATATGCATTTGGAAGAAGGGAAACCAAGCATCATTTTCATATATGGAAAGCAGAACCCACACAGGTAAATAATCCTGAATCCGACAGAGATTACAAATTTCCATGCATCATAGGAAAACACAAATCAAATATGTATTCAGACAATAAAAACACCCTGAATTTAATAGAGCCGAATGCTTTCAGACTCCAAGTTCCGGCAGACGGAGGCAAAAACAGAGCTTAAATCTGAATCCTCAAAGTAAGGGACAGAGGTATGGTCAAACAGAGTGCATGTAGCAAGTACTAGTAACGACTTCGGTTGAGACTCGAGAATACTTTCTCCAGGAGGCTTTTCTGTTTCTGATTGAGTTGAGATTGAAAGTGCAATGAATATTAACTAGAATCATGTCTCTTCTTCGCTGTGACACTGCAACCAAGCAATCCAGCCGCACAACATATCCTGGATCGGCAAAAGGAGAAGTGTAAAACATGTGAATTTGAGGAAACCAGAAGCAGCTTGGGATATAGATAGATGTATTTCGGTGGAGAAAATTAAAATGTGACAATGTTCTAAAAGAGAAAGGGTGGATGATTAGAATATGTATTGGTACCTCTTGCAGGCTGTGAGCACTTTAATCCTCATCAGCGATACCACCAGTCTCTTCCTCTGGTTCCCCCTCAAAAGTAACTGCAGGGTGGTTGGGGTTGGCATCTGCTTCTTTCCTGATCACAGCAGAAGCAGCCTTACATTCTGAAGGTGTCGCCTCTTCATTATAAAGCACTATGTGAGCTCGTTTGAGACATGGGAGATGATGGATGCCTAAATAGAATTTATCAGCTTTTGCAGCCGACACGCTGAATGGCATCTTGCCAATTTCCTCAAGCTTGGGCGCAGACCCTTTCACGAACGAAACATATGATTGTTCAGTTTTTGCAAAGTAAAGCACCTTCAGGTTTGGGAAAGAAGTGGCTTGGACTGTGCCAACAAACTTCTTTGATGGCCATAGCATCAGGCGGAGTAAGGATGGCAGCTTCCCAAGGGTAACCAGCCCATCTTCCGTCAGTTCAGTTAAACAGATGCAGAGCTCGGCAAGGTTGGTGAGTGCAGGTGTAATCCACTTTGGCACGTTCCGGAACAAATTCCGGTAGGGCGCCGAAAACCTTTGAAGAGAAGATGGCAGAGGGGACCAAGAATCTAAGATGTCCAGGAAACCACTTCTGCACGCATCTATAACCAAAGATCGGAGCTTGCAGGTGCCAAGCTTGCACAGTGAGGAGAGGAACGCCTCTTTTTCACATCTCTTGTCCTCGCAAGATACATCATCACCAAGATACACGTGGAGTTCCTCCAAACTTGTCAGGTTCCTGAGATCCTCCAACACATCTGTTTCTTGCAAGGTAATAACAAATTTTGGCATCAGCTGTAAGTTCCTCATGCCCCCAATCCCGTTTGGTAGCTGCTTCTTCAGATATCCAGTTAGGTGTCGTAGTGCAGTCAGTCGAGTAATTCCAGCAGGCAACTCATGCACATCTGTAATCTCAAGATCTAGGGTCTCTAGATTACCTAGCATCAAGATCCCTGATGGCAGCTTTGATATATTTGTGCTCTTAAAGCTGAGGTACTTTAGCTGGAATAATTTGTCCATGCCTTTCATATCATAGTCCTTTAAATCCCGACAACCTTCAAAATCCAGAACACGTAAAGCTTCAAACCGATCCAGACTGGGCAAGTGTGTGACGCAGCATGATGGCATTACTATCAAAGTTCGAACATGGCTGAGATCAACATTTGCTAGTTCAGATGCAAGTTTCTTGTCAATGTGCTGGATTGATAGCCGCCGAATTGAACCTTGATGATTGGGCAAACTAGTTTGACCTCCACCTACCACAGTGGTAAAATTATCTTCAGCTGATTTTGAAATAATAATTTCGAGCATCATATCATGGACTCGGCAGGCACCGACCTTTCCATCATACTTAATGTCCACCGGTTGGACCATGCTTTTGTTGATCAGCTCATAGAAGTAATTCTCCGCGACCTCTTGCTTGCTCTGTCCACGCTCTTCAGAGATGAATCCTTCTGCTATCCACCGCCTCACTAGCCTATCTCTGTCAATCACATGGTCTTCAGGAAACAAACTTAAATACAACAAGCAAGTCTTGAGATTAGGTGGAAGATCATTGTAGCTAAGAGATAGTATGCTACTCATGCCCTCTAGACTCATAGTTTTTTCCATTGCGGAACCAATTGACCTCTTAACCTTCTCCCACTCTTCCTTGATGGCTGGTTTGTTTGCTAGTAAACCAGATATACTAATAATTGCCAATGGTAGGCCTCCACATTTCTTGAGGATTTTATTAGAAACATCTTTCAACATGTCGTGGCAATGTCCCTCGTGAGCTTAAATAATCTTTTGAAAAACAATCTTCTAGACTGGAGATCACTTAAGGCTTCCAATTTATACACACGGTCATCAGCATCTGGGCAACATGACTTTGCTACTTCAATGATGCGTGTAGTAGCTATAATTCTGCTAGAACAATTATTCTCTGAAAAGCGCACTTGATAGCGTGCATGCTTATGTAGACCATACATCATCGATGATGACGAGGTACCTACAAATATAGTAGATGATATCAACCAATTATGATAAAAAGTTCATGCTTGGATACTCAAACATGCCATGAATCTCCGATCTTGCTTTATGTTTTTGAGAAAATGGAAGCATTATTATGGTCAGCCTGGCATGATCGAACATGTAGCCATGAAGTGCTTCATGTCTTTAACTGGACTAGTTAATAAGTGCCTAGCGTTCGGTGCAAAAGTCTTTAAAAAAATTAATAATGATTAGAACTCACTTCTAGTTACTGGATCACAAAAGAAAATTACATTTCGTTGCTTTAACACTAAAAAATGCCAAGATGACTATGCAGCAGGCGGCTGGGAGAGGTGGCATTAGGCCGCCGGCGCCGGGCGCGGCTCCATTAGCCCCTGCAGCCGGACGGGGTGGCTTGAGACCACCGGCGCTGGCCGCTACGACCCCCCAGGCTACGGGACGTGGAGGCCCTCGGCCTCCGGCGCCAGGTGCAAATACTGAGAACCCGGCTGCCCGTGGCGGAGGACTGAGGCCTGTTGGCGGGGCGCCGGTCACCACTGGCAAACCACCGCCCCAGTACGTTGCTCGGCCAGCGCAACACCGTTCCGGGCAGCAGCAGACGAATAACAATGAGCCCAATGTTCCGCCCCGAGGACACTGGGGAGATGATGGGTATGATGCGTACGGTGAAGGACAGCACCGAGGATCCTCTTCTACGGGAGGAGGACGTGGCTACGCCTGGCAGAGCGACGGGTCAGCTGAGCGACCGTTTCTTGGCCCGGCAGGCGGTTTTGTTGAGGGAGCCTCCGGTCCAGAGCACCGTCAAAGGGGAGGCTTTCTTGGCCATCGTGGTGGTCGGGGTAGGGGCCGTGGGAGATTTCGCCGCCCGCCCCCGCCTCGGGTTGCTGTTCTTACTGATGCTACTGAGGAGGCTCAGCTTACTTCCCCAGCGCTTCCTCCACAGGCGATGGAGGTGGTGAAGGAGTTGGCCAATGTTGAGGTTTCTGTGGCTGGGACGGTGGATGAGGCTGCCGACAGGTCTGATGCAGAGAGGGCGTCCAAGTATGCCCGTAAGAAGGAGAGGATGATTTGCTATCGTTGTGGCGACAAGGGCCACTTCATTGCTGAGTGTGTGGCCCAGCTGTGTGAGTCATGTGGCAAGCTTGCACATGAGTCGAGAGAGTGCCCGATTTTGCGTGACTTACCTCCGACTCTGAACATCTATGGAGTCTACTGCACTGAGCTCATGTTTTTTGAGTCCCCGGAGGCGAGAGAGGTCCCGGAGGATAACCAGAGTTCGACTACTGGGATTGTGAGAGCGACCCAGGGCGAGGTGACTGAGGCACAGATTGTGAGGAGGTTGCAGGAGTTAGCTCCCGGTATTTTGTTTGGGAGTTGGTGCTCATCGAGGACAGAGTTTTCAAGGTTGATTTCCCATCTGTCGATGACTTGCAGAGATTGTTGAGTTTTGGCTTGTGTAAAGTTCCCGGTACTAAGTGTATCCTGGAGTTTAACGAGTGGAAACAGGTTGAGCCTAAAGGAAAACCGCTTACACAGGTATGGCTGCGGTTTTTGGGGGCTCCATCTAAGCCTCTGCAGGATGCTCACGTTGTGGCCAGTTTGGGCATCTTGGTTGGAAAAACTGAAAAAGTAGACATGGCTTTCACCCGTGCCAATGGGATTGCCCGGATTCTTGTAAGCATTCTGGATATTGAGTATGTGCCTGATAAGGTCAACTGGACTTATAAGGGCGAGGTGTTCCCGCTAGATATTGAGTTCGAGGACACCGACTTATTTGATGATGCGGTTAACGGCAATGATGTTGACATGCACGACCGGGAGGGTGGTGCGGGGACTAAGGGGGCACCGTCAGATGAGACCATGCGAGAGGGATCCAATGGTTCTCAGGCTCAGTCGGCCGGGAATGGATCGGAGGCTGAGCCCACAGCCTCACCGGCGGTACCCATGACTACTCTGCGTTTGGGTCTTTCGAGCCAGCCTCGCACCTCCTGTGCTTTGGAGTGATAGGGTGGAGTCGGGTGATGATCTCGAGCGCACGCTTCCTTCACTGGAGTTTGTGAGGGGGATTGGTGTGTCTGTTGCTCGTCAGGCGAGTTCTTTGGGAGGCGATGCGGCGTGGAGGCACGGTGATGGTTCTCTTGGACTGCAGACTCCCGCGGGTGCGACTTCGGTGTCGGCGATCACGGGGGCGATGGGGTGTGGGGGAGGGGGTTCGGGACATGGAGTCCTCTCTCCCCCCGTCCCGAGGCCGATGCAGGTGTCATCGGTGGCGTCGGCCCCGAGGGGGTCGGCGGCCTCGATTCCTTCTGCGACGGTGGTGGCAACCACTGTGGCTGCTGCTACGGGAGGGGGGACGCCAGGGCAGGAGGCCCGGTCTCCACCCTCTACTCCGATGGTCAGGAGGATCACCTCACCGATGGCTTTCCCGTCTGAGCTGCCGGTTGGGGCGGGAGGAGACCGCGGGCAGGAGGCTCCTGTCTTACACTCCTCCCCGCTGCCTGGTGTGGGGCACTCGTCCAAGGGGATCGGGAGCCCGCAGACGCCTTCTCTAGTGACTTCGGCACCCCATGCCATAGTTTCGGTGCCAGGTTATATTAGGGAGGAGGTGATCGCGTTTGGTGGGATCCCGGACCCTATCTCCGAGGGGAGACGGATGAGTGCTCGCATCCTCGACGTCCCGGAGGTGGACGATATGCAGCAGCGGTGCGCTATGAGGGCGGCCAAGCTTCAGGAGGCTGCTTTTTCTTCTGGTTTTATTCCGGACTACGGCTCTGATCCGTTCGTGGTCGCTACTCACCCAGACGGAGGCCAGGGAGCATTTGGTTACTGGGTCTATCCGTTGGGAGATGGTAGCTCGGGATATCTTCAACCGGTTTGGATGGCGGTCATGTAATAGGATAGGCATTTAGTATTCCTACCTACTTTACCCAGCCGGTTGTGGCATCTTGATGTGGCTAGTTGATGTATCTAGCTTCTTTGGGCTCTGTGTGAGCTTGTTCTGTTTTTTTTTTTCACTTTTGAGGACCTTTGGAACCATGTTGGCACTACTTTATTTTGTTAATAAGAGGGCCGTATGCATCATACTGATGCAGAGGCCGGGGTATCCCCCCTTTTTGAAAAAAAACTAAAAAATGCCAAGAAACTCCAATATTGCTTCAGGTTTATTAAGAAAATGAAACATTTATTACGCACACCTTTGCATCACAAACACATTTAATAATTGTATGACGTTCATTGCTTATGTCTTCCCTAGCTAACTTCAATTAAAAAAATAACAATGACTAGAACTCACTTCTTGTTACCGGTAACAATCAACCATAATTGTTTTTTACATTTGTTTGCTTTATTAAAAAACTATGAAAATGCTTGAGTCTATTTGAAATGAAGATGATAAGCGAATATACTATATGATCATACTACTCTAGTTTGTTCTTTAAATGTGGGAATGAACATTTTTGAGAAGTTTGAGTACTTTATTAAATGCAAAACAATCAGGATGATGAAGGATTTGGACAAACATATTTCACGTTTTAAGAGCTCAAATGAGCTTGGGATGAACAGTAACTAAAAAATATTGAAAAATGTTTTAAAAATCTGAACTTTTTTCATGCCAAACTTTGAAAAACAATTCTAAGAGCTTGCAAAATTTTGTCATGAAATCAACATTGTGGAAGTTGTGAAAAAAAAACTAATTACGTGCTCCAATATGCTTTCGAAACTAGCATTTTCAGAGTACCGATTTTGCCTTTGTTTTTTGCTACGACTTCCACAAATCTGATTTCATGATGAAACTTTGCAAGCTCTTAGAACATTTGTCAAAGGTTTCCGTACAAAAATTCAGATTTTTCTGATTTTTTTTAATATATTTTCCGATTTTACTGTTTGCCCAAGCTCAATTGATGAGCACGGGACGGGTGCAGAAACTTCACATCCGGTACACGATACTTTCTAGCTTGGGTGGTAAGGATACCTAGAGTTGTTTAAGACGACCTCAATCGAGTTGTTTTCTTTGTGTGGAACTAATAATATTACAGTCAATAATAAGTGACTCAAACACCAGGAAATGTAATATGCATGCAACATCTGTTAGAAGAAAAAAAAAATATCGACGTTACCTTTTATTTTGCAGTAGTACTCTTAGCTCTGAAATATACTTCATTTCATCCCAATCGCTAGTATCTTTTGTGGTTCCACCTTGGCATGACACTTGAGAGATCACATCCTTAATAATTTTTTTTATATCTGGCTTTTGCGAGACCGATACGAAAGCCTTACAATCAAACTTCCCTTGAATCTTGCGATAGACCTCATTTGCGAGTGTTGTTTTTCCCAATCCACCAAAGCCAACAATAGACAACACCTTGTGAGGTTTGGATGAGATGTTTCCTTCTTCCACCATCCACTTGGCAAGATCATCCCTTGGACCATCCACGCCCACAGGTGTGCCTCCTCAGCGAAGACCGCATGCAGCCGGGGATCCACAGTTGCAACACCAGTTGTACTAGAAGGAACATCATTCAACTTGTAACTATCCTTGAGCTCTTTCACTTGCTTGATGCGATCTTTGAGGTCGTCAATTTGGGCAGCGATTCCGCGACGAGACCCAAGTGTCTTGAGACGACGAACGGTCTTGCGGAAGAACTCCTTGAAACGACCATGATGGCTTCCGCTGCCAAGCTGGTGGATGAACTTGTCAAAGGCATCCTCGGTATCGTAGGCCAACTCCCTGACCAGCGATATCCATGTCTTCACTTGGTCATTTGGGTCTTCTAGCTTCGTGTACTCCTTCAGTGCTGCATGCATGTCATGAGCTCGACTTGAGGGAGCGGATCTCACGACGGACCCCCTTGAGTCGAGCACACTCATCGGCGAGCAAGGTGGTGAGCTTCCCCAGCAAGGGAACAAATACGCCATGGGAGGCGCTCACGACCTCCATTGATCTCTGTACTCTTTGTAGATGAACTGCATCGATCTCTCGTGGGTATTGTCTGTGTGTTTTGGACTTTGGAGTGGTGGAGAGAATAGCTCGGACAAGTGCAGCCAACTAGTTAGCAGGACAATGAAGATGAGCAGGCTTGAGATTTGTTTGGCTCAGCTAAGGATGGAAGGCACATGAATGATCACGCGCTAGCATGTGCATCTGCATCGAAAGAGGCTGCCTAGTGTTTGGTGCAAGCGAATTAAGAACAGCTCGTGTCAGATTTAAAACACGGTGAGAGCCTCTCTATGAAGTATACTTAACTCATGTTAACAAAACCAAAGCAGAAAAAGATGCCTTCAACAATGCACCTTGAACGGACAATTGTACATCAGCATCACTGGAACTACTCGGAATATCGCACTCCAGCAAGATTTCCCGTGCAGCAATAGGTCCAAATCAATCCATATTAAATGATGCTGGTCTAATACAAAGCTAGTACAACATTGTACTAGATCAGCGTCAATTAATATGGATAAGAGGGAGTAGCATTTTTTTCTCCTGTAGAAAAAATAAACCAAAACGTTTTGTTTTATTTTTACTTTTAGGACACTATGAAGTTTCAATTGTTGAACAACTACGAAACGTTTCTCTCTCGTTTGTGTGTGTTTGTGGTGAAAAGAAGCACATGAAGAGGACCTAGCTAGCTGTTGGTGGGTAACTGGGTGGGTGCTAGTAGCCAGCTAGTCGCAAGCTTTGGTTCAATGATTTTATCAATCTTACTTATGGGGTGTAGTGAACTAGCATGTGCATAAAGCGACGGATTAGTTAAAATAATGTATGCTTTCGAACCTTATTAGCAGTAACATATTCAGGTTAGTAAAACCAAGCATCTTGCCGGCCACTTGTACGTTTTAAGCCTGGAAATGTGGCCACTTAACTACTGGTCCAGTTCCATATACGTCAGAATTTATTCAGGTTAATTACAAACCAAGCATCTTGCCGGCCATCTTAATCCTGAAAAGGTGGCCAAATAGGAGTATTACATCCATGAATAGAACTTGGACATAGTGCAAGAAGAGCGAATTAATCAAGGACAATATATACTGCTGCTTTACTATTTCAGAAAAGGATCGTGTTCTGATCGACAAGGTCAGTGCGTGGCTCGGTTGGTAAGTACAGAAAAATTTGATGCAAGGATGTGAATATGCTCGAGAGATGAGTGGGCAAAAGAATGGCATGGTCGAGAGGTGAGTGATTACCAAAACGTTTAGAATGGAGGCCAGTAAAAAATATTAAGTCGCATACGATTACTTCATCAATCCATGGTCGATCATTTAGTCACATAAGGCAGCTAACCAACAACTAGATGAAGGTTCACGGTATAGAACATGTCCAATATATAACAAAAATCCAAAAAAAACGCAGCATTAACCGATAAGTTGATAAGGCAGCACAAATTAGTACCCCAACTATAGCAATTATTATTAAAAAAAGATTGAATATGTCCAACCTAAAAAACAAAGAATGCAACATAACCAATACGCTGATACAAACATTGATTAGTTAGATCCCCTTTAATATCCCCTACTATGTGCATCATTTTATACGTCTCCAATGTGCATTGTGCTTCAAAGACAGTTTGTCCTAACTTGAGCATGCACCACCTCAGTAATAACAGGATAATTATGAAAAAAATGCAGATTACGTCCCATAAACCAAAAATCTAATTTTCACATCTGCTTTGCTATTAAGTGTTCTCCGTAACATGTCTCATGTTACACATGTAAGAAAATCGATAATCTATACAATTTCCTATTACACTTAGCAAAATTAGACACAAAATGCGAAATAGTATTAAGGTACAATTTTATCTTATGTAATTTAATATCAACCTTGAAAAATTCACTTGGCCTCAGTTGCAAGGATATATGTTGTTAGTGAAGCTAAATTATTCTAGGTCATAGAAGAATAAAAGATGACAAGGTTTTATGTATTCCTATATTAATATGTGTCATTTGAATTAAATGTAAATATATGTGTGTGTTCATTTCCATTTTTGTTATATATGTAGTTATGCAATTTAGTTCGTATACATCATGAACAAATTTGAAGATGACAAGAATGTATGTCTTCATAGATTAAGTTGTGTCACATGGGTGAAATACAATTATATTTATTTCTGAATTAATTTATATTTTAGTTTTTCTTAAATCTATGGACAATGCTCTAGAGCTAGCAGTAGTTTCTAGGGTTTATGATTATGTATTTTCTTAAGTAAATACAAGAGTATTGAAATTGCATTTATCCCTAAATAGTATTTTTGTGTGATGACAATGTGGTTAGTGGAACTAATCATGGTTTTTTAGGGTTTATCTCAAGTCATTGGTTCCTCGGAGATGGTTGAACCCCCCCAACTTCAAAAATCTGTAATCTCTCTCTCTCTCTCTCTCTCTCTCTCTCTCTCTCTCTCTCTCTCTCTCTCTCTCTCTCTCCTAAACCTAATGTCTGGAGCTGACCCGCCATTGCCAAACTCCATTTTTCTCAATACTCTCTATTCATCCAGCCCAAACATTTCGATTCTTTGGTGATAGAAAGAGCAAGAATCGATCTACAACTTGACCAAACAGATTCATGTTCCCCATTTGATTTCTTCATCATTTGTTGTTACTCTTGGATCTCCGGCTCCTAGGCAGTAGAGGTTCCTCCAGAAGATTTCTTACTTTTGGTTTGCTCCGTAGAAGTTTGTAAAGGTGTGGTGGTCGTCTTCAAGACCAACCCCGAATGAATCATGGATCATATATACGTTGGGGGTGAAACAAAGGGAGAATGAGGTGAACCACTTGGTAATGTTCTACAACTTTGGCTTCGGCACCGCTCCAAAAGGTATTAGCAATCGCAAGAGTGTGAACTTTGGGATAAACTCCATGTCCCCGACTCACTTGTGGTTAATTCTTTCCCGCATTTTTACTTGCCTTGTATGCTTATTCGCTTGCTAATTAATTTGTTGCCTTGCATAATTTGCATCGACCTTGCTTGACATATACGTTATGCTCACCTAGTTGCACATATAGAGAACTTACTTTATTAGCAATTACCTAAAATTGGAAGATAAGTTTGAAGTTTATAGTATCCTATTCAACAGCCCCCCTCCCCTAGTCGACCGTATCAATCCTTTCAGGGTTGTTACCAACATTCTAAATAGAAAACTCTAGATCACGCAATATATGTACGATCGAGGGTTTTCTCCTTGAATTGTTGTCATTGCTCATTTATTTGTTCTTTTGTGACCATATATGCATTCCATGTTACTCAATACAACAATCTGATAGTGAATACTTTACACTTGGTCGTGAAATAGCACACTTTGACTAAACTCTCATTGAATGTGTGTAACTTTTCCATGGAATTTTTCTCATTGATAGTTATTTTCGCGTTTACACACATTTTTTCTTTTTTGCAACTTTGAAATGGTTAGTGTAATGTTCACTGAAACCCCGTGGCTTCCATTTTTTAAGAAAGTCTAATGAAGGTGAAACAATTATTTTTCCACTTTGATTTTTTTTCTATCAAGGACGTGTCTCCAGTTTGGTTGTGGGAGGTCACTTGATTAGGCAATGCAGCATTAAAAGAAAAATATCATGAAATGTTTTGGATTGGGATGTGTATATATCCCACAATTGTTGAGGTTTCAAGAGTCTCATCACCAAAAGTTTCTTTACTTGAGGATATAGTAGGACTACGGTTGGAAGCATGGAACACTTTATTGTGTCAACTATAGTTTGTGAATCTTACCTAAGTACAAGATGAGTTCCGTTCAAAAAATTTACACCAAAATGAGAAATACTCTATTAAGTCGTTGTACCTTGCTTTAGTCCATTGTCATGCTCCTATGTATACTAAGAGATTGTGGAAGTTAAGAAACCCTTTGAAATTTAAGATCACCCATTAGTATATTCATTTTTTTGCAAAAAAAACACCAAAGGTCCTATGTTAAGTAGCACAAACTCTTACTAAAACACCCTTGCATAGAATGAAAATAAGACTATAGACCTCCATCTAATCGGAGCAATTATTAATACTCAAGAGCTTGTAGAAGCAGCAGTTAAGAAGTCGACAGGTCATAAGTTGTCATGCAGACTAAAAGAAATCGATTGCGACCTGCTAGCAAATCGGCTCCCTAGAGAAGAAAAAGCCAGAGAGGATCTATAAAGTGATACGTCTCCGTCGTATCTACTTTTCCAAACTCTTTTGCCCTTGTTTTGGACTCTAATTTGCATGATTTAAATGGAACTAACCTGGACTGGCGCTGTTTTCAGCAGAATTGCCATGGTGTTATTTTTGTGCAGAAATCAAAATTCTCAGTATGACCTGAAAATCTATGGAGATTATTTTTGGAAAGTATAAAAAATACTGGCACAGAGAGTTACCGGAGGGGAGGCCACCGAGAGGCCACAACCCCCAGGCACGCCTGTCATGTACTAAGACCCACAGTAAGAATAGAAGTGCGTGTGAGGAGGCAAGGTCCTAGCTACGGTGAGATTGTACACAAGTGTTTACGAGTTCAGGCCCCTCTCGAGGAGGTAACAGCGCCCACGTCTCGAAGCCCCCGAGGCGGTCGACTGGATTATAGCGTGTGTGTTACAGGGGGAGCGAACCCTTGTGCCAGAGGAGGGGGTGGCTTATATAGAGTACGCCAGGACCACAGCCATCCCACGTTACAAGGAGTTCAATGTACATAAAGAGAGGGCATTACTGATAATGCCAGCTATAAAGTGCTATTAATGCCCTTGAAGACTACGGAGTGAATGCTTGACCGTTGATGTCCTGTGTGACTCCTGGTCTTCAGTAGGTCGAGTGCTTTCTTGTATGGTCGAGTGATATCAGGAAGGAGGGGTACTCGAATGATATGACTGGTCGAGTGGATTGCACTCGACGCCTTCAGTTGGTACTCTCTTTTGTCTATTGGGTGCCTTTGCTTCTAGGGTAGTGACCTTGGGTAGGGCGTATAGGTCAGGCCTATGACCCTACCCTAGGTCTATATCCTCATCATTAGCCCCCGAATGGATTGAGGTCCGAGTGAAAAGAAGGTTGAAGTTAACCCTGCCTTGACCCTCTGTGCTTCGCAGACGCTTGCGTTGGACTGGAGGTCCGTGTCGAAACTGCGGCTTCGTTTCAGTCGCCTTGATCGATTCAGTAGGTTGTCGAGTGGATTTGCACCGCCACCCTGTTGAGTGTTATTTTTGACGCGAAATCCTCGGCGTGATTAGTTATAGTGTGTCCCGGATCTCGTGGGATTCAAAATTTTGGGGAAGCACGCGAGGCGGGGCATGCCGCAGTGAGCGGGATGGATAGACAAGGGCGCCTCGACCTCTGCGCCACCTTTTTCGACACGTACCGAGAGCGCGACTATTGCGGGATTTGACAGGATCGCTCGGGCCCACGCGTCAGCCACTCGAAAGCGGCTCCTTATAAGGCGCCGGGGCCGAGGCCTCCGCACTGTGCACATCCGTCTTCCCCCTTTCTCCTCTGCTTCTCCTCTACCCCTTTTCTCCTCCGCTCTCGACGCCGCCATGCCGCCACCATGGTGAAGGACAGGACGGCGGCGCTGGAACGCGCGAAGAAGGCAACGGGGGCGGCGAAGGGCAAGAAAACGGCTCGGGGGTCATCGTCAAGGTCCGGGCTGCTGGCGGGTTGGATCCAGGGTGATTGGATCCGATCTTTGCTCCGGCGAGAGGACTTGGAGGAGCTTGTCGACTTCGGTCTAATCATCGAGGGAGCAGCGAGGCTGTGGAAAGGGGAGACGGAGCCTCAGCCGTGGCCGGATGAGTGCGTTTTGCTCGCCACCCATGTCGACCGGGGTTTCTCCCTTCCCCTGCACCCTTTTTTTCGGGGCTTCTTGAACTTCTTCGGAGCTCAGCTCCACCACTTCTCCCCCAACACCATTACGTACCTCGCCGCGTTTGTGCCCATGTGCGAGAATTTCCTGGGCTGTCGACCACACTGGGGTCTTTTCAAGCATATCTTTACAATCCGCTCCCAGTCGGTGAAGAAAGCCAATTCGAGTGATGAGAGGACGCATGTGATCCAAATGTGCGGGGGTTTGCGGATCAAGAAGAGGAAACAGAGTGCTTTCCCTTCCATGACACTTCCCGAGTCGACCAGGGGCTGGCAGTCGACCTGGTTCTACTGCCAGGACATTGTGACTCCCGGTCACTCAACCGGCCTTCCCCCCTTTTCTTTAGATCGCGCCCAACAACCTTCTTTGCTGAAAGTGACAGCTGCCGAGAGGGTGGAGACAGACATGTTGGTGGAGAGAGTGGCTCAGTTGATCAATCAGGGTGTAACCGCATTGACTTCTTTGAGGTGTTCCTCAGTCGATGCATCCAGCCGCTCCAGGCTCATGACCATCCGATGTGGATGTATTCTGGAGCCAAAGAGACCGCTCGGGTCCATCCAAAGGAGGTCTCAGCCGCGACGGTGGCCCAGTGGTTGAAAGGCATTACAGGAAACAAGGATAACCCCAGAGGAGCCAGGAGAGTCGACCCATTTAGCGCCAACAACCAGCCAGATAAGGTTTGATCTTTGCTACTGACTATTTTCCTGTATGTCTTGCATCTGTCTCTGAATCTGACTGAAATTTGTTTGACTCTTGGTCTTGTAGATTTACACTGATATGTACTCTATGCCCAACGGTGAACAAGCTCTGGAGCAAGATCGGAAGGGGGAGACAGCGCGGAAGAGAGCGGCGATTGGCAATCTCCAGAGGATGATGACGAGGAGGATGACGACGAGGTGGTCGACTCGCCACCACGCTCAGAGCGCCGATCCAAGCAACTCCACGATCCATCGGGCGGGCGCGGCAAGACCGCGGCTCCAAGCACCCAAGCACAGAAGCGCACTCTGACGTCGACTTCAGAGCCGGCGGAGAAGGTCGCCAAGCAACCCAAGGTCGCGCCCTCGAAGGCTCGGAAGACCCTGCCCAGGATCAAAATGGATGTGCATGTCGCCTCTGGATGAGTGCTCTATCTTCCCGTGTTCCCTTCTTCTGACTGATACTTCTGTTTTTACCGAGTGGGTTATGAATTTTTTCAGCCCTGCAACTTCTGCAACTGACATGGATGTAGACAAGGCCCCAGGGGACGAGGAAGCCGATGATGCGGCCACTTCTAGAGCTCGTGATGGAGCAGACGAAGGTGGTGCATGAGTCCAGTCAGGTCGCCTACAACGCCACTACTGCTCTGCAAGCGAACAGGTTAGTTGCCGACTAATCTCTTGAGTAGTGATAGTTGCAACTGTCGCTTCACTGCCCATATGATGTCCTTGGATGAGCGTTTTGGAACCTATTACGTGCATCTATGAGTCTGCATTTCTCATCCAACCACCCACTATGGTGTTTCTGTAGTCAAACTGAATAACTTTTCCACTTGAGTCGACTAGGTTGAGTCGAGTGTTTTTTGAACCAGTGGGGGCACGCATAGTGCACCCACTGGGTGTAGTCCCCGAGACCGCGGTCGACTGCTGGTAGTTGGCTGGGGTATGAGAATCGCTTTTTTTACTCGTGCTGGGAAGACCATGCCGAGTGTAAGAACCAGACCAGTGGGGGCACGCCAAGTGCACCCACTGGGTGTAGTCCCCGAGACTACAGTTGAATGTTTGATTCAGGGGTAGTCTTAGAGCAACTTTCACTGAGACTGACTTTTGTTCCTATCGACTGACATATCCCTTTTGCTCACTGTAGAAGTCTTGTGATCTTGGGGATCAACTTTCTGAGCTGGATAAGAAGCAGATCAGCATCAACCTTGATCTGGAATTGGCTAAGAAGAACCTCAAAAGGCCGGTGATTTAAACATCTATCATGGGAGGTAACCACTCATCAACCTTTCACCTTATGATTCTCCCTTTCTTTTTTCCAGTCTCTTTGAACCGAGTGATTCCACTTGAGCAGATGTGCATAGTGAAAACCGTCAACTTCAGGCTCGTTCGAAATGTTATTTCTTTAGAGAAAATGAAGCAGGCTCTGGAGCAGAAGGATCTGGATCTTGCTGCAGCCCAGAAGGAGGCGCGAGAGAAAACAACACTTGCAGACAAGAAGTTGTCTTCAGTCGGCAAATTGGAAGAAGAGATTGGGCAACTGAAGAAAGACAAGGAGCGCTTGATTGATGAAGTGGGGAGCCTCAAAGCCAAGAAGGGAAAGCTGGAGTCTTATCTGGGGCAGCTTGCTGCGAAGTTGGTCTTAAAACTTGGAAGGTATTTCCTCTTGTTCGACTGATTTGTGATGTCGACTGACATGCCTTGTTAAACTGTCGATTCACTGTTTTTTCCGACTGCGCAGAACTTTGCCAAGACTTTGAAGCAGAAACTGGGCGGGTCGAGACAGGTCTCGATCCCATAAATTGTCCTGTCAAAGACGACATTGCGATGAATGTGTTGCAGTTGGAGTCTCGCTTGGACAGCGTCGTGGACTACCTCGCTCGACTGAAGGCCGCAATGATGCGTGTTGATGCTGAACTCTGGCCTCAGGCGGAACTCTCGCAGGATCTCGAGTCTTTGATGGCTCGACTGAATCAAATCCCCGGTCGGGTGTAGGAGTGGAAGAAGTCATCTGCGTGCTGTGGTGCTGACGTTGCTCTGTCGTTGGTCCAGGTGCACTGCAAGGACGTCAAAGAAGACAAGCTGGCGGCCCTCAAGGTCGCCAACACAAAAAATCTCACTTTCCAGTCTTTCATGGACACCTTCCTTGACGCCACCACTCGCATCGCAGACAGCATCGACCTTGACAGTTTCTGTGATCCAGCGAGTCCTTCTCCGGCCGAGTGAATGAAACATTATGTCCCACCTTTTATTTGCCTCAGGATGCCGAGTGGTTATGTAACCGTTAAACTCTTTCGGGCTTGATGCCTATGCACTTCTGCCCGTCGCGGTTCTGAAATTTTGCGGGATTTATCTGAACTTTGTTTTCCTTGAATATCATGGCTCTTGATTTTGTTGCTTCTGAATGCTTTTTGATTCTGAACGAATTTGTCCTTTTCACTCGACGATGAATGGCTCTGACGATGTGTTTAGTCGACACCTCGTTGTCCTTGCGGATAGAGATGGAGAACACATTGTAATTGTTACGCAGCTCAGACGTGGTGTTCAGTCGACACTTCGTCGTCCTTGCGGAACGGGATGGAGTGCACATTGTGCTTGTGACGCAGCTCAGACGCGGTGTTCAGTCGACACCTCATCGTCCTTGTGGATCGGGATGGAGCACACATTGTACTTGTGACGCAGCTCAGGCATGGTGTTCAGTCGACACCTCGTCCTCCTTGCGGATCGGGATGGAGCACACATTGTACTTGTGACGCAGCTCAGACGCGGTGTTCAGTCGATACCTCATCATCCTTGCGGATCGGGATGGAGCGCACGTTGTATTTGTGCCCCCGAGTGGGAGAATTGCTCTCCACTCGGTATGTTTTTAACTTAGGCGATTACAGGGTCGCAACTAAGCCCCCGGGTGGGAGGATTGCTCTTCACTTGGGATGTTTTTAACTTAGGCGATTACAGGGTCGCAGCTAAGCCCCCGAGTGGGAGGATTGCTCTCCACTCGAAAATGTTTTTAACTTAAGCAATCACGGGGTCGCAGCTAAGCTTCCGAGTGGGAGGATTGCTCTCCACTCGGAAATGGAAATGTTTTTAACTTAGGCGATTACGAGGTCGCAGCTAAGCTTCCGAGTGGGAGGATTGCTCTGCACTCGGAAATGTTTTTAACTTAGGCGATTACAGGGGTCAACCTCCGAAAATGGATCTGAGATCTGAAGTTCGCCGGAATCGGAGAAGAAGAGGGCGGCGGGCGGGGCTCGCCGCAGGAGGCCGGGGAAGGCCGGGCGGCCGAGAGGGCGGCGCGCCCGAGGAGGCCGGCGGGTGTGGAGGCGAGGCGGCGGCGAGCAGGCGCGCCGGCGGCGGCGGCGGCGGCGGCGCGCGTGGGGAGCGGCGGCAGGCGGTGGCGCTAGGCGCCCGGGCAGCGCGGACGGGAGGCGCTGGCAGCGGATCCAGCGGATCGGGCGGCGGCAGCTCGGGCGAGGGCCCTTTGCCCAGGCCCCGCGGCGGCGCGGCGCAGTGGGGCGCGCGAGCACGGGCGAGTCGGGCGACGACACGTGGCGGCGGCGGAGCGGGTCGGACATGTCCGGCGGGGTCTAGACGTGTCCGGCTGCGGGAGGAGGAAGAAGCTAGGGTTGGACTGCGCGAAAAATTCGGGGAGGGGCACCTATTTATAGGTAGAGGGAGCTAGGAGAGTCCAAATGAGGTGCGGTTTTCGCCCACACGATCGTGATCGAACGACCGAGAGCATGAAGGGGGTTTGGATGGGTTATGGGCCACTTTGGAGGGGTGTTGGGCTGCACACAAAAGAGGCCTTTACGGTTGCCCGGTTAACCGTTGGAGTATCAAACGACCTCCAAATGGCACGAAACTTGACAGGCGGTCTACCGGTGCTATACCAAGGCCGCTTGGCAAACCTCGGTCCATTCCGAGAATGTTTAACACCCGCACACGAAAAGAGGCAAAAGGGGGCGCCGGGGAACATAGGAGTGCCGGATTGCAAAACGGACAACGGGGAAAATGCTCGGATGCATGAGACGAACACGTATGCAAAATGAAATGCACATGATGACATGGCAAAATGCAACACGCAAGCAAGTGACATGGCAAAGACGGCAAATAACTGGTGGACACCTGGCGCATCGAATCCGGGGCGTTACACTGTGCCGCCTCACACCCACCCAACGGGCGCGGCGCTTGTTGCCTCGGCGTCTGGAATGGCCGAGCTGGCGGCGCCGGTCTCCAAAGGGCGCGGCGCCGAAGTCGCCTTCTCAAGACGGCGGCGCGCTGGCGAGGCGACTTGAAGGAGCAGCCTCGCCACAGCTTCGTCGTCGGTCGGCGGCACAGGCGGGTCTGCCGGCTGTTTGCCTCGCGCGCTCTCAGACTGCGGTGGAGGCGGCGGGGGCGGCATGGCCGTGCCCGACAGGGAGGTCTCGCCGCCTTCCCTCTCCATGACGGGGAACTCGCTGCCGGCTCCCTCCGTCTGCCCCGTGAACTCCGGCAGCGGTGGCGCAGAGCTCAGCGGGGTGACGAGCAGCGTCGACTGGAGGCGCACGGCCTCCTCGGCCCACCGCTTAGCCGCGACGGCGGCTTCGGCTTCCTCCAGCCGCCTCTGGGCGGAAGCTGCCGCCTTCTCGGCCTCCGCCTTCTCCATACGGGCGGCCTCCTCCTCGTCGCGCTTCTCCTGCGCGTTCCGCTCCGTCGCCTCCCAGAGGTCGGCGGCAGGGTCAATCCGCCGAGTATTGGCGAACGTATCCGCCGACCCCATGACGGAGGCGGCGGCGACCCTCTCCAAGGTGAGAGGAGCCCTGATGCGAAGAAGACATATAAAAGATTTGGACAAGACGAACCAGAAGAAAACAATACAAAGTAAGAAGCACTTACGCAGAGACCAGTGGCGGCTTCTTCACTTCCTTGCGGAAGCGGTTAGCCTTTGCGACCGCCTCTTCTCGCTGGGTCGCGGCGGCCGTCCCCCTGAACTTCTTCGCCCGGCCGCCTGGCAAGCTCGGCTCAGCCCGGCGCTTCTTCGCGCTGCCTCGACCACCCAAGCCGGCGAAGGAACTCGCGCCTGGATGGCCGACCTTCGGTTGGCGGCGGGGGACGACTTCCCTCTCACCGTCATATTCAGGCCAGTCGGCGAAGGTCGCCGAGGGCCTGAAGTCGTCGGCCCCTCCTCCTCCCCCTCCTTCGGCGTCGGCCTCCATCGCCACCACCCCCAAGTCGGGGTCGTCGACGTCGCTCTCCGCCCGGTCGGGGACGAACTCACGGGCCGGCCCCGTAGTGCCGGCTGAGGGCTGCATGAGGGAGTTCTGACGCAGAAAACCAGAGAAAATCAGAGTCGGATTCGGCTGAAAAAGGAAACAGAAAAGCAAGAGAGACGACTTACCACAGGCGGGGGGTTGGCGCGCAAGTACGGCTCCTTGCCGAACTGCCATTCCGCCATGAGACCGCAGTTCGCCAGGAAGTTCACCGTGTCCGCCACCTCCGCGTGGGGCATGTCTTTGGAGCACAGCCGACTAGGGTCCCGGTGGCCGCTCATCTGACAGATCTGATGAGGACGGCCTTGGAGCGGAAGGACTCGGCACGCCACGAAGGCGGCCAGCAAGTCGGCCCCAGTCAGGCCCTCCGACTGCGTCAGCACACGGAGTCGCGCGACGGCGGCGGCGCCTGCAGGAGTCAGCGTCCTGGCCCGATGGGACCAGCTGGGGAGCCGCCCCGACAGCTCGCCGGCTCCATAAGGCGGCAGGTTGACCCAGTCGCCTTCTGGAGCGATGTTCTTCACGTAAAAGTAGGTGCACTGCCACATCTTCACCGACTTGATCAGCGGGATGGCAGAGAAGGGGTTGTCGGCCACCGGCCTCCGCATCGCGATGAAGGTGCCGCACAGAGCCGGCACGCCGGCGACGTGTGTGCCGAGCTTGTCCTGGAAGAATTCCCCCCACAGCTCGATGGTGGGGAGAACGCCAAAGAAGCCTTCGCACAAGGATGCGAAGGCGGCCAGCAGCACCACCGTATTCGGGGTAAGGTGGTGCGGCTGGAGCCAGTGGAACTCCAGGAAGGCGCGGAAGAAGCCGCTCGCCGGCAGCCCTAGTCCGCGCATGAGGTGCGAGCGGAATATGACCCGCTCGCCCTCCTCCGGCGCCGGCGTTATTTCGCCCGCCGGCGCGGCGCGGGTCCGCACTAGGTTTTTGCCGGGGATGCGGCGCGTCTGGCGGAGGAACTCGATTATGTCGTCATCCACTTCGGAGCCGTCCCACACGCCGGAGCGCGCGGCGGGAGGCGCAGCGGCGGAGGAGGATCTCATCTCCGCGGCGTGGCGTGGTTCTGCGCGGCGGAGGCAAGAGGAAGACGAAGCAAGGAGCAAGAGGAAGCGGGGGAGCGGAGAGATGGGTGCGCGTGCGTCGGCGCCCCCCTCCTCCCGCCTACTTATAAGCGCCTGGGCTGAGAAGCCGATGGGGCGGGCGTGGGATTAATCGCGCCAGCACCCCCGCCCACGATTTAACCCACGGTTATCGCACGCTGTAACAACGTGGGAACCCAACCGCCGCGCCGCAGCGGATCCACCCGCGCGCCGAGGCGCGGTAGTGGCGGGCCCGCTGGCCGACGGGTCTCGTCCACGCTGCGTGCGTGGCAGATCGACCGCCACAGCCGCGTGGCGTCGGGCCCCATGATGGGCGGCCGCCTGGAAGCTTATCAGGCACGCTGCCCTGACCCCGCCACGACCTTCAAACCCTTTGAGGAGCAAGACGGCCTCCTGCTAGACCGACTCCAGCTAGTCGGCCTGAGAGAAAGACAGCGAGCCGAACCCAGGTTCTTCCACCAGAGAGATGAAACTGCTGAGGCTCCTCGACATGTTGCCCTCGGCGCCTCACCAGCTTCCGGACTACTGTCGGAGTAATGGGCCGCGGGTAGGCAAACCCGAGCCCCTGAACCTTTCAAAACATCGGGGCAGACTGCGCCCCTCAAGAACACAAGACGAAGAGCCGTCTTCTGAGAGTCGGCGGCGGGACCGCCGACTGCCCCCTCAGCCAAGTCCCAGAGACGGCCTCGAGATGAGCCGACTCCCGACTGGCGGCTTCCGGAGAAGCCGGCTATGGGGAGTCGGCCCGCGACTCCAACCATCTCCTACCCATGCAATTACGGGCGGGGCGGGGTGTGGCCGCTGCGCGGCCAATCCCTGCCCTGTTCACGAAGGGCAGGCATGGCCACAGTGCGCCGTACTGACGGAGATCTCCGTCCGTGGCGCATTGCTGCCACGCCGCCTCGACATCAACCTCGCGATCCTCGCATCCACGACGGCCTGTCTGTACGACCCAGAGGCGGCGGGACCCGCCTGTCGGCAGGGGTGCAGGAGTCGGCGAGAGCGCTGGAAGACGGACCCGTTGGGAGTCGGCCCCCAGGAGTCAGCTGACCCCTCCCACGGGCCCGCACGCCATTAACCAGACAAGACAGGGAATGGCAACAGTGATCTCCCGTCAGGCGGCGGCGCTGTCGCCATGACCCCATGATCAAGTCAAGCGTCATTAGAGGCGCTCATAATCCGCAGCCGGCAAGACCCGCCCGCGGCGGACAGGGCCTGTCGGCCCCATGACGGGTCGTCGGCGGGGCCCACTAGTGTGCGGGCCCTAGAAGTCGGCGGAGAGGACGGCGACCTAAGAGACAGACGGCTGGGACCCGCGCCCAGCCGGATTACCATTGTACCCCCGGGGGGTAGGCCTATATAAACCCCCCGGGGCACCCATGCAAGAGGTTGGACCCTAATAGTTTTAGACACAGATAGATGAAAGAGGAGAGCTAGCCGCGCCCTCCTCCTTCCTTACCCCGAACAGCTAAAGGAGCAACCTTGTACCCACTTTGCCATAGTGATCATGCGGAGACCCCGCAGAGCAGCAGTAGGGGTGTTATCTCCACGGAAAGCCCTGAAGCTGGGTAAGATTCGCCGGCGTGCATGCCTTCGCCTCATCCCGTTTCGAGGCACCGGCGACGTTCTACTCGCCCCCACCATGATAAGCCATCCTTTGGCATATGTCGCACCCAACCCCGACACCACTTGTAAAATGTGAAATTGGTTCAACATTTGATATACGTTTGTAACAAGATGATATTCATCCTTTTTCCATTTTGGAAATACTTGTGTGCAGCATCGTGTTGTAGGATTACACTCTACCCCTCTTTTGAAACAAGCATGTTCGGATTCTCTGTTGGTTACATTCTCTTCCTGTTGACTGAATGAGTTTTCTTGATCTGTATGTATGCTGATCAGTTCCAGAAACCACTATGGATAAATTCTGATGAGTTCTATTGTGTCCCCTACATCTGGAAAGTCAACACACCATCTGTTCAGTTCAAAAAGAATATTTGTCATCTTTTCCCTTCTCTGATTAATGAATTTCTTCTATCCTTTCTTCAGGTGCATGCTTCATAATTTTGCCACGGGTTTTGAAATGTATGGTGTCTTGGATGATGTTGGTTCTGCGACTGACTATTGGTGGTTGACTAAGTGAAAACTACAGAATAGTATCATCGTTGGCTTAATCAACTGTTATTGCTACTGAACTGTCAAACATTCCATATGCTCATCTTTTATGTCGAACAACTTCTGTTATAGGGTGGAGTTTGCGTGTCTATCGACGGTATCGAGCAAAATTCTATTGCTTATAACCTTATATGTCAGATGCTGTTTTCCATCGCAGACAAATGGATCTTTAGGCGAATTTCGTAAACCATATTCTAGAAGAGCTATAGGCAATAAATAAATAGGTTTTTCTTCTTCTGTAACATGGTAGTTTCTATGTAGTACTACATCATTTTGTTTATGTATGCTTCAGAATTAACCAGTATGTCAGATAAGCATGTGATATGTTTAATTTGCAGAAAATGTGGCATGCTACTTCTGTTGCTTTCGCCCTAGGGCTTGCTAATGGTTGCAAGCAATTTTTACTTTGATCAGACTTTCACTATTTCCAGGTATGGGGCCAAGACATATCCAGCAAGAAGAAGGAATGGGAAATCAGTCCTGTTGCAAGTTCCTCAAAATCAACATTTTGTATCTACACGTTCCTTATGATGCCCCATTGCTAGATTCGCCATCTTTGTGGATGTTTGAGGGATCGGATAAGGTGTATGCGGCTGTAGATGCTCTTGTACAATTGGGCTACATAGCTAGTTGATCATGCTTTTTCATCTATCTGCCCGTGAGAGCAGCACTGTCGCTAGAACTAGTAGATTATATTTTAGTTCCAAGTACAGCATAGGGAACAACACCATTCATCATGTCATCTACGAAAGCATATACTGGGTCTGTCCGCTGGAAGATGGTAGCTCGGGATATCTTCAACCGGTTTGGATGGCGGTCATGTAATAGGATAGGCATTTAGTATTCCTATCTAGTTTACCCAGTCGGTTGTGGCATCTTGATGTGGCTAGTTGATGTTTCTAGCCTTTTTTGGCTCTGTGTGAGCTTTTTCTGCTTTTTTAAGATTTATGAGGACCTTTGGAACCATGTTGGCACTACTTTATTTTGTTAATAAGAGGGCCGTATGCATCGTACTGATGCAGAGGCCGGGGTTTTCCCCTTTTCAAAAAAGTACTCCCTCCGTAAACTAATATTAGTGATCTAAACGCTCTTATATTAGTTTACGGAGGGAGTAACTAGGAAGCAACGCGAGAAAGCAGAGGAAGCAGAGTAGTAAAGCAGAGGAAGATGGGTAATTCCGTTTCATCTTCAGTTACGGTATATATGCAGCACCAGCCAGCATGCATGCTTTTGTATCCAACTGTTTCAGCACAAATACAACTGATCACACTGCAATAGTATCATTCTGGAGATCCATCAACACAATGGAATAAGGGAAACCCATGCAGCACCTTCTTTCATACTATCATCCAACTTAATTATTCCGATACAAGTACGTACATACACACGGAGATGGGGTCATTCAACTTGGAGCACATCAAAATTCGTTCCATGATACTTCACCTGAAAACGTCAAGAGCATCATTCACAGCGCGCTTTAGTTAGAACAAAAACTGACGAATAATAACACATTGCAGATACACGATTGAGTTCCATGTTCACGGCACAGTAATTCAACATAACTTTTTTTTTGAGGAACAAACATAAAAATGACCCTGAATGCGAATGGAGCTTAGGTCCCACCGAATGCATAAGGCTACTGGGGAATGACAGAGTATAAGCCAATTAACAACAACAGCAGTTTAAGTCTGAATCATCAAAGTGTAGGTAGCAACTTCAGTTTCAGCTTCAGTTTTCGGCTTGTCGGCTCTCAGGAAGTGCAAGGAATATATTAATTAATTAGGTTGATGCCTCCTTGGGTATGACATGCATCTCAAGCAAGCAAGCAAGCCTGCTTGCCGGCCAACAAATATTCTTCCTTGCTCTTCTCCTCTTCACTGCCACCACTCTCTTCCTCTGAAAGACTAGTAACTGCAGGATGGTTGGGATTGTCGTCTGCTTCTTTCCTGATCGCAGCTGCTGTAGCCTTGCTTTCTGAAGGTGTCACGTCTTCTTTATCAAGCCTTATCTGAGCTTTTTTAAGACCATGGAGATTCTCAATGCCTGAATAGAAGCCATCAGCTTTTGCCGCCGACGAACGTAATCTATGCTCGTTCCATCTTAAATCCCAACTCCAAAACCTTGAGATTTGGGAAAGAAATGCCTTGGACTGTACCAACAAACTCCTTTAATGGCCGTCAGTTTCAGGCGAGCATCTTGTGTCACTTCAGTTATCGGCGGCGCCTGCTTGTGTTTTGGAGCAGCATCCATGCTTTTGTAGCAGCCGAAATGGTACTTCATCTTCAGTTTCAGTTTCAGTTGTTGTATATCTGCGGCAGCAGCATCCATGCTTTTGTAGCAAACTGTTCCAGCACCCGATCATTCAAAAGATTTGCATTTGGAACAAGGGAAACCAAGCATCATTTTCATATATGGAAAGCAGAACCCACACAGGTAAATAATCCTGAATCCGACAGAGATTACAAATTTCCATGCATCATAGGAAAACACAAATCAAATATGTATTCAGACAATAAAAGCACCCTGAATTTAATAGAGCCGAATGCTTTCAGACTCCAAGTTCCGGCAGACGGAGGCAAAAACAGAGCTTAAATCTGAATCCTCAAAGTAAGGGACAGAGGTATGGTCAAACAGAGTGCATGTAGCAAGTACTAGTAACGACTTCGGTTGAGACTCGAGAATACTTTGTCCAGGAGGCTTTTCTGTTTCTGATTGAGTTGAGATTGAAAGTGCAATGAATATTAACTAGAATCATGTCTCCTTCTATCCTGGATCGGCAAAAGGAGAAGAGTAAAACATGTGAATTTGAGGAAACCAGAAGCAGCTTGGGATATAGATAGATGTATTTCGGTGGAGAAAATTAAAATGTGACAATGTTCTAAAAGAGAAAGGGCGGATGATTAGAATATGTATTGGTACCTCTTGCAGGCTGTGAGCACTTTAATCCTCATGTTCCCCCTTAAAAGTAACTGCAGGGTGGTTGGGGTTGGCATCTGCTTCTTTCCTTATCGCAGCAGCTGCAGCCTTGCGTTCTGAATGTGTCGCCTCTTCATTAGAAAGCACTATGTGAGCTCGTTTAAGACATGGGAGATGCTCAATGCCTAAATAGAAATTATTAGCTTTTCCAGCCGACACACTGAATGGCATGTAGCCAATTTCCTCAAGCTTGGGCGCAGACCCTTTCACGAACGAAACATATACTTGTTCAGTTGTTCTGAAGTAAAAGTAAAGCACCTTCAGGTTTGGGAAAGAAGTGGCTTGGACTGTACCAACAAACTTCTTTGATACAAATAGTATCAGGCGGAGTAAGGATGGGAGCTGCCCAAGAGTAAGCAGCCCATCTTCCGTCAGTTCAGTTAAGGAGATGCCCACGTCGGCAAGGTTAATCAGTGCAGGTGTAATCCACTTTGGAAAGTTCGTGAACGAATCCTGTGAGGACGAGTAACATATTTGAAGAGAAGATGGCAGAGGGGACCAAGAATCTAGGATGTCAAGGGAACCATTGTGCGCTGCTATATCCAAAGAACGGAGTTTGGAGGTGCCAAGCTTGCACAGTGAGGAGAGGAACGCCTCTTTTCACATCTCTTGTCCTCGCAAGATACTTCATCACCATGAATGGCACGAGTTCCTCCAAATTTGTCAGGTTCGAGGTCCTCCAACACATCTGTTTCTTGCGAGGTAATAGTAAAACCTGGCAACAACTGTAAGTTCCTCATGCCCCAATTCCATTTGGTAGCTTGTTCAGATATCCAATTAGGTGCCGTAGTGTAGTCATCCGAGTAATTCCGGCAGGCAACTCATACACATCTGTATTCTTAAGATCTAGGGTCTCTAGATTACCTAGCAGCATGATCCCTGATGGTAGCTTTGATATACTTGTGTCCCTAAAGCTGAGGTACTTTAGCTGGAATAATTTGTCCATGCCTTTCATATCATAATCGCTTAAACCCACACAGCCTTCAAAATCCAGAACACGTAAAGCTTCAAACCGATCCAGACTGGGCAAGTGTGTGACACAACATGATGGCATTACTATCAAAGTTCGAACATGGCTGAGATCTACATTTGCTAGTTCAGATGCAAGTTTCTTGTCAATGTGTTGGATTGATAGCCGCCGAATTGAACCTTGATGATTCAGCAAACTAGTTTGACCTCCACCTACCACAGTAGTAAAATTATCTTCAGCTGATTTTGAAATAATAATTTCTAGCATCATGTCATGGACTCGGCAGGCACGGACCTTGCCATCATATCCAATGTCCACCGGTTGGACCATGCTTTTGTTGATAAGCTCATAGAAGTAATTCTCAGCAGTCTCTTGCTTGCTCTGTCCACGATCTTCAGAGATGAAGCCTTCTGCGATCCATCGCCTCACTAGCCCATCTCTGTAAATCAGATGGTCTTCGGGAAACAAACTTAGGTACAACAAGCAAGTCTTGAGATGAGGTGCAAGATCATTGTAGCTAAGAGATAGTATGCTACTCATGCCCTCTAGACTCTTAGTTTTCTCCAGTGCAGAACCAATTGACCTCTTAACCTTCTCCCACTCTTCCTTGACGGCTGGTCGGTTTGCTAGCAAACCAGATATGCTGATAATTGCCAATGGTAGGCCTCCACATTTCTTTAAAATTTTATTAGAAACATCCTTCAACATGTCAGGGCAATCTTCCTCAGAGCCAAATAATCTATTGAAAAACAATCTTCTGGAGTGGAGATCACTTAGAGCTTCCAATTCATACACACGGTCATCACGACGCGGACAACATGACTTTGCTACGTCAATGATGCGTGTAGTAGCTATAATTCTGCTAGAACAATTATTCTCTGGGAAAGCACACTTGATAGCGTGCCATGCTTCCGTAGACCATACATCATCGATGATGATGAGATACCTACAAAATTAGTAGATGATATCAACCAATTATGATAACAGTTAAATGCTTGGATACTCAAACATGCCATGATAAGGGGTTCAATTGGAACACTCAAACATGCCATGATACTGCTTCATGTATTTGACTGGACTAGTTAATTTCACTGGAGTAGTTAACAAGTGTATATATGACGCTTATTGCCATGATACTGTTTCCATATACAATTTATTTTACATATGTAGCATGCCAACTTCATTGAAGTTTTTAACTATGGCTGCAACTCAATTCTAGTTACTGGATCACAAACGGGAAATAATATTGTGCATTTATTGGATCACAGATAAGTGGATGAATTATTGAGAAGCATGGATGGCAGGCACATCCTTTAACGGGAATAACAAGGGTCGAGGTTACCTTTTATTTTCTAGCAGTTGTCTTAGCTCTGAAATAGACTTCATTTCATCCCAATCACTGGTATCTTTTGTTGATCCACCTTGGCATGACACTTGAGAGATCACATCCTTGATAATTTTCTTCACATCTGGTTTTTGCGAGACTGATACAAAAGCCTTGCAATCAAACTTCCCTTGAATCTTGCGACAAACCTCATTTGCCAGCGTTGTTTTGCCCAAACCACCAAACCCAACAATAGAAAGGACCTTGCAATGTTTGGACGATGTGTCTGCTTCATCCAACACCCACTTTGCAAGATGGTCTCTTGGACCGTCGACGCCCACAAGGTGTGCCTCATCAGCAAAAAGTGCGTGCAGCCGCGGATCCACGGCCGGAGGGCCAGCGGTGGTTGAATTAGCATCATTCAGCTTGTAACAATCCTTGAGGTCTTTCACTTGCCTGATGCGGTCCTTGAGGTCGTGGATCTCGCCGGCGATTCCGTGCCTGGCTCCAAGCGTCTTGAGACGGCGAACGGTCTTGCGGAACAAGTCCTTGAAGCCGCCGTGGTCTGGGCTGTCGCCGAGGTGGTGGATGAACTTGTCGAAGACGTCCTCGGTGTCGTAGGCCAGCTCCCTGACCAGCGAGATCCAGGCCTTGACCTGGTGGTTGGGGTCCTCCAGCTTGGTGTACTCCTTGAGCGCGGCGTGCATGCCGGCGAGCTCGGATCTGAGGGAGCGGATCTCGCGGCGGACCCCTTTCAGCCGGCTGCACTCGTCGGCGAGCAAGGTTGTAAGCTTCCCGAGTAGGGGCCCAAACGCGCCGTGCGCGGCGCTCACCACCGCCATGGATGGCGACGCTGCCCCTAGCTCACCACTTCATCTATGTAAAATCCGCTGAGTGTTTGTGGTGCTGGGACTGGGAGTGGAGCAAAAGCGGATCGAGGAAGAGGATCGAGCAATAGATGTGGTGGGTGGCACGACTCGCAAGATTTCGTGGCAGGATCGAGCAATGGAAGTGAGAGAGCGAGCGAAGAGAAGATGGCGGCGGCGGGGGAGGAGAGGAGAGGAGAAGAGTGAGGGGAGTGAGGAGGGCGAGCTGCTAGGTTGGCTGGCTTGGTGGATGTTGGTCGGCCCGTTCACAACAGTGGCCAAGCGACCAAGTCAGTCAATAACGAAGAGTTTCCAAGTCAATCTACAATAGAATACTACTCCCTCCGTCGCATAATGCAAGACATTTTTTGACACTCCACAGTGTCTAAAAACATCTTATATTATGAGACGGAGGGAATTCAGATAGGCATGTACTAATCAATTGAGTTCTCACTCGCTTGTAGCATGTCGCGGCTCATAAGGTCAACAAATCTGATTTCCAAGTTGAGCGGCATACATCGGGCGGGCGCCATGGTGTAGCATCTGTTGCGGCCCCGTCCCTGTCAATGGCCCCGAGCTTGTCGAGGTTGAGTACGACGACCATGGTGAGCATGGTAGCGTCGCTCGGGCCAAGCCAGTGGCTCAAGAAGTTCAGCATGTAATCATCGACGAGCACCCAATCGGCAGACCGGTGGGTGCTTTTGTGTTTTGGACATAGCCATGGTCACATTAGCGCTTGCCAAGGTGGTTGCCAAGGAGGAGATGGGCGGAGGCGACGAGGTCCGCGAAGGCAGGCGCAACAGAGGTCGTGGTCGACGGCGGGGAAAGGAGGCAGGCAAATAGCGGCGGGACAGGAAGAAGGGGCCAACCACGAAATCGAGTGCTTAATCACATTTTTTCTGAAAAGAAGTGTCAAAAAACCCAGCAGCCAATTGAATCGGCTCCATTTGAAGCGCTTTTGCCATCAATCCCTGTTCCTAGTTCGGGGGCGATCCTTTTTACCGCATAGGCCAGGAAATAGCGACGTAATGCATACCCGGACGAGCATGCTCTGCTTCAATTGGGCCGACCCATTATCAAGTTTTCCACCCGGTGATTTTGAGAAGGCTCTATAACCTTCCCTGAGATCATTTTTTACTGGGGCTTTTCATTTTGTTTTAATTTTTATTTTTTCTCACATCGTGAACAATGTTTGAAATCCGGGTAAAATTTCAAATCCGTGAACATTTTTTGAAACCCAGAAACATTTCAATTCCATAAAATGTTTTGAAATTTGGAACATTTTCGAATTCTTGCACATCTTTTTGAAATCCGGGTTAATTTTTCAAATCCATTAACAATATTTGAAAACCAAGATCTTTTTGAATTCATGAACCATTTTTGGAATCCATAACATTTTTTATATTTGTATCTTTTTTCAAATTCATGATCAATTTTCTACACCCTTGAACATTTTTTAAGTTCGTGAACAATTTTTCAAATCCATGAAGAATTTTCAAACTCATGATTATTTTTTGAAATCTAGAACATTTTTAAATCTTCTGAAACCAGACAACATTTTTCAAATTCGTGAAGAGTTTTGTAATGCATGAACATTTTTCAGTTTCACGGATTTTTTGCAATTCCAATCATTTAAAAAATTTAAGAACATTTTGAGAAATTCAGAAAAAAATCACATTTGCTGAAATTCAAACTTTTTAAAATCCAGAACATTTTAAAGGAGCAAAAAAATGAAAAAAAAAATGATAACAGAAAAAGGAAAAAGTAGGGCACAAATGGGCCGGTCCAGAAAGCGCTTTCGTTCGCCGCCGTGACAACTCTTTTCTTTTGAGAGCAACTAATTGCAGGGTACCCCTTGCGGGAGCTCCTCAAGGGTAAACTTTATGGGCTGAGAGTGTGCCACTTGGCGCGCTCTTAGCTGCAACCATATGTTGCATGCTGGGTCAGAATTTTCTTTTTGTATGCGTTTTCTTGTTTTAGATGATTTTTGTTTGATTTTTTTTGGGCTTTTTTGACTTTTTCCCATGTTTCCCTACATTTTGAACAATTTCTCTCTTGGATAACATGTTTTTTTGGCTTACGCAAAAGGCACGGATTTGTTTCCGTCAGTTGTGCCTCTCCGAAAAAGAAAAAAAATACATTTCCTTTTGCTTGCAAGAGAGGCACAACTCGAATATTTTTAAAAAATGTGTTTTTTTCGTCTCTGCGAGAGGCACATATGTACTTGTGGTGAAGGCACAGATTTGCTTCCGCGAGTTATGCCTCTCAGAAAAGAAAAAGACATATTTTTTTGTGAGAGGCAAAGATTTGGTGCTCGTGGATGCACAGATTTGCTTCGCGAGAGGCAGAACAAGCCCATCCGCCGCATTTAGAAAAACAGAGCCGGCATGGTATGTAATTGGTAGACATGGAATGTTTGGCAGCCAATATTGTTGGGTTATGTGGTAATTTCAAAAAAAAAATCCTACGCACACGCAAGATCATGGTGATGTATAGCAACGAGAGGGGGAGTGTATCTTCATACCCTTGAAGATCGCTAAGCGGAAGCGTTTATCAACGTGGTTGGTGTAGTCGTACGTCTTCGTGATCCGACCGATCCAAGTACCGAACGCACGGCACCTCCGAGTTTTGCACACGTTCAGCTCGATGACGTCCTCGCCTTCTCGATCCAGCAAGACGGGCGAAGTAGTAGATGAGTTCCGGCAGCACGACGGTGTGGTGACGGTGTTGGTGAAGAACAATCTCCGCAGGGCTTCACCTAAGCACTATGGAAACTATGACGGAGGATAAACTAGAGGGGACGGGGTTGCCGGCACACGCTTGGTGTTTCTTGATGTGTCTTTGGTGCTAGCTCTGCCCCTCTATTTATATGTTGAGCCTTGGGGTCGAAACTTGGAGTAAAAGCCTCCACAAAGTCGGTTTCACCCGAAAGGCAAGAGTCCTTCTCGGACTCAGGGGCGACGCCAGGTCCCGGCATCTGGACCCGCACGCTAGGGACCACAGCGTCGGCCCGGACTCATAAAACTTCCTTTTGCGCTTTCCAAAACCTTGTGGTCTTTCCCCTTTGGCCCAAATAACGTGTTCTCGTACCCAAACATTTCGGGAAACATCCGGAACCCCTTCCGGTGAATTCCGGAACCTTTCCGGAGATCAAACACTATTATCCCATATATCAAACTTTATCTCCGGACCATTCCGGAGTTCCTCGTCATGTCCATGATCTCATCCGGGACTCCAAACAACATTCGGTTACCAACATACATAACTCATATAATACTATATCGTCAACGAAACGTTAAGCGTGCGGACCCTACGGGTTCGAGAACTATGTAGACATGACCGAGACACGTTTCCGGTCAATAACCAATAGCGGGACCTAGATGCCCATATTGGCTCCCACATATTCTACGAAGATCTTTATCGGTCAAACCGAATAACAACATACATTGTTCCCTTTGTCATCGGTATGTTACTTGTCCGAGATTTGATCGTCGGTATCCAATACCTAGTTCAATCTCGTTACCGGCAAGTCTCTTTACTCGTTACGTAATGCATCATTCCGTAACTAACTCATTAGCTACATTTCTTGCAAGGCTTATAGTGATGTGCATTACCGAGAGGGCCCAGAGATACCTCTCCGACAACCGAAGTGACAAAACCTAATCTCGAAATACGCCAACCCAACATGTACCTTCGGAGACACCTGTAGAGCTCCTTTATAATCACCCAGTTACGTTGTGACGTTTGGTAGCACACAAAGTGTTCCTCCGGTAAATGGGAGTTGCATAATCTCATAGTTACATGAACATGTATAAGTCATGAAGAAAGCAATAGCAATATACTAAACGATCAAGTGCTAGGCTAACGGAATGGGTCATGTCAATCACATCATTCTCCTAATGATGTGATCCCATTAATCAAATAACAACACATGTCTATGGTTAGGAAACATAACCATCTTTGATTAATGAGCTAGTCAAGTAGAGGCATACTAGTGACTATATGTTTGTCTATGTATTCACACATGTATCATGTTTCCGGTTAATACAATTCTAGCATGAATAATAAACATTTATCATGATATGAGGAAATAAATAATAACTTTATTATTGACTCTAGGGCATATTTCCTTCAGTCTCCCACTTGCACTAGAGTCAATAATCTAGATTACACATAATGATTCTAACACCCATGGAGTCTTGGTGCTGATCATGTTTTGCTCGAGGAAGAGGCTTAGTCAGCGGGTCTGCAATATTCAGATCCGTATGTATCTTTCAAATCTCTATGTCTCCCACCGGACTTGGTCCCGAATGGAATTGAAGCGTCTCTTGATATGCTTGGTCCTCTTGTGAAATCTGGATTCCTTTGCCAAGGCAATTGCACCAAGATTGTCACGAAAGATCTTCATTGGTCCCGATGCACTAGGTATGACACCAAGATCGGAAATGAACTCTTTCATCCAGACTCCTTCATTTGCTGCTTCGAAGCAGCTATGTACTCCGCTTCACATGTAGATCCCGCCACGACGCTTTGTTTAGAACTGCACCAACTGACAGCTCCATCGTTTAATAAAAACACGTATCCGGTTTGCGATTTAGAATCGTCCGGATCAGTGTCAAAGCTTACATCGGCGTAACAATTTATGACTAGCTCTTTGTCACCTCCATATACGAGAAACATATCCTTAGTCCTTTTCGGTATTTCAGATGTTCTTGACCGCTGTCCGAAGATCCGCTCTGGATTACTTTGGTACCTTCCTGCCAAGCTTATTGCTAAGCATACGTCAGGTCTGGTACACAGCATTGCATACATGATAGAGCCTATGGCTGAAGCATAGGAACATCTTTCATTTTCTCTCTATCTTCCGATGTGGTCGGGCATTGAGTCGACTCAATTTCACACCTTGTAATACAGTAAAAACCTTTCTTTGCCTGATCCATTTTGAACTTTTTCAAAACTTTATCAAGGTATGTGATTTGTGAAAGTCAATTAAGCGTCTTGATCTATCTCTATAGATCTTGATGCCCAATATGTAAGCAGCTTCACCGAGGTCTTTCATTGAAAAACTTTTATTCAAGTATCCTTTTATGCTATCCAGAAATTCTATATCATTTCCAATTAATAATATGTCGTCCACATATAATATCGAAATGCTCTGAGCTCCCACTCACTTTCTTGTAAATACAGGCTTCTCCAAAAGTCTATATAAAACCATATGCTTTGATCACACTATCAAAGCGTTTATTCCAACTCCGAGAGGCTTGCATCAGACCATAAATTGATCGCTAGAGCTTGCACACTTTGTTAGCACCTTTTGGATCAACAAAACCTTCTGGTTGTATCATATACAACTCTTCTTCTAGAAATCCATTCAAGAATGCAGTTTTTACATCCATTTGCCAAATTTCATAATCATAAAATGCAGCAATTGCTAACATGATTCGGACAGACTTAAGCATCGCTACGGTTGAGAAAGTCTCATCGTAGTCAACCCCTTGAACTTGTCGAAAACCTTTCGCAACAAGTCGAGCTTTATAGACAGTTACATTACCATCAGCGTCAGTCTTCTTCTTAAAGATCCATTTATTCTCAATGGCTTGCCGATCATCGGGCAAGTCAACCAAAGTCCATACTTTGTTCTCATACATGGATCCTGTCTCAGATTTCATGGCTTCCAGTCATTTTGCGGAATCTGGGCTCACCATCGCTTCTTCATAGTTTGTAGGTTCACCATGGTCAAGTAACATGACTTCGAATAGGATTACCGTACCACTCAGTGCGGATCTTACTCTAGTTGACCTCGTGAGTTCGGTAGAAACTTGATCTGAAGTTTCATGATCATCATCATTAACTTCCTCACTAATTGGTGTAGGTGTCACAGAACCGATTTCGTGATGAACCATTTTCCAATAAGGGAGCTGGTACTGTTACCTCATCAAGTTCTACTTTTCTCCCACTCACTTCTTTCGAGAGAAACTCCTTCTCTAGAAAGGATCCATTCTTAACAACGAATGTCTTGCCTTCGGATCTGTGATAGAAGGTGTACCCAACTGTTTCCTTTGGGTATCCTATGAAGACACATTTTTCCGATTTGGGTTCAAGCTTATCAGGTTGAAGTTTTTCACATAAGCATCGCAGCCCCAAACTTTCAGAAGCGACAACTTTGGTTTCTTGCCAAACCATAGTTCATAAGGAGTCGTCTTAGCAGTTTTGATGGTGCCCTATTTAACGTGAATGCGGCCGTCTCTAAAGCATAACCCCAAAACGATAGCGGTAAATCGGTAAGAGACATCATAGATCGCACCATATCTAGTAAAGTACGATTACGACGTTCGGACACACCATTACGCTGTGGTGTTCCAGGTGGCGTTAGTTGCGAAACTATTCCACAATTTTTCAAATGTAAACCAAACTCGTAACTCAAATATTCTCCTCCACGATCAGATCGTAGAAATTTTATTTTCTTGTTACGATGATTTTCAACTTCACTCTGAAATTCTTTGAACTTTTCAAATGTTTCAGATTTATGCTTCATTAAGAAGATATACCCATATCTGCTTAAATCATCTGTGAAGGTGAGACAATAACGATATCCGCCACGAGCTTCAACATTCATCGGACCACATACATCTATATGTATGATTTCCAACAAATCTGTTGCTCTCTCCATAGAACCGGAGAACGGTGTTTTAGTCATCTTGCCTATGAGGCACGGTTCGCAAGTACCAAGTGATTAATAATCAAGTGATTCCAAAAGTCCATCAATATGGAGTATCTTCATGCGCTTTACATCGATATGACCTAAACGGCAGTGCCACAAATAAGTTGCACTATCATTATTAACTCTGCATCTTTTGGCTTCGACATTATGAATATGTGTATTACTACTATCGAGATTTAATAAAAATAGACCACTCTTCAAGGGTGCATGACCATAAAAGATATTACTCATATAAATAGAACAACCATTATTCTCTGATTTAAATGAATAACCGTCTCGCATCAAACAAGATCCAGATATAATGTTCATGCTCAACGCTGGCACCAAATAACAATTATTTAGGTCTAAAACTTCCGAAGGTAGATGTAGAGGTAGCGTGCCGACCGCGATCACATCGACTTTGGAACCGTTTCCCGCGCGCATCGTCACCTCGTCCTTTGCCAGTGCTCGCTTATTCCGTAGTCCCTGTTTTGAGTTGCAAATATTAGCAACAAAACCAGTATCAAATACCAGTGTGCTACTACGAGCTCTAGTAAGGTACACATCAATAACATGTATATCACATATACCTTTGTTCACCTTGCCATCCTTCTTATCCGCCAAATACTTGGGGCAGTTCCGCTTCCAGTGACCAGTTTGCTTGCAGTAGAAACACTCAGTTTCAGGCTTAGGTCCAGTCTTGGGTTTCTTCTCTTGAGCAGCAACTTTCTTGCTGTTCTTTTGAAGTTCCTTCTTCTTCCCTTTGCCCTTTTCTTGAAACTAGTGGTCTTGTTGACCATCAACACTTGATGCTCCTTCTTGATTTCTACCTCCGCAGCTTTTAGCATTGCGAAGAGCTCATGGTTGTTTTGTTCATCCCTTGCATATTATAGTTCATCACGAAGCTCTTGTAGCTTGGTGGTAGTGATTGGAGAATTCATCAATGACACTATCATCCGGAAGATTAACTCCCAGTTGAATCAAGTGATTATTATACCCGGACATTTTGAGTATATGCTCACCGATGAACTATTCTCCTCCATCTTGCAGCTATAGAACTTATTGGAGACTTCATATCTCTCAATCCGGGCATTTGCTTGAAATATTAACTTCAACTCTTGGAACATCTCATATGCTCCATGACGTTCAAAACGTCGTTGAAGACCCGGTTCTAAGCCGTAAAGCATGGCACACGAACTATAGAGTAGTCATCACTTTGCTCGCCAGACGTTCACTACTTACGGCGTTGCTCTGCAGCAGTTCTGGCACCCAGCGGTGCTTCCAGGGCGTAATTCTTCAGGCAGCAATGAGGATAATCCTCAAGTTACGGAACCAGTCCATGTAATTGCTACCATCATCTTTCAACTTTGCTTTCTCAAGGAACGCATTAAAATTCAACGGAACAACAGCACGAGCCATCTATCTACAGTTAACATAGACAAGCAAAATACTATCAGGTACTAAGTTCATGATAAATTTAAGTTCAATTAATCATATTACTTAAGAACTCCCACTTAGATAGACATCTCTCTAGTCATCTAAGTGATTACGTGATCCAAATCAACTAAACCATAACCGATCATCACGTGAGATGGAGTAGTTTTCAATGGTGAACATCATTATGTTGATCATATCTACTATATGATTCACGCTCGACCTTTCGGTCTCCGTGTTCCGAGGCCATGTCTGCATATGCTAGGCTCGTCAAGTTTAACCTGAGTATTCCGCGTGTGCAAAACTGGCTTGCACCCGTTGTAGATGGACGTGAGCTTATCACACCCGATCATCACGTGGTGTGCAGGCACGACGAACTTTGGCAGCGGTGCATACTCGGGGAGAACACGTCTTGATAATTTTAGTGAGAGATCATCTTAAAATGCTACCGTCAATCAAAGCAAGATAAGATGCATAAAGGATAAACATCACATGCAATCAATATAAGTGATATGATATGGCCATCATCATCTTGTGCTTGTGATCTCCATCTCCGAAACACCGTCGTGATCACCATCGTCACCGGCGCGACACCTTGATCTCCATCGTAGCATCGTTGTCGTCTCGCCAACTATTGCTTCTCGACTATCGCTACCGCTTAGTGATAAAGTAAAGCAATTACATGGCTTTGCATTTCATACAATAAGCGACAACCATATGGCTCCTGCCATTGCCGATAACTTCGGTTACAAAACATGATCATCTCATACAATAAAATATAGCATCACGTCTTGACCATATCACATCACAACATGCCCTGCAAAAACAAGTTAGGCGTCCTCTACTTTGTTGTTGCAAGTTTTACGTGGCTGCTACGGGCTGAGCAAGAACCTTCTTACCTACGCATCAAAACCACAGCGATAGTTTGTCAAGTTGGTGCTGTTTTAACCTTCGCAAGGACCGGGCGTAGCCACACTCAGTTCAACTAAAGTGAGAGAGCAGACACCCGCCAGGTCACCTTTAAGCAACGAGTGCTCGCGATGGTGAAACCAGTCTCGCGTAAGCGTACGCGTAATGTCGGTCCGGGCCGCTTCATCTCACAATACCGCCGAACCAAAGTATGACATGCTGGTAAGCAGTTTGACCTGTATCGCCCACAACTCACTTGTGTTCTACTCGTGCATATAACATCAACGCATAAAACCAGGCTCTGATACCACTATTGGGTTATGTAGTAATTTCAAAAAAAAATCCTACGCACACGCAAGATCATGATGATGTATAGCAACGAGAGGGGGAGTGTATCTTCATACCCTTGAAGATCGCTAAGAGGAAGCGTTTATCAACGCGGTTGGTGTAGTCGTACGTCTTCGCGATCCGACCGATCCAAGTACCGAACGCACGGCACCTCCGAGTTCTGCACACGTTCAGCTCGATGACGTCCTCGCCTTCTCGATCCAGCAAGACGGGCGAAGTAGTAGATGAGTTCCGGCAGCACGACGGTGTGGTGACGGTGTTGGTGAAGAACAATCTCCGCAGGGCTTCGCCTAAGCACTACGGAAACTATGACGGAGGATAAACTAGAGGGGACGGGGTTGCCGGCACACAGCTTGGTGTTTCTTGATGTGTCTTTGGTGCTAGCTCTGCCCCTCTATTTATATGTTGAGCCTTGGGGTGAAACTTGGAGTAAAAGCCTCCACAAAGTCGGTTTCACCCGAAGGCAAGAGTCCTTCTCGGACTCGGGCCGACGCCAGGTCCCGGCGTCGGACCCAGACACCGAGGACCTGGCGTCGGCCTGGACTCCATAAAACTTCCTTTGCGCTTTCCAAAACCTTGTGGGCTTTCCCTTTGGCCCAAATAACGTGTTCTCGTACCCAAACATTTGAAACATCCGGAACCCCTTCCGGTGAATTCCGGAACCTTTCCGGAGATCAAACACTATTATCCCATATATCAAACTTTATCTCCGGACCATTCCGGAGTTCCTCGTCATGTCCATGATCTCATCCGGGACTCCAAACAAAATTCGGTTACCTTGACCTGGTGGTTGGGGTCCTCCAGCTTGGTGTACTCCTTGAGCGCGGCGTGCATGCCGGCGAGCTCGGATCTGAGGGAGCGGATCTCACGGCGGACCCCTTTCAGCCGGCCGCACTCGTCGGCGAGCAAGGTCGTGAGCTTCCCGAGCAAGGGCCCAAACGCGCCGTGCGCGGAGCTCGCCACCGCCATGGATGCTGGATGCTAGCTCACCAGCTCACCACCTGCATCTATGTAAAATCCGTAGAGTGTTTGTGGTGCTGGGATTGGGAGTGGAGCAAAAGCGGATCGAGGAAGAGGATCGAGCAATGGATGTGGTGGGTGGCACGATTCGCAAGATTTTGTGGCAGGATCGAGCAATGGAAGTGAGAGCGCGAGCGAGGGGAAGAGAAGGTGGCGGCGGCGGGGGAGCGGAGCAGAGGAGTGAGGAGTGAGGAGGAGGGCGAGCTGCTAGGTTGGCTGGCTTGGTGGTGGGTGTTGACCGGCCCGTTCACAACAGTGGCCAAGCGACCAAGTCAGTCAACAACGTGGAGTTTCCAAGTCAATCTACAATCGAATAATTTGTAACAACCAAATTCAGACAGGCATGTACTACTAATTAATTGGGTTCTCACTCACTTGTAGCACGCCGGAGCTCATAAGGTCAAGAAATCCCATTTCCAAGTTGAGCGGCATACATCGGGCGGCCGCCATGGTGTAGCATCTGTTGCGGCCCCGCCCTTGTCAATGGCCCCGAGCTTGTCGAGGTTGAGCGCAACCACCATGATGAGCATGGCAGCATCGCTCGGGCCAAGCCAGTGGCTCAAGAAGGTCAGAATATAATCATCGACGAGTACCCAATCGGCAGACCGATGGGTGCTTTTGTGTTTTGGACGTAGCCATGGTTACATTAGCGCTTGCCAAGGTGGTTGCCAAGGAGGAGATGGGCGGAGGTGACGAGGTTCGGCGAAGGCAGGCGCAACAGAGGTCGTGGTCGACGGCGGGGAAAGGAGGCAGGCAAATAGCGGCGGGACAGGAAGAAGGGGCCAACCACGGAATCGAGTGCTTAATCACATTTTTTTCTGAAAAGAAGTGTCAAAAAAACCCAGTAGGCAATTGAATCGGCTCGATTTGAAGCGCTTTTGCCATCAATCCATGTTCCTAGTTCGGGGGCAATCCTTTTTACCGCATAGGCCGGGAAATAGCGACGTAAGAGCATCTCCAACAGCAGCTATAGCGCGCCAAAAAAACCTTTAGCGCGCTGCGCTGGTTGGTTTTGCTCCTCCTGCTGCGTTGGCTCCAACAGCAGCATATATATGCAGCAGCAGCGCCGTTCAATGAGCGCAAAAATACAGCGCAGCGACTTCGCGGGCATTTTGCATATATCGATATTTTGGACAAAAATGAACATGTAAAATTTGACACAAACAAGTTGATGAATAAAAGTTCATGCCCACAAGTTCATCAAAATTATGCCCACAAGTTCATCCAACCAAGTTCAAATGCAAACTAAAAGTTCAAGACATGAAAGACACATCAAGCTTCATCTTCATCTTCCTCTTCTTCGTCTTCGTCCTCATCTTCCGAAGACGACTCTTCCGCCTCCGAAGATGAACCTTCCTTCCTATCCTCATCACGCACCGCATCACGCACCGCATCATGCCGAAGCTCCAACGGTGTTGGCAAGATCTTCAACGGCATCTTCATGGGAATGTGTGTGAGAAGCCATGGCGGCCAGAGGTGCACCCATGGCGGCCGGAGGTGCACCCATGCCTCCCATGAGAGAAGCAAAACTCATGCCTCCCATGGCGGCCATAGCGTCGGAGGGTGCTCCAAAGCCACCCATGCCTCCCATGGCGGCCGGAGGTGCACCCATGCCTCCCATGCCTCCAAAGCCACCAATGCCTCCCATGGCGCCGAGGCCACCCATGCCTCCCATGGCGCCGAGGCCACCGCCTCCCATGGCGCCGAAGCCACCCATGCCTCCCATGGCGCCGAGGCCATCGCCACCCATTGAACGAACCAAGGCTCTTTTTCGGATCAAGACTTCTTGTTGGGCAAGATTGACATACTCCTTTTGCGCCGCATTGAGGTTAGATGTGTCCATGAAGAACAAGTGCTTCTCCCATTCCAACAACTTAGCTCGCTCCTCGTTGCTCACTTTCCTCTCCTCCAAAGTCACCTTTCTCTCCTCGGCCGCCACCCTTCTCTCCTCGGCCGCCAACCTCCTCTCCTCGGCCACGGCATCTTGGTTCCTTGCCATTTTCCTCACCTCATTCGCCCGACCCTTGCCTTCACAATAGCTTCCATAGCATTTTGAGCTCATCATCTCCTTTCTTCTTCTTCTTTTGGTTTTGTCTTTCTTGCACCCATCCGGTCGTTTTGGCTTGAGTATGAAACCGAGTTGGGTGTGGGGCTTCTCTTGCCGTCATCACTTGATGCATCGTCCTCCTCCTCATCATCATTCATCTCAATTGCTCGCTTCGTTTGTTACTCAAATGCAAATCCTCCAAACCATCACGCTTCTTCCATTTCTCATCATCCTTTAACACTTCATAGCAATGAGGCAAGGTAAAGATCCTGCCTTTCTTGATCTTCCCCTTCTTGGTTGTCCTTGTCTCTTCTTTGAACAAGTTTTGTGCAATGTTGTACTACAAGAAAAACAAAACAAGTTAGCACTTCGGTCACCAAAAACAAGTATGATGAACATATATGAGATGCCACTTACTCGATTGTAACATCCCAAATTTTGGAATGTTAATATAATTAATTGAATTGTTTGTTTGTTTGCTTGAGTGAATTAAACTTGAGTGAAATTTGAACCTTTTCAAAAACTTTTGAAAGAGAGGAATAAAATGACTTTCCCTTCTCCGTAAATTCAAATTCATCCTATTAAAATCAATGAGAGAAGATGACATGACTTCTTCAACTATAAAGAATTTGAGCGGAGTTTTGCAATTTAATTCTTTCAAATATTTGCACTTGTTTCTCTATTTTTTCTTCCCGAGAAATACCCGAAAATAAATTCTTGCAAGCAAGAAAGAGCGGAGGAAAATGACCCTCCAAAATCAGGGGCATTTTGAAAATATTGAGCCAAGAAAAAACCAAAGTTTTATTTAAAATTATTTGCAAAAAGAAATAAAGCCTTTAGGGATTTTCTGAAAAACATTTTTTAAGTTTTATTTTGGCCGTGGAATAATGCTCATCATCTACATTTTATTTTTCTGATAATTTTAGTATATAAAAACTCCTTATTCCGAATTGATTTGATTTCCCTTTTTATTGTTTTAGTTTCCTAATTTTAAAAATAGGAATGGAATCGTTTTTATTAGGAAAAACCTGGCCCATTAAGCACTTTCCTATTCTAGCCCAACAAGAGATCATCTCCTTCCTCTGTTTCCTCTCACGTTACAGAAGCTTTCCATATCCATGGAGACAGGAATCTCCACCTTCCCGATCTCCCTCGTTTTTCCATCCCAACGCCTCCGAGACCGCCTATAAAACCCTCCTCTCCTCGTTCCATTTTCCCATCACCACGCCTCCCTGCCCGTAGCCTTCTCCACCGTCCTCCTTTTCCTGCCTAGAACGCTCACCAGAGCTCTCCTGGAACCTCCCATCGCCCAGCGCCACCTCCCCAGCGCCGACCCCTCCTCCGCCACCCCACCTCGCCCGGCGACCTCGCCCCCTCGCCGGAGCAGCCCTCCACATCGCCGTCTCCTTCCTGCCATCTCTGCCTCACGTACAGGTAACTCCGTTTTCGTTTTCAGATTTATTTCCGTAACAGATTTAGTTCCGTTCTTGTTTAGCTTATAACTTTTGATCTAGAAGTCCAATGATGCTGATTCTTTTTGAATTAGATCACAATTTTCTTGTAGTTTCCAAAATATATAATTTGTCTATGTTTGGATTTATAAAATTGAGTTAGATCAGATTTGAATTAAAGCTTGTTTTGCTTATTCCGGGAGTTTAAAAATAGATTTTTATTTGATTCTTTTTCTACTGATCACTAGTGATCATATTTACCAATGGTAAAAACTTCAAAATTGTTTGAGTATTTTAGCTTATTGTTTCATGTAAAACAAATTCTATTTTAGTTCTATTCAATTATAGCTACTTCTTTTCTATAGTTGTTTTTAAATTATTTTATTTTATATTTCAGAAAGTTTATGTTTGGTTTCTATTAGTTAAACAGTAGGTGTTCAACGAGTTTTTATATTTATTTTTATTTTGTTATCATGAAATCAATTCAAGTTCGCTAATAACTTGCAATGGATTTCTCTACTTTTAACTCCCAATTGAAAATACTTTCAAAATAGCTTTATGAAAAAATACTTTATTTTTTTCTTTGTCTTAACTAAATTTATATTTTATTCTCTGTTATTTTAGTGTTTTATTTTCCGTTAGACAAAACTATTTTTGTGAATGTTGTAGAAGAAGACTCCCTAGTTTTATTTGAAGTTCCTTCGGATTCTTATTCGCTCTCTCTTTTGTTTTGATTGTTAGTGTGAGTGCTTATGTGAATGATATGTTTGTTATATAGATTTCATCAGAGAGTGACGAGTAGTCTATCAAGTTATTTCTTGAGAACGATAATTCTTCTTCGTCAACATCACCAGGCAAGTTCACTTTGACCATGCTTTCCTGCCTATGTTTTATTGCATTTAGTGACATCTTTGCAACCACCCCTCAGTAGTGTTATTGAATCCTTGTAGTTGAGTAGTATGCATGAGGTAGGAACCCACCCCCCTGTTACCAAGCCCGGGACGATATTTTATTTAATGCTACGCTATAGTAGACGGGGTTTGGTATGAGTACTCGGGAGTGGTGTGAGAATGGAGGATTCTACGTCAATGACGACAACTCCATGATGGAATCTGCAAGGACTGCATCTTCAAGGCCTCAAGACTTCAAGGCTCAAGACAAGAATTCAATACACACTACTGGGTGAAGGACGGTTGACGGGCACCCTGGAGAAACCAGTGGTTGGCCGGGATGCATGGAGAAGTGCCATGACATCTTGCGAAAGCTTCACCCGAACTCAAAGAGACGGAAGAATACTTCATGCCGGAAGCTTACCTGTGCAACCGCAAGTCATTATGGGCTCGCTTGGTTGACCTTAGTTGTGACTCTGGCTGGGGCGGTACTAGCAGATGTAGAACTACGGTAGGATGGGATGAGTACGGACAATGGTCGAGGAACTCTTCGAAGACCATGTTTGGTCATCTTGTTCTCAAACACCACGAAGTGCGAGAACGTAAAGAGAGGATCGAATCTTGCGGGTAAAGTGTACAAACCTCTGCAGAGGTTAAAACCTAATCGATTAGCCGTGTCCCGATTACGGACAATTTGAGCATCTGGACTTGGATCTATCTCGGAACTCTCAACACGGATTGATAACTTAATTGTGGGCAACTTATGATGATTTTGGGCTATGAGACATCGGTTGGCGGAACCATGTCATGATAGAGAACTCTATAGAGCAGACTTCATTTATTCCTTTGATGTAGGGAAAATAAAACCAGCTTTTACGCAAATAAAACTCAGATACAGAGCCACAAAGCCCTACTGCATATAGTATAGTTTTATCATCTGTTCTTTATTGTGATCTTGCCGGTACATTCAATGTACTGACCTACACGGCTGCAACGTATCATGTTGCAGATACCTTCCTCGACGAGTAAGAGTTACGATACAGGGTTACGGTCTACACTCAACCTGCCGATGGCGTTGATGGGACTCCACACCCGTTTGATTGTTTCCGCTGAGTATTACGAGGTATATATCTTTTTACGTTATTTATACATGTGATTGCACTTTGATATATACATTGATGTACTGTGTGTGCCAGCATACTGATCCAGGGATGGCAAGGATACACAGAGGCTTGACCGTCTGAGGTCGGGTCGCTACATCGATCATCCTCATTTGTGCCACTTGGGTTAATCTTGTCCACCGACTTTTGCGCGGCCGCCCAGTTTTGACAATCCGAGTTGATTGTCGACCATCGGGACCGAAGTGATCTCTCGGAGCGGTAAATTCCACTCTTGTTGTGAGCATTAAAGTGTTCTGTCATTCGCCCCCAATACATGTCTCTACTTTGATCACCTCCAATGGATGGATCCTTCGACACATGCAAATAAGTGTTGCACAGTAACTTGTCATCGGTGGTGGAGTAATTGCCCGCTCTTCCTCTCGGCGCCTCGACAATTCCCTCACCCTCCTCGTCCACCTCAAACTCATGGTCTTCGAAATGGATGTCATTGGTTTGAGACCAATGCGAATTGTTGGACCCAACACCCATAGTGGACATGTATGCATCATCGTTGAGACTACAATTTTTTTTAACAATGCAAATAAACTATCTATATGTAAAATGATGATGCATTGAACAAATAAAAGAGAAAAAAATACTTGGAATTTTTTTCACCTTGGGGCATTTCGTCGAACACGTGGTGCTGCGTCGGCCGGCTCAACGAGTGAGCTTCGCCGGGCGCTTGGTAGTCGCCGCGACCGTCGAGCCCTGCAAGCTTTTTTCCCTCGCCATGCCGGCCGTCCGCCGCCTTGTTCTTCTTCGCGGATGTTTTGCCCTTCTTCGCCCGCGCCGCATTGGGTACCTTCTTGACGGTGCGGCGGCGGCAGGATGGCGCCGCGCGACGCCACCGGCGCCCGGCGCCGTAGTCATCCGCGGCGGCAAGAAGAGGCTGCGCGAGTCGGCCTTCGGCGAACTCCGGCGATGGCGACGCCAGCCTTCGCCGCGCTAGGGTTTCCGGCGGCGGCGGCGGTGGCGGGTCGCGGATGTCTGGCGGGTGGCGGGCGCCGGTGTGCGCGTCCATGGCGAAGCGGCGGCGCGCGCCCAGCGTGCGGGCGAGGGAGAGGAGGGAGAAGTGCGGCGCGCTTCGAGTGTGCCTTGTATGTATGGCGCGCTCAAATACACCGCGGATAAGCGTTTTGACCGCGCCCAACCCGTTATCGCAGCAGCGCCGTTTTCTTGCGCTACGCTGGAAGCGAAACCGCCCAGCGTTGCCGCTAAAAAGGCCTATTTTGGGGCGCGGCGCTAGTTTAGCGCGGCTGTTGGAGATGCTCTAATGCATACCCTGACGAGCATGCTCTGCTTCAATTGGGCCGACCCATTATCAAGTTTTCCACCCAGTGTTTTTTAGAAGGCTCTATCACCTTCCCTGAGATCGTTTTTTATTGGGCTTTTTTATTTTTTCTAACATCGTGAACAGTGTTTGAAATCTGGGTACAATTTCAAATCCATGAAATTTTTTTGAAACCCAGAAACATTATAATTTCATAAAATGTTTTGAAATTTGGAACATTTTCGAATTCTTGCACATCTTTTTGAAATTCGGGTTAATTTTACATATTCATGAACAATTTTTAAAACCAAGATATTTTTGAATTCTTGAACCATTGTTGAAATCCAGAACTTTTTTATATTTGTATCTTTTTAAAACTCATGATCAATTTTCTACACCCTTGAACATTTTTTTAAGTTCGTGAACAATTTTTCAAATCCATGATTATTTTTTGAAATCACTAACATTTTTAAATCTTCTGAAACCAGAGAAAATTTTTCAAATTCATGAAGAGTTTTTGTAATCCATTAACATTTTCAATTTCACGGACTTTTTTTCAATTTCGAACATTTTAAAACTTTTAGAGCATTTTCAGAGTTTCAGAATAAAATAGTCACATTTTTCTGAAATTCAAAATTTTCAAAAATCCGGAACATTTTAAAGAAGAAAAAAAATGAAAAATGATTAAAAAAAATGAAAATAGGGGCGCAAATAGGCTTACCAGAAAGCTTCCGTTCGCTACCATGACAACTCTTTTCTTTTGAGAGCAACTAACTCCAGGGTACCCATTGCAGGAGCCCCTCAAGGGTAAACTTTGTGGGCTGAGAGTGTGCCACTTGACGCGCTCTTAGCCGCCGCCATGTGTTGCATGCTGGGCGCTCTCTCGAAATTTTCTTTTTGTATGTTTTCTTGTTTTAGATTATTTTTGTTTGATTTTTTCTGGTTTTTCGACTTTTGCCCATGTTTCCCTACGTTTTGAACAATTTCTCTCTCAGAAAACATTTTTTGGTTTCCCCAAAAGGGACATATTTGCTTCCGTGAGTCTCCGAAAAAGAATATTTTGTTTTCTTATCGCTTGCAAGAGAGGCACAACTCGAAAAAAAATAAAAAAATGTGTTTTCTTTTTTCGCTTCCGCGAGAGGCACATATGTACTTCCGGTGGTGGCATAGATTTTGCTTCCGCGAGTTGTGCCTCTCAGAAAAGAAAAGAAAACATTTTTTTTGTGAGAGGCAAAGATTTGTTGCTCGTTGATGCACAGATTTGTTTCGCGAGATGCAGAACAAGCCCATCTGCCGCTGTAGTTACAAAAAGAATTCGTGAATTTTCAAAAAGGTCTTCGATTTTCAAAAAGAATTCAGGAAAATTAAAAGTTCACCAGATTTTGAAAATGTTCACGGATTTGAAAAGGTTCATCGATTTTTGTAGAAAAAAGTTCATGAATTTGAACAAAAGTTCACCAGATTTTGAAAAAAGTTCATGGATTTGAAAAATTGTTCATTCATTTTAAACAGAAAAGTTCTCGCATTTGAACAAAGTTCACCGGATTTCAAAAAAAGTTCAGGGATTTAAAAAAAGTTCAACTATTTTGAAAAAAAATTGTTTGCTACAGTGTGTACTCTTTTTCTTAGCAAAAAGTTTACCGACTTTGAAAAAGTTCATGTAATTTGAAAATAAGTTCATCGAATTTGGAAAAATTTCATCAAAATTGAAAAAAGTTCATCAAAATTGAAAAAAGTTCATCGAATTTGAAAAAAAGTTCACCGAATGTTTCAACATATTCATGAAATTCTAAAAAAAGTTCATCGATTTTGCAGAAAAAACACTTCATGAAGAAAGAAAAAGCTTTGCGAATTTGAAAAAAAAAGGAAAAGGAGGAGTAGAAGAAAAGGCACAAAAACATGTACAGTTGCAGCTCCGCACCACGACGATTGTAGCTCTGGTGGCGATGGCAATAGCTTGCCGGTGCGCTCGCCGCCGCCGCAGCAAAACAAGACGGCGGTTGTAGCCAGGTAGGACGCCGGTAGTAGCAATGCAACATGTAACAAAACACCGACGACATCGACTGTTGCTTGGAGCAGCCCCGCCCGTCCTCGCCGTGCTCGATTGCAAGAAAAAGGCAAGCTGATTCCAGCTCCGACTTTACTAGTTACAACAAAATCATGCGCTCCATCGTCGTCACCGCAGAATACTATCCAATGATGCAAGAAAAATGGATGTTGGTTCCAGCCTCCGGCTTCACCACTTGTATAAATTTCTGATGGTGGTTCAGGTAGTACGCTTGACGCCGATTGTAGCAAAAATATGCGACGGTCGTGCTTTGTAGCAAAACGTGGCGCAGGTTGTAGTCGGATTAGACACTGGTTGTAGCAATGCATGATACCCGTTGTAGCATGCAGCAGAAAATATGATAGTTCGTGCGATGTAGCAAAACACGATGCCGATTGTAGCTGAGCGGTATGCTGGTTTTAGCAAATCGTGACATTGTTGTAGCATGTAACAAAAACAGCGACGTCTGCAGTGTTGCTCTGAACAACGCCGTTGTCCTCGCAGCTCGTGGTCGGCATGCTCGCCATCCATGATGGCACCTCTCGCAGCATGCGGTCACCATGCTCGTCGTCGTCACAGCCATGCTGTTAACCAGTGTGCGCAGGAAGCAGCAGGGGGGAGTGGAGGCAGCAAAAAATGTCGTCTCCGCCGTCAACGCTTTCCCGCACACGAGCACATCGCCGCCGATGAGAACTGTGGGAGTTGCGAGCTGCGTGGAGGAGGCTGTGGAGGAGCAGAGCCGTGACGGCTCGAGGTGGAACAAAGGAACTGAGGAGAATGAATGAGAAAGGGGTCAATGCACGAGATTTGATTCACGCGTGGGTGAATTCACTGTCCTTACGTGTCGCGATCCGAGACGTTGGAGCACCGCGCACGTGGACGTGACCGGCCGAACTTTCGGCCGGCTTGCGGCACACAAGCGTTTTTCTTTTGTAGGTGTACGATTTTAGTTTTTTCATGCACGCATCGGCAGCAAAACACTAAGACTGGATTGAGTTAATTCTGCCAGCATGCCTCGTGATTTCTCAGCAGAGTGATGGATCCATATGTCTAATGGCAGCAAACAGTGGGGTTGGTTAGCACGTACAGCACTTATGGTTACTGTTGCATGCACGATCAGTAAAGAGCCACGTCTACCCAATTTATAGTTTATAATACTATACTGTTGCAAAATGAATACTCATACTATTATACATACTGTTGCAGCTACGGCCTTACAAGAATAGTAGATCGATGTGGCCTTTACAACGATCAATGAATCTCACCGTAATGTATTATTGATTGAAGTTGAATGGGGCAACCGAAATAGAACATTTTCATTGCCAAGACGTTCGACGTTGTATCCCGATCTACTACAACTATAACTGGATACTTGTGACACTAAATGGATATGATGGCTCCGGGATCGCTTTCTTGCAGGAAGTCGAGGAAGGATCTCTGGGTGTTACTGAAATATACTTGTTACTTTATGATATATGCTAATCTGCACTCTTCTAATGTTGTAAGATGCTAGTCTTTGATAGGCTAGGCCTTCCCTTCTATTCTGGCAATTTTGCAGTATAGTCCATAGATACAACCCCTTCCCATTGATATCAATGCATACTTATTATAAATTTGATATAAATCTTGCAAGTACATTGGATGAGTACTTAATGTTGCTTTGCTACATTTTTCTTGCTTTACCCAATGGCCGCGGTCAGATGACGGAGCCCAAGAGCTAATTGATCCTGCCGTTGACTACTACTACCCGATGAAGCCTACTTCTACGTGGAGACCGATGACCAGAGTAGTTAGGAGGCTCCCGGGCAAGAGGCCTGCGCCTTTTAGATCTAGATGTCGTTATTTTGCTAGCCTTCATAAGAAAAACGTGTTTATCTTATGTCTGTACTCAGATGTTGTTGCTTCCGCTGACTTATGTATTCGAGCCTTCATGGCCCTGGTTTGTAATATAAAGCTTTATGTTTGAATTTGTGTCTAGACTTGTGTTGTGATATCTTCTCACGAGTCTCTGATCTTGATTGTGCGCATTTGCGTGTATGATTAGTGCATGATTGAGTCGGGGGGCGTTGATGACGGGAAAATTGGCAGGCGTGAAGATACGCATCCACGTCATTGATACAGAGTAAATAAATTTAAGTGCATAAATGCATAAATAAAATAGAGATCAGACATTGCGGGTACTTTATTTCCAGAACTCTTACATTTACATAAAAGGTCTGTTAATTACATCTCCGTAGAGAAAACCCCTGATTAAGAATTCCAACTATCCTATTACATAGAATTGCAACATATGAGTACTACAATATGTAGAAACAAAAGAAGACTACAAAATGTAGAAATAAAAGTCCTCCTCGCTGTCTTCAACGTCAGTTTACTCGGGGAGCCTTGAACTTCGTCTATGCGTTGCATAACATTTATGATTTGACAATGTTCATTCATATAACACGTTCATACCTAGCTCATTAACCATCACAAATATGTAGTGGTTGTCTTTTTTTAATCATATGAAAATCTATTTGATGGTTAACTAGCCGGGCTAACGTGCGTATGTGCAATATGGGGGCATAACTCTTTTCACAAGTTAATTTTGACATGCATATGATTTCGGCATGCATGCCTAAAATGGTGGATTATTTGGTTTACTTTATAGCAATGTATATAGCATTGCACCGAGCCATCATATGCGAGGGCTATATGAAATTTGGTGATCACATATTCAATCGCACTATGTTATGTTTAGTGCAAGTGACATGGGCTATGACCCTAATTATCTTTTAATTTTGTGGATGCATTCACCTATATGAAAGGAACACATGATTTAATTTTAGTCTGTGTGAGGGATTTTTTTAGGACATATGGGTTATGCTTAAATACTAGTTTTGCTAGTCTCAAACATATCACATATGGGCATGCGACTAAGCACTTCGGATTTGCGGTGCATGGGAATATTTTTATGAAGTTTCACTTCACTTGTATTAGTACTAACATCATGTAGCAACATTGTGCCCATGTGTAGCATAACCAAGTGAAGTATGGTGGTTTCTTCTTGCTTGTATTATCACCAACGTAGCACAAACTGTATGCTCGTAGTGTAACCAAAAAAAGTATATATATCAATTTATGTTTCGCATGGACATCATGAAGTTAACTAGGCAGATGGCATGCAAATATTATCATTTTTTTGGGTCTTTGCTTTATGATGCAACAATGACTGCATTTAGGGATCTGGGCAGGCTATAACTTATATGGAAGAAATATGCCTAAATTTCCAACAACATAGGGCTTTATGAAACCAAATCAATATGAGGTTTATTTTCATTTCTATCCTTGATTTGTATCAACGTGGGATGCAAGATCAACATGAGACAAAATCAAGATGGACATATTTTTATTCTTGAATTGTATCAACATGGGATGCAAGACCGCCATGATACCAAAACAAGATGAGCATAATTTTTGGTCTTAACTTGTATCAACATGGAGATGCAAGATCACCATGAGACCAAAACAAGATGAGCATAATTTTTGGTCTTGACTTGTATCAACATGAAGATGCAAGATCACCATAAGACCAAAACAAAATGAATTTTAGTTGCATCGTGTGCACTTAGTTTGCATCATTATAGGATTGAGGAGTGATATATGACCACTAGGCATCTCATCTATCATCTTGATTTGTATCAACATGGGATCGAAATCACCATGCGACCGAACCAAGAGAAAATTAAGTGGGTAGCACCAAACATATATTAGATGTTCGGTGACACTAAAGCATAATCTATCAATAAGGGATGGAGAAGGCGGCCATGTATTCTCACCTTTCCCTGGGTTCCCTCACGTACTTGTGAAGTAGTGATGCAAATGAGCAGCCGGTATGTATAGCTTGTGGATGTCGGACGACCGGAGGCTAGTGTTGTAGACGATGACAGCAAGCGGACGACCGGCAGCGATGACGATGACGAGTAGGCGAACGACGACGAGTGCGTAGACGACGACAATCAGACGACCGGCAGCGACGACGACGACGAGCAGGCGACCGGCGGCGACGATGACGGCGAGCGGACGAACGGCGAGCAGACGAACGGCGGCGACGACGGCGAGCAGACGAACGGCCGGTTGCAGGCTAGCTGTGTTGGAGCGTATGTATGTGCGGGAGCGATGAATGGATGAATGGTCGATGATGAGCGAGCAGCCGCAACACGTTGGTCTGGCTGGTATTTATAGGGGCGGAGAGAGCAGCAAAAGCCTTCAGCTGGACGCGCTCACGTCTCGTACAATCGTGGGATCGTGGGAGCTTGGCCGCGCTCTTCAGATCGTGCAGAAACTTGGCCGAGTGGATTTCTCCTATACAACCAGTTCTTTTTTTAATGGGCTTTGAGAGTTTAGTTGGATGGGCCTAGCTGACTATAATATGTTCATGCATGCAGGCCATATGTGTTGTCGCCATGGGCTGGCTAATTACTTAATTAGCTTTTAATCTTGCCGCATAATTAACCCATGCATAGCACATGCATGCACGTAGCTCATACTTGCACCATACATGTACGTAGCCATATGTATGATTGGGCTAGCCAGGCCAAATTAATTGTTGTGACACAGGACAGCATTTTTCGTTGATAATTATACGATGGCTTGACATTTTCTTTACACATCATTGTGTGTTATATTATTTTACGCGAACATTATGGTGCCAATATTTTTTTAGCAGTGACGGAATAATAATGCTCGTAAATATGATATAATATTTGGCAATACTAGCGTCGTCTATGAAACCGTGGATTTGTGCCAATGTCGGAATTTCGCCGTTGATGATGGCGTATGTGTACGAAAGTCATATGTCCTTTAATTTATGCGACGATATAGCTCCTTCCCTTTTATTTTCGGGTTTGTTATTTTATATTGAACAGCGCGACGAAAATTCATCATGGTATTTTTTATCCACGTATCCGGCAACTCATTAATTTTTCATTTTATGTAAATGATTTTATTTTTATAATATCTAAGCATCATGTTTCACTTTGGCCGAAATCGGTGTCAACAGGCGTCACATGAGGGAGGAGGGGGTTTGATTGGGCCAGGGTGGTCAGAAGCGGGCGTGGGTGCTGCCTTGATGTCCCCCGCCCGTCCCCACCTGTTTGTCTCCAGTTTGCGGGAGAAAGTGTGTCCGGACCACTCCGCGGATTGATGCATGACCGCGTTGGATGGCACAGCACATTCAGACCACACGGTCCGGATAGGTGCAGGCGGTTTGAGACTCGGCGCGTTGGAGATGCCCTAACCAAGTATTGTGGCATACAATACATGTGTCTTTTAATGTTTGTCCTCCTAATAGCATCTCTAGTTTATTTGGGGCATGGTTGTACGGGATAAAGCCTTGAGTTAGAGTGTGTGCATTACTTCAGGCTATATGGAACTACCAAAAGGATGTCAAATTTAACAGACAAACCATCACAATTTTTTGTTGGGTCATCTTCTGGGCGTCTGGATGGATCAGTACATGATCATTACTCAGCCATGCGGATCACAAGGAGCTTATAGCCTATGGGTACAATTGTTGGGAGACGATAGCACGGGATATCTATAACCAGTTTGGACGAAGGTCCAACAATAGGATAGATGTCTAATCATTTGACCCTATTTTTGCCAGTTGTGACAATTTATTCCTTTTTATTACGATTTCGACCTTGTGCTGAACTTCATATTTTGCTGTTACTTTCATGCATTAATAAAATGGTTGTGTGCATCGTCTGATGCAGAGGCCGGGATAATCCTCCTTTTCGAAAAATCTGTCCATTGCCGCACACCGTTAGTAGCAAAATGCTATAAGGGAGTGAGAAGGATAGCTTGTCACAGCGAGCCTGAAAAGGACGTGTGCAAACGAGTTTTATATTCAAAAAATACAAGTGCAAATAATGAAAACAGAGTGATTACCCGTTTCTTACTTGGTGGGGCAATTTGAGCCACAGACGGAACGGAAGCAGCAGAACAGGCAACCAGTTTGAGTGACGTAGGCACATAGACGCATGCATGGAACAACGGGTGGATGATTCCGTGCATGCATGGATGGAAAGACGCAGAGATGGAAATCCACAGATGTACTTGATGTTCTTGATGAAAACGGAGTATGTAGTAAATGGGATGGAAATCGAGGGCAATCAATAGACGTACTTCCGATATTATTACAAGGAAGACTTTGATCTTTTCCTTCTCTTGTCTCCAAAATTTATAAAACAGTAGTTAACCCCAAAACAGATGGAATGTACTGTGTATATAACAGGAGTACTGTGTATACTAGTAGAATGCCCGTGCGTTGCAACGGGCTGCATCGACAACTACTTTTTTACCCTTAAAGCTCTCTTCTTTTCTTTCTTTCTTGATTCTCCCAACTAAAAATTATTTATTAAAGTGATATATGAATTGATAAATTTACGACCATACTAAAATATTAAGAGCTAAAAACATATTTATCGAATAACATTTCTAGACCACATTCGACATGAAAGTTGTCGTGTCTGAGAGATTATGAACAAACACAATGATGACTTGTCACCAAATCCCATTTATATTTTAGAACGTGATTGAAATTATAGCCTTATAGAAGAAAAACTTATCAGAACGTGATTGAAATGTGCTACATCTTATGCTTAAATCCATAGAAGCGAAGATCTTTAATAAGGTCATAAGACATGTAGAAAGCAACATAGTACTCCCTTCGGTCCTTTTTACTCGCATATAAAATTTGTCTAAAATCAAACTTTGTAAAGTTTACCAACTTTATAGAAAATACAAATAATCACAATATGGAATCAATATCATTAGATGCATCATGAGTTCAACTTTTATAATGTATAACTTTAGTATTGCATAAGTTGATATTTTTTCATATAAATATGGTAAAAAATATTCTAAATGTCTTAATATTAAGGGTGACGCTATATGTCAGACTAAGAAATTTGATGCAAAGTTGATTTTTCTAGGCTGTTGGATCTTCATCAGATGGTTGTTTATCCTCTACCTCCGGCCTCTTCCTCTTACTGAACCGCCAACTACCACCGGCCGATCCACTCGTCCACTTCGGCGACCAGATTTTTTCGGCGAGCCATCGCACCCCCACCTACACCTGTCAACCCTCTTCCTGCCTTCGACTATGACGCCACTCCTCGAGCAACGCTGGATCTTCATCGAATGGTTGTTGTTTGTCTTCTACCTCCTACTTCTTCCTCCTTAACAGCCAACCACCACCCGCTAGCCGCGGCCGCCACCCCCGGCCATCCCTCTGAACCAGCCTAGCAACCAGACTTTTCCGATGAACCACCATACCCTTACAAACCTTTTTCCTTGCCTCCGACGGTGACACCAGTCCTCACTACCTCTTGAAGTGTCGTCCTTGTCTCCGACGAGGTCGTGGCTGGGCCTCGCAGTGCCATCAACGACTTTGGCCTTAGGTTGCACTTGTGTTCTCCCAGAAATCAACTTGCACAGATTCAAAATTGAATCGACTTACGAATAGCTCATGCAGAATATTAATCATGTCTAACTTGTTACCTTTAAACACTTACATAGACATCACATTTCTCCCATTGCCCGTGCATTGCAATGGGGGCAGACTTATTCTGGTGATTTAACATTAACGTTACTTAAATCTATCTGCCACCAATACAATGTTGGCATCACCATACCCGACTCGCAATCTCTTCTATCCATGCCCCCATTCAACCAGAATGGTAATAGTCAATTTCAAACATAAACATTAATATAAATTAACTAAACTATACTCCTCCTCCCCAAAATCTAGGGCGATTAGTTGTTAGCACGAAAATTAGCGCAGAGTCAGTTACGTGAGCAAATCGCAGGAGGGAGCCATCCACGATTGGAGATAAAAAAGGAAGGCATGCATGATTTGGGTGCTAAGCCCACAAGAGGATTGGCCGCATCTTTTTATTTCCAAAAAAATAGCGATCTTTGGCTAGGCTTTAACTGTGCGTCCTACATTATGGGATTGCATGTAAATCCTAATACGCCTAAGATTTTGGGAAGGAGGGAGTACGTGATATTGACCTAAAATAAGAAGCCGAAAGATCAAACTTCCTTTTGAACAAGAGCTGTTGTACAAAAGGTTTACCTAGCTAACCATGATTTATAAGAGTATGAAATCAGTCAGACAAAAATCCTCAAGAAGCGCCTCCACCCTGTCCTTCTCCCTCTTTCTAGCCATATCCTCTTTCACCCCTCTTCTCTCTTCTCGCATCCATCCTCTTCCTTTTCACATCCATCCGCACTCTACAACCTTCTTCCTTGCCTAAAGAAAAATAGATAATAAGATGTTAAAGTAAAAATGCATCAACATGGAGTCCCAAAGCTGAAAAAACGTTATGTAATAAAAATAGATGCATGTAACATTAAAAAACGCAGACACCAATACAGAAAGCCTCTGAGTAACTAATAGGTTGTTGTATCAACTACTTGCATGTATGCATGAATTCAACTTATATTTCTAAGAAAGGAATGCAGGTTGTGGGGCTTACCGTTATTGCCCTATCAGCAGAACCAAGACAAAACCATCTCTTCCCTGGATCAAATGCTAAAGATCACACCCATCCCAAGTGACCACTAATGACCTGTATTACGGAAATAGAAACTGTATTTTATCGCTTAGTGGAAACTAAGGTGCTCTCATAGACCAATATAATTCCAAGAAAATATGCAAAGAATCTAGAAGATTTAACTATTTAAACCAGTATATAAAAGCTCAGAGTAGGGTTATTGCAATTGCATGCATGATCGAACTAAATATTATTTTTCTAATCCAAATATGACATTGGTATTTCAAGAACTTATCTGAGGTGCCAAACCTATCAGTTACAACATAAATTGGAAGGTCGCACTTGAAAATTGTACAACAAACAAATTACTCCGATGGATCATGCCATGGAGGTTTAGGCTATTAGTGCAGATGTCAAGAATTTGAAAGACATATGAAGACATGGGCAATTTAAAATAACAACCAAAAGTGCACATTACGTCCTAAAAGTACAATGTCCCAAAGTACAATGATACTTGTCCTCTCACATGCCACCGCATCCGTACAAAGAGCTGTGATATACGTAAGACATTATGTCGTCTGATACCAGCGACACAAGCATCCATGCCCATGGGCCATGGTTATCCCAGGAGATGAAAGATCAAGTAAAGAATCAAGTGAATCTGCTAGCCACGTTGAGTCGTACAACCATCAGGGTAAAAGTATAGTACACAAGGTATTACCGAGCATCGAATTGCAAAGGCTATCCAGGAGCTCGCCTAGTCTGAAATCAACTGAGGTGACCTTGTGGTAGCCTGGTAGGCCTAGTCTGAAAGGACAAGCAAGGGTTGGTAGTATATATACTCATCTAAAGCTCGAAAATACATGAACAGATTCGTAAACATCATTATATGTGACAAAAAATTGTCCAGTGACAAAAGAATGTGTTAGTCATAGTTGTATGTGTTACATTTTCCTATAAAGAGAAATAAATATGCAGCACTTGGTTGTCAGTGGCAGCATTAAGGACCAACAGAATATGCAAGAACATAAATGATAATGAAGCATCTCGCAAAAAAATATATGCTAATGCGGCAATAAAGTCCATAGTAGAATAAAACAGATACCTTGGACGTTCAGAGTCAGTTATACCGTCCACTTTTGAAATAAAAATGAATTTTGACCTTTTTTCTAATTCTTCAGATTCCATGAGTTGTATCTTCAATCTCTTGCATCAATCAAGGGTTCAAATTCTGGTCGAAAAGTATGTGGTGTACAGTTTATAAAGCTCGAAAATACATGAACAGATTCATAAACATCATTATATGTGACAAAAAATTGTCCAGTGACAAAAGAATGTGTTAGTCATAGTTGTATGTGTTACATTTTCCTATAAAGAGAAATAAATATGCAGCACTTGGTCGTCAGTGGCAGCATTAAGGACCAACAGAATATGCAAGAACATAAATGATAATGCAGCATCTCGCAAAAAAATATATGCTAATGCGGCAATAAAGTCCATAGTAGAATAAAACAGATACCTTGGACGTTCAGAGTCAGTTAAATAAAAAAGTCAACCGTCCACTTTTGAAATAAAAATGAATTTTGACCTTTTTTTCTAATTCTTCAGATTCCATGAGTTGTATCTTCAATCTCTTGCATCAATCAAGGGTTCAAATTGTCAAGTTTTAGTTGTGAGTGTAGATCAAGAATTTAAGTCTGGTGACACCCAGACACAAAAGATGGTCTAGATCTCGAAGAAGAGAATACCCGTGGTTGGCTTGACTGCCAACACCTACGGCCGAGAGAAAAAGGCCCCAAAAGATGGGAACAACCACACGGAAGAAACATGTCTAGACTCTATACCCGGGAAAGACACCCCATCAGCGGGAACAAGTTAAGAAGCAGGGGATGAATAAATCAAAATGCAAAAAGGCGAGGTAAACCTGAAGAACCCAACACAGGACGTTTTCCTTCATCAATCTCTCGACGGCGCCGCTACAATTCAGCAGAAATCTGTTGTCCTCCTAAACAAATACACAAACAATTATTCCAAAGAGGAAACAACAATTAAAAATGGCTTGCGAGAACGGCAAAGTCAAGGAAAATTACTCACGAAAAACAGTAAAATCCAGCACCAAATTATCCACAATGGGGACATGTACGTGAGAAGGATGCATACCGTCGTACGTGCTGCGGATCATCAAACCAATCCGAAGCACGGAGATTCAGACAGCTAGCTGACAACGAACCCTGACGCCCCCCTCTCGTGCGCACATTAGAACTGGAAGAAATTGTCCTTTGCAAAGTAGATGGGCAGCCAGCATCTCCGTACATATGAATATCCACCAAGCAAGAAGAGCCCAAAGACGAAATATCTAGCACAGCAGCCAATGCACCAGCAAAGAGAGGGGCCGCAGGAACTGTCGGCGAGACAGCAGAATTAGGAAGACCGGCAATGGCCATGTGAAACAGAAGCACCACGTGAGGAAGATACAAGACAAAGGCCCGCCGCAGAGCACCAGCTGAAACACCACTCAGACCAGGAGGCGGCGTGCCCAAAAATAGACCATCCGCAGAAGCCGAGGGAACATACTTCTTCTCTGGAATCTCTCGAAAAGGGTGCTTCCCCTCACAAATATCCCGACGACAGCGGCGCGCCTCAGCAGGATTAACAACTTCATCTGCAAAAACACAATCTTAAACACAAGAAGAACACAACATGGCAAGATGATCCATACTCTATGCCAATCATGCATCCTGATTATAGAACATTATTTTGAGATGTGAATAATAAAACATAGATGTACAAAATATTCGAGCAAATATTCAAGAAAATATTTGTATAAATTTGAATGCCTTAAGTCAAGAGCTTTGACAGCTATTATTTGATCCAGGGTGATAAGAAAAGCACATGAATAGCTAGGTTACGAAAAAGAATAGAAGGCAACATGCCTTGTTGTTGCTGTCGCCGGAGAGTTGTAGCTGCTTGGTACTGCCTCTTGTGTATCCGCTACTCGATCTGGTAGGTCACATGATTATAGTACCAAGCATCAGCATACTGATTTATGAAGCATAAAGCTGAAAATAAATAATTCAAACAAATCAAAGCCATGAATCAAGACCTCTCTTCTTGTAACACTAAATCATATTTCATTTTCAGCCCGACAAGTTTTTATAAACTGTACACCACATACTTTTCGACCAGATTTTCCCTTTACTACTGTCTATGACAAATGAAAAACAATACCACATGCTGCATTGCTTAAAAAAATATATGAGCTCCAATAATCATATAATCACATAGAATTATCACTCATAAGAAAATTAAGTGCATCATGCTATTACAATAAAATAGGAGATGCACTTGTATAGTGCCAAGAACAAAACTTGGATTGTTCTAATATATTTTATTAGAAGAAATACCATCCTACCATTTATTAAAAAACTTGGGCTAATTAAAAGGGATCACATGTACTTATGTTTATGATAGAAAGAAGTCTAAAAATATTGCAATAAACTAAAACTAATGCAGAAAATAGAAAGTATGATGGTGTATTATGTCATTTGCGGAAACATCTCAATAGTGGCTTACCCAAACAGTGCCCCCATTTCTTGAATTGATAATGCACAAATTCCACCTCCAGACAAATCAGTCAAACTCAAAATATGTGTTAAAATTGATGGTGTTGTTTTGTTCTCATGAACAACGCTGTTAGCATATAAAAATGTAGGCTCATCTCTAGAAAAAAAGGATCTATTAATGTATCTTCTGGAAGAACAGAGCAGGGAATTTGGAGGTTCAGAGTACTAACGTGTATGTTATCAATCGGGAGGCTTCAGCTACTGAATATCTGCACACATTTGCCTCAGATCATAGTAATGTCACTACTTCAAATTCAGTAAGCCACATGGAAGATCGAGGACTAACCTGCGGAGCCGATTCCTATAAGAAAGAAGGCGTGTAGATGGAGCAGCACACAACATCATATCCTTGTATCGCCCAACAGAAGGAGGGGGCAGCGGATCCCGCCGTCGATGTAGGGAACGAGCAACATTGGACCTGATGAAGCCCGTATACAATTTACCAGACTTAAAATCTTGATCTACGTGCCCGTGTATGCTTCATATAGAAATAGGGTCACCTCCATCATTTCCTCATGAATATATGGGCGGCTCATCCTCTTAAAATGCATAGGAAATCTAGAGAACAAAGTAGGTATCTGTACCTGAAGGTGTGTATGAATCTTAGAAACTTATCAAGTTCGTGTCCTTGGAGATGGTTGTTGGTATGGTAGACTGTCAGGCCATCCAAGTTTATCAGCTTCAGAACTCCCATTTGAGTCACAACTGCAAGTGTTGGATGCCATGATAAAAGCAGTGACATTCGATGGTACATGCCAGCGAAAAATCGTGTCGGATGGTGCTCGTTGAAGATGGCAATGAAGCAGCCAAGCTGCCGACCGTCGATCATCTTCTTGCAGAATCGCGAACAACCATGACTGCCCATGATGAATAATTGTTTTCTGATGTGAGGTCAACCATGAAAAGTTGGGAGTGCAGGAACCATGCTGAATCTATTTTCAAGCTAGTGTCTTACTTCTATAATATACAGGCACCAATTTATCTGCAAAGTTTGTAAATAGACATTTACAACAAACATGGTAATATTATTATTAATATATCAAGCTGAAATCAAAACTTCACACGAAACAAACAGTTTCCAAAAAATAGTGATGCATTGACTATTTCCTGAACATGCATTAAATCATAATGTATATTCAAGTGACGATAACATCAGGACATAACTATGATTTACTGAAAGCTCAAGGAAAGTGGCACACCTTTAAAAATAAAAATACTAATACCATGCCATTTTAGATGCAGATAGTTTTATGCATCAGTACAAACACTCAAGAACAAAACTCCACACAATCTCTTTTAGAAACAAAACTCCAAAACACCCCATGTAGTAAAATAAGTTGGCTAAGTAAAAAAGAGAGCAAATATTCGACATGCCTGACGTTGACAATACTACGAAATATCACGGCACTGTCAACACTGTCAATTCTTTTCCTGGAAACATTACCTTCACTCAGGGATAGTATTAATTTAGTCTACGGACATGGTTACAAGCTTCTAGGTTAGTGCACAGCAGGAGGAAAACAAACATAGACCTGAATGACACAGCAGGAGGAAAACATAGTTATGAACAAGCAACTGGAGTCTGCAGATGTAAATGAACCTGATATTTGTTCCTTGCTCCAGCAGGAATATAGCTACAACTACTAAATTGACATGGGAATCAACACACTTGGAGGGGCATGTAGTCAGCACACATATATGTTTGGTTCATGCAAGTGAAACAAATGAAATTCCATTACAGGTGACATGGTATTTCCCTCTACTGAACTATGATTTAAAGACCTTATTAAAAAAATGAACCTATTCTATTTCAGATCTCTAGCAATTGGTTGATTCAGTCGATCCAAATCCAGATCAGCAAAGAGACGCACAACAAAGAGACGTCGGGGCATCAAACCTAAGAGAGATGAGAGGGTGGAGAGGGAAACGAAACATACTTGACATTGGGGCCGAGACGCCGAACGACCGCCGGCCGCACCGGCCGCTATACATGCATGTGCCCACGAATCCATCAAAACTGGTCGTGTAGGAGGAGCTCACCCATGGCGGCGGCTGTAGCTTCAGGCGGCAACGAGGGAGACTTTGAGCCGCCCCCTCCTTCCTCGGTGGAACATGGCGGAGGAAGAGATTCTGGACAAGGTGGGGGATTGGTCTTCCGCGGCGACGGCGGCCACCTCGTGTCCCTTCCGCCACAGTCGCGCAAGCGCAGATCCAGGAGCAGCTTCCTTGACAAGCACGCACGGGTCACAGATGTGGAGCTCCGCTACCTAACCTTGACGATCTGCAAGCGGATCCGGCAATGGGGAGAAGGGTGGGGGTGGTGGACGTGGCTGAGTGGGAGGTAGGGGAAGGCGGGGGGCGGTGGCGGCGGAGCGAGAGATGAGGGCGGCGCCGCATCGCGAGGAGAGGGAAAGAGAGCGGTCGCACAGGAGGGGGTGGATCGAGAGGAGAGGTCGCTCGTACGTGACCAATCACAGGATTAACACACAAATAATAGCATACCTAATATCTACATGCAATTACTATGGTGGAATAAGGAAAGTTAAGATTTTTGCCATAATTTTTTTGTGATTTTGGGAAGCGTGGCCCACAACCATGCTTGATTGTTAGAAAATCTGTAAGACGGAGATCTTCATTCCAAGAAGGAAAGAATCATTCGTAATGAGGAAATACAATTGCCAAGATGGAAAAACGAAAGGAAGGGTTATGGAAATTGATTTGGTTTTTAATGCGAAGGCTGGTGGGATGTGAGACGAAAATAAACCAGATGAAAAAAACCGGTTGAAAATAAACCGGTTGAAATTAAACCGGTTGAAAGTGGGGGGACTATTCAACCAATTTGTCCATTAGGAATAGAGATAGTAGTTTCCATGATTCCATCACAACGGGTGGACGATGCCATGCATGCATGGATGGAAAGCCACAGAGATACTGCTAGTAAAAGGGATGGAAATCGAGTCGCAATCACATGTTGTTCGATCCGAGATATTACTAAAAGCAAGACTTTGATCCATTCCTTCTCTTCCCTGAAAAATGATAAAACAGGAGTAGTTGACCCCCCAATATATAGTTTCCATTGCCTCGCAGATGTAGCTCGAGTATGTATATTGTATTATATAATGGAGAGCGGCGTTTTGGCTCCTAGGTGCATATGCACCCATTGTCGAAATACATATTTTGAAAAGTTAAAAAATTCGGAACAAAAATTCCACGTGTATATCCGGACATATTATGCACAAGCCACAATAAACGTCGTTTTTCACCGAAACCTTGTGCACGCACATAAAATGTCCGGATATACACGTGGGATTTTTGTTCTGAATTTTTCAATTTTTCAAAATATGTATTTTGACAATGGGTGCCTATGCAGCTAGGAGCCAAAAGCAATTATCTTTATATAATGTGCCTACCTAGCTTTGTTATTATATATAGACTGGTAGTAGTACATGATTAACAAGCATCGATCGATTTCGTCAGTTGGACACGATGGGCAGCAACTCCACGCCGGCTATCGCCGACCCCGGCGTCCCCATGTTATTCGCAATCCCGGACTACTCCAAGCTGTGGCGGATGCCACCTGGCTCCCCGGCGACTCTCATCCAGACCATGTTCTTCGGACTCCACCGCTGGCACGTCGAGGCACGGCCCTGGGATTTCATCAACGGTGTGCCCACCTCTGTCACCCTCCGTGTCTTCCCCATCTTCAGCTACCACCAAAATTCTTTCCCCTCGCCGTCGAGCATCAGTATCTGCATTGAAATCCTAGACCACACCTGCGATCACGCCGTCTTCCCCAACGAGGGATGCCTCTCGTTCTTGCATTTGGCATACAAAAGGAGTGATCTGGAGGCCGCTTCTTCCGTCCACGAGAACGACTACATCCCGGTGAGGTGCAGCATGAACTTCATCGACAGGAAGAAGAAGAAGCCGTCAGCAGGCAACAAGTCCAAGTGGTGGTGCCTTCTTAGAAGAAGCTTTAGCTCCTTGTTCAATATGAAGGGGAACAACAACCTTACATCAAACTTGCAGTCCAACACCGTGGACATGGAGGATAGTCTAGTCTGACTACGCCGGCTGGCTGATTTGGTCCACACGGTTGAGATCATCTTTTGCATGAGTTTGAACTACTCAAGTTGGTACCTGTTAGTCGATCTTGTTACAGTTACACTTCAAGTTTGTTTAAAATGAACATGCAAAGATAGTTACCAAGTTGATCAGATTTTAGTCGTATATATGTTTTTGCGCGTTTTGTTATTTAATATTTATCAGGCGCTTTCAAGAAAACACCAGTTTTTTGCCGATGCCAGCATTAACGGACATTGATCAACGTATTTTAAGACCCTCTTCTAATCAAACTGCTTTCATTAAGGGGAGATACATCCTGAAGAGTGTGGTCATGGCACATGAGGTGATCCATGAAATTAAAAAATCAGGCTCACATGGTTTAGTTCTTAAATTGGATTACGAGAAAGCGTATGATAGAGTTAGTTGGGAGTTCCTATTTGATATGCTTCACTCGAGAGGTTTTGGTCCAAAGTGGATTTCTTGGATCAAAAGTACTCTCATCAATAGCACGTTCAGTGTGAGAATAAATGACACTACTGGGCCCTACTTTGTAGGAGGTAAAGGTCTCAAACAAGGGGATCCTCACTCCCCTTTGTTATTTAACTTGGTTGCTGATGTGTTTACTAAAATGCTCAAAAAAGCTGCTTTTCAAAACATAATATCTGGGCTTCTGCCTCATGTGATTCCTAGAGGTGTGGTTAGTCTGCAATATGCAGATGACACTTTACTGTTTTTAGAGAACTCTACTCAGAAAGCAAGAAATTTTAAATGGATTTTGTCATGTTTTGAAAACCTGTCTGGGATGAAAATTAATTTCCACAAGAGTGATCTCATGACTATCAATGTGGATGATGCAATTGCTATGGAATTTGCTCAGATATTTTGCTGTAAAAAAGGCTCTTTCCCTATTAAATATCTGGGAGTGCCTCTGCACTATGATAAGTTAAAAAAAAGGATTTACAACCTATTATTGATAGAATCATTAAGGGCATATCTGGCTGGTTGGGAAGATATCTCACGTATAAAGGGAAAATTATTTTACTCTGTGCTTGTGTGATTAGTATACCTGCTTACTTGATGTCTGTGATCAAGTTTCCCAAGTGGGCAATTAATGCCATTAACTCCCAAATGGCTCACTTCTTTTTGGGGGAATATAGGAGACCAACACAAGTACCATCTGGCTAATTGGGGCCTAATTACTAGGAAGAAGGAATTTGGAGGCTTGGGGGTACCCAACATTAGAGAGTATAATATGGCTTTATTAGCTTCTTGGGGGAAAAGATTTTTTAATAATCCTGACTCAGATTGGGTTAAGCTTCTCTTGTACAAGTATAGAGTTAATTCTCCTAACCTGCTCTGGGCTAAGAGTGAAGGGGGCTCTTCCTTTTGGAAGAGCATAACTTGGGCCCTGGCTGCTGCAAAAACCTTTTATAGATGGAAACGGGCCAATAGCTCCTGTGCGACGTTTTTGAGGTGAATTGGCAAGAGTGCGACGTAGTTTGAGCGAATGGCTGTGGTGCGACACATTTGAGCAGGTAAATAGCCCACACACGACATGGCTGTTAAACTCAACTGATGCCCTCGTTACCTGTTGGGGGCTGGACCCACCACTTATCCACGCAAGCGCGGGACCAACCACTTGTCTATTTGCGGGACCCACCTCCTCGCAGCTAGAAGAGACGAGCGCCCGTGCCCGTCCGCCCGCCGCCGCCCATTCATCCCCTTTCCCCAATCTTTCTCTTCTCCGCGACCTAGCGCAAATGTCTACCTCCTCCTTGGCAAGACTCAAAATGGCGACAGTATGGACCAGTGCTGCTCACAAGGTGCCTGACTGCCTGACGCCTGACCCTCTTAAACGGTTGGTCACTAAGAGGGATGACAATGGCAATCTTGGGCGGGAATTTGTGAAATGCTTGAGCAAACCAATGACAGGAAGGGATGGCAAGGTTAGATCTTAGTTCTTAGCCCGTTCTTTCGCTCTCTTTTGCTTTGATTTCTCCATATTTTGTTTTTCTTCTCGAATTTGGGATTTAGGGTTCATGTTGTTCTTTTCAGATCTTGAAGAAATGTTACCATTTCGAGTGGATTGATGAATATGTTGATAGGATTCAGTTTGAGGGCTACGTTGATTCGAGTGTGGCGCAACCTGGGAGCTCAATTTGGGCGGGATGCCGCCGATTGCTGTGGAGAATACGGGAGCTCGAGCGGAGGGCGGGCAGAGTCGTGCCGATGGCGATGTATCGCGCAATGCTGAACTGCATGCGAGTCCGAACTGACCGAGGAACTGAAGAAGATCAAGAAACATCTAATGCAGATGATCGATTTGCAGAAGCAAGCAAATATCATGGCAGGGGGGTTCTATTGTTGTATCATTGCTCTATTTTTGTTTTATTTGTTGTTCATCCATCATTAAAATGGGCATTTAGGCCTGTCAGGGTAGAGGATGTGATCTGTGCGCCATGCCAAGTTATGTATCTGAATTGAAGCAGCAATTTGGAACACAAATTATTCAGTGTTCATGCTCTGTTTCCTCTGTTTTTGTTCTTCAGTTATAAGAGTACACACCCAAATTCAGTTTCTAGTAAAATACAAAATTGGGCTGCTGAATAGATGTTGGGCCGTGACCAGCCCACCCGCGTAGGGGCACCAGCCCGCCCACCTCTCACTTCGGCAAATAAAATGGGGCCCAATAAAATGTTACTTGTTTCAATTTTGGTCTTTTTCTTGCACTAAATTTTGTGATGGATCATTTTTTGCCCAAAACTAATGCATGTCTACGGTTCCATGAACTAAATGAGTTGCATGCTTGCATGAAGTGCCCGAAGTAAATTAGTTTGCATTTCCTCCCATGTCCATAATGGGTTTGCATGGGGCTCCTAGTTGCATGTCCATGGTTTGGCCAATATTTTGAAGATGGTGTGTGTGGTGAGGGCGCCCGTGTGGTGACTGGGGTCTAGAAATCCGGGCCCGTGGCAACCCATAGCAATACACGAATAATAAGCAAAAACAACCCATAGCAATCCACAAAAAATAGCACGAAACACACAATATATATAGTAGCATAGCGATTATATAGAAGCATAAAGATTCCAACCCATAGTTCCACGATAGCCTTACAACTTAAAGTACTAATAAAACTTAATAATAGTAGCTTAACGATTACAACTTAAAAAAACTAATATGATAGATCTCGCTAGATAGATAGGGGGGCACCAAACGCGGGTTCTTCGGGTTCTTCTCCTCCTCCTCCTCCGGGGCCACCTCGCTCCTCCGGCGCCGCCTTCCTCCTCCCCCATTGTTGATGGGGTACGGGAGCGTGTGCATAACGCCGTTGTTGGGGAAGATGCCGTTGAAGTCGGTGTAGATATTGTAGGTTGTGAAAGCTATGAACTCACAACCAACCCAATACGCTCGCCCGAGGAGATGGAAAGCATCGAAAGGATTAGTGAACGTGGCGAGGAGCCCAACCACAATGCCGTTGTGGTTGACCTCCTCAAGATGGTACATCCGAGGAGAGCCGCGGGGGAGGTGGCGGAAGCCGGCCCCAAGGAAGAACTCCGTTAACTCCCTTGCGCCCCTCCACCTCGAGATCGCCCAAACCCTAAGGGTTCTCTCTACATACACTCCGTCCGGGTAGAGCCTTTCCGGCACGGTTGGGGGGAAGCGGTAGGTGGGGCCGGTGTACTGCATGGTGGCGAGGTGGCTCGAGGGCTCGATCGGGTTTGCTGGAGAAGAAGGAAGAAGGAGGGCAGAGGAGGCGGATGGGGTGTGGATGAGGAGGGAGAGGAAGACGATAGTGCCCGGCTTAAATAGCCCAAGTGCGACGTGGTTTCACACGTAGAATTAATGGGCGGGCGGCGTTTGCTGGGGGCGTGGCGCCCCATGAAAGTGTGTACACGAGGGGGTGGCAGCGTTTGGTGGGAGCGTGGGAAACGGGTTGCGATCCTTCTGTGCCACTGGTCGCGGGTCAAGGGGGACGGGCTCACGCACGCGTCTGTGCCGTCGTGGGTCAAGGGGACACGCCTGCCCCGCGTTCTTTGCGTGTGCCGCCCGTGCATTCATGCCCTAGCCCATTCTTGCTAGTGCCTGGCTAGAGGGCAACGTTCGGTCGATGGGGGTCCGTCGATGGGAGTCGTGACAAGTGACAATAATGGACGCCTTCATTTGCCCATCTTGTAACGGGCAGCACGCTATTTGAACTGCATCGATACCCACATCGATGCCCCGATACCCCATGCCAGTATTGCGTCCTCAAAGAGGAGCACGCCATGTACAGCACGCCATGCAGCGTTGGCTTTTTGGTTGTCTTCATCGGGCTGCTGCATTGTGGCCGGGTGCATGCTTTGATGCGACGATGCATTACTTCTAATGGTAGGCATGCGACAGCTTACTGCGTCGATAGGGGTGGCGGAGCAGGGCTACGTCGAGGGCATGCATGCAACGGGCCCGCATGCAACGCAAGGGCGCAGTTCTGCGGCTGGGCATGCATGCTGCGGGTTGGCTCAGGCACGCATGCAATGATGGAAAGGGCACTGCGTAGGCTTGGTCCATGCACCGCGTCAACTCTTGCCATTGGATTCAAATGAACGGTCCTGATGCCCCAACGAGAGAGGCGGATCCAAACCCCACCGATTCAACCAATCAGCGCGTCTCATGCGGATCGATGCACACTGTAGCTAACCCTAGCGCCTGATCTCAACCGTCCGCGCACAACGATCGACGGCCCGGTAGTGTGCGGGGTTTTGAGGGGTTTTGGGAGGGGTTTTGAGGGGTTTTGGCTGATTAGGGTTGAGCATAACTAATTCAAAAAAAATCAAAAATATATAAAACTTGCGCACATAGTCTTATTATGTCGTGTAGTAACGAGAAAAAAATATAAATATGGTTTACATACATTTTTACGAAAATTCCTTCACAAAATTGTCACTCCTCGAACAATGTAGTATGGAGTTCAAGGATGAGAGTAGTGGGCACCCAAGAGAGTAGGTGGGGTTTTGAAAATGAAAAGTGTGTAAACCTCACCAAAACTTCATTTTGGATTGACTAAGAAAGATCTTAACTTACTTTTCTCATTTTCATGTTTTAAGCTTGTTTTATATATAATTTTCTATTAAACCTTGTTTTCTCAAAAAAAAGAAAATAATAGAAAATTAATTCAATAAATAGCGAGACTTTAGATGTACACTATATAGGTAGAATAGATGTGTAGAAAAATTATTTGGCTGGTTTAGACAAGGTGCCAAAAAAACTTGCTTAAATATGAGGCCGTTTACCCTACCTTTGGAGGTCATTTGAGACACACTTTTCATGACTATGAGTTCAACTTACCAAAAGGGCTCGGAATGATCAGCAAGAAAACATAATTTCAGTTGAGGTAGTTTAGATAGCATTAAAACATCAATACCCCATCCCTAATTCAAATTTGAGCCCAAATTTGAATTTAAATTTAAATTTTATTTGGCTGGTAGGTACCAACAAACAAGTTCGAATAGAAATACGGGGATACATAGTGACTACCAGTACGCATCAAGTTACAAATATTATTACATGCCCCAAATTTTCAAACTGTTCTCTGTTCTACCTCTTCCTGCCACGTCGCGTGCCCTTCTTCGCCTTAGCACTTCTTGTTTTTGGTTCTACTACACACACAAGTTCACTGATCATCTTGGTTTTCTTCACTGGTCTTTTCAACACCTCGCCAACACCCTCATGATCAGTGTCTTCTGTCTCAATGTTGACAGCAGTTTCAGTTTCTTCGGTGTGTACCTCAACATGGGTTTCTTCAGTCTGAACCTCGACACGCTCAGGTTCAGTTTCAACCTTGAGAGCAGTTTCTTCGGTGTGTACCTCAACATGGGTTTCTTCAGTCTGAACCTCGACACACTCAGGTTCAGTTTCAACCTCGAGAGCAGTTTCTTCAGTTTGAATGTTGACTGCAGCAGGATTTTCTTCAGTCTGCTCAGGCTCAGGCACACTTCTCCTCTTTCTACCGCCACTGACTCTTGCTTTTTTTGTTGGCCAACACTGTTCAACAACAAGGGGTTGACTTGCTCGCTTCCTCCTGGCCATTGGGAAAATGTTATACATATAGTAACTAGAAAAAAGCACCAAATCAAAACACAGACAAATAAACAAGAACATACTTTGGCTTATCAGGAGTGTAACGGCATTTGGCAGATCCCACTCTGTGCCCAAGTTCCTGGCACAACTTGCATCTATTTTTGTTACCTTTTTGGGTCCTTTTTGGCTTTCCATCTTTCTTTCCCTTCTTACTACTCCCACCTTTCTCAAACCATGCCTTGAACCTACTCTGTTTAGGCCTGCCAGCCTTTCTTTTCGTCAAGGGAGGACACATGGAAAATTCAATGTCCACTTCAGGCCACTGAGACTGATCTGTAAGTGCTGGAATTGGAGTAGCATATGCAGCTTTGAATCTTGCTACCGAATAATATTCATGCAAATATGGGTGCATGTTTATCTTCGGTTGGGATGCTAAGAAGAGAATGGCATGCTCACATGGTTTACCAGTGTGTTGCCACTCGAGGCAAGTGCAATCATGCAATTCAGTGTTAACAACATGTCTCCTTCCAGTTTTGTTATCTCTAACTTCAGCACCCCAAGGTGAAGATTTTTCAACAAACAAATGTGAAAGATTTCTGCTCCTATTGACCACCTGTTGTACCACTGCTGGAAGCTTATCACCTTGCAGACAATCACCTATCCTTCTTCTCAATTCCCACAGCCGCATGAGCATGATCCTGATTTGGTTAACCATGTCATGCACAGGCAAATCTTTTAACTCCTTCACCTTGTTGTTGAAACTCTCTGCCAAATTGTTGTTGATGTGGTCACACTTGATGGCAGTGTTGAATGCTGACCTGTACCATAACAAAGAATGGTAGGTGTTCAGCCATGGACCAAACTCATCACATGCTGCCATTATCTTATCAAGATGATATTTGTGTGTCTGTCTAGTGTAAGATCTTGCTGCTGGCCACATGCGCCCAAATTCTTCTCCTCTAAATTTTTTGATCAAATTCATCCACAAATGACCGAAGCACTCCCTCTGCTCAGCATGTGGGAAAACATTTTTCACTGAATTTTCAAGCCCCTTACATGCATCTGTGTGTATAGCCAAAGGTGACACTGGCCCTAGGCACCTTTTCAACTGGATCATGAACCATGTCCATGAAGCCTCTGCTTACGATGAAACAAGCCAACAGCAATAGGAAACATCCAGTTGTGTCCATCTAGAGCATTGCATGCTGCCAACCGACCATTCCACTTGCTCTGTGAAAAATGATGAGTCTATGCTCAAATATGGATTTGCACCCTGCTTTGAACCCATCAATGCAAGGCTTCAAAGCCATAAAAACTTGGAGAACTTGACTTCACCGAGGGTGATACCTCTGTATCTATCTCCACAACACTGCCAGTGACCTCTTTTCCACCTCTGCTTTGAAGTTGTAAAGCATCCTAAATGTATTTGCCCAATCACCATATAAATTTTTCATTGCCCTTTGTTTTGCCTTCCACACTGTGGTATATTTCAGTTTAATGGGGTACATCTTTTCCAAGTCTACTTTGAGTTTCTTGGCAGTAGTGTTTGGTGTTTTGGCTAAAATTGGGGTGATCTTTTCGCAACCCAAAGTTGTGATGTCATGGTTGATACTGTCTGTGAACTTGTAATACAAGTATGTTGATTGGGGATTTGATTAACCACGACAAGATTTCCATCAGGTTGCAGTCTAGCAGATATGTACCACTTGCAAGGCTTCACACTACCATCAAATCCTCTGCACCTCGCATAAAACTTCTTTCTATCAGTCCAAACAGTCTTGGCATCAAATTCATGTTTGACTGCATAAGTCTTGAAACACATCCTAAACTCCTTCATGCTTGGGAACAACTTGCCTACTTCAATGACAGGGTTTTCTTTGTCATACACATGCACCAGCTCATCATCATGTGCATCATCTACTTCATCTGCAGCTTGTTCCATCAACTGTCCATCTACTTCTTCATCAAGATTAGCGAGCAAACTAGATTCGCCCTTCTCCCGCTTATCTCTGTCATCAACTGGAATGCCAAAAGTTTGGCCATCTCAATGTCGAGCATTGGTGCAATGACCAAATCAGTAGGCTCATCTAATTCAACTACATTCCAATCAACAGTTGCTGCAGTTTCAGTTTCAGTTCGATCACATGTCCCTCTTCGCTATTACTGTAAGTTCAGTACACATGGGAATCAATGGCCTCTGTGTAGCCCAATCATCGTCTACCATCTGCGCAGCCAATTGTGATGGCACATATCCAACCTTCGAAAAAATGTTCAGATCAACGAGCTCAGCAAAAAAATTAGCCCGTTTGCTTGTCCAGCCGTTTTGCCGATCGATTTCTTCAACAATCTGTTCACCATCTTCTATTCTAACATACTCTCCTTTCCAATCATCAAACCGCAACAGTGATACTTCTTGCTCTGGACCACAAACAATTTTCTCCCTAATTTTTTCCACCCATTTCTTCACTGCCGTCTCTCCCATGTTCTGTAGAACTTGTGGATCAATCTCTGTAAACTCAACCTCCCATTTAACAATTGTGTCTCTCTCAATGTTTTGTATGCTACCATCAACTAATTTTGCCTTTGATGGAAAGAAATTGACTGTCAATTCGAAGGTCCGAGCGGCAGCATCCCCTCTGTGAGTGGCGGACAGTGTGAGCCCGTGAGAAAGAGCAGACGAGGCCACCCCCAATTGCATGCAAAATTGGATCGGAGAGAGGCGCATTACCTATTCGAAGTTGAATCTGGCGGCTCCATCTCAGTATGCCCACGGGCTCCCCTCACAACCTATCGATTCCGCAAGCGAAAACAGAGGAAAAGAGCTGAGATCTACGGGCCCGAGAGAGGAACGGGAAGGCGACTAGGGTTTGAATTCACTCATCATTTTCTGAGGACGAAGGCTCCGCCACCGTTGAGAACGAGGGCTCCGCCGCCGCCGCCGAGAACGCAAGATCCGCCGCCACCGGAGAAGAAGGGGGGCAAAGTGGCGGGCCCGGCACGGTCGGGCGGCAGGGCACGGTCAGCTGTTTTGAGGAACAATTAAGTTGGACCCACATGTCCTAACATAAACGGGCGGGCTTGGTTGACGACCAATTTAACCACATTTAACAGCCATGTCGTGTGTGGGCTATTTACCTGCTCAAATGTGTCGCACCACAGCCATTCGCTCGAACTACGTCGCACTCTTGCCAATTCACCTCAAAAACGTCGCACATGAGCTATTGGCCCGATGGAAACTGGGAGATGGAAAACTCATTAGTTTTTGGCATGATGTGTGGGTGGGGGATTGTTCCCTTAAGGTACAATTTTGGGATTTATTTAGTATATGTAACCAAACTGACAGTACAGTTGCTCAAGTGTGGGATGGTAATGATTTAGAATTAACCTTTAGAAGATGTGTTGATCTTAGTGGTATGAACCGCTGGGAACAACTTGTTTATGTGATCAGGCAAAAACCTCCTTTGGATGAAATGGATACCCCGATTTGGGGCTTAGAACCCAATGGGACTTTCTCGGTTAAATCCTTTTATAAACAAATCAATTTTAGTGGAATAGCTCCTGATGTTAGTGATAAGATGTGGAAAATTTTATGTCCACAGAACATCCATATTTTCCTTTGGCTTTGTGTTCACAATAAGATACTTACCAGAGATGATCTTGCGAAAAGGAGGGGAGTTCAAGAACCTTCCTGTTTATTTTGCTCTGAATTTGAAACGGTTCAACATCTGTTGTTTGACTGTGTGGTGGCCCAACAGGTTTGGGAATTTGTTACAGAAGCTTTTGCTATCGACAGAATTTCTTGTTTTGGAAATGTTGTGTCCTTCTGACATATGCGTAAGGAAAATGTTGTCTTAAATATGGTGACAACTGCTGCCTTGTGGAGCCTGTGGAGACTAAGAAATGAGTTTTGCTTTCAGGGGCGCAAATGGAGAAGTGTGAAGTGCATTCTTGCAAAACTAAGCTGCTTTTTACACCAATGGAAAGTTCTCTGCGACGATGGGCAGGCGACTCTACTGCTATGATGCATCCTTCTGCTGGACAAACGGCGTGGGGAACTCCTCCGGATCGCATGGAGATGATGCTGGGAGAGACCAACTGAAAGGCGGGGCGTTGGAGATGATGGATCACTCCTGAAGGATCTTTCCTGTCGTTCTCCTTCGTTTCTCATTTCTGTTGCTGCTCTGTAATAAGTAAAAGACTCCGTTTATGCTTCTAGCCTCTAAACTTTATATTGGCTTTAGGCTTTTATCGTTGATTTAGCTGCTATGTGGTAGTCGGATGATACTTTGTAAAACTGATGTCTGGTGCTGTCTGCTTCATTCTATATAATGGGGCAGGGGGGGCAACCCCTTTCCTTCAAATTTTTTTTAAGACCCTTACATATTGTAAATGAGCGACGATCTTGAGATGTAATTGAAGTCCAATCATGCGATTCCTCGTCTCTACCTGAGTTGGCATCACATCTGTACGTGTTCGCAAGGCAATTGCTCATTTTCTCTCCGTACTTTTTTTGAAAGGTTTTTTTTTCTGACACAATACAATGGAAATCTTTCACATACACGAGCATACACTCACCCATATGAACGAACGCACACACATCCTACTTTTATGAACACCTCCGAGAGGCTGAGTCGGCATAATCTTACGATTTTACAAAGAGGAGTACTCACTCTTTAAAGAAATATTAGATTGTTTAGATCACTAATGTAGAAGGGGGTCCAGGCCTCCGCGTCGCCCACCTCCCAGGGCGACTCGGGCGGCGACGAGATCTACTCTGCCAGGTCCCTCTCGCACCTTCTCTTTCCCGTCGCCGCCACCCTATGGACTCGGCCGGGCTAAGGCCGTGCAGATCCGGCGGCGGCGGGGCCCCTGACACCCTGGTGTGGCTTGTCCTCGTGGGGGGAGGCTCGAGCTATGGGTGGACGGCGCGGCGCTCCTCCGCCCGCGTCGCTAGGCCCGGTGGTGGTGGGAGGACGGCGGTGTTCGCTGCTGTACGCCCATGTCACCCCAGCCCTCTTCTTCAGGGATGGGATCTTGCCCAGATCCATGGCAGGCATGGTGGCCCCGGCGCGGGTGCACGCGCGCAGATGACGACCAATCCTGCAGCAGGACCAACCATGGTGACAGCGGCTACCTCCGGTGGCCGGGTGTCCTTCACGTTCATCTTGTTCGGTGGCGGCTTGGCGGCGCCTCCGGTCAGATCCGATTTAGCCGGTGTAGCCGGCGATGGTGGCCATCTCCTCTGTCGGAGGTGGTCGGCCTAAGACTGGATGGTCAGATCTCGAGATCTGCCATCTAGTTCCGCCTGTGAGTCGGGATGACATAGTCGCCGGTGAAAACCGAGGCGATGACGGCGTTATGCATCGTTACCTTGATGAAGGCATCGTCGTGCAACGACTGTCAACCCACTCATGCTGCTCCGGGGGAAACCCTAGGATCTGATCTTCCAGATCCGATGATGGCGGTACTGCGGTGTCGTTTCTCCCTTGGGAGCATCGTTTGTGGAGCAGCGCTGGAAGACAAAGGCAGGAGGTGGAGCGGCTTCGTCTTGCACGGAGCTTCGGTGAAGATGTCAAGTCATGCCTGGCTGTCAGGTGCTACACACGACAGATCTTCCAAAATCTTCGCTTCTGGATGGACGAGCGCGGGGCGGTGGCACTTTTGGGCGTCGTGGTGGCGTCGAAGGATGGACGGACTGACAAGGGTGATGCAGATCTCTCTCCTGAAGATGGGTCAGCGGTCCGATAATGATGGCGGCGTCTAAAACGTGTGCATGTGTGGTGTACACTTTAGGTCTACTGCACCGGCTATTCGTTCCGGTACGTTATGTGGATGGATCGGCGCGGCGATGACACCAATTTAGATATGGGGAGTAAGAGCACCATACATAATCGAGTTTTGTAGGTGTGAGTGATAGCTTCGGGAGGTTTAATGTATGTTCCTGGTAGACCTAGGTGAAATAACAAATAAAGATGGCTGCATGCATCGCTTGATGCAGAGGTCGGGTGTTTAAACCTCCTTTTCTAAAAAAAAACTAATGTAGTGGTCTAAATGCTCTTTTATTTCTTTACATAGGGCTACTACTCATTTTTCTTGAAACATAGCAGAGTGAGTGATCCTCGACCATGATCAACACACAATCCTATTGTTCTTTCATGCTGTAATCTCCCTCGGTAAGGAATTATCGTGTTTTATAGATGTATGTAAACCTCTTGATATTCGCTAAGAAACCCACTCAAATTCGTTAAAAATTTGTTTGTCTTGGATCACATACGCAGAACAAGGTATGCAACTCAATTTACCTTGATGAATTCTATTGATGTGATACAATTCATATAGCATAATCACTGTTTTGGTAACCGAACGAAATTTTGCGATCTCGCCCGGTTACCGTGTTTATCGCCCCCCCCCCCCTCGAGAAACACTCGTACCGGGTAAAAAATCTCGAATTTTTTGAAAAGTTATATCTCAATACTTATGGCTATTCTCTCTTATTTTACAAGGTTTACCATGAAGAGGGGGAATGCCGGCAGCTGGAATTCTGGCTGGAAAAGGAGCAAACATTGGAAACCTATTCTGCACTGCTCCAAAAATCATGAAACTCCACGAAACTTTTTTTTCGAATTAATAAGAATTATTGAGCGGAAGAAACACCTCAGGGGGCCCACACCCTGGCCAGGAGGGTGGGGGGTGCGCCCACCCCTACTGGGCACGCCCCCTGTCTCCTGGGCCCCCTGGTGGCCCTCCGCTGTCCATCTTATGCTATATGAAGGCTTTTACCCTGGAAAAAATCGTGGGCAAGCTTACGGGATGAAACTCTGCCGCCACGAGGCGGAACCTTGGCGGAACCTTGGCGGAACCAATCTAGAGCTCCGGCAGAGCTCTTCTGCCGGGGACACTTCCCTCCGGGAGGGGGAAATCATCACCATCTTCATCACCAAGGATCCTCTCATCGTGAGGGGGTCAATCTCCATCAACATCTTCACCAGCACCATCTCCTCTCAAAACCCTACTTCATCTCTTGTATCCAATCTTGTATCCAAACCACAAATTGGTACACGTGGGTTGCTAGTAGTGTTGATTACTCCTTGTAGTTGATGCTAATTGGTTTACTTGGTGGATGATCATAGGTACAGATCCTTAATGCATATTATTACTCCTCTGATTATGAACATGAATATGCTTTGTGAGTAGTTACGTTTGTTCCTGAGGACATGGGTGAAGTCTTGCTATTAGTAGTCATGTGAATTTGGTATTCGTTCGATATTTTGATGAGATGTATGTTGTCTTTTCCTCTAGTGGTGTTATGTGAACGTCGACTACATGACACTTCACCATTATTTGGGCCTAGAGGAAGGCATTGGGAAGTAATAAGTAGATGATGGGTTGCTAGAGTGGCAGAAGCTTAAACCCTAGTTTATGCGTTGCTTCGTTAGGGGCTGATTTGGATCCATATGTTTAATGTTATGGTTAGGTTTACCTTAATACTTCTTTTGTAGTTGCGGATGCTTGCAATAGGGGTTAATCATAAGTGGGATGCTTGTTCAAGTAAGGGCAGTACCCAAGCACCGGTCCACCCACATATCAAATTATCAAAGTACTGAACGCGAATCATATGAGCGTGATGAAAACTAGCTTGACGAAAATTCCCATGTGTCCTCGGGAGCTCCTTTCTCATTATAATAAATTTTCCAGGCTTATCCTTTGCTACAAAAAGGATTGGGCCACCTTGTTGCACTTTATTTACTTTCATTGCTTGTTACTTGTTACAATTTATCTTATCACAAAACTATCTATTACCTACAATTTCAGTGCTTGCAGAGAAAACCTTACTGAAAACCGCTTATCATTTCCTTCTGCTCCTCGTTGGGTTCGACACTCTTACTTATGGAAAGGACTACGATAGAGCCCCTACACTTGTGGGTCATCACAGGGTCAGACCATCGAACGAGGACTTGTTCGACCATGCTGCCGTGTTAAGAGGACACTAGTCCCTACTCTGGATGATCTTAAGGGCATTAGTCCCACGTTATGCCAACACAAAATTAATTTGGAGGACAATGCCAAACCAGTTAGAGATCCTCAACGACGACTGAATCCGAAGATGAAAGAAGTGGTAAGAAAGGAGATACTAAAGCTCCTTGAGGCAGGTATAATTTATCCCGTTCTTCGATAGTGATTGGGTAAGTCCTGTCCATTGTGTTCCTAAAAAGGAAGGTATTACTGTCGTTCCTAATGATAAAGATGAATTGACCCCGCAAAGAATTATTACAGGTTATAGGATGGTAATTGATTTTCGTAAATTAAATAAAGCTACTAAGAAAGATCATTACCCTTTACCTTTTATTGATCAAATGATAGAAAGACTATCCAAACACACACATTTTTTATTTCTAGATGGTTATTCTGGTTTCTCGCAAATACCTGTGTCAGCGGGGGATCAATCAAAAACTACTTTTACTTGCCCTTTCGGTACTTTTGCTTATAGACGTATGCCTTTTGGTTTATGTAATGCACCTGCTACCTTTCAAAGATGCATGATGGTTATATTCCCTGACTTTTGTGAAAAGATTTGTGAGGTATTCATGGATGATTTCTCCGTTATGGATCCTCTTTTGATGATTGCTTGAGCAACCTTGATCGATTTTTGTAGAGGTGCGAAGACACTAGTCTCGTCTTGAATTGGGAAAAGTGCCACTTTATGGTTAATGAAGGCATTGTCTTGGGGCATAAGATTTCCGAGAGAGGTATTGAAGTTGATAAGGCTAAAGTTGATGCTATTGAAAAGATGCCATGTCCCAAGGACATAAAAGGTATAAGAAGTTTCCTTGGTCATGCCGGTTTTTATAGGAGGTTCATTAAGGACTTTTCTAAAATCTCTAGGCCTCTGACTAATTTATTGCAAAAAGATATTCCTTTTGTCTTTGATGATGATTGTTTAGAAGCATTTGAAATACTTGTGAAAGCTTTGATCACTGCACCTATTGTTCAGCCACCTGATTGGAATTTACCCTTTGGAATTATGTGTGATGCTACTGATAATGCTGTAGGTGTTGTTCTAGGGCAAAGAGTTGATAAGAAACTAAATGTTATCCAGTATGCTAGTAAGACTCTTGATACTGCCCATAGAAATTATGCTACTACTGAAAAAGAGTTCTTAGGAGTTGTGTTTGCATGTGATAAGTTTAGACCTTATATTGTTGATTCCAAAGTCACTATTCACACTGATCATGCTGCTATTAAATATTTTATGGAAAAGAAAGATGCTAAGCCTAGACTCATTAGATGGGTTCTCTTGCTCAAACAATTTGATTTGCATATTATTGATAGAAAGGGAGCTGAGAACCCCGTTGCAGACAACTTGTCTAGGTTAGAGAATGTTCTTGATGACCCACTGCCTATTGATGATAGTTTTTCTGATGAACAATTAGCGGTCGTTAATGCTTCTCGTACTGCTCCTTGGTATGTTGATTATGCTAATTACATAGTTGCTAAATTTATACCTCCTAGTTTCACATACCAGCAAAAGAAAAAGTTCTTTTATGATTTAAGACATTACTTCTGGGATGACCCACACCTTTATAAAGAAGGAGTATATGGTGTTATTAGACGTTGTGTACCTGAGCATGAACAGGAACAGATCCTACACAAGTGTCACTCTGAATCCTATGGAGGACACCACGCTAGAGATAGAACTGCACACAAGGTATTGCAATACAGTTTTTATTGGCCTACTCTCTTCAAAGATGCTCGTAAGTTTGTCTTATCTTGTGATGAATGTCAAAGAATTGGTAATATAGTAGACATCAAGAAATGCCTATGAATTATTCTCTTGTTATTGAACCATTTGATGTTTGGGGCTTTGATTATATGGGACCTTTTCCTGCCTCTAATGGTTACACACATATTTTAGTTGTTGTTGATTACGTTACTAAGTGGGAAGAAGCTATTCCAACTAGTAGTGCTGATCATAACACTTCTATTAAAATGCTTAAAGAAGTTATTTTTCCGAGGTTTGGAGTCCCTAGATATCTTATGACTGATGGTGGTTCACATTTTATTCATGGTGCTTTCCGTAAGATGCTTGCTAAGTATGATGTTAATCATAGAATCGCATCTCCTTATCATCCGCAGTCTAGTGGTCAAGTAGAGTTGAGCTATAGAGAGCTCAAATTAATTTTGCAAGAGACTGTCAATAGATCTAGAAAGAATTTGTCCAAAAAACTTGATGATGCATTATGGGCCTATAGAACTGCATACAAAAATCCTATGGGTATGTCTCCATATAAGATGCTTTATGGAAAAGCATGTCATTTACCTCTAGAACTTGAACATAAAGCATATTGGGCTATTAAAGAGCTCAACTATGACTTCAAACTTGCCGGTGAGAAGAGGTTGTTTGATATTAGCTCACTTGATGAATGGAGAACCCAAGCCTATGACAATGCCAAGCTATTCAAAGAAAATGTCAAACGCTGGCATGAAAAAAGGATACAAAAGCGTGAGTTTAGTGTAGGTGATTATGTGTTATTATTCAACTCTCGTTTAAGATTTTTTGCAGGAAAACTTCTCTCTAAATGGGAAGGTCCTTACGTTATCGAGGAGGTCTATCGTTCTGGTGCCATAAAAATCAACAACTTCGAAGGCACAAGTCCGAGGGTGGTGAACGGTCAAAGAATTAAACATTATATCTCAGGTAATCCTATCAATGTTGAAACTAATATTATTGAAACCGTAACCCTGGAGGAATACATAAGGGACACTTTCGAACGCCTGCACTCAAAAGAAATAGGTATGTGGTACGGTAAGTGAACCGACTCCAAAACAATTCTAATGGCAATTTTTATCAGTTTTGGAATATTTAAGAATTTTAGGAAGAAAGAAGTAGTCCGGGAAGGACACGAGGCCTCCACGAGGGTGGAGGGCGCGCCCACCCTTCATGGGCGCGCCCCCTGTCTCGTGGCCACCTCGTGTGCCTCCCGGACTCCGTTTTCTTGCACGTTACATATTTTGGTCGGTAAAAATTCATTATATAAACTCCCGAAGGTTTTGACCACCGTATCACGCAAATATTCTCTATTTTCGTTTCGAGCTGTTTCTGTTGCAGATCTAGAGCACCATGATGTCACCCTCCTTCAACAATGAAGACAGGGATGCTTCGCTATTGAAGATAGAGCTGAAAAGAGAAGAACCGGAAGAGATCAAAAAGGATGAATGGATCAAGAAGGCCATGGAGGTTCAAGCTCCGGCGGTGAAAGAAGTAGACATCCCTCAATATTTACCTAACCTCTTTACTCCAATAGAGATTGAACCTTTCAAGATGATTGAGTTAGCTCGCATACAGAATAAGTATCTCACGCAGGAGAATATTTTGTTGAAGGATCATATCGCCGGACTTAAGGGCATTATCCGCAAGTTGGAGGAGCTTTTACGCTCGATGTGCGATTATCCACCATCATCATCACCACCTCCATCACCTTCGAGGACATAATTACATAGGTATGGGCACTCCCCTTGGCAACTGCCAAGCTTGGGGGAGGTGCCCCGGTATCATATCACCATCACACTCCTATATTTACCGTTTTATTCAGTTCAATCCTTTTAGTAGTATCTTGATCTAGTAGATTGAAGTTTTGGTATCAAGTATTTTTGAGTTTTGCTTTGTGATCTTTATGTAATCGAGTCCGTGAGCTATCTATAATAAAGATTAGTGTTGAGTCAAGGGCTTTGCTATGTTGCTATGATCTTGAGAAAGTAGAGAATAAAAGAGTTCATATTGATCTTATGTGAAAGATCGTGGATGTCGCCTAGAGGGGGGGGGGTGAATAGGTGCTTTAAAATAATTACGGTTGAGGCTTGAACAAATGCGGAATAAACCTAGCGGTTAATTTGTCAAGCACAAAACCTACAACAACTAGGCTCACCTATGTGCACCAACAACTTATGCTAAGCAAGAAAAACTACTTAGGTGATAGCAAGATACATGACAAGAAACAATATGGCTATCACAAAGTAAAGTGCATAAGTAAATGGCTCGGATAAGAGATAACCGAGGCACGCGGAGATGACGATGTATCCCAAAGTTCACACCCTTGCGGATGCTAATCTCCGTTTGGAGCGGTGTGGAGGCACAATGCTCCCCAAGAAGCCACTAGGGCCAATGTAATCTCCTCACGCCCTCGCACAATGCAAGATGCCGTGATTCCACTAAGGGACCCTTGAGGGCGGTCACCGAACCCGCATAAATGGCAACCCTTGGGGCGGTCACCGAACCCAGACATTTTGGCAACCCTTGGGGCGGTAACTGTACCGTCAAATTGCTCGGGCGATCTCCACAACCTAATTGGAGACCCGACGCTTGCCGGAGCTTTACACCACAATGATTGAGCTCGAACACCACCAACCGCCTAGGGCGCCCAAGCACCCAAGAGGAACAAGCTCAAGGGCACCAAGCACCCAAGAGTAATAAGCTTCTCAACTTGTATCTTCCACGTATCACCGTGGAGAACTCAAACAGATGCACCAAATGCAATGGCAAGGGCACACGGAGTGCCCAAGTCCTTCTCTCTCAAATCCCACCGAAGCAACTAATGCTAGGGAAGAAAATGAGAGGAAGAACAAGAAGGAGAACACCAAGAACTCCAAGATCTAGATCCAAGGGGTTCCCCTCACATAGAGGAGAAAGTGATTGGTGGAAATGTGGATCTAGATCTCCTCTCTCTTTTCCCTCGAAAACTAGCAGGAATCCATGGAGGGATTGAGAGTTAGCAAGCTCGAAGAAGGTCAACAATGGGGAAAGAACACGAGCCCAAAGGATAAGGTTCAATGGGGAAGAAGACCCCCTTTTATAGGTGGGGAAAAATCCAACCGTTATGCTCAGAGCCCGCATCGAGTGGTAGTACCGCTCGGCATCACGGTACTACTGCTAGGGGTAGCGGTACTACTGCTAAGGGTAGCGGTACTAAAAAGTTACATCCGTGCCTACCACCGCTGGACTTGTGACGAGTTTTTGGTCCCGAACGGAAGTAGCCACGGAAGTAGCCGCGGTAGTACTGCTCCAAGCGGTAGTACCGCTCCCAAGGGCGGTAGTAAAAAATTACTTCCGCTCCAACCCGCGGTAGTACCGCTGCAGCCTTTTCAGAACACCAAAACTACCATAACTTCTGCATTCGGACTCCGAATTCGATGAAACCAAGTTTGTTGGAAAGCTAGGGACAAGGGCTAACACAATCTTGAGAGAAATATCAATAATAAGCAAATGAGAAAAGGCCCAAAAGAAAATGTTGAGAACCCTTCCTCGGAAAAGACCGGTAAAACCTCCAACACCGAAAACATCATAGAAGACGCATGCAAACTCCGTTTTCGATGAACTCAAGCTTGTCATAAAGATGACCATAAGCTCTAAGTCTCACAAAGAGAACCAAACAAGAACCAAGAAACATGATGCAAGGATGCAATGGTTTGAGCTCTCGACGAACGATACGATCAAGCTACTCACTTGAGAGCCCCCCTTGATAGTACGGCTATCGATCCTATAACCCGGTCTCCCAACTACCACCATGAGACCGGTAAAATAGAAAACCTATCAAGGGCAAACCTTTGCCTTGCACATGATCCACTTGAGCTAGATGATGACGATCTTGTCCTCCTCAAGATGGACCACCTTTCTTGATTGTGTTGGGTCGATGGAGACTAGATGATTGCTCCCCCATACTCCACTATGGGTGAGCCACTCTTTGGCACATCTTCACAAGTCCATTGACACCACAATGGATGGCAAGCTTCAAGCACTTGATCTCTTCATGATGCTCCACTTGAACTTGCACACGGCAATCTTGATGACGATCACCACTTGATGTCATCCTTTCCATGGGTTGTATGATATCTTCCTCTTGACGCAAGCCCATGGACACGTACCTAACCCCACATAGACTCTCACATAGACCATGGGTTAGTACACAAAGTGCAATGGATAATGCTTACCATACCATGGGATCAGTTGACCCCTCTCGGTACATCTTCTACGCTTTGTGAGTTGATCAACTTGATTCACTCTTGACTTAGTCTTGATCAACCTTGAATCTTTCCAACTCTACTCGTTTGGATGATGTCTTGAAGGTAAACATGAATGATCACACAATCTTCTTCTTCAAGACATGCTTGCAATAAGCTCAACACTCACATGACCAATCTTTGGATAATTCCTTAATAGCACCTTGGTCAACACATAAACTCCTTGAAACCAACACATGGACTTCAAGAAATGCCTATGGACAAATCATGACCAATCTTTGGATAATTCCTTAATAGCACCTTGGTCAACACATAAACTACTTGAAACCAACACATGGACTTCAAGAAATGCCTATGGACAAATCCTTCAAATATAACTCAATGCAACCATTAGTCCATAGAGAATGTCATCACTTACCAAAACCACACATGGGGGCACCCCATGTAAATGCCTATGGACAAATCATGACCAATCTTTGGATAATTCCTTAATAGCACCTTGGTCAACACATAAACTCCTTGAAACCAACACATGGACTTCAAGAAATGCCTATGGACAAATCCTTCAAATATAACTCAATGCAACCATTAGTCCATAGAGAATGTCATCACTTACCAAAACCACACATGGGGGCACCGCATGTCCTTTCAATCTCCCCCATTTTGGTAATTGATGACAATCACTTTCAAGAGAGTTTATATAAGGAATTATGCATCACCATGCAATGAAACAACCAATAATGCATGCGTATGAGATGCAAATGCTTAGGAACAAAACCAAAGCAAGGAGAAAACTCTGAAGACTTCTCCATAAAACTCTATGAAACTTCTCCCCCATTGGCATCGATTGCCAAAATGGGAGAAAAGCTAAGAAGACCAATATAAAAGGTGTTCCTCCAAAAGTTGTGTATTTCTCAACAAGAGAGTGGAATGCCATACACATATCCAAAGGTAATACTTGGAGGAACACCAACTATATTGAGGCACCAAGATTGCAAAAGAATGATATGCCACAAAGACATAACAAAGAGACAAACAAGCAATCAAGCAATCAAAAGATACCAATTGAAGCAAGCTATCAAAATATATCAATTGAACCAACTAGACCAAAGATCCTACGAGCCACATGAAAAAGATATTATGATATGAGCAGAGGATTGTTCTAAAGAAACTAGAGAAGCTCCCCATGATTTGTGCACATCAAGAATTTTTGTATTTGGTTACAAAGTGCATAGAATAGGATCATAGCTCCCCCAAAGTCAACAGAAACTAACAACAAGTGCAAGAGAGCATATAGGAAACTAAGCCTAGCGCTTGCAACAAGCACATGGTTGAGCAACATTATAAAAGAGGCAACTTAAGAATAGGCTCAACCAAAATGATGTGTGTGAGTCATGGCAAAGCACATGAGAAGACTAATATACGGATGAGCATAAGCATCAACATAGTCTCGAATGAATGAGATACACGGTGCAAAGCCTTTCATTCTCACACACAACTAGCAAATGGGTTCACAAGCTTACTAATAAGAAAATAGAGAACATATGCTTGTGACAACCCGTGGTGAAGATAGACGATGAGAGGCTCATCAAGATGAGGGGTACCAATTAAGATGGCAACAGCCTCGTAAAGATAAGCAAGAGGAAAATAATCTTCACCACACAAGAGTGCAACAAGATGCAATGATAGAGGACACTCACTCAAGGCAAAAGCTTTCACGGAGCCACCAAAGAAATAACATAAGAAAGACAAGGTGGACGTGAAAGAAAAGATATCAACTAGAGATGTAATTTCTCTCAAGTGTATAAGGTTCTAGGTAGACAAAATCATGATGATATATATCTACAAAGAGGATGTACACCAAATAGTTACAACATGAAGGAACAAGATATCCACAAGGAAGTCATAAATATACCAATAAGATATTTGCTTGAAAGCATAGCACTTGGCTAGATATGGTCTTATTGTATATAAATGAATTCCTAACGCATGAACATCAAAGACATCACAACTAGCAACATGAGATCATCGTTGAGATGCTTTGAGAAAGGAAACAAGTATCACAAGAAAGAATGAAATACATGCCATGATACAACCTACACAAGGTTGATGCAAGTAATGTGTGCATGTAGTAGATGATGATACTTATTACCGAGATACCATTGGAAGGATGTAGTAGATACCAATTGAAGGTAGATAGTAGTTCATTGATCATCCTAGCTTGACTCCAATATGCACATGGTGACAACACCTTCCTTGTGAGTGAGCCGAGCATCCAATGCATCTCCAACTGTTCCTATAAGAACAACACAAACTAAACGGTACCCAAACTCATCGGGACCAAATAGTTAGAAACACCAATACATAGGACAAACTCCACATAAATATGTGCATATATATATATATATATGAAAATGAATATCATGCGCATCTCATCCAAATTGAGACTAGGTGGAGTTTCTCCCATATATTGAGTCAAAGAAAGAAAGCATGCCAAATAAAATACATGAAGAAAACATGCATGCTCAAGACTTCAAAACCCAAAACCAAAAGACAAAGAAATGCCAAGTGAAAAGGATACCAAATGAATAAAACATCACTTGGAGGATATCCATAAAAGATACATCAAGGAATGAGATATCCATTGATACACTCAAAATAAAAGATATCAAACTCCCAAAAGAGAGGATGGTTCCAAACAAACCAAGCTCTCTACAAAGTTTCATGATGGCAGAAAGTACCAAAACGAAACGGCTTGCCTTCCACCAACACACACTTGATAAGGATCACAAGAAGAGTGTTCTAAAGAAAATAGGATAGCTCCCCCACGAGTTGTGCATTATATAGGATTTGCATTTGAATACAAAATGCACAAGGTGGGATCACCACTTTCACTATATCTAGAAAGCACTAGACAAGAACGAGAAACAAACAAGATCCACAAGTGGTAGGGAAGACAAGGGAGTTGACACAAACCTTGGCAAGAGAAAAGGCAAATAAAAATAAAAGCCAATGTAAAGATGATCAATAAATTCTACCACACATAAGTGAGTACCAATTGTCAAAAGACAAGAAGTATTTGGAAATAATTCCCGGTGGTAGATAGCAAGGATATCCGACATCATCTTCACACCAAACACAAGGAAATTGCAACTTGTAGAGCTATCATGCCACCTAGGAACAAGATAATTTACAATATCAATTCTAGGTGACAATATCTCAAATGTACACATTTTCTAGGCTAGTAATACACACATAGCATATTACTCCCCCATAATGTGATACCAATTAAAGATAGACAAGAGGCAATTAAAAGGATCCAACAAGAGATAATTAATGGACAATTTAGAATTTGAATTTATCATGAGAGATATACCACCTAGAGACTAGATACTCTTGAAATATCAATACTAGATGGTATTACTCATGTACACACATTTATAGGATTGTGAGGTGCACAAAGCACATCACTCCCCCATAATTGGATATTCCATTAATCTCTCACAAGAGCCAACTAAGAAATAAAAAAGATGCAAAAAGGCTCAACACACAACACACATGTACATGATGTGCAAACCAACATGCACATACTTGATTTCTCAAGATAAGCAATTTGGAAGCACAACATACACAAGCACATGCAAGATACAAAACCACAACATGCTAAGGGACAAGTAACTTTTAATGTAAGCAATTTAAGCACGAGTTACCGCAAGGAGGACCATTGGATATATGATAGAAAGATAATCCGAATGACTTGGCTTGACACAATATGAATGATGAGGACCCCTTAAATCTTCATAATGTAGCCAAGTCTCCAATGACCTCCAACAACACCTATTGATAAAGTTTGAGCTAGTTGGTCCCCAACCAAGTTGGGTCCTAAGAGGTTAGTCATAATAGGCTTGGCCACCCAAATGGTTCTTTTCTTGACACCACTTTGAGTACCAACAAACTTGGCAAACGCATTGCCAACCTTATCCTTCCCAAGAGAATAGACATCATCAATAATAATTGGGTTGGATAAGTTACCACTAGTGCATGAAGAAGCGACGTGGCCTTTCTCACGACATAAGTAGCAACGTCTACTCTTCACTTTCTTCTCACTTGATTTCTCAACAAGAGAAGCATTAACTTGAGTCTTCTTGGGAAGTGGCCTTTGTTCAACTTGAGGTTGAGCATGAGATTGAACTTGTGCCCTCTTCCCTTGTTGCTTGACACTAATGGCCTTCTTCTTCAATGGGCAAGATCTAACATGATGCCCTTCTACTTTGCACTTGAAGCAAACAATCTTGGCCGATTTCTTGACTTGTTCTTGGCCCTTATTTTTGTTCATCTTGGACTTCTTCTTATTATTGGAGTTGAATTCAAGTCCACCTTTGTCATTGGGGAATTTTTGCACACTCAAGATATTGTTGAATGTGGATTTCCCTTCATGACTCTTTTCCAAGTCTTTCTTCAAAGAAGTGACTTGGGCCTTGAGATCTTTGATTTCCTCTACATGGTTAGTCTCAATGCAAGTACTAGAGGAAGTATAAGATTCATTGTTAGAGAAACAAGGCAAGGAAAGCAATTCATCACAAGATGTACCAACATTGTGAGTAGATGAATTACAAGGACTAGCACATATCAATATAGCATTTTGACTAGAAGTAGTGCTAGTATCCACATGAGGCTCACTAGATGTTACCTTAGCAAGCATGGCCTCATGAGCTATCTTTAGCACATTATGGGATACTAGAAGATCATCATGAGAGCTTGTGAGCCTTACATGATTTTCTTCCAACATCCCATAATTGCCAGATAGCAACTCAAGTTGAGCCCTTAGCTCAACATTCTCCTTCTATATGGATGCTTCACAAGAGATAGAGTTAGTAGCACAAGCATCATCATTAGCAACAAGAGAAGACAACTTGGCAAGCTCTTTTGAATATGAATCTTTAAGTTGAGCATGAGACTCGGTGAGTTTGATGAGCTCACTCTTAATGACCCTTGAGCCATTTTCGAGGTGCTCAAAGTCCTCAAGGAGTTTAACATGCACAAATTCAAGCTCCTCATTTTTAGTTTCAAAATCATTGGCCACCTCGAGAGCTCTATCACGAGATTCCCTCACTCTAGATAATTCTAGAGCAAAAGTCTCCTCAAGAGATTCCTTGGTGGTTTGTTCAAGTTCAAGAGCTTGAGAGAGGTCCGCAATCTCATTAGCGTAATCACGCTCATGACCTTCCATTTTATCAATGGTGACCTCATGCTCCTCAAGAAGAGATTCCAACTCATCAATATATTTCTTGCCCTCAATAGCAACAGACATGATTTCCATGAAGTTGGAACGAGCAATTTTATTCTTAAGAAGAGCTTTAAAAATCATTTCCCCCCTTAATTTTTAAGGAGGCATCATCATCACTCTCTTCATCATAATCAACATCATCATCACTCTTGCCATCATCAATATAATCACAAGATATATTGGGATTCAAAGTGGGAGATACCTTTGAAGCTTTGGCCATAAGGCAAAATGCAATAGATGATGATATAGGATCCCTTGAAGCACCATTCAAGACCACATCTTGTTCCATGGAGTGTTCGGTTTCATCTACATTGTTAGCACAACAACTCGAGGAAATACATGCATTTTTATCATGGCAACAAGATATAACAAGCATATCATCATGAGATTTAGTCAAGCAATTTCTACATGATATGCAAGGACTATCAACACAAGCAAGTGAAACATTTGGAGTGCTCGAAGTGCTAAGGCCCAAAGACGGAGCATTGCAATAATATAGTGATGAAGAATCATCCACAAAAAGCACACTATCATCATTGCAATGACCGACACTACTCACCATATCATTACCTTGTGGCAAACCACATGTAGGTGAAGTAGAAGAAGTTGAGAAGACTATACGGCCAGAGGTGGAGGGAGAACAATCATCCCTACAAATCTTGGACACACCATATTTATCTTGAAGCTTCGTCCACAACTCATGAGCATCCCGGAACGGCATGAGTTGAAATATAACTACATTGCTCAAAGCATCGAAAAGCACATTAGAAGCTTGAGCATTGAGATAAGAGTTTTTCTCATCCTCTAAAGATAATCTTTGGGGATCCTTTGGAGGAGAAAAACCCATATCTACAATTCGCTCCAAATTTGGGTCCATGACCCTAAAGAGATTAAGCATGCGAATTACCCAAACATCAAACTTTGTGCCATCAAAACTAAGAGTGTCGGAGAATCCTAATCCCCTAGTCGACATCTTTACTCTCTAGGAGGTTAAGCCCAACAAAGAGAGACGAGGCTCTGATACCAATTGAAAGATCGTAGATGTCACCTAGAGGGGGGGGGGGTGAATAGGCGCTTTAAAATAATTACGGTTGAGGCTTGAACAAATGCGGAATAAACCTAGCGGTTAATTTGTCAAGCACAAAACCTACAACAACTAGGCTCACCTATGTGCACCAACAACTTATGCTAAGCAAGAAAAACTACTTAGGTGATAGCAAGATATATGACAAGAAACAATATGGCTATCAAAAAGTAAAGTGCATAAGTAAAGGGCTCGGATAAGAGATAACCGAGGCACGCGGAGATGACGATGTATCCCGAAGTTCACACCCTTGCGGATGCTAATCTCCGTTTGGAGCGGTGTGGAGGCACAATGCTCCCCAGAAGCCACTAGGGCCACCGTAATCTCCTCACGCCCTCGCACAATGCAAGATGCCGTGATTCCACTAAGGGACCCTTGAGGGCGGTCACCGAACCCGTACAAATGGCAACCCTTGGGGGCGGTCACCGAACCCGTACACTTTGGCAACACTTGGGGGCGGTCACCGGTACCTGTCAAATTGCACGGGGCAATCTCCACAACCTAATTGGAGACCCCGACGCTTGCCCGGAGTTTTACACCACACTGATTGAGCTCCGAACACCACCAACCGTCTAGGGCGCCCAAGCACCCAAGAGGAACAAGCTCAAGGGCACCAAGCACCCAAGAGTAATAAGCTTCTCAACTTGTAACTTCCACGTATCACCGTGGAGAACTCAAACCGATGCACCAAATGCAATGGCAAGGGCACACGGAGTGCCCAAGTCCTTCTCTCTCAAATCCCACCGAAGCAACTAATGCTAGGGAAGAAAATGAGAGGAAGAACAAGAAGGAGAACACCAAGAACTCCAAGATCTAGATCCAAGGGGTTCCCCTCACATAAAAGGAGAAAGTGATTGGTGGAAATGTGGATCCAGATCTCCTCTCTCTTTTCCCTCAAAAACTAGCAGGAATCCATGGAGGGATTGAGAGTTAGCAAGCTCGAAGAAGGTCAACAATGGGGGAAGAACACGAGCCCAAAGGATAAGGTTCAATGGGGAAGAAGACCCCCTTTTATAGGTGGGGAAAAATCCAACCGTTATGCTCACAGCCCGCACCGAGCGGTAGTACCGCTCGGCATCACGGTACTACTGCTAGGGGTAGCGGTACTACTGCTAAGGGTAGCGGTACTACTGCTTGCGAGCGGTACTAAAAAATTACATCCGTGCCTACCACCGCTGGACTTGTGACGAGTTTTTGGTCCCGAGCGGAAGTAGCCACGGAAGTAGCCGCGGTAGTACTGCTCCAAGCGGTAGTACCGCTCCCAAGAGCGGTAGTACCGCTCCCAAGGGCGGTAGTACAAAATTACTTCCCTCTTACCCGCGGTAGTACCGCTGCAGCCTTTTCAGAACACCAAAACTACCATAACTTCTGCATTGGGACTCCGAATTCGACGAAACCAAGTTTGTTGGAAAGCTAGGGACAAGGGCTAACACAATCTTGAGAGAAATACCAATAATAAGCAAATGAGAAAAGGCCCAAAAGAAAATGGTGAGAACCCTTCCTCGGAAAAGACCGGTAAAACCTCCAACACCGAAAACATCATAGAAGACGCATGCAAACTCCGTTTTCGATGAACTCAAGCTTGTCATAAAGATGACCATAAGCTCTAACAATCACAAAGAGAACCAACAAGAACCAAGAAACATGATGCAAGGATGCAATGGTTTGAGCTCTCGACGAACGATACGATCAAGCTACTCACTTGAGAGCCCCCCTTGATAGTACGGCTATCGATCCTATAACCCGGTCTCCCAACTACCACCATGAGACCGGTAAAATAGAAAACCTATCAAGGGCAAACCTTTGCCTTGCACATGATCCACTTGAGCTAGATGATGACGATCTTGTCCTCCTCAAGATGGACCACCTTTCTTGATTGTGTTGGGTCGATGGAGACTAGATGATTGCTCCCCCATACTCCACTATGGGTGAGCCACTCTTCGGCACATCTTCACAAGTCCATTGACACCACAATGGATGGCAAGCTTCAAGCACTTGATCTCTTCATGATGCTCCACTTGAACTTGCACACGGCAATCTTGATGACGATCACCACTTGATGTCATCCTTTCCATGGGTTGTATGATATCTTCCTCTTGAGGCAAGCCCATGGACACATACCTAACCCCACATAGACTCTCACATAGACCATGGGTTAGTACACAAAGTGCAATGGATAATTCTTACCATACCATGGGATCACTTGATCCCTCTCGGTACATCTTCTACGCTTTGTGAGTTGATCAACTTGATTCACTCTTGACTTAGTCTTGATCAACCTTGAATCTTTCCAACTCTATTCGTTTGGATGATGTCTTGAAGGTAAACATGAATGATCACACAATCTTCTTCTTCAAGACATGCTTGCAATAAGCTCAACACTCACATGACCAATCTTTGGATAATTCCTTAATAGCACCTTGGTCAACACATAAACTCCTTGAAACCAACACATGGACTTCAAGAAATGCCTATGGACAAATCATGACCAATATTTGGATAATTCCTTAATAGCACCTTGGTCAACACATAAACTCTTTGAAACCAACACATGGACTTCAAGAAATGCCTATGGACAAATCCTTCAAATATAACTCAATGCAACCATTAGTCCATGGAGAATGTCATCACTTACCAAAACCACACATGGGGGCACCGCATGTAAATGCCTATGGACAAATCATGACCAATCTTTGGATAATTCTTTAATAGCACCTTGGTCAACACATAAACTCCTTGAAACCAACACATGGACTTCAAGAAATGCCTATGGACAAATCCTTCAAATATAACTCAATGCAACCATTAGTCCATAGAGAATGTCATCACTTACCAAAACCACACATGGGGGCACCGCATGTCCTTTCATTATGGATAGTAATGACTTCACACATAGAAAGTATGAGGCATAAAAGTTGTTGAGAGCTAATAAACGTAGCTTTGGTCATTGTTGTAATTAATAGGAAGTAATAAGGAAAGAGAGGTTCGCATACAGATATATTATCTTGGACATCTTTTATGATTGTGAAGCACTCATTAAGTATGCCATGCTAAAAGAGTTGATGTTGGACAAGGAAGACAACGTAATGGTTTATGTTTTCTCACATCTCAGTTAAAGTATATTGTCATTGACCTTCTAAACATGTTGAGCTTGCCTTTCCTCCTCATGCTAGCCAAATTCCTTGCACCAAGTAGAGATACTACTTGTGCTTCCAAACATCCTTAAACCCAGTTTTTCCATGAGAGTCCACCATACCTGCCTATGGATTGAGTAAGATCCTTCAAGTAAGTTGTCATGTTGCAGGCAATAAAAATTGCTATCTAAATATGTATGACTTATTAGTGCAGAGAAAATAAGATTTATAGGATCTTGTTGTGGAAGCAATAAAAGCGACGGACTGCATAATAAAGGTCCACATACAAGTGGCAATATAAAGTGACGTTCTTTTGCATTACGATTTCATGCATCCAACCCTAAACGCACATGACAACCTCTGCTTCTCTCTGCGAAGGGCCTATCTTTTTACTTTATGCTTGAGTCAAGGTGATCTTCACCTTTCCCTTTTTCATTTTATCCTTTGGCAAGCTCCTCGTGTTTGAAAGATATATATATATATATATATATATATATATATATATATATATATATATATATATATATATATATATATATATATATATATATATATATAGATATCAATTGGATGTAAGTTAGCATGGATTATTATTGTTGACATCACCTAAAGGTGAATACGTTGGGAGGCAACATGATAAGCCCCTATCTTTCTCAGTGTCCGGTTGAAACTCTATAACCACAAGTACCGCGTGAGTGTTAGCAATTGTAGAAGACTACATGATAGTTGAGTGTGTGGACTTGCTGAAAAGCTCTATTCTTGACTCTTTCAGATGTTATGAGAAATTGCAATTGCTTCAATGACTGAGATTACAGTTTGCTAGCTCCCAATGAAGTTTCTGAACCATGCTTGACATTATGAATTGATCGTTACTTGAGCATAAGAAATCATATGATAAAATCTATTTATGTTGCTGTTATAAGAATGATCATGATGCCCTCATGTCTGTATTTTATTTTTATCGACACCTCTATCTCTAAACATGTGGACATATTTTTCGATTTCGGCTTCCGCTTGAGGACAAGCGAGGTCTAAGCTTGGGGGAGTTGATACGTCCATTTTGCATCATGCTTTTATATCAATATTTATTGCATTATGGGCTGTTATTACACATTATATCTCAATACTTATGGCTATTCTTTCTTATTTTACAAGGTTTACCATGAAGAGGGGGAATGCCGGCAGCTGGAATTCTGGCTGGAAAAGGAGCAAATATTGGAAACCTATTCTGCACTGCTCCAAAAATCCTGAAACTCCACAAAACTTATTTTTGGAATTAATAAGAATTATTGAGCGGAAGAAACACCTCAGGGGGCCCACACCCTGGCCAGGAGGGTGGGGGAGCGCCCACCCCTACTGGGCGCACCCCCTGTCTCCTGGGCCCCCTGGTGGCCCTCCGGTGTCCATCTTCTGCTATATGAAGGCTTTTACCCTAGAAAAAATCGTGGGCAAGCTTACGGGACGAAACTCTGCCGCCACGAGGCGGAACCTTGGCGGAACCAATCTAGAGCTCCGGCAGAGCTGTTCTGCCGGGGACACTTCCCTCCGGGAGGGGGAAATCATCACCATCGTCATCACCAAGGATCCTCTCATCGGGAGGGGGTCAATCTCCATCAACATCTTCACCAGCACCATCTCCTCTCAAAACCCTACTTCATCTCTTGTATCCAATCTTGTATCCAAACCACAAATTGGTACATGTGGGTTGCTAGTAGTGTTGATTTCTCCTTGTAGTTGATGCTAATTGGTTTACTTGGTGGATGATCATATGTATGGATCCTTAATGCATATTATTACTCCTCTGATTATGAACATGAATATGCTTTGTGAGTAGTTACGTTTGTTCCTGAGGACATGGGTGAAGTCTTGCTATTAGTAGTCATGTGAATTTGGTATTCGTCCGATATTTTGATGAGATGTATGTTGTCTTTTCCTCTAATGGTGTTATGTGAACGTCGACTACATGACATTTCACCATTATTTGGGCCTAGAGGAAGGCATTGGGAAGTAATAAGTAGATGATGGGTTGCTAGAGTGGCAGAAGCTTAAACCCTAGTTTATGCGTTGCTTCGTTAGGGGCTGATTTGGATCCATATGTTTAATGTTATGGTTAGGTTTACCTTAATACTTCTTTTGTATTTGCGGATGCTTGCAATAGGGGTTAATCATAAGTGGGATGCTTGTTCAAGTAAGGGCAGTACCCAAGAACCGGTCCACCCACATATCAAATTATCAAAGTACTGAACGCGAATCATATGAGCGTGATGAAAACTAGCTTGACGATAATTCCCATGTGTCCTCGGGAGCTCCTTTCTCATTATAATAAATTTTCCAGGCTTATCCTTTGCTACAAAAAGGATTGGGCCACCTTGTTGCACTTTATTTACTTTCATTGCTTGTTACTCGTTACAATTTATCTTATCACAAAACTATCTATTACCTACAATTTCAGTGCTTGCAGAGAAAACCATACTGAAAACCGCTTATCATTTCCTCCTGCTCCTCGTTGGGTTCAACACTCTTACTTATGGAAAGGACTACGATAGAGCCCCTACACTTGTGGGTCATCACAGGGTCAGACCATCGAACGAGGACTTGTTCGACAATGCTGCCGTGTTAAGAGGACACTAGTCCCTACTCTGGATGATCTTAAGGGCATTAGTCCCACGTTATGCCAACACAAAATTAATTTGGAGGACAATGCCAAACCAGTTAGAGATCCTCAACGACGACTGAATCCGAAGATGAAAGAAGTGGTAAGAAAGGAGATACTAAAGCTCCTTGAGGCAGGTATAATTTATCCCGTTGCTGATAGTGATTGGGTAAGTCCTGTCCATTGTGTTCCTAAAAAGGAAGGTATTACTGTCGTTCCTAATGATAAAGATGAATTGACCCCGCAAAGAATTATTACAGGTTATAGGATGGTAATTGATTTCCGTAAATTAAATAAAGCTACTAAGAAAGATCATTACCCTTTACCTTTTATTGATCAAATGCTAGAAAGACTATCCAAACACACACATTTTTGCTTTCTAGATGGTTATTCTGGTTTCTCGCAAATACCTGTGTCAGCGGGGGATCAATCAAAAACTACTTTTACTTGCCCTTTCGGTACTTTTGCTTATAGACGTATGCCTTTTGGTTTATGTAATGCACCTGCTACCTTTCAAAGATGCATGATGGCTATATTCCCTGACTTTTGTGAAAAGATTTGTGAGGTATTCATGGATGATTTCTCCGTTATGGATCCTCTTTTGATGATTGCTTGAGCAACCTTGATCGAGTTTTGCAGAGGTGCAAAGACACAAGTCTCGTCTTGAATTGGGAAAAGTGCCACTTTATGGTTAATGAAGGCATTGTCTTGGGGCATAATATTTCCGAGAGAGGTATTGAAGTTGATAAGGCTAAAGTTGATGCTATTGAAAAGATGCCATGTCCCAAGGACATAAAAGGTATAAGAAGTTTCCTTGGTCATGCCGGTTTTTATAGAGGTTCATTAAGGACTTTTCTAGAATCTCTAGGCCTCTGACTAATTTATTGCAAAAAGATATTCCTTTTGTCTTTGATGATGATTGTGTAGAAGCATTTGAAATACTTGAGAAAGCTTTGATCACTGCACCTATTGTTCAACCACCTGATTGGAATTTACCCTTTGAAATTATGTGTGATGCTAGTGATTATGCTGTAGGTGTTGTTCTAGGGCAAAGAGTTGATAAGAAATTAAATGTTATCCAGTATGCTAGTAAGACTCTTGATACTGCCCAGAGAAATTATGCTACTACTGAAAAAGAGTTCTTAGGAGTTGTGTTTGCATGTGATAAGTTTAGACCTTATATTGTTGATTTCAAAGTCACTATTCACACTGATCATGCTGCTATTAAATATCTTATGGAAAAAAATATGCTAAGCCTAGACTCATTAGATGGGTTCTCTTGCTCCAACAATTTGATTTGCATATTATTGATAGAAAGGGAGCTGAGAACCCCGTTGCAGACAACTTGTCTAGGTTAGAGAATGTTCTTGATGACTAGGGATGAAAATGGAGTGGAAAGTTTCCGCTTTTCCGGAGGCAAAATGGAAACTGAGAGGAAATATGATAATGGAAACGGAAATTTGCAAAACACAAATGAAAATGGAAATTTTATGCGGAAACGGAAACAAAAATGGAATGGTGTTTTCCGGTGGAACAGACGTGGAAACGGAACTTTCCGTTTCCGTGAATATGGAATTTCCATTTATACTATAGGCCCATGGCTGCTTTGTAGCCCAACTACCAAACAACACAAAATGACACAATGAGTAGAATGAGCAGAATGGATCATTTGAGGACCAACTTTAACTACCACACACATTCTCAACTAGACCCTATACGGAATTGTCATGTATTACTACAATAGTACCCTATGTTGCTAACACAACCACATTATTTTGTAGCATGTTAACAATTCCATAAATTTGTTTGCTTTTTGTCTGTATTTCTCTATGATTCAAGGGGGATTTTATGTTCGGGCAACACACAATTTTGTTTCCGTGTCCGCTCTGTATTCGCTCCGTGTCTGTTTTCGGTACTATCTGTTTCCATATTCGTTTCCGGGATTTCTGTATTCGTTTCCGCTTTTGCAAAAGATATGGAAACAAATATGGTAGCACCCAGTTCCGTCCGTTTCCGTAACGTTTTCATCCCTATTGATGACCCACTGCCTATTGATGATAGTTTTCCTGATGAACAATTAGCGGTCGTTAATGCTTCTCGTACTGCTCCTTGGTATGCTGATTATGCTAATTACATTGTTGCTAAATTTATACCTCCTAGTTTCACATACAATGTTCTTGTTGCAGAGCGGGAACAGAGCAGGAGGATGTCGCGGTGACGCCCCAATGACGGGGTTCATGACCGAACATAGCCATGAATGGAGTCATGCCAATGGCCGAATGCGGCGTGACATTGAACTAGAACTGTGCCAGGGGAATCCAATGACTCCACCTCTTGGGGCACGAATGCGTGAAACAGCGAAGGAAAGTTTCAAGACATTGGTTCACGCATTCGGATGGCCCATCTGTTTGCGGGTGATTGGCCGTGCTCATGCGGAGATCAGTACCAGCATGGCGGAAGAGTTCTTGCCAAAAGTGAGAAGTGAAAACAGGATCACGATTAGAAACGATGGATTGAGGGAATCCATGGATGGGGTAGATCCGTTGCATGTAGAGGAGGGCAATGCACGAAGCAGTGTAAGGATGGGCAAGTGGCAAGAAATGAGTGAACTTGGCCATCTTATCGACCAGAACCCAAATGCAATTGTACTGACCTGATTGCGAGAGACCGTCGATGAAATTCATCATGATCATATCCCAGGAAGCAGTGGGTATAGGAAGTGGGTGGAGTAGCCCTGGCGAAGCCACCCGCTCTGTTTTCGCCTGTTGACAGATTTGACAGCACTGGACATACTGAAGAATGTGAGCCTTCATTTTCGGCCATGCGAACAAACGCCTGACACGCTTGTAAGTGGCAGGGAATCCCGAGTACCCTCCCACCGGACTGTCATGAAACGCAGAGATGATCTGCTGCTGCAGTGTTGTGCTGCCTCCAAGCCAGATACGGTCTCTGAAACGCAGGAGTCCTTGCGACAAGCTGAAATGCCCTTTTGGGTCTGGTCGAACAGCCAGCTGTTCCAAGAGGCATTGAGCTTGAGGATTGGAGTTGTAACTTGCTACAATATCGTCGAGCCACGCCGGTTGACAACTCGTGATCGCCAATGCATGCTCAGAGTGGTGCAGCCGAGATAGAGCATTTGCGGCTCCGTTCTCCACGCCTTTCTTGTACACAATCTTGTACTGTAGGCCTAGCAACTTGGTGAAAGCTCGCTGTTGCCAAGGAGTCGTGAGCCTCTGTTCCTGCAGATAGACTAAGTTGCGCTGGTCTGTCTTGATGATGAACTCAGCAGATTGCAAGTACGGTCGTCACTGATCGACTGCAGCTATCACTGCCAGATACTCCTTCTCATACGTGAATAACCCTTGGTACTTGGGGCAGAGTGCTTTGCTCATAAAAGCGATCGGGTGCCCATCTTGTTGCAAAATTGCTCCAATGCCTGTATCACACACGTCAGTTTCCACCGTGAACTGTTTCTCAAAGTCTGGTAGTGCAAGCACCGGTGATGTGACTAGTCCTTGCTTGAGTATCTGGAAACTTTGTTCAGTGTTTCCGTCCAGACGAACGGTGTCCCCTTCTTGAGAAGGTTGAAAAGAGGTCGAGCTAGGATCCCAAATTGCCTGACAAAGCGCCTGTAGTATCCTGCCAGCCCCAAGAATTGCCTAACTTCCTTCACATTTGTAGGTGTAGGCCACGCTGTCACTGCTTCAATCTTAGTGGGATCTGTTGCCACACCGTCATCGCTGATCACATGTCCCAGGGTAAGTTATTTTTTGCTTCCCAAAGCTGCATTTGCTTCTCTTCACCTTCCACTGGTCACGACGAAGGAGCTCAAACACATGCCGGAGAAGTTCTGCATGTTCTTGCAGGGTTTTGGTGAACACAAGTATGTCGTCGAAGAAGGACAGGACACACTCACGCATCAGCGGGTGAAGTGTGCCTGTGATAGCACCGTTGAAGGTAGCGGGTCCTCCAGCAAGGCCGTAAGATAGGACTCTGAATTCAAAGTGCACGGAGTGGGTTTGAAAGGCAGCCTTGAACTCTTCTCCTTCTGCCAGCCGAATTTGATGGTAACCTGCCCTTAAGTCAAGCTTGAAGAACCACTGAGCTTCGTGCAGTTCGTCCAATAACTCCTGAATTACAGGCACTGGGTACTTGCCTACTATAGTCATTGCGTTGAGCTGTCTGTAATCTATGCAGAGTCGCCACGTACCGTCTTTTTTCTTGACTAAGATCACTGGCGAGGAGAAGGGACTGTGGCTGCGCTGAATGACACCAGATCATAACATCTCATGTACTTGTTTCTCAATCTCATCTTTATGCTCTGATTTGTGTCTATATGGCCTCAAGTTCACGGGCTGTGCTCCTGCCATGGGTGTTATTCGATGATCGCAATCTCGACGTGGGGGAAGTCCAGTTGGTTCACCAAATACATCTTCAAACTGATCAATAACTTTCTGAATATTGTCTGGTGTGGGTGCATACACCTCATCTTCTTCAGTGATCTGACACAACTGCACAACTTGCGCTATCGAACCCTGTTTGTGCAAAGACTGCAATCGCAATGCGTTGATCTCAGGGCAAGCATCCACATGCTCTTGATGGCCTTGTAACTATGCAGGTCCACGCGGGGTGGTAATCAGCAGGTGCTTGCCGCGCCAGTCCACACTCATCGGACTGTGTTCTTCGAGCCAGTCCATGCCGAGAATGGCGTCATACGCGCCCAATGGCAATACCTTCATGTCCGTGCTGAATTCATGTGTCTGAGACACCCAGCTGCAGTGAGGTATATGCGAGAAACAGCAAGCTCGCCTCCATCTGCAACCTTGACGCGACAGGGTCGGCGAAGAGGAACGACGCCTGTCAGCACTGATGCGAGGCATCCGTCGATGAAAGACGTGGAACTGCCGGAATCCACCAGCAGCAATACCTCGTGGCCTTGTAGCAACGCGTGGAGGCGAATTGCTTTCAATGATGTGCCACCAGTAAGAGCATGGCGAGAGATTGCCATGGCTGTTTCCGTCAGTGCGTCGCCGAGTGGTGAGCTGGGAGAAACGCAGTTGGAGTCGAGGCCGAACAGTTCCAGTAGCTCTTCGGGAACATGGAGTTGAACGCTGGTAGGGCAGCTGTGGTCCTGCCCCCAGCGCTCCCCACACTTGAAGCATAGGCCCTTCGCGCGACGATACTCCCGCAACGCCTTGAGTTTGGTGCCGTCCGCGCGGCTGGCTTCGACGGCCCGCTGATCCATGGCCGTCGGCGTCATGGGTGGCCGTCCTTGGGGTGGTGGAGGTGGAAGTGCCATTGGCATGCTCGCGCCGTGTCGGTGACTCCAATCCGGGATGGTGGTACGCACTGCGCTGGGACGCGCACGCTCCCGTGAAGCGCCATCCGCCACTTCCTCCTAAAGTAACGCCAGAGCGCACGCGGTGTCGAGTTCAGGTGGCCGCTGCACCAGAACCACCGCGCGGATGTCGGGTCACAGTCCCTCGACAAAACGGGTAAGATAGTAGAAAGGATGAATGGATTCAGAATATGCAGATAAGTGGCTAATGATCAGTTCAAATTGCTCAATGTAATCAGCTACCGTAGTTTTCTGTGACAGTGAGTAAAATTGACGGATCAAGAGTTGGTGACGATCACGACCGAATCTAGTACATAACAGATTCGAGAAGGATTCCCAATCAAACTCAGTCAATTTCCTCTGTACTGATTGTAACCACACCGATGCATAACCAGAAAAGTTCAGTGATGCCATAGGGACCCAGAATTTCTAATGAATCTCAAACATCTGGAAGTACTGCTCACAAAGTGTCTTCCATAGACGCGGATTCTCGCCCGTGAATTGGGGAAACCCGATTGATGGGTGAGCCTGACCGATCCCAGCGAGGATCTGACTAGCATGCGTGTAAGGAGATGCGATGGTAGACTAAACGGGATTTTGAGACTGACCGTTGGCCGGGGTGGCCACCGATGCGAACATCGGTGCCAGTCCCCGTGGCAGAACGTCGATGCCGCGGTCGATCGACCCGAGGGCGTCGCCCTCCGCGCGCTTGCTGGTGCCGACGTGGTCACGCAGCGGCGCTGGCGGTGCGGGTGGTGGTGGTGCTGGCGCCTCTGCCGGCCGCTCCTTCGTTGCGGTAGCGGGCCGCACCTGGAGTTCAGCTACCGCTGCCAAGAGATGATCCACGCGCCACTCCAGATCGGGGCGCCACTGGCCAGATCGTCCAGCTTGGCGGTGTGGGAGCGAATGTCGGAGTGGATCGCGTCGAGGGAGTTGGTGAGCTTGTCGAAGTACTCCTTGAAGGAAGGATCCATGGCGCTGAGTCGATCCTTGATCGATTTCTGCGCCCTCGTCTTGATCAGATGCGCCAGGTTGTGGATCGAAGGCTCTGAATACCAGATGTAAGCAACCAGCTATTCCTCGCTCGATCTAATGGATTAACTCTCAAATCAGTAGCAATTTGGTGTTACAGACTCGGGATTGGATACACGAATTGAGACAGAGGAAGAAAGGTAAAGAGCCGCCGCCGGGTTTGTCGTTGATCCACTAGATACCTAGCTCCAGCGGGTGGGACGCGTTAAGTAGTTGGCAGCGTCACACCCACTCGGGCCCGCTGGTCTTGCGGTTGGGCCGCCTTTGTCTGATGGGCCGAGCCGGTGGCGAGGCCGACCCGTTGCTGGATGTTGGTGTTGAGCTGCTTGTGGCCTTGACAGTATGCGGGAGCAAATATGCGGGTCAGTGTTTGAGTTAACCTTTTGAGGCATTTGTGGGTGTACGGGGTAGTAGCCCTTCGCCATGTGCCTTGACACCAACACACGGTATAAAGCGCTATAAGCCGTGTGGCCGATAAATTACACAAGCTTAATGAGAAACATAAGGTAAAATATATTTTTCCTACAGTGACGTATCTCTTCCGTAGTTAATTCCGTCATGACCACGCACCACCAATTCTCTCGCCTATCGAGTGGACGGTGACAAAGTCTACGTTATTGAGTTGAGTCGGTCCACTCTCAGCTATCGAGTGCACGAAGTAACTTGCAAGTAGATAGAAACCATGGTCTGATTGGCTGAGAGAACCACCATACGTACTATTATCCTTTTACAGGAAAACAAAGGCCTGGTTTTTGTATGACGAGAAATCTGCTCCACTAACTCGTCTTGCATATGTGGATAAGTCTGCACTCTTCACATATATACCCGCAGAGCTCTCCTTTCTTATTCCATATCATCTCATCTGTCACTTGTTAGCTCAATGAGGACTCTATCATCATCATCATCCTTCATTTCTGCCGTCGTACTACTGCTACTGCTAGCACCTCCAACGGCCATCTCGGCCTCCTATCCGGCAAACACGGCCAATGGTAGCGGCAGCGACACTGATCTTGCTGCCCTGCTGGCTTTCAAAGCCATGGTCTCCGACCCGGGTGGCGTCCTGTCCGGCAACTGGACAGCCGGTACGTCCTTCTGCCACTGGGTCGGTGTCTCGTGCAGTCGGCGCAGACCTCGTGTTACTGCTGTTGAGTTGCCCGACGTTGCCCTCTATGGAACCCTCACTCCTCACCTTGGTAACCTCTCTTTTCTCTCTGTGCTAAACCTCAATAATACCAACCTCACCGGGTCAATTCCAAACGAGATTGGAAGACTGCATCGCCTAAAGTTTTTATATCTTGGGTGCAATAGCCTGTCAGGTAGCATCCCTACTAGCATAGGAAACCTAACAAGGCTTCAAGTTCTTGCCCTATATAGTAACCATCTCTCTGGTTCAATTCCAGAAGAGCTACAGAACCTACATAGTATTAGCTACATAAATCTCTATGCGAATGGTCTCACTGCCTCAATACCAACTAATCTATTCAACAATACTCGTTTGTTACGTCACATAGGCTTTGGCAACAACAGCTTGTCGGGAACAATACCATATTGTATTGGCTCCTTGCCAATGCTTGAGTACCTCAATCTACAAGCCAATTATCTCACTGGACCGGTGCCTCCGGCAATATTCAACATGTCTAAGCTGCATACTATCGTTGTAGGTTTTAACCACAACCTAACTGGTCCTATCCCCGGCAATCAAAGTTTAAGTCTCCCGATGTTGGAAGTAATCGCCCTCGGTGAGAACAAATTTAGTGGTCAGCTTCCGTTGGGGTTTGCGTCTTGTCGGTACCTCCAAATTATTTCCCTAGGTGGTAATTCGTTTGAGGGTGTTGTACCAGCATGGCTTGGCAAGCTGACTCAGCTCAATACCCTTGAGTTAGGTAGAAACGACCTTGCAGGCACAATCCCTGCTGTACTTGGGAACCTCACTATGCTAAGGATTCTAGACCTAGGATTCTGCAAGTTTGTTGGAGCTATTCCTGAATTTGGACAGCTAGGCCAACTCTCGGTCCTGCTTTTCCCAAATAATCAACTAATTGGATCCATTCCAGCTTCTCTCGGTAACCTATCTGAATTAGCACATCTAGAATTGCAAGGAAATATGTTGGTTGGATCGGTGTCCGCAACAATTGGTAACATGCGCTCTTTGGAGCATTTTGATATTACACTAAACCGCCTACAGGGAGACCTCAACTTCTTGTCCATGTTTACTAATTTTAGAAAACTCCAGTATCTTGGCATTGCCTCAAATAACTTCACTAGTTGTGGCCTCCCTGAATATGTAGGGAATCTATCAAGCCAGCTGCAACATTTCAGCGCATGGGGAATCAACTTAGTCAGTGAAATTCCACCTACGATTTCAAATTTAACTAGTCTCGTTGTGCTGGATCTTTCAGAAAATAAGCTGCATGGTGTATTTCCACAACCCATCGTGACGATCGAGAATCTACAGTTTCTTGCCCTTTATACAAATAACTTGTTTGGGCCCATCCCATCTCAGATTGCAATGCTCAAAAATCTCGAATATTTGCTCCTCTTCGACAATGTGTTCACTGGTTGCATACCAGAGGACATTGGTAACCTCAACAACTTGGAATACCTGGCATTATCTGGTAACCAGTTATCATCCTCTATACCACCAAGTTTGTTTCATCTTGATAGTCTCCTCCAGCTTGATCTTTTTGAAAACCTTTTGAATGGCACATTACCGGTTGACATAGGCTATCTGAAGCAAATAAATATCATGGATATCTCTAACAACCGTTTGGTTGGTAGCCTCCCAGATTCAATTGGAAAACTTCAAATGATAGCCTTCTTGAACATATCACACAATTCATTTGATAATTCGATTCCAAACTCTTTTGCCAAACTAACCAGCTTGCAAACTTTGGACCTATCCCATAATCACACCTCTGGTACCATCCCAAAGTACCTAGCTAATTTTACCATCCTCACTAGTTTGAACCTCTCTTACAATCACCTACAAGGCCAGATACCTCAAGGAGGAGTTTTCGCAAATATCAACATGCAATCTTTGATTGGGAACTCGGGGCTGTGTGGTGCTTTGGCTTTAGGATTTTCACAGTGTCCAAGTGACACTACCAAAGGAACAAACAACCACATGCTGAAGATTTTGCTCCCCTCAATCATCATAGTAACTGGAGTTATAGTTTCATGTGTATATATAATGATCAAAAGGAAAATTAAGAAGCATGAGCGGATGATAGTTTCTGCCGGTATGGTTGACATAACCAACCATCAGTTGATCTCCTACCATGACCTCGTTCGTGCCACTGACAATTTTACCGAGAGGAACTTGTTGGGGTCTGGAAGCTTTGGAAAAGTATTTAAGGGCCAGCTACAAAATGGTGTGGTGGTTGCAATAAAAGTTCTTGACATGCGGTTGGAACAAGCCATTAGAAGTTTCGATGTTGAGTGTGGTGTGTTGCGCATGGTACGGCACCGCAACCTGATAAGGATACTCACCACCTGCTCCAACCTGGATTTCAGAGCGTTGGTGCTTCCATACATGTCCAATGGCAGCTTAGAAACGCTGCTTCACGACTCTGGACATGTAAGGAATTTGGGGTTCTTCGAGAGGTTGGACATCATGCTCGATGTGTCCATGGTAATGGAGTATCTACACCATGAGCACCATGAGGTGGTCTTGCATTGTGACCTGAAGCCGAGCAACATGCTATTCGACGAGGACATGATAGCACATGTGGCGGATTTTGGGATTGCAAGGCTGTTACTCGGTGATGAAAGCTCAGTAATTTACTCGAGCATGCCCGGCACAGTTGGTTACATGGCACCAGGTATTAAAATGGTGCATTTTAATTTAACTTTTAGTAAATTATGTTTAATTAGACATGATTTATTTTTTGTTCATAAATTCATTCCATGAGCAGAGTATGGGTCCCTTGGAAAAGCTTCGAGAAAGAGCGACGTATTCAGCTATGGAATCATGTTCCTTGAAGTCTTGACTAGAAAGAGACCCACGGATGACTTTTTTGTTGGAGATCGTAGTCTCAGGCGGTGGGTGCTCGAGGCGTTTCCTAGGGAGGTTGTCCATGTCGTGGATGACCAGCTAATACATGACTCTTCTTCCACTGTCAGCTTGGAAGGCTTTCTTGTGCCGATGTTTGAGCTGGGCCTACTCTGCTCCAGCGACTCGCTTGACCAGACAATAACCATGAGCAATGTGGTCGTGAGATTGAAGAAGATCAAAGTGGAGTACACCAAAGCCATAGGAGCAGCAGCAGCAGAATAGAGTGCTGCCCCATGACTGATTTGTCGAAATGAAAAAAGCAACATCATCAGACTTTCCTTTTCGAGAAAAACATCAGACTTCAGTGGGCACGTACGGAGTGTCCCATTGCACCTTGTTTCGGCGCGCAGATTCTGTTAAGATTATTAATACTTGTAATAACCTTGCCTTAGTTTCGAAAAGTTCTTGTTGTAACTGTTAAACATGTGTACATGTACGTAGGTCTGAATTTTGTATGTAGTACCTGTCGTGTATGTCTTTCTTTATATGTACGTGTATTTTAGAAGACAAGATACCGGTCGCATCCCTTGTATCTATATATATGTACCTAGTGCACGACCAATCAATTATCGATGCACCAAATTATTCTCTACATGGTATCTATCGCAAGTCGATCCCCCAGCTTCCACTAACCCTAGCCACCGCCTCGGGCCGCCGCCGCCGCCGCGACTTCCCCCCGCCGCCGCCGCCACCCCAAGCCGCCGCCACCGCTCCTCCTCACCGCGCGCCTCCTCCCCTCCGCGCGCCTTCCCCTCCACGCCGCGCCGCCTTCTCCCGCCGCGCCGCCTTTCCCCAAGCCGCGCCGCCGCCTTCCTCCCCACGATCTCGCCGCCATGTCGTCCAACGCCTCCACCTACTCCAACCCCTTTGCCGTCGACCCTGCCGAGATCCGCGACATCAACGTCCATGCACGCGTCCCCGTGATCCTCGACGCCTCCAACTCCACGTACTTCGCGTGGAAGACGCTCTTCCGCGAGAACAACCTCGTGGATCACGTGGATGGCATCGTGGACTCCCGCGCCATGGTGGACGACGCCGAGTGGACCGCCATCGACGCCACGCTCATCCGGTGGTTCTTCACCACCATCTCCAAGGACTTGTTCCACATGGTCGTGAGCGCCGGCGACGACGCCTGTGCCATGTGGGTCAAGCTGAACGGTCTCTTCACCGACAACAAGTTTCAGCGCCGCGTTTTTTTGCAGCAAGAATTTTTTGACTGTCACCAAGATGAACAGTCCATTGATGACTACTGCCGCCGGCTGAAGACGTTGGCGGATGAGCTCCGTGACATTGGAGCCAAGGTGGACGACGACCTCCTCCTCAGCACCCTCACCGTCGGCCTCAACGAGGGCTTCGGCAACGCCGCCTCCAACCTCACCTTGATGCCGGAGCCCTCCTTCCCCAAGTTCGTGGCGTACTTGAGGTTGGAGGAGCGCCGGATGAAGGGGGTCAAGAAGTGTGTGCTGCATCACACCTTCGCCGCCGGCACCTCCCGCGGTGCCCCTCCACCGACCGCCCCACCGGCGCCGCGCCAGCAGCTGCCACCCCCCGTGCCTCCGGGGTACTTGCCCCTCCCGCCCGCGCCTCCCTCCCCTCCCGCTGCCCTCTAGCAGCCGGGTGGCGGCGCCAGGCAACCATCATGGGCGGCCGCAGCAGCAACAGCGCCCGGGGCTCGTCAGCAGCAGCAGCAGGTGACTCCCCCATGGACGTACAACACCAACCCGTGGACCGGCGTCGTTCACGGGTACTCCATGCCGGTCCCTCGGGCTTCGGCTCCAGGCATCCTTGGGCCCCGCCCGGCTGGTCATCAGGCCCTCTTCGTCGCACAAAACGCTGCTCCCTACAACGGCTATGGTGCCGCCGCCCCGCCAGCGCCCGCCTACGGGTCCGCGCCGGCCTATGGGGCCGCGCCCGCCTACGGAGCCGCTGCCGCTCCGGCCTTCGGGGCTGCTCCCGCGCCGGCCTACGGAGGGTTCTACCCTCCTCATGTGCCGCCGCCGTGGGACCCGGCCCTGCTCGCCGCACTGCACTCTGCCCCGTCACCGAGCTCCTATGGTGGCAGTGGTGACTGGTACATGGACTCGGGCGCCACGGCTCACATGACTGCTCATCCCGGTAACCTCACGTCTGCCACTCCCGTTCATACTCCCACCCGTATCACCGTTGGTAACGGTTCCTTCCTACCCATTACTCATGCCAGTCATATGCCTTTTCCTTCTACTTCCACTCCTGTACATATGTCTCATGTTCTTGTGTCTCCTGACTTAGTCACTAATCTCGTTTCCGTTCGTTGCCTTGCTCGTGAGAATCCTATAACTGTTGAATTTGACGATATCGGTTTTTCTGTGAAGGACGCCCGTACACGGATGGTGCTCCACCATTTGATAGCCCGGACGAGCTTTACCCAGTGCATCCCTCCGGCGCCACCACCACCTGTCGTTCCATCGCCTTCGCCTCCAGTGTCGATCTTTGGCATGACCGTCTCGGTCATCCCAACTCCACCGTTATGCGTCAGATTCTTCAGATTTTTTCCTTCTCATGTAATAAGGTTGACGATCACACTTGTGAGGCTTGCCGTCTTGGCAAGCACGTTCGTCTTCCCTTTAGCGAGTCTACAAACATTTCCACCTTTCCGTTTCAGTTATTGCATAGTGACGTGTGGACGTCCCCGGTTGCTAGCAACACGGGCTATTGATACTATCTGGTGATATTGGATGATTTTAATCATTATGTGTGGACATTCCCTCTCCGTCGCAAGTCCGACGCTCTTGCCACACTCACAGCTTTTTATTCATATGTCACCACACAGTTCGGTCGTCCTATTCTCGCCTTGCAGACTGACAACGGCAAGGAGTTTGACAACGTCGCCGTCCGCAATTTACTTGCGTCCCACGGCACCATCTTTCACCTCACATGCCCCTACACGTCTCAGCAGAATGGTCGCGCCGAGCGCGTCCTTCGCATGCTTAATGACTGTGTCCGCACATTGCTCTTCCACTCCTACGTGCCTCCTCGGTTCTGGCCGGACGCGCTCGCGACCGCCAGCCTCCTCATTAACATTCGCCCATGTCGTTCCCGCTGGAACTACACCCCTCACCAGCTCCTCTTTGGTGCGGTTCCATCTTATGATGGTCTTCGCATTTTCGGGTGTCTCTGTTATCCTAGCATCGCGTCCACCGCTCCTCACAAACTTGCGCCTCGGTCGCTTCCTTGCATTTTCCTTGGCTATCCTTCCAACACCGAAGATTACCGGTGCTATGATCCAGTCTCCCACCGCGTTTTCACTTCGCGTCATGTGTACTTTGATGAGCTCGTGTTCCCGTTTCAGCAGGTACCGTCACCTTCGGAGTCTCCCACGGCGCGGTTCGTCCCTGCCTCCACCTTTGGCGGACCGCCCAGCCACGCCCCGGGTTCGGCCCTGCCCGCGCTCCCCGCGCTGGCGGCCCCTGGCTCTGTGGACCCTGCCACGGCCCCCGACAAAGCGGCCTCCTTGGCCGCCCCTGCCGCGGACCCCGTCGTTGCGGCCCCCCTCGCGGCCCCTGTCGCCGTGTCCTCCTCGGCCGCCCCAACGGCTCCCTCGGTCGCTCCCGCGCTGCCCCAGCCAGCCCCCGCCGGGCCCGTTCGCCGCGGCTCCCTCGGCCCCCGTCGCCGCGGCCGCACCTCTCACCGGTGTGGTCACTCGGGCTCGGCCTGGGACACTGTGTCCCAGCTCGCGCTACCCGTCAGACGAGTACGCGTGCGTGGCTTCTACCTCGGCGCTGTCCCCGCTCCCTACTTCCGCTCGCGCAGCCCTTCGGGATCCGAACTGGCTAGCTGCGATGCGTGAGGAGTTTGACGCCCTGCAGCGCAACCGTACGTGGGAGCTTGTTTCGCAGCCGCCCAGTGCCAATGTTATCACTGGCAAGTCGGTCTTCCGCCACAAGACTCGTCCCAACGGTTCTCTCGAGCGCTACAAGGCGCGTTGGGTGGTGCGCGGCTTTCGCCTGCGTGCCGGCGTGGACTTCACTGACACCTTCGCCCCGGTTGTCAAATCGGGCACGATTCGCGTTGTTCTCCAGCTTGCTGTTTCTCGCGCTTGGCATGTCCACCAGCTCGATGTGTCTAATGCTTTCTTGCATGGACATCTCGACGAGCAGGTGTTCTGTCAGCAGCCGACTAGTTTCGTCGACACCGACTATTCGGACCACGTGTGCTTGCTCTCCCGTTCTCTCTACGGGTTGAAGCAGGTTCATGGGAGTCCTAAAGAAATATGTTCGTAACCGCGCTAGGCCAGAAGGAGGCATCTCAATAGGCCATTAAACAGAGGATGTCATTGGGTTTTGTGTTGACTTCATTCCTGACCTTAAGAAGTTTGGCCTCCCTCAATCGTGGTATGAGGGGAGACTGAGTGGAAAAGGCACACTAGAAGGGGACTCAATAATATGTAGGGACTAGCATTCTTGGTCTCAAGCACACTACACAGTTCTACAGAATTCTACCTTGGTGACCCCGTATATCGATGAACACAAGAACATTCTGCGCTCCAAACACCCAGAGCAGTTTGACGACTGGATTACATGTGAACACATCAGGACTTTCGGCAGTTAGTTGCAAACACGTCTCAGGGGTGACAACACTGTTTCTGATGAGCTGTACTCGTTGGCCAGGGGACCATCTTCGACTGTATTGACTTACAAAGGGTACGAGATAAATGAGAATACATTTTACACGATCGCCCAAGATCAAAAGAGCACCAACCAAAACAGCGGTGTCCGCTTTGATGCAGCAACCAAGAGGGGAAAGGACACATATTATGGTTACATGGTGGATATATGGGAACTTGACTATGGACATGATTTTAAGGTCCCTTTGTTTTAGTGCAAATGGGTCAATCTGTCAGGAGGTGGGGTACAGGTAGACCCACAGTACGGAATGACAACAGTGGATCTGAACAATCTTGGGTACACAGACGAACCATTCGTCCTAGCCAATAATGTGGCACGGGTTTTCTATGTGAAGGACATGTCTACCAAACCGAGAAAAAGAAAAGATAAGAAAGCAAATACATCATACGATGAGCCAAAACGCCACATAGTTCTTTTAGGAAAAAGAGAGATTGTGGGATTGGAGGGCAAGACAGACATGTCTAAAGATTATGAAAAGTTTCATGAAATTCCTCCTTTCAAAGTCAAGGCTCACCCAAGCACCCTGTTAAACGAAGAAGATTATCCATGGTTACGACGCAATAAGCAAAGGACACAAGAGAAGAAAAAGTGAAGACTTTCTCAACTATTATGATGATGCCTTTGATCTTGAATATCACTGCAGTTACATGTGAAGAAATGAAATGCCTTTTGTAACAGATGACTTTCCGTATGAACTCTGATACTTCAGAAGAGATTGTCCGTTTTGTACATAAAGTGCATCCAGTTTTTTCTGTAACCCTCTCAACTTTTTAGCACATGCTATGTGGGTGAAATGATGATACCATGCCAACTTTCAACCTTTTCAAAGTTCATTTGTAGTGCTTCCGATTTCAGGGTAATTTAGCTTAAAAAATCAGTAAATGGATGAAAAATACCAGATGAAGTCAAAAAGGGTTGAAAATTGATGATGTGGCTTTGAATGTTTCATTTTGAACACACAATAATTCTGGAGTTCAAATAAGTTCAAAAAATAAAATCCCTTTGTAACAGATGAGTTTTCGTCCGAAACCCTGATACTTCGAAAGAGATTATCCATTTCGTACACGAAGTGCATCCAGTTTTTGCCGTAACCCTCTCAACTTTTTAGCACATGCTATGTGGGTGAAATGATGATACCATGCCAACTTTCAACCTTTTCAGAATTCATTTGTAGTGTTTTTCAATTTCAGGGTCATTTAGCTTAAAAAATCAGTAAATGCATGAAAAATACAAGATGAAGTCAGAAAGGGTTGAAAATTGATGATCTCGCTTTGAATGGTTCATTTGAACACACAAAAAGTCTAGAGTTCAAATAAGTTCAAAAAAGTGAAATCCCTTTGTAACAGATGAGTTTCCGTATGAAACCCTGGTACTTCGAAAGAGATTGTCCATTTTGTACACGAAGTTCATCCAGTTTTTGTCGTAACCCTCTCAACTTTTTAGTACATGCTATGTGGGTGAAATGATGATACCATGCCAACTTTCAACCTTTTCAGAGTTCATTTGTATTGCTTTTCAATTTCAGGGTCATTTAGCTCAAAGAATGAACTAATAGTAAAAAGAATGAACTAACAATAATCAATTAAAATATTCTGTTATGATCAACTAAAACAAAACTATAATATTCTTCAATAGCAAAAAGAATCAACTAAAAATCTTTTATAAAACTCTAATAGCAAAAGGAATCAACTAAAAGCTTTTATAAACCTCTAGTATTTTTGAAACTAATATTATATAAAATTTATGCAACTAAAAATTATCAAAGTATTTTCTGTTCAAACATTAAAAGCAAAAGGAATTTTAATAACGAATTTTTTGTTAGAAACTTTAATAGCAAAAGAATTATCATAAAGAATATTTTTGTTAGAAACTAAAATAACAAAATCTGTTTTTGAATATAATGATTAAACACAGTAAAATTAAATATCATGAAAAGAATCACTCCAAAATCTACTTTTATAGTAAAGTTAATCACAAACTAGTGATTCACACAAATTTCAAAGACTTCAAATTTAAACTATTCAAATTTGAAAACTAATGGCACTAACAGAAAGTTTATAATTTTTATGACCTAAAAGCAAAAAAGAATTAAAAAAATAAAGCAAAAATCAAAATAAAATAAATAATGCAAAAAATAAAACAAAAAATATAAAAAATTAAAAAAATGCCAACTACTGGGCCACCACGGCCTGAATACAACTTGAAACCCCACATACTGGAACACCTGGACGGCCATGTCGCATCAAACCAGTTAGTGCCAAACATGCAAGAATGGTCACGCCAGATGGAAGCAGAGCAGAGTTGTACTACCGGGGAAGCTGAAAAAGGAGAGGAAGAAATGACCTGCTACACTTGGAAATTCCAACAAGTCACTGCAGGGCTCCACGGCTCCATCAAGACGGCTCTTTGCTTCATTTGCCGCTGTTTGTTTGCATTCAATAGCCATGTCCTGAACACAAGTGCAAAATTCACTACTGGACTGTAACTGGTCTGAAGAATTCGAGTGAACCAACCTGGGTCAGAGAAAGAGGAACAAGGTGTGCATATCAGTGCGCAATCATTCATTACATTACAGTGAAGGATTGATGCTAGTGAAACCTAAGCTCGTATCATATGAAGTAGCAATCTCTGCACAAGATGGTAGTTGGGCAGAATGCTTTCGGTAAACTGCCCCAGCATAACCTAGTTGTAGAGGCTGACTAAAACAGTGAACAGAAGATAATCCTCATTGCTTCGGAAATGCTGCACTTGAGTTCCAAGGCTCAAGTCATGTGGGTGGTAAACGCTTATGCAGTGTGTATCTCAAATAATTTCAAGACAGCTCCTCTATTACATATACTAGATCATCGAATGCGCGCGTTGCTGCGCCAATCTATTTTGGCACTATAAAATTAATGATTGATGCAATTATATGCAAGCGTAGTATTTTGATTACATGATATAAATATGAAAATAAATTCAAGGGTATTAGTTTTAATCATGTGATATAATTATCACGCCCATGAATCATGGTTTTTGACAAGTGTTCTGTCACCTGAATATGTTGATTAATATTTTTTTGTATGAATATGTTAGATGGTAAGAAGGTTGGTGTTAGAGTACGTAATGGGTCTAATGGTCCCGTTAGTCTTAGGTTTAATTAGAGATAAGGGTCACTTGCTTAGGGATCAAGTAAGCCTTGCTTGGGAGTCAAGTAAACCTCTTTATATAAAGAGAGGAGATGTATCAATCTAATCAAGCAAGAATTAAGAAGGAAATCTCTTCCCTCTTGCCCGGCAGTGGGCAAAAAGGCCCCCGGCCGGACCTCTCGCGCCCTCCTTCTAGCAACGCCATAACAATTTGGCTTACTCTAACAGTTGGTAAGTTTTGATTTTGTAAAAGAATGGCAAGGGTTCTAAACCATGGGAGGGACAGGAAGCAAGAGAGGCAAGGCAAAAAATGTTGGCACTCAAATACTTTATGGATAACTACAACAGCTATGCAGTATACATGAGGAGCGAGCACAAGTAGTATCCAGTACTGGTGAATAATTCTGAAGAATTAATATTGCAAAAACTTACAACCAAGCTGTGCTTAAACTTAAAAGGAGCACTTTAAATTACCAAGTGGGTTGAAGTTTCTCAATATTTCGATGTCTCAGTTTTACAAAAGATGGAAACTGCATATATTAGAAATTTGATCTGTAGCCTATGTGTTGTATAGTAGAAACAACCACTTTACGCCATGAATTAAAAAAATGTATAATCTTTTTAATGATGTATGGTTCAATTTTTTTAATGATGTAGGATTCATTCCTTGTTAACATACATCAGGTGAACCAATCTTATGAAATAGAATATATACTGGAGAAACCTATGCTTCATGAGTGTTCAAAGGTGAATCTGACAAATGCATAATCGAGATAGTTATTTTGAAGGATAAAAGGATGGAGTATATGAACATAGATCAACTTCGATAAGATACCTACATGAATGAGCCTTGAAAGGGACTTGCGCATTACAGATCGTTCTCCTGAAAGAGGCAAACACGAAACGGCCGACAACCAGAACAAGATGGGATGGTTTCGTTGTTAGACCCTGCCCACCACAGAGGCACATAGCTCTCTCTCCCTTATGGCTGCCATTAGGTGATAATAGGTGTGAGAAACAAAAGAACAGGATAAGAACTCTTGGAAAACAACAACAAACATTTGTTGCTCATGTTGCCTACTATATTCTAACCAATACGATTATTGGTCCTACATTAAATGATCTCATTGGCAATAGAAGTTTTAGCAGGATAAAAAATATGAAGCAAGCAAGTGGCCATAAACAGTAACCTTGACATAATAAATAATATTTGACAACTATGGAATTTCATACTTCGATTTCCCCCAAAGTGATATAGTACTCGACAGTCCCAGCTGTGAGCCCTTCCCTGCAGTATCATCTCAAGGAAAAAGAACCAACTTTAAGGATACATGCAAATATAAAGGCGCAGAAGATATATAACCAATTGCTACACATGAAAAAAAATAGTGGACCAAAAAAACACAATGTTGTCTAGCTTCAAGAGGTAAATAACTATGATAATGTTATTTACATGCTATTTTAGTATTTATATCCCATCTCGCATCGAGGTGATCTCATCAGATATGAAGGACTCTTCCTTGAACAAGACAGTACAGAATATGCAGTTTAGAATTCATATGGAATATAAAAATAAATAAATATGAATTAGAAAGTGAAAAGTGAATATTGCACTTCTAATATCATGTCAAAATTTGACTGGTCCATCAAATATACAGTTTTTCACTGAACTATACTGTTTTTGGATACTTCCCTGAATATTACTGGTACAGTACATCATTCCTTCTCACTATGTTTCTATAGAAATTTGGAGCTGCCATTGTACCGACATTATCATTGCATCGATTCCTTTCAATTCATTCTTCCTAGATACCCACTCCCTGCCTATATATCCATCAGGAAATGATACTGAAAAATCAACAGTAACATCAGAGATAGCAGATAAGAAGTGAGGGAAGAGAGCCAGTCAAATATACAGTTTCAGACTCAACTATACTGTTTTGAGACACTTCCCTGAATATTATTTGTAACAGTACATCATTCATTCTCAATTTGTTTCTGTAGAATTTTGAAGTTGCCATTGTACTCACATTATCATTGCATCGATCCTTTTCAATTCATTCTTCCTAGATACCTACTCCCAGCCTATTGTAATGTCCATCTGCACAAACAAATAAATGATATTGAAAATGCAACAGGAACATCAGAGATTGTAGACAACGAGTGAGAGAAGAGAGCACATCGACCAAAGAGAAAATTACCCGACATTGCGAGGTTTTTGGGCACACAGGGAACGGTGGCGAGTCAGGCCAAAGCGAAGGTGCACGTGGCAGATGTGTCGCCTCGCATCCGGTCAACCGTGTCGCTGCTTGTTATCCGCTGACGTCTAGGGTGCAGACCTGCACTCCATGGTCGCACCATCCGTCAACACAAAAGGTGAATGGGGGAGCGCCGCCCACAATATGGACGTGGGAAAAACGCCACAACGCCCATCCGCATCGGTGTGAAAAGAGTTAATTGCAGGGAACTACCACACTTCGGTACGTCGTAACGAATCAGTACCATTAGTCATTTTTTTGCCATGCAGTACAAACTCTAAGCCTAAGTGTTGCAAAACGGTCTGACAGCCGTATAAGCACGTATTGACGGTGTATCTAACTGCTGGGACCAGGGAACTACCACACTTGATGCGTCAGAATTTAATCGCACCATTAGTCATTTTTTTGCCATGCAGTACAAACTCTAAGCCTAAGTGTTGCAAAACGGTCTGACAGCCGTATAAGCGCGTATTGACGGTATATCTGACTGCTGGGACCCGTGCGTCAGGGCTGACGTGGCATGCTCTTTTACAAAAACAACCCTTACTTTTTATTTAATCACACATATGTCCTCTGTTTGTTAAAAAAGGTGTTGCCAAAAAAAATCTTTTTTCAAAAATAAACGCACGCGGGGCTGCCGCAGGTATTCGAATCGGCGACGTGCGGCTCTACTCGATAGCTCGCTGCCGCTGCGCTGTTACTCCCTTTGCGTCAACACGCACGCGTAGATCTTTTTATATTTTGGGCCATTCGTTTTCTTTTTCGACCTACAAAATCGCGCGCCCGTCCGACGGAAATCGATCCCGCGCCTAGTCGTTTGCAGCGCTTGCTTGTGCATCCTATGCGTCAACTAGTACGCGTATACGCCTTAAACTCCTAGCCGTTCCGATTTTTATACGATACTAAAAATATAGTATATGATATTAAAAAATTGTTTGTCACGTCGTATAATTGAAAATATGTTCATCGTGTATATGTTGAACATTTTATAGTATACAATGTCTGAAGAATACCCAAGCTCTGAAGAATAAACCTGCTGGTCTCTGCTTTGTTTTTTGGGTTGACGTTAAAAAAAATTAAAATTACTCTTAAAGGTAAATAAAGTGTTTGTGCATTTGAAGAAAAAAATGTTCAGAACATTTTTGGGAAATGTTGAACACGTATTTAAAAATTGTTAATGTATTTTCTAAAATGTGCGTCAGGCAATATAAAATTTATTACGATTACACAATAATTTTAGTACTCGTTATCATTTTTTGAGTAATTGTGCATTAAAAAATACAAAAAATATATGCAGTAACTGTAAGTTGGGCATATAATTTGTTTAATTGTGTATTTAAAAAATATATTGATGATGCATAATAGTTGTCCATGCGTGTGTCCTGAGTGAAGTCACATAAAATTTTCTTACATTTGATCTTTTAATCCACATAAATTTTCGAAAAAATTTCATGCTTGGCAGTAAATAATACTAACCTTGGGCCGCACTAAATAATACATTTGATCTTTTATACATGTTATCAAAATTGTGAGTAACTGTGCATTTAGAAAAAATACAATCAATATATGCAATAACTGCGAGTTGGGCATATAATTTGTTTAATTTTGTATTTGAAAAATACAATGAGGATCCGTAATAATTGTGCATGTGTGTGGAATTAAGCTAAGACAAATAAAATTATCTTACATTTGTTTTTTTAATCCACATAAATTTTAGAAAAAAAAGTTCATTCTTGGCACTAAATAATACTAACTCACATAAAATCTTGCCGTGCGTTGGTTCTAGTCTGGTGCTTAGTACTCCCCTCAGAAAAAATGTGCTAGCTTCCTTGGGCCGCAGTTGGGCTGTCAAGCGGCCCACACGACGCTGGCTCGTCTAGGTCTCGAGCAAGTAACTCGGGTCGATCAGATCGAGAGGATACGTGGGCGAGGCACACAGGGGCGGCGGATCTTGAATCCAGCGGCGGTTCCTTCGGCCACCGGCAACCACTCCGCCGCGACGCCCTCAACCCTCGTCGCCCACACCGCCACCACATCACCCACCCGTGCGCCCCACCAGCGTCGCCGACCACCACCGCCCCGGCCAGCCAGCGAAGAGGAGAGGAAAGGAAAGAGAAGGGAGAGGGGTCCGGAGCTCCGGCGAGCCAGCGACGGGGCTCCGTCGAGGGGAGGCCGGCGAGGTCGAGGCGACGGGGCTCCGGCGAGCCAGCGACGAGACTCCGGCGAGGTCGCGGCTTTGAGCGATTAAATTTATAACAAAGGGGTTTTCTGCAAAAAAATATGCCAAGTTGGCTGTTGACATGCGGGCCCCACTGGTCAGATACATCGTCAATACGTGTTTATACGTGGGTTAGTCTGTTTTGCAACACTTAGACTTAGAGTTGGCACTGCATGGCAAAAAAAGTGACTAATGATACTGATTCGTCACAATGTGCCGAAGTGTGGTAGTGCCTTGCAATTAACTCGTGTGAAAGAGGAAGGCCAGCCCGATAGATGGGGAAGGCGTGGTGGCAGCTTTCACCGTCGTTGTCGACGTCGCCAACGCCTCTGACGGCATGGCAGACAGGCAGAGTCTCGGGCAAGTCGCCGCCAGCGGCGCTAGGTTTCTCGAGGGCGATGGGAAGGAAGGGGAACGAGGCGAACGCCAGCGGAGAGGGCCCTTTGTTGCAACGGGTAGCCTAATGGGCTGCGGGAATAGGTCGGACGACCCAATAATAGCCCGATTAACCACAGAGCTCCGAAAAAGTTACGAGAATAGCTGCCCCTACGACATGCAGCCCATCTCGCCGAGGGATTATCGAGCGCCCATAAACGTCCAGCATGTAAAATCGAACGGCCGAGAACGCAGAGTGTGTGAGAGGGCTGGGTTTAGGTCCGGTTTTACTGTTCTTAATGATGTATCAGGTGCTTGGAGAATGATTCTAAAAAAAAGGTGCTTGGAGAATGTGGCCCTTAGGGCATTTCTAACCGATCCCGTAAAACTTAAGGGAGTAAAAGGCTTAGTTGAGTATAAATAATCCACTAAGTTTGGGCCGGACCTAGCCGATCCCCTAAATATAACGGAGTAACTTTCTATTTTTGTAAAATTTGAAATTCTAGTATAAATTGCAACTACATATTGGCACACATATATAAATTAAACATAAATTTAAATGTTCAACAAAATTACGAATATAGTTTACGTACAAACCAAATTCAAAGTTTACAAACCGAATTTAAACACGCTGAATGGTTCAAATGTAGCAAATAACATTTTATAGAACAACTAGGGCTCGCTTAGATGTTGCCAATGATGCTCAACAAGATCTTGTTGGAGCTGAGTATGAACTTGACGGTTCTCGATCTTGTGATGCCCCTCGAGGAATGTTAAGATCCTGTTTGTATCATACTCTCGCTCAATCGGAGTCCCATTGGTGATGTACCGAAAGTTCTCAGGCATATCTCTCTCGTCTTCAATGATCATGTTATGCAATATGATGCAACAAGTCATGATTCACGATAGAACCTTGGAGTTCCAGAACTCGGCAGGACCACGAACAATTGCAAAGCGCTTCTCAAGCACACCGAAGGCTCTTTCCACATCTTTCATTGCACCTTCTTGATATTGGGCAAAGTGAGTTTTTTGTTACCGTTTGGATGCAGAATTGTTTGACTAAGGTGGCCCGTTGACCGAGTACTCACAAGAGGGAGCTTCACCTTTTATAAGCCTGGAAAACAGAGGTGATCTTGAGAGCACATTCAAGTCACTTTGTGAGCCAGGCAGACCAAAGAATGAATGCCATATCCAAAGATCCTTCGTTGCAACTGCCTTTGTACTAACCCTTCCAACCTGCCAGACAATTCTTCCATCTCCAATGCATACAGTCAAGTGATCCAAGCATCCCTGGCCATCCTCTTGCTAAAATCTCTATCAACAGCCTTTGGGTGTCTTCCTTGATTGGTGCTCTCAAGTCAGCGATCACTGCATTTGTGAACCTCCGAACAGCCTGCAAGATTGTGTCTTCACCAATGCATACATAGTCATCAATTGCATCGGCAGAACACTCATATGCCAAGACTCGAATAGCTGAAATGCATTTCATCAGAGGGCTTGCACTGATCTCTCCAGATGCATTTGTTCGAAGCTTGAACTGGTCATCATATCTCTCAACGACTGTTGCAATGGTCGGAAAAACACTTGTGTTCATCCGAAAGCGTCGGTGAAAGTACTTCTCCAGAGAGGTTGGGTTTGGATCAAAGTAATCCCTCATGATCTTGGCATGCCCCTCCGCTCTATCATGGTTGATGGGTATGCGGCCAAATTGTGATCCTCTCCTCGGCCGCCGAACATCATCATTTTCTTGCTTAAAACGGTGTTAAGGCCATGGTCGTCTTCTTGCTCCTCTTCAGACGACGATGAATCCTCTGTTGGGGAACGTAGCAGAAATTCAAAATTTTCCTACGTGTCACCAAGATCTATCTATGGAGAAACTAGCAACGAGGGGAAGAGAGTGCATCTACATACCCTTGTAGATCGCTAAGCGGAAGCGTTCAAGAGAACGGGGTTGAAGGAGTCGTACTCGTCGTGATTCAAATCACCGGAGATCCTAGTGCCGAACGGACGGCACCTCCGCGTTCAACACACGTGACAGCCGGTGACGTCTCCCATGCCTTAATCCAGCAAGGAGAGAGGGAGAGGTTGAGGAAGACTCCATCCAGCAGCAGCACAACGGCGTGGTGGTGGTGGAGGAGCGTGGCAATCCCGCAGGGCTTCGCCAAGCACCAAGGGAGAGGAGGAAGAGGAGAGGCAGGGCTGCACCAAGAGGGAGAGGTTCTCGTGTGTTATGGGCAGCCCCCAGGGCCTCATATATATAGGGGAAGGGGAGGGCTGCGCCCCCTCTAGGGTTTCCACCCCCTAGGGGTGGCGGCCAGCCCTAGATGGGATCAAGGGGGGCGGCCAAGAGGGAGGGAGAGGAGGCGCCACTAGATGGGCCTTAGGGCCCATCTCGACTAGGGTTTGCCCCTCCCACCCATCCTGCGCTTGGGCCCCTTGTGGGCGCACCAGCCCCTTGGGGCTGGTTCCTCCACACTTGGCCCACGCAACCTTCTGGGGTAGGTGGCCCCACTTGGCGGACCCAGGACCCTCCGGTGGTCCCAGACATTACCGATATCGCCTCAAACTTTTCCTGTTACCAAAACAGGACTTCCCATATATAAATCTTTACCTCCGGACCATTCCGAACTCCTCGTGACGTCCGGGATCTCATCCGGACTCAACAACATTCGGTAACCACATACAAGCTTCCTATATAACCCTAGCGCCACCGAACCTTATGTGTAGACCCTACGGGTTCGGGAGACAAGCGACATGACCGAGACGTTCTCCGGTCAATAACCAACAGCGGATCTGGATACCCATGTTGGCTCCCACATGTTCCGCGATGATCTCATCGGATGAACCACGATGTCAAGGACTCAATCAATCCCGTATTCAATTCCCTTCGTCTAGCGGTATTGTACTTGCCCGAGATTCGATCGTCGGTATCCCGATACCTTGTTCAATCTCGTTACGGGCAAGTCTCTTTACTCGTTCCGTAACACATCATCCCGTGATCAACCCCTTGGTCACATTGTGCACATTATGATGATGTCCTACCGAGTGGGCCCAGAGATACCTCTCCGTTTACACGGAGTGACAAATCCAGCCTCGATCCGTGTCAACCCAATGGTCACTTTCGGAGATACCGTAGTGCACCTTTATAGTCACCCGATTCACGTTGTGACGCTTGATACACCCAAAGCACTCCTACGGTATCCGGAATTGCACGATCTCATGGTCTAAGGAAAAGATACTTGACATTAGAAAAGCTTTAGCATACTGAACTACACGATCTTTGTGCTAGGCTTAGGATTGGGTCTTGTCCATCACATCATTCTCCTAATAATGTGATCCCGTTATCAATGACATCCAATGTCCATGGTCAGGAAACCGTAACCATCTATTGATCAACGAGCTAGTCAACTAGAGGCTTACTAGGGACATGGTGTTGTCTATGTATCCACACATGTATTTGAGTTTCCTATCAATACAATTATAGCATGGATAATAAACGATTATCATGAACAAGGAAATATAATAATAATAACTAATTTATTATTGCCTCTAGGGCATATTTCCAACAGTCTCCCACTTGCACTAGAGTCAATAATCTAGTTCACATCGTCATGTGATTAACACTGATAGGTCACATCGCCATGTGACCAACACCCAAAGAGTTTACTAGTGTCTTAAACTAGTTTCACATCACCATGTGATTAAGTCTCAGTGAGTTCTGGGGTTTGATCATGTTTTGCTTGTGAGAGAGGTTTTAGTCAAAGGGTCTGAACCTTTCAGATCCGTGTGTACTTCGCAATTCTCTATGTCATATTGTAAATGCTGCTTCCACGCTCCACTTGGATCTATTCCAAATGGTTGCTCCACTATACGTATCCGGTTTGCTACTTAGAGTCACTCGGATAGGTGTTAAAGCTTGCATCGACGTAACCCTTTACGCGGAACTCTTTATCACCTCCATAATCGAGAAACATGTCCTTTTTTACTCCAAGGACAATTTTGACCGCTGTCCAATGATCCCCATTCCTGGATCATTCTTGTACCCTTGATGACTCATGGCAAGGCACACTTCAGTGCGGTACACAAAGATAGCATACCGTAGAGCCTACGTCTAAGGCACAGGGGACGACCTTCGTCCTTTCTCTCTGTTCTGCCGTGGTCGAGCTTTAAGTCTCAACTTCATACCTTACATCTCAGGCAAGAACTTCTTCTTTGACTGATCCATCTTGAACACCTTCAAGATCATGTCAAGGTATGTGCTCATTTGAAAGTATTATTAAGCATTTTTGATCTATCCTTATAGATCTCGATGCTCAATGTTCAAATAGCTTAATCCAGGTTTTCTATTGAAAAACATCTTTCAAATAACCCTATATGCTTTCCAGAATGCTACATCATTTCGATCATCCATATGTCAACAACATATACTCATCGAAATTCTATAGTGCTCCCACTCACTTCTTTGGAAATACAAGTTTCTCATAAACTTTGTATAAACCCAAAATCTTTGATCATCTCATCAAAGTGCACATTCCAACTCCGAGATGCTTACTCCAGTCCTTAGAAGGATCGCTGGAGCTAGCATACCTTTTAGCATCCTTAGGATCGACAAAACTTTTCTGATTGTATCACATACAACCTTTCCTTACGTGAAGGTAAGGAAACTCGTCTTGACATCCATCTGCCAGATTTCATAAATGTAGCTTGTGCTAACATGATTCCGACGGACTTAAGCATCGCTACGGATGAGAAAATCTCATCGTAGTCAACTCCTTGAACTTGTGAAAAACTCTTTGCCACAAGTCTAGCTTCATAGAAGGTGACATTACCGTCCATGTCCGTCTTCTTCTTAAAGACCCATTTATTTCAATGGCTTGCCGATCATCGGGCAAGTCCACCAAAGTCCATACATGGATCCTATCTCAGATTTCATGGTTTCTAACCATTTGTCGGAATTTGGGCCCACCATCGCTTCCCCATAGCTCGTAGGTTTATCAAGACAGGATCACCGTACCACTCTGAAGTAGTACGCATCCTTGTCAACCTACGATGTACGGTAGTGACTTGATCGGAAACTTCATGATCACTATCATAAGCTTCTACTTCAATTGGTGTAGGTGCCACGGGAACAACTTCCTGTGCCCTGCTACACACTAGTTGAAGTGACGGTTCAATAACCTCATCAAGTCTCCACCATCCTCCCACTCAACTTTCCGAGACGAACTTTTCCTCGAGAAAGGACCCGATTTAAGAAACAATCCCTATTGCTTCCGGATCTGAATTAGGAGGTATACCCAACCGTTTTGGGTGTCCTATGAAGATGCATTTGATCCGCTTTGGGTTCGAGCTTATCAACCTGAAACTTTTCACATAAGCGTCGCAGCCCCAAACTTTTAAGAAATGACAGCTTAGGTTTCTCTAAACCATAGTTCATACGGTGTCATCTCAACGGAATTACGTGGTGCCCTATTAAAGTGAGTGCGGTTGTCTCTAATGCCTAACCCATGAACGATAGTGGTGATTCGATAAGAGACATCATGGTACGCACCATATCCAATAGGTTGCAACTATGATGTTCGGACACACCATCACACTATGGTGTTCCAGGCGGTATTAATTGTGAAACAATTTGCACAATGTCTTAATTGTGTGCCAAAACTCGTAACTCAGATATTCATCTCTATGATCATATCATAGATATTCTATCCTCTTGTCACGATGATCTTCAACTTCACTCTGAAATTACTTGAACCATTCAATAATTCAGACTGTGCTTCATCAAGTAAATATACTCAATATCTACTCGAATCATCTCGTGAAGTCGAACATAACGATATTCATCTGATGCCTCAGCACTCATTGGACTGCACACATCAAAATGTGTTACTTCCAACAAGTTGCTATCTTGTTCCATCTTATCAAACCGAGGCTTTTCAGTCATCTTGCCCATGTGGTATGTTTTATGATCTCAAGTGATTCAAAATCAAGTGAGTCCAAACGATCCATCTGCATGGAGTTTCTTCATGCGTATACACCAATAGACATGGTTCACATGTCTCAAACTTTTCAAAAACGAGTGAGTCCAAAGATCCATCAACATGGAGCTTCTTCATGTGTTTTACACCAATATGACTTACATGGCAGTGCCACAAGTAAGTGGTACTATCATTACTATCTTATACCTTTGGCATGAAAATGTGTATCACTACGATCGAGATTCAATAAACCATTCCTTTAGGTGCAAGACCATTGAAGGTATTTATTCAAATAAACAGAGTAACCATTATTCTCCTTAAATGAATAACCGTAATGCAATAGACATAATCCAATCATGTCTATGCTCAACGCAAACACCAAATGACAATTATTCAGGTTTAATACTAATCTTGATGGTAGAGGGAGCGTGTGATGTTTGATCACATCAAACTTGGAAACACTTCCAACACATATCGTCAGCTCACCTTTAGCTAGTCTCCGTTTATTCCGTAGCTTTTATTTCGAGTTACTAACACTTAGCAACCGAACCGGTATCTAATACCCAGGTGCTACTAGGAGTACTAGTAAAGTACACATCTTATATTTACTAATTGGAGGCACCATTAAAGCCTTCTCATTGATCCACATCTTCAGAATTAATTACACCGTTGGATTAAATAATTAACGCCAGAGATAGAAAGAAAACTTACGTAACACAAAGAGTCCAGAAAAAGGCTCATGACACGTTCAACATTGAGATAGAAAGAAAAATTACGTAACACAAAGAGTCCAGAAAAAGGCTCATGACACGTTCAACATTGCTGCAATAGAAAGACAGCATCCATCGTTGCCTTAAAAAAAGATTCCATCCTTCCGTAAAAACTCTAGCAATGTAAAGGAGAAAAGATAACATCTTCTCCCGTGAAGCCAATAAAAAATATCCACCGGTTCAAATAAAAGGATATTCACGTTGGTAAGTTGAGATTTTTTCTCCCTCAGCAAATATGCTGAACGTAATAAGTGATTTAAGCCGAAATTGATAAGTCAAAAAAAGCAAGTCCATAATGAGCACTTTAGCATGTGTTTGCACGCTAATATTAGGGAGTCCATGTATTGTACGATTTGTCATTCCGCCAGAAAAAAATAGATATGCTACAAGATATAGGTGATATAAGTCCAACACATGGTAAGTTAAAACGCATGTTCAAGAGTCCATCTACGTTACAATTCATAAGACATATGTGAAGTCCAAGGTTTTATTTAAGATAAAACCTCCCACGTGATAGAACAAAGAATAATACTCTTGCATGCATGTACGTTCGTGTAAAGGCAATACAAGGGCCCATGCAAAAATAATAATAAGGGCAACGTGTATGGTCATCTTTTTAGCATCGTACGATCAAAGTCACAGACATACACAAGTAATATACTCACCCTCCTATGAACACATGCATGCACACCCTACCCCAGTGAGCACCTTCGATAAACTAAGCCAGCATATAATCTTCAGATTGACGAAGTCGTCACAGATGCCTTAGTTGTTGACGAGAACGCCTCCTCGCACTGGACGCACATCTCTGGAAGGTCCGAAATAAATCCAGGAAAATGCGACCACCAATATCAAGTATAGGACATGTACCCTGGTGGGCCGGAGATACCACTGTCCTCCTAACCATCCAACCGCAGATTGGTTCACCGTGTACGGCCATTGAAACATGGTTTAAAAAAAAACATATAAGGGTGCCCTCCTATAATGGCAAACATGATTAATTCACCAACCAGCTATTGCATCACCGGGATGTATTATGTGCATATATCGAAACAAAGAATGGACACATAGAAAGTGGTGCAGGTTTGATCGCACAAGAGAGCACTACAATTTTTTTAAGGAATTTAATTTTATTCATGGTTTGAGGAATTTAGTATGTAAATTCAGATTTCACAAAAGATTCTTTCAATCTTCTCAGTTTCCATGTCACGATGGATGATGCTCTAAAGGAGGTGCGTCGATGGTTCACCAATGGAGGGCAACTGAAACTTTTCCGGTTCCGTTACTCAATCCTATTTGCCGATGGATACTGCTTTGCCTAATGTGCATGCGGTTCGTGAATACATGATTCTTTGGAGGCACAGATTGCTAATACGTACTTACAGATATAGTATGTCTATGCATGTCTTTTTGTGTGATTATAACAAAGAAAATATTAGCCATTAAAACATGTGTAAATACATATATATATATATATATATATATATATATTACTATTTTAAAATAAATTGGATGTATCATGAACTACAAAGATCTCATGTAAACAAATATTGATGGCTAATATAAAAAAATCCATCCATGTGGCTCATAAAAGAATTTGTTTAAGAAATTGCCGCTTGAGGCAAGAACTTCTAATCTTAATAATTTATGGTATAATGAGAATATACAACAATCTATTTTTAACATGTATATTATTTGCTATGATATCACATATGTTGATAGAAAGCCGCGCATGCATGTGTCCATTAGTGTGTATATAGAAAAAGAGTATAATTCTATGGTGCTTCCATTTTCAAACGAAAGAAATACATATTTTTAGGTAGGATAAGAAAGGAAGATATATGCTAAAATAATCAAAGCAATGTACCTTCGTTGGACCTTACGTCCAACCAAGGTACACATGCATGTATTATTATAATAATCTACATCACAGTATTCATGCTATTGGATGCAAACAATCTAATCACAAAATAGTCGAAGCAATGTAGCTTCGCTTACACCCTATGTCCAACCAGGATACACATGCATGTGTTACAATAATGATCTACACCAACATATTCATATTACTGTTTGTAATTTTGAATTTTTACAAATTTTTATATTAGATATTAAATTTCCTAGCCCGTGCAGGTGCACGGGTTGACGACTAGTTAACATAATGTATATCCAATATACTTCTATTGACCTTGCCAGCCTTCTTATCTACCAAGTATCTAGGGTAATTCTGCTCCAGTGGCTGTTCCCCTTATCTCAGAAGCACTTAGTCTCGGGTTTGGGTTCGACCTTGGGTTTCTTCACTGGAGCAGCAACTGTTTTGCCGTTTCATGAAGTATCCCTTGTTGCCCTTGCCCTTCTTGGATTTAGTGGTTTTACCAACCATCAACAATTGATGCTCCTACTTGATTTCTACTTTCGCGGTGTCAAACATCGTGAATACCTCAAGGATCATCATATCTATCCCTGATATGTTATAGTTCATCACGAAGCTCTAGCAGCTTGGTGGCAATGACTATGGAGAAACATCACTATCTCATCTGGAAGATCAACTCCCACTCGATTCAAGTGATTGTTGCACTCAGACAATCTGAGCACAAGCTCAACGATTGAGCTTTTCTCCCTTAGTTTGCAGGCTAAGAAAATCGTCGAAGGTCTCATACCTTTTGACGTGGGCACGAGTCTGAAATCCCAATTTCAGCCCTCGAAACATCTCATATGTTCCGCAACGTTTCGAAAACGTCTTTGGTGCCTCTACTCTAAACCGTTCAACTGAACTATCACGTAGTTATCAAAACGTGTATGTCCGATGTTCGCAACATCTACAAACAACGTTTGGGGTTCAGCACACTGAGCAGTGCATTAAGGACATAAGCTTTCTACTGTCCGCATAATCGCTACTGCCAACTTTCAACTATATTTTCTCTAGGAACATATCTAAATAATGGAACTAAAGCGCGAGCTTTACGACATAATTTGCAAAAGGTCTTTTGACTATCTTATATTTACTAATTGGAGGCACCTTTCAAGTCTTCTCATTAATCCACATCATCAAAATTAATTACACCGTTGGATTGAAAAATTTACGTCCAAGATAAAAAGAGAACTTACGTAACACATATGGTCATGTGAACAAAAATATGGTATTTGAACACGTCCATCATTGTGAAACAAAAAAAACATCCATCTGTTCCTTAGAAAAAAAAGATAGACTCCTTCCATAACAAGTCGACCGGTAAAAAGGAAAAAAAGGATGGGATCTGATTGATGACACGTTAACCTCTATGCATAAAATCTCCCGCCAATTAAAAAAATAAATAAAATCTCTCCCTAACGAAAACATGTACCTCGGCTCATGCATGTTCAAGCCTTCTCAAATCCACACCTTCAAATTAATTCTACCGGTAAAAATTACATGCAAGATAATAAACACATATGGCCACATAAACAAAAAAATTTGCATCTGAACATGTCCAACGTTGTGAAACAACAAAAAAAAGTATTCATCCGTTTCTTAGAAAAAAAATACTAGCCTCCTTCTATAAGAACTCTACAAATAAAAAGGAAAAATAAATGGATCCAATTGATGACACATGAAACTCCATGCATAAAATCTTCTGCTGATTCAAAAAGTAAAGAAAATATCTCCTTAAAAAAAGGAAAACATCTATCACGACTCCAGCACATGGCCACATCTTTTAAGCCTTCTCACCAATCCACGTCATCATATTTTGCACCTTTTTTAAGGGGAAAATTAATTGGACCATTGAACTGTAAAATTTACATGCAAGGTAAGAAGAAAACTTGCCTAACACATATGGCCCCGTCCAAAAAATACTGGCATCCAACATTGTCAAAAAAAAAATCATTTCGTTCCTTAAAAAAGTTGCCTCCTTCCATAATAACAACTCTAAAAAGGCGGAAAAAACAGATCTTCGTCGGCCTGTACATCGCCAGCCTTTCAATTCTTTCTCATTAATCCACGGCATGAAATTAATTACACCATTCAATTGTAAAATTTAATTGCAAGATAAGAAGAAAACTTGCGCAACACATATGGCCCCGTCCAAAAAAGGACGTCCGACTTTGTGAAAGAAATCATCAATCCGTTCCTAAAAAAACTCTTCCCATAATAATTCTACGGATAAAAAGGAAAACAAGAAGGGATCCGATTATATCCCGTGACACACCTTAAATAAAATATTCTAGCGATTAGAAAAAAAGGAAACACATCTCTCCCGCAAAACACACACACACACACACACAATCCATCGGCTCCTGTACATGGCCGCTGAGTCCAGCTCCCTTTCAATCCTACTTCTTCTCCTACCTATGGCCGGTGGTGGCAATTAGTCTCATCGAAGTACCGCAAAGGAACCCGACGAGCGATGACGAGCAACCAACTGCGATCCTAGGCGGCAATCAATCTTCCTCATTGTCGCCAGTGTCTCTGCGTCTCCCTCTATCCACCCCCGGTTTCAAAGTACACCGACACTTCTGATATACAAAGGCTAACTATGAAGTACAGCCTCTAACATTTTCTTCCTGGCTTCATGTTCCGTGATAATGGTCGATGCAGCGTAAGTTGAGGTGCACCTATGGTGGTCTACAGTTGATCATGCCGCTTTGGTAATTGTTAAACTGCCCGTTGGAGAATATACAGTTGATAGGAAGCACATCGATTTATCTTCCGATGTCGTCCAGTTCATCATTGGTTGTCAAACTCCATAGGCAACTAAAACGTATCATGAAATTTGTTGAATGTGCTACTTGCTTTTTAGCACTTTGGACTCATGAAAAAGCCAAGCGTCTGATCAAGATAAAAAATTGTAATGTACTTTCCTATCCATGAGCACACTTCACCTGATTATGCTGTAGAGGAGCGAACCAGATTCCACTGCATCCGGTGTCGCCATGTGCAACGTAGTGCTGCCATCATGCATACGTGCTGAATCATCTGGGCTGTCGATTGGTATTATGCATGGACATAAATATGATAATTTTTTAGAGATATACTACCTTTCCTGACATGCATGCGATTGGTGAATTGCATGAACTAACATGTATTTGTACGTGTAGATTGCTAATATGTATCTGCATTTATAGTACGTCTATGCATCTCTTTATTTGGCCTTAGAACAAAAAGAAAATCAGTTAAATATCTTTAAATGCATATAAATTACTGAAGTAACAAAATAATATGGATGTATCATGCGCCACAAAATTATCATATAAACACATGATTATCTATGCAATATAGATATGCATAAGCTAGAAATTATTTAAAAAGTCCATCCACATTAATCATAAAAGTATTTCTTTAAAGATTTGTTGGTAGACACAAGAACTCAACATCTGAATAATCTATGGTGCTTATAGTAATGAGAATATATTCCCTCCGGTCTTTTTTACTCCACGTATAAGATTTGTGTCAAGCCTACTTTGCAAAGTTTGAACAAATTTATGTTAAAAAATATCAAAATCTATAATACCAAATATATAATATGGAATTACATTTCATAATGAATCTAAAGATAGTGATTAGTATTGTGAATATTGATTCTTTTTTCTATAACTTTGTTCAAATTAAAGATAGTTTGACTTCACACAAAACTTATATGCAGACCAAAAAGGACCGAAGGGAGTACAAATAACTCCTTTTCATATATTTATACTATTTGCTGATATCAAGTATGTTGATAGAAAACCAATCAGGCATGTTTCCATTGTTGTGTATAGATACAGACTCTCCATAATTCTATAATGCTTCCGTGGCAAAAAAGATGATATAATCTTCTTTAGGTAGGTTAATAAAGGAAGATATTTTTTGAAACTTATAAATCATGAATACATGATACATGCATGCAACAATGTTTGCATTTATAACCAAGCTTTATGCAAACATAACAGATATGCCCTTATATAAAGTTTGTAAGGTAGCACATGCATATTTTGAAATATCATCTATGAATCTGTTGGTGTTCACCATTGCACCATGACAATATTGATACCATTGTCACACAATTGGACGCAAACAATCTAATCACAAAACAGTACGAAGCAATGTAATATTCATGAACCCTATGTCCAACAAAGATAAACATGCATGTGTAACAATCATAACGATATCAAAATATTCATACTATTGTCCGACATTTGTAGTTCGTAACAAAGTTGTTGTATCTAATATGGAAAGTTCTAGCCCGTGCAGGTGCACGGGTTGACGACTAGTGTTCAGGATAATTAAGTTCATCTTATGAACTCCCACTCAGATAAACATCCCTCTGGTTATCTAAGTGATTACATGATCCGAATCAACTAGGCCGTGTCCGATCAACACGTGAGACGGATTAGTCATCATCGGTGAACATCTTCATGTTGATCGTATCTACCATACGACTCATGCTCGACCTTTCGGTCTCCGTGTTCCGAGGCCATGTCTTCACATGCTAGGCTCGCAAGTTAACCCTAAGTGTTTCTGCGTGTAAATCTTGCTTACACCCGTTGTATGTGAACGTAAGAATCCATCACACCCGATTAACACGTGGTGCTTAGAAGCGACGAACTGTAGCAACGGTGCACAGTTAGGGGAGAACACTTCTTGAAATTTGTGTAAGGGATCATCTTATTTACTACCGTCGTTCTAAGTAAACAAGATGCATAAACATAATAAACATCACATGCAATTATATAGTAGTGACATGATATGGCCAATATCATATTGCTCCTTTTGATCTCCATCTTCGGGGCTCCATGATCATCATTGTCACCGGCATGACACCATGATCTCCATCATCATGATCTCCATCATCGTGTCTCCATGAAGTTGTCTCGCCAACTTATTACTTCTACTACTATGGCTACCGGTTAGCAATAAAGTAAAGTAATTACATGGCGTTGTTCAATGACACGCAGGTCATACAATAAATAAAGACAACTCCTATGGCTCCTGCCGGTTGTCATATTCATCGACATGCAAGTCGTGAATCCTATTACAAGAACATGATCAATCTCATACATCACATATCATTCATCACATTCTTCTTGGCCATATCACATCACACAGCATACCCTGCAAAAACAAGTTAGACGTCCTCTAATTGTTGTTTGCATGTTTTACGTGGCTGCTATGGGTTTCTAGCAAGAACGTTTCTTACCTACGCAAAACCACAACGTGATATGCCAATTGCTATTTACCCTTCATAAGGACCCTTTTCATCGAATCCGTTCCGACTAAAGTGGAGAGATCGGCACCGCTAGCCACCTTATGCACCAAGTGCATGTCGATCGAACCTGTCTCACGTGGAGTACGTGTAAGGTCGGTCCGGGCCGCTTCATCCCACAATACCGTCGAAACAAGATTGGACTAGTAACGGTAAGCATATTGAACAAAATCAACGCCCACAACTACTTTGTGTTCTACTCGTGCAAAGAATCTACGCAATAGACCTAGCTCATGATGCCACTGTTGGGGAACGTAGCAGAAATTCAAAATTTTCCTACGTGTCACCAAGATCTATCTATGGAGAAACTAGCAACGAGGGGAAGAGAGTGCATCTACATACCCTTGTAGATCGCTAAGCGGAAGCGTTCAAGAGAACGGGGTTGAAGGAGTCGTACTCGTCGTGATTCAAATCACCGGAGATCCTAGTGCCGAACGGACGGCACCTCCGCGTTCAACACACGTACATCCCGGTGACGTCTCCCATGCCTTGATCCAGCAAGGAGAGAGGGAGAGGTTGAGAAGACTCCATCCAGCAGCAGCACAATGGCGTGGTGGTGGTGGAGGCGTGGCATCCCAGCAGGCTTCGCCAAGCACCAAGGGAGAGGAGGAAGAGGAGAGGGGGCTGCACCAAGAGGAGAGGTTCTCGTGTGTTATGGGCAGCCCCTGTGGCCTCATATATATAGGGAAGGGAGGGCTGCGCCCCTCTAGGGTTTCCACCCCTAGGGGTGGCGGCCAGCCCTAGATGGGATCAAGGGGCGGCCAAGAGGGAGGGAGAGGAGGCGCCACTAGATGGGCCTTAGGGCCCATCTCGACTAGGGTTTGCCCCTCCCACCCATCCTGCGCTTGGGCCCCTTGTGGGGCGCACCAGCCCCTTGGGGCTGGTTCCTCCCACACTTGGCCCACGCAACCTTCTCGGGGTAGGTAGCCCCACTTGGTGGACCCAGGACCTCCCGTGGTCCCAGACATTATCGATATCGCCTCAAACTTTTCCGGTTACCAAAACAGGACTTCCCATATATAAATCTTTACCTCCGGACCATTCCGAACTCCTCGTGACGTCCGGGATCTCATCCGGACTCGAACAACATTCGGTAACCACATACAAGCTTCCTATATAACCCTAGCGCCACCGAACCTTATGTGTAGACCCTACGGGTTCGGGAGACAAGCAGACATGACCGAGACGTTCTCCGGTCAATAACCAACAGCGGGATCTGGATACCCATGTTGGCTCCCACATGTTCCGCGATGATCTCATCGGATGAACCACGATGTCAAGGACTCAATCAATCCCGTATTCAATTCCCTTCGTCTAGCGGTATTGTACTTGCCCGAGATTCGATCGTCGGTATCCCGATACCTTGTTCAATCTCGTTACCGGCAAGTCTCTTTACTCGTTCCGTAACACATCATCCCGTGATCAACCCCTTGGTCACATTGTGCACATTATGATGATGTCCTACCGAGTGGGCCCAGAGATACCTCTCCGTCTACCGGAGTGACAAATCCCAGTCTCGATCCGTGTCAACCCAATGGTCACTTTCGAGATACCTGTAGTGCACCTTTATAGTCACCCAGTTACGTTGTGACGTTTGATACACCCAAAGCACTCCTACGGTATCCGGGAATTGCACGATCTCATGGTCTAAGGAAAAGATACTTGACATTAGAAAAGCTTTAGCATATGAACTACACGATCTTTGTGCTAGGCTTAGGATTGGGTCTTGTCCATCACATCATTCTCCTAATGATGTGATCCCGTTATCAATGACATCCAATGTCCATGGTCAGGAAACCGTAACCATCTATTGATCAACGAGCTAGTCAACTAGAGGCTTACTAGGGACATGGTGTTGTCTATGTATCCACACATGTATTTGAGTTTCCTATCAATACAATTATAGCATGGATAATAAACGATTATCATGAACAAGGAAATATAATAATAATAACTAATTTATTATTGCCTCTAGGGCATATTTCCAACATCCTCCAACGCCATCTTCCTCAAATTCTTCATCTACAATCCAAATAGTCTGGTTCAATCAAACGGCTCAGTTCAAAGAGCAACAAGAAAAAAAAATTCACCTAGGCAATTCTTCGAACAATTGTGTGTTGTAAATATGCCCTAGAGGCAATAATAAATTGGTTATTATCATATTTCCCTGTTCATGATAATCGTTTATTATCCAAGCTATAATTGTATTGATCGGAAACTGAGATACATGTGTGGATACATAGACAACAACATGTCCCTAGTGAGCCTCTATCGAACTAGCTCGTTGATAAAAGATGGATGTGGTTTCCTAGCCATGGACATGAGTTGTCATCTGATAACATGATCACATCATTAGGAGAATGATGTGATGGACAAGACCCAAACTATAAACGTAGCATATGATCGTGTCAAGTTTAGTGATATCATTTTCAGCAAGTCAAGTATATGTTCCTATGACCATGAGATCATGCAACTCACTGACACCGGAGGAGTACCTTGTGTGTACCAAACGTCGCAATGTATCTGAGTGACTATAAAGGTGCTCTACAGATATCTCCGAGGGTGTCTATTGAGTTGGCATGTATCAAGACTGGGATTTGTCTGTAACGCCCTGAAACCGACGCTTCAGTTGCCCTTCCATTTATTTTAGTTGTTGACGTGTGTTTATTATGTTTGTTGCATTATCATAATTGTTTTGCATATTTCATTCCTATATGTTATGCCATGATCATGTTGAGTGCCTTGTCATTTTTGCTTCTTGCATCATGTTCATCTTATATTATATTGCATTGCACCATCCTTGCTTTGTTCTATGCTTCATGATATTGCATATGTCATTTTTGTTGCATTTGCATCAGGAGCATCATCCCTTGATTTGCATCTTGAAATCTTGTTGTGTGATCTTCTGTGACCCCCCCCCCTTTTCTTCTGATCTCCACCTCACTCATGCAACATGCTCATACCAGCGACCATTCGTCAAGTTCATCCAAGTTTCTATTCCATTCAAACTTCTCCTTTCTTCTTTATTACATTTATTTTCGTGTGACATTTTTCCTGTCCAGAAAATGTTCCTTCTTTTCCTGCAAACCCGACACCTTGCCGTTAACCCCTCTGTCAACTTTCAGCTCATTTGAAGATGTTTTGGTTCGGTTTAAAAATGACTCAAGTTTGAATTAAATTCAAAGTTGAATTATTTTTCTGTCCTTAAAAATGCCCAAAGCAATTTATTCAAATTCTGCACAAATTCTGGACTCCAGGGATATTGTCATATCTCTCACAACACTCTCCTATCCCTCTGTGCATTTGCTCTTTTGTTTTTCTATTTTGAATAAATAGAAAACAATAGCAGCAGGAGCAGCGCAGCGCAGCAGCAGCCCGATCCAGTTTCAGCGCACCCGCAGCAGCCCACCTATCCCTCCAGATCCTTTTCCCCCTGAAATCCACATACCCCTCTCTCTCACACGTCCCACGTGGCCTATCTGGACCCACGCGTCAGTGGATGATCTGTAGCTCTCACCCACCTTTCTCCTACCTCTCACCTCTCCTTTACACGCACGCCATGGCCACCGTGGCCGAGCCGCTCGCCCGCGCCCCCTCTTTATAAGACCGCAGCCCCGCGCCCTAGGGTTTCCTCTCCCCCTCTCGCCGCCGCCACCCCTTTCCTTCCCTCTGTTTCTCCTTCTTCCTCAAGAAACAGAGGAGCAGAGAACCACCGAGCGCGCTCCACCGTCGGTTGCGAGGCCTCCTCGTGGTCTTCTTCGACTTCAAGCTAGGCTAGGAGCCAGAAGGGCCCAAGGGCGCCGCGATCTTCTTCCACGACGTCGTCTTCTTCCGCTTCATCGCCGCGGAACGCCAAGTTCCTCGACATCATCTTCATCATCTTCCTCTGCTTCACGGACCCGAGCGCCTCCGTCGATCATCGCGTCCTCGCCCTCGCTGCACTACATCTCCTGCGTCCTCATCTTGTCCTATGGGACCTAGGTGAGCAGCCGTTCCTCCCAGCCCCTCTCCGGTTCGATTCTGTCGTTGTGGCCGCCGATTCCGTCGCGTCAGAGGCCATGTCCGCCGTGGACGACCATGGCAGCGAGCCAAAGCTCGTGTTCTAGCCTCTGCTTGTCTCACCTGTGCATGCATCCACACTCAGCACTCACGCTCGCAGCACACACGCCATCTCGCTCACGAGCCCCGTTGCCCTGCTCACCCGCCGCTGTTGCTCCTGCCTCGCCTGACTGTGCGCCGCAGCCGAGAAGAGTTCCAGCTCGAAGCTCGAGCTCCGGCGTCCTTCCTCCGCTCCCTGCATGAACACGCGCACCCTCACCCATTTCCGCACCCCCGCCGGTGATCCGCTGCACCTGTAGCCGCTATTCTGCTCGTCGTCGTCGCCGGCAAGTTGCTGTTCGTCCATGGATCTAAGACCAGGCGGTTGCCCTCTTCAACTAGAGCTATGCACCTTCCCAATAACAAGCACTCAGCCAGCCCGACTGGTTAGCACGCAACACACACATCAGGAAGTCCTTTGTTCGAATCCTAGTTCCCCAATTTTTGCTCTGTTTTTCCTGTACTGTTGCACGCGCACACACACACTCAGCGCTCACTCGGGCCAAATCTTCCTGGGCCGCTGCAGGTTGCTGCAATCCGGCCCGTGCATATTTTTTTCCCAGTCTGAGTTTACCATTTTCCAATGCATTCTTATTTACAGAATTGCCACTGTTTTACTTTGTCTATAGCTAAATATGCATGCATCCAAACTAAACAAACTATATATACGACATGCTTAGAATTTCATCTAGTTTCATAATATGCCACTTTCATCCATGTTTAAAATGCTTAAAATGTTGTTTGTTTAAATTTTCTTAAATGCCATGCTAAAATGATTTATTGCATAACTAATTAACCGTAGCTCCATTTTAAATAAACTTTATATGTAAATGGGCTGGAAAAATGCCTAGTTTAACATGTTGCACTTCATTTTCCTGTTTAACGACATTAAAATTGTGTATAGGGCAGAACATTAGCAAATTCATAAATTGCATATGGGGATTTTTCGGAATTGTTGTTTGTTGTTCCGGCCTCATTTAAACTTGCCTAAATAGTTAGTTTACTTATGCTTCACCTCTTTCCATGTTTAACAACATTTAATATTGTTGGGTACAAAACCGAGAGAGAACTAAATAATTGATGTGGTGTTTCGTCAATATGCAACTCGTTGCATATTGAGCTCCACTTAACTTGTAGTATTGTATGTTGCACTTTGCCATGCCATGCCTCTTTAAACTGGACATGCATCATGTTTGGTGAGCATCATGCCTTTGTTAGGTAACGTAGTAATTTCAAAAATTTTCCTACGATCACGCAAGATCATCGAGATGGCATAGCAACGAGAGGGGAGAGTGTCCGTCCACGTACCCTCGTAGACCGTAAGCGGAAGCGTTATAACAACGCGGTTGATGTAGTCGACGCCTTCACGATCCGACCGATCCAAGTACCGAACGTCGGCACCTCCGTGTTCAGCACACGCTCAGCTCGATGACGATCCCGGACTCGATCCAGCAAAGTGTCGGGATGAGTTTCGTCGACGACGGCGCAGGTGGCGATGTTGATGCTCCACCGACGCAGAGCTTCGCCTAAGCTCCGCGACGATATGACTTCTCCGGCGCAGGGCTTCGCCTAAGCTCCGCGACGATATGACCGAAGTGGAATATGGTGGAAGGGGGCACCGCACACGGCTAAGGAAAGATCCGTAGATCAACTTGTGTGTCTTGGGGTGCCCCTGCCCCGTTATATAAAGGAGACAAGGGGAGGTGGCGGCCCTATAGGAGGCGCGATTAAGGAGGAGTCCTACTCCCACCGGAGTAGGACTCCCCCTTCCTAGTTGGACTAGGATTGGAGGAGGGGAGAAGGGGAAGGCGCCCCCCTTCCTTGTCCTATTCGGACTAGAGGGGAGGGCGCAGCCCACCTTGGGCTGCCCTTCCTCTTCTCCTATGGCCCATTAAGGCCCATTGACCTCCGGGGTTCCGTAACCTCCCGTACTCGAGTAAAATCCTGATTTCACCCGAACACTTCCGATGTCCAAATGTAGGCTTCCAATATATCAATCTTTATGTCTCGACCATTTCGAGACTCCTCGTCATGTCCGTGATCACATCCGGGACTCCGAACAACCTTCGGTGCATCAATACTTATAAACTCATTATGAACTGTCATCGAAACGTTAAGCGTGCGGACCCTACGGGTTCGAGAACTATGTAGACATGACCTAGAACCATTCTCGGTCAATAACCAATAGCGGAACCTGGATGCCCATATTGGTTCCTACATATTCTACGAAGATCTTTATCGGTCAAACCGCACAACGACATACGTTGTTCCCTTTGTCATCGGTATGTTACTTACCCGAGATTCGATCGTCGGTATCCAATACCTAGTTCAATCTCGCTACGTAAGTCTCTTTACTCGTTCCGTAATACATCATCTCACAACTAACTCATTAGTTGTAATGCTTGCAAGGCTTAAGTGATGTGCATTACCGAGAAGGCCTGGAGATACCTCTCCGACAATCGGAGTGACAAAACCTAATCTCGAAATACGCCAACCCAACAAGTACCTTTGGAGACACCTGTAGTACTCCTTTATAATCACCCAGTTACGTTGTGACGTTTGGTAGTACCCAAAGTGTTCCTCCGGTAAACGGGAGTTGCATAATCTCATAGTTATAGGAACATGTATGAGTCATGAAGAAAGCATTAACATACTAAACGATCAACTGTTAAGCTAACGGAATGGGTCAAGTCAATCAGATCATTCAACTAATGATGTGACCTTGTTAATCAAATAACAACTCCTTGTTCATGGTTAGGAAACATAACCATCTTTGATTAACAAGCTAGTCAAGTAGAGGCATACTAGTGACATACTGTTTGTCTATATATTCACACATGTATTATGTTTCCGGTTAATACAATTCTAGCATGAATAATAAACATTTATCATGATATAAGGAAATAAATAATAACTTTATTATTGCCTCTAGGGCATATTTCCTTCAGTCTCCCACTTGCACTAGAGTCAATAATCTAGATCACATCACCATGTGATTAACATCGATAGTTCACATCATCATGTGATTAACACCCATAATTCACATCGCCATGTGACCAAGACCCAAAGGGTACTAAGGTGTGATCATGTTTTGCTTTGTGAGAGAATCTTAGTCAACGGGTCTGCCACATTCAGATCCGTATGTATTTTGCAAATCTCTATGTCAACAATGCTTTGCACGGAGCTACTCTAGCTAATTGCTCCCACTATCAATATGTATCTAGATCGAGACTTAAAGTCATCCAGATCGGTGTCAAAACTTGCATCGACGTAACCCTTTACGACCTAACCTTTTCCACTTCCATAATCGAGAAACATATCCTTATTCCACTAAGGATAATTTTGACCGCTGTCCATGATCTACTCCTAGATCACTATTGTATTCCCTTGCCAAACTCAGTGTAGGGTATACAATAGATCTGGTACACAGTATGGCATACTTTATAGAACCTATGGCCAAGGCATAGGGAATGACTTTCATTCTCATTCTATCTTCTGCCGTGGTCGGGTTTTGAGTCTTACTCAATTTCACACCTTGTAACACAGGCAAGAACTCTTTCTTTGACTGTTCCATTTTGAACTACTTCAAAATCTTGTCAAGGTATGTATTCATTGAAAAACTTATCAAGCGTCTTGATCTATCTCTATAGATCTTGATGCTCAATATGTAAGCAGCTTCACCGAGGTCCTTCTTTGAAAAACTCCTTTCAAATACTCCTTTATGCTTTGCAGAATAATTCTACATCATTTCCGATCAACAATATGTCATTCACATATACTTATCAGAAATGTTGTAGTGGTCCCACTCACTTTCTTGTAAATACAGGCTTCTCCAAAAGTCTGTATAAAACCATATGCTTTGATCACACTATCAAAGTGTTTATTCCAACTCCGAGATGCTTGCACCAGTCCATAGATGGATTGCTGAAGCTTGCACATTTTGTTAGCTCCTTTAGGATTGACAAAACCTTCTGGTTGCATCATATGCAACTCTTCTTTAATGAATCCATTAAGGAATGCTGTTTTGACATCCATTTGCCAGATTTCATAAAATGTGGCAATTGCTAACATGATTCGGACAGACTTAAGCATCGTTACGAGTGAGAAAATCTCATCATATTCAACATATTGAACTTGTCGAAAACCTTTTGCAACAAGTCGAGCTTTGTAGATAGTAACACTACTATCAGTGTCCGTCTTCCTCTTGAAGATCCATTTATTTAACATGGCTTGCTGATCATCGAGCAAGTCAATCAAAGTCCATACTTTGTTCTCATACATGGATCCTATCTCAGATTTCATGGCCTCAAGCCATTTCATGAATCTGGGCTCATCATCGCTTCCTCATAGTCCGTAGGTTCATCATGGTCCAGTAACATGACTTCCAGAACATGATTACCGTACCACTCTGTGCGGATCTTACTCGAAGACCCACGAGGTTTGGTAGCAACTTGATCTGAAGTTTCATGATCATCATCATTAACTTCCTCACTAATTGGTGTAGGAATCACTGGAACTGATTCATGTGATGAACTACTTTCCAATAAGGTAGAAGGTACAATTACCTCATCAAGTTCTACTTTCCTCCCACTCACTTCTTTCGAGAGAAACTTCTTCTCTAGAAAGGATCCATCTTAGCAACAAATATCTTGCTTTCGGATCTGTGATAGAAGGTGTACCCAATAGTTACCTTTGGGTATTCTATGAAGACGCATTTCTCCGATTTGGGTTCGAGTTTATCAGGTGAAAACTTTTTCACATAAGCATCACAACTCCAAACTTTAAGAAACGACAGCTTAGGTTTACTGCTAAACCATAGTTCATACGGTGTCATCTCAACGGATTTAGATGGTGCCCTATTAAACGTGAATGCAGCTGTCTTTAATGCATAACCCCAAAACGATAGTGGTAAATCGGTAAGATACATCATAGATCGCACCATATCAAAATAAAGTACGGTTACGACGCTCGGACACACCATAATGTTGTGGTGTTCCGGTGGCGTGAGCTGTGAAACTATTCCACATTGTTTTCATTGAAGACCAAACTCAGAACTCAAATATTCATCTCCACGATCAGATCGCAGAAACTTTATTTTCTTGTTGCGATGATTTTCCACTTCACTCTGAAATTCTTTGAACCTTTCAACTATTTCAGACTTATGTTTCATCAAGTAGATATACCCATATCTACTCAAATCATCTTGTGAAGGTCGAAAAATAACGATACTTGCCACGAGCATCAACATTCATTGGATCGCATACATCGGTTTGTATTATTTCCAATAAGTCAAGAGCTTGTTCCATTGTTCCGAGAACGGAGTTTTAGTCATCTTGCCCAAAAGGCACGGTTCGCAAGCATCAAATGATTCATAATCAAGTGATTCCAAAAGTCCATCAGCATGGAGTTTTCTTCATGCGCTTTACACCAATATGACCTAAACGGCAGTGCCACAAATAAGTTGCACTATCATTATTAACTTTGCATCTTTTGGTTTCAATATTATGAATATGTGTATCACTGTGATCGAGATCCAATGAACCATTTTCATTGGGTGTGTAACCATGTAAGGTTTTATTCATGTAAACAGAACAACAATTTATTCTCTTACTTAAATGAATAACCGTATTGTAATAAACATGATCAAATCATATTTATGCTCAACACCAAATAACACTTATTTAGGTTCCACACTAATCCCGAAAGTATAGGGAGTGTGCGATGATGATCATATCAATCTTGGAACTTCTTCCAACACTCATCGTCACTTCCCCTTCAACTAGTCTCTGTTTATTCTGTAACTCCTGTTTTGAGTTACTAATCTTAGCAACCGAACGAGTATCAAATACTCAGGGGCTACTATAAACACTAGTAAGGCACACATCAATAACCTGTATATCAAATATACCTTTGTTCACTTTGCCATCCCTCTTATCCGCCAAATACTTGGGGTAGTTCCGCTTCCAGTGACCAGTTCCATTGTAGCAAAAGCACTTAGTCTCAGGCTTAGATCCAGACTTGGGCTTCTTCACTCGAGCAGCAACTTGCTTGCCGCTCTTCTTGAAGTTCCCTTCTTCCCTTTGCCCTTTCCTTGAGACTAGTGGTCTTGTCAACCATCAACACTTGATGTTTTTCTTGATTTCTACCTTCGCGATTTTAGCATCGCGAAGAGCTTGGGAATTGTTTTCGCCATCCCTTGCATATTATAGTTCATCACGAAGTTCTAGTAACTTTAGTGACGGTGACTAGAGAATTCTGTCAATCACTATCTTATCTGGAAGATTAACTCCCACTTGATTCAAGCGATTGAAGTACTCAGATAATCTGAGCACATGCTCACTAGTTGAGCGATTCTCCTCCATCTTTTAGCTATAGAACTTGTTGGAGACTTCATATCTCTCAACTCGGTATTTGCTTGAAATATTAACTTCAATTCCTGGAACATCTCATATGGTCCATGACGCTCAAAACGCCTTTGAAGTCCCGATTCTAAGCCGTTTAAGCATGGTGCACTAAACTATCAAGTAGTCATCATATTGAGCTAGCCAAACGCTCATAACGCCTCGTGCATCTGCTCCTGCAATAGGTCTGTCACCTAGCGGTGCATCAAGGACAAAATTCTCCACATGCAGCAATGAGGATAAACCTCGATCACGGATCTAATCCGCAATATTGCTACTAACATTTTTCAATACAATTTTCTCTAGGAACACATATAAAAAACACAAGGAAGCAACAATGTGAGCTATTGATCTACAACATAATCTGCAAAATACTACCAGGACTAAGTTCATGATAAATTTAAGTTCAATTAATCATATTACTTAAGAACTCCCACTTAGACAGACATCTCTCTAGTCATCTAAGTGATCACGTGATCCAAATCAACTAAACCATAACCGATCATCACGTGAGATGGAGTAGTTTTCAATGGTGAACATCTTATGTTGATCATATCTACTATATGATTCACGCTCGACCTTTCGGTCTCCGTGTTCCGAGGCCATATCTGCATATGCTAGGCTCGTCAAGTATAACCTGAGTATTCTGCGTGTGCAAAACTGGCTTACACCCGTTGTAGATGAACGTAGAGCTTATCACACCCGATCATCACGTGGTGTCTCGGCACGACGAACTTTGGCAACGGTGCATACTCAGGGAGAACACTACTTGATAATTTTAGTGAGAGATCATCTTATAATGCTACCGTCAATCAAAGCAAGATAAGATGCATAAAGGATAAACATCACATGCAATCAATATAAGTGATATGATATGGCCATCATCATCTTGTGCTTGTGATCTCCATCTCGAAGCACCGCCATGATCACCATCGCCACCGGCGCGACACCTTGATCTCCATCGTAGCATCGTTGTCGTCTCGCCAACTATTGCTTCTACGACTATCGCTACCGCTTAGTGATAAAGTAAAGCAATTACATGGCGTTTGCATTTCATACAATAAAGCGACAACCATATGGCTCCTGCCAGTTGCCGATAACTCGGTTACAAAACATGATCATCTCATACAATAAAATATAGCATCACGTCTTGACCATATCACATCACAACATGCCCTGCAAAACAAGTTAGACATCCTCTACTTTGTTGTTGCAAGTTTTACGTGGCTGCTACGGGCTGAGCAAGAACCGTTCTTACCTCGCATCAAAACCACAACGATATTTCGTCAAATAGACTCCGTTTTAACCTTCTCAAGGACCGGGCGAGCCACACTCGGTTCAACTAAAGTGAGAGAGACAGACACCCGCCACCACCTTTAAGCAACGAGTGCTCACAGCGGTGAAACCAGTCTCGCGTAAGCGTCTGGCGTAATGTCGGTCCGGGCCGCTTCATCTCACAATACCGCTGAACCAAAGTATGACATGCTGGTAGGTAGTATGACTTGTATCGCCCACAACTCACTTGTGTTCTACTCGTGCATATGACATCAACGCATAAAACCAGGCTCGGATGCCACTTTGTTAGGTAACGAGTAATTTCAAAATTTTCCTACGATCACGCAAGATCATCGAGATGGCATAGCAACGAGAGGGAGAGTGTCCGTCCACGCACCCTCGTGAGACCGTAAGCGAAGCGCTATAACAACGCTGTTGATGTAGTCGTGCGCCTTCACGATCCGACCGATCCAAGTACCGAACGTCACGGCACCTCCGTGTTCAGCACACGCTCAGCTCGATGACGATCCCGGACTCCGATCCAGCAAAGTGTCGGGATGAGTTTCACAAGACGACGGCGGCGTGGTGACGATGTTGATGCTCCACCGACGCAGAGCTTCGCCTAAGCTCCGCGACGATATGACTTCTCCGCGCGAGGCTTCGCCTAAGCTCATGACGATATGACCGAAGTGGAATATGGTGGAAGGGGCACCGACACGGCTAAGGAAAGATCCGTAGATCAACTTGTGTGTCTTGGGGTGCCCCTGCCCCGTATATAAAGGAGACAAGGGGAGGTGGCGGCCCTATAGGAGGCGCACAAGGAGGAGTCCTACTCCCACCGGAGTAGGACTCCCCCCTAGTTGGACTAGGATTGGAGGAGGAGAGAGGGGAAGGCGCCCCCTTCCTTGTCCTATTCGGACTAGAGGGGGGAGGGGGGCGCGCAGCCCACCATGGGCTGCCCATCCTCTTCTCCTATGGCCCATTAAGGCCCATTGACCTCCCGGGGTTCCGTAACCTCCGGTACTCGATAAAATCCTGATTTCACCCGGAACACTTCCGATGTCCAAATGTAGGCTTCCAATATATCAATCTTTATGTCTCGACCATTTCGAGACTCCTCGTCATGTCCGTGATCACATCCGGGACTCCGAACAACCTTCGGTGCATCAATACTTATAAACTCATTATGAACTGTCATCGAAACGTTAAGCGTGCGGACCCTACGGGTTCGAGAACTATGTAGACATAACCTAGAACCATTCTCGGTCAATAACCAATAGCGGAACCTGGATGCCCATATTGGTTCCTACATATTCTACGAAGATCTTTATCGGTCAAACCGCACAACGACATACGTTGTTCCCTTTGTCATCGGTATGTTACTTACCCGAGATTCGATCGTCGGTATCCAATACCTAGTTCAATCTCGTTACCGGTAAGTCTCTTTACTCGTTCCGTAATACATCATCTCACAACTAACTCATTAGTTGTAATGCTTGCAAGGCTTAAGTGATGTGCATTACCGAGAAGGCCTGGAGATACCTCTCCGACAATCGGAGTGACAAAACCTAATCTCAAATCGCCAACCCAACAAGTACCTTTGGAGACACCTGTAGTACTCCTTTATAATCACCCGATTCGTTGTGACGTTTGGTAGTACCAAAGTGTTCCTCCGTAAACGGAGTTGCATAATCTCATAGTTATAGGAACATGTATGAGTCATGAAGAAAGCATTAACATACTAAACGATCAACTGTTAAGCTAACGGAATGGGTCAAGTCAATCAGATCATTCAACTAATGATGTGACCTTGTTAATCAAATAACAACTCCTTGTTCATGGTTAGGAAACATAACCATCTTTGATTAACAAGCTAGTCAAGTAGAGGCATACTAGTGACATACTGTTTGTCTATATATTCACACATGTATTATGTTTCCGGTTAATACAATTCTAGCATGAATAATAAACATTTATCATGATATAAGGAAATAAATAATAACTTTATTATTGCCTCTAGGGCATATTTCCTTCAGCCTTGTCTATGTGTTGTGTGTTTACCTTGTTGTTTGCTTCTTTCCGGTTGTGCTCCTTCTCGTTAGTTCCTATTTCGTTGCGATCGTGAGGATTCGTTCGTCTACGCTTGGTTCGTCTTCATCCGTTCATCTTCTTCATGGACTCGTTCTTCTTCCTAGCGGGATTTCAGGCAAGATGGCCGTCACCTTGGATCTCACTACTATCATTGCTATGCTAGTTGTTTTGTTCTATCGTTATGTTGCGCTTCCTATCACTTGTTCTTCAAGCCTTCCCAAATTGCCATGTCAACCTCTAACCTTTTCACGCTTCCTAGCAAACCGTTGCTTGGCTATGTTACCGCTGTTGCTCAGCCCCTCTTATAGCGTTGTTAGTTGCAGGTGAAGTTGAAGATTGCTCCATGGTGGACAGGATTATGTTGGGATATCACAATATCTCTTATTTAATTAATGCATCTATATACTTGGTAAAGGGTGGAAGGCTCGACCTTATGCCTGGTGTTTTGTTCCACTCTTGCCGCCCTAGTTTCCGCCATATCGGTATTATGTTCCCGGATTTTGCGTTCCTAACGCGGTTGGGTGATTTATGGGACCCCCTTGACAGTTCGCTTTGAATAAAACTCCTCCAGCAAGGCCCAACCTTGGTTTTACCATTTGCCTCACCACCACCTACTTTTCCCTTGGGAGTCGCTCTCTTGAGGGTCATCTTTATTCAGCCCCCCCTGGCCAATGCTGCTCCAAGTGTTGGTCCGAACTAGAGACACTTGCAGCGCCACCTTGGGGAAACTTGAGGTCTGGTTTTAGTTGTACGTAGTGTTCATCCGGTGTTGCCCTGAGAACGAGATATGTGCAGCTCCTATTGGGATGTCGGCGCATCGGGCGGTCTTGCTGGACTTGTTTTACCATTGTCGAAATGTCTTGTAAACCGGGATTCCGAGACTGATCGGGTCTTCCTGGGAGAAGGAATATCCTTCATTGACCGTGAGAGCTTGTGATGGGCTAAGTTGGGACACCCCTGCAGGGTATAAACTTTCGAGAGCCGTGCCCGCGGTTATGTGGCAGATGGGAATTTGTTAATGTCCGGTTGTAGATAACTTGACACCAGATTCTAATTAAAACGCATCAACCGCGTGTGTAGCCGTGATGGTCTCTTTTCGACGGAGTCCGGGAAGTGAACACGGTTTTGACTTATGTTTGACGTAAGTAGGAGTTTAGGATCACCTCTTGATCATTGCTAGCTTCACGACCGTTCCTTTTGCTTCTCTTCTCGCTCTCATTTGCGTATGTTAGCCACCATATATGCTTAGTCGCTGCTGCAACCTCACCACTTTACCCCTTCCTTTCCCTTTAAGCTTTTCTAGTCTTGATACCCATGGTAATGGGATTGCTGAGTCCTCGTGGCTCATAGATTACTACAACAACAGTTGCAGGTACAGGTTATGCGATGATCATGACGCGAGAGCGATGTTTGCTTGTTTTGGAGTTCTTCTTCTGCTTCTTCTTCGATCAGGGGATAGGTTCCAGGTCGGCAGCCTGGGCTAGCAGGGTGGATGTCGTTTGAGTTTCTGTTTGTGTTTCATCCGTAGTTGGATGGTGCTCTTATGTAAGTTGATGTTGTATTCGTGTGGCATTGTATGCCTTTTTTGTATGTATCCCCATCTATTATGTAATGTTGATGTAATGATATCCACCTTGCAAAAGCGTATCAATATGCGGTTCTATCCTTGGTGGGACCTTCGAGTCTCTTTAGGATAGTATCGCACATTGGGCGTGACATTGTCACTCCGTATGACGGAGAGGTATCTCAGGGCCCACTCGGTAATACAACATCACAAGAAGCTTGCAAGCAATGTGAGTAATTGTTTAGCCACAGGATCTTGTATTATGGAACGACTAAAGAGACTTTCTGGTAACGAGATTAAACTAGGTATGGAGATACCGGTGATTGAATCTCGGGCAAGTAACATACCGATAGACAAAGGGAACTACATACGGGATTGGCTGAATCCTTGACATCGAGGTTTGACCGATAAGATGTTCGTAGTATATGTGGGAATCAATATGGGTATCCAGGTTCCGCTATGGTTATTGACCGTAGAGGTGTCTCGGTCATGTCTGCATAGTTTTCGAACCCGCAGGGTCTACACAGTTAACGTTTGGTGAAGATATAAGTATAGTCGAGTCATTATGGTGGTTACCGAAGGTTGTTCGGAGTCCCGGATGAGATCCCAGAGGTGACGAGGAAATCTGGAATGATCTGGAGGTGAAGATTGATATATTGGATGAAGGGTATTGGAGTCTGAAATTGTTTCGGGGGTGATGACCATCGTCGCCGAAAGGGGTTTCATTGGGGGAAGTGTTGGGGGGTCCATGGGACAAGGGGAGGGGCCAAACCAACCCACTGAGGGGCTGAGCACCCCCCCTCACCCCGTCTCATGTAACCAGGAGGGTTGGGGGTGCCCCTCTATGGTTCCCTCCACCCGGCTTGGGGGGCAAGTCACCCTAGTGGAGATCCCATCTGCCCTGGCCGCCGCCACTCCCTCCTCCCTTCCCCTATATATACAGAGGTAGATAGACGGAAGCCGGACCCCTTGAACACATCTCTACGCCACGACGCTGCCTCTCCTCTCCCTCACGTCCCTCTTCCTCTCTGTAGCGCTCAGGGAAGCTCTGCTGAGATTCCGCCACCACGCCGTCGTGCTGCCGGAGGACTCGAGCTACTACTTCACCATCACTCACTAGATCAAGGAGGTGAAGGTGTCATCAAGTCGTACGTGTTTTGAACGCGGAGGTGCCGTCCGTTCGGCACTTGGATCAGGAATTCACAGGACGGATCGTGATTGGATCGCGAAGACGTTCGACTACATCAACCGCGTTTCTTAACGTTTGTGCTTAGCGATCTACAAGGGTATGTGGATCCGGTCTTTCCTCTCATAGATGTTCATCTCCTAGATTGGATCTTGGTGAGCGTAGGAATTTTTTTGTTTCCCATGCAACATTACCAACAGTGGTATCAAAGCTAGGTCTATGCGTAGATGACATCACAAGTAGGACACAAAGGAGTTTGTGGGCGTTGATATTCAGGTTGCTTCCATCCGTGGTATTTTCTTGATTCGGCGGTATTATGGGATGAAGCGGCCCGGACCAACTTTACATGTCCACGTACATGAGAACGGTTCCATCAACAGATATGTGTCTTTGTTGCATAAGGATGGGTAGTGGGTGTCTGTCCACTACTGGAATCAGGATCTTTTTCGTCAGCTAGCTCTTTGCCGTCTGTTTTTTTTGAAAGAACAGTAGGAGAGGCTCCTACTGGTTGTATATATTACTTTCCTTTTATAACTGGTTACAGTGTTACATTGAAGATTACATGGTGGTGTATTATCATCCTTCCACCCCCGGGTGGGAGTGGAGTTATAGATGATCAACCAGAACGAGAGTTGGCTATACAAGGATCGGGGGGGGGGGGGGTAGTTTAGGCTAGTGAGTCACAGAGATTAGTTACAAAAGATCTTTGTGTCTCCTTCACCCTGTATTGGAGTAGGCCAAAGTCAGTCTTGAGACATGTCAACCAGGAATCAGTGCTTGGGTTGACCCCTCTAAAGTGCTTATTATTGCGCTCCTTCCATAAACTCCAAGCTGCTGTGAGAAAAATTTCCATGAAGAGATGTCGACAATCAGACTCATATATTTGTTGAGCAGATCAAGCCGGGAGTCAAAATCCGGCCATGCAATGTCAATTTTCTCCCAGCAAGCTTTACTGAAAGGGCATGTGAAGATCATATGGTCCACCGTCTCCTCAATTTGTTGTCCACAGAGGAGGCAGTCAAAAACCTCACCAATGTTGTAGTGACGACGCTTCAGCTTGTTCCTTGTGTTCAGGCGGTCAAGAAGTAACAGCCATCCGAAAACTTTGATTTTCATGGTGCTTTTAGATCGCCAAAGGAGCCTAAAGGTGGGGTGTCTCGGCGCTAGTCTAAAGCAAAATTTGTAGTAATCAGCAGCTTTGAACTCAGATCTTCCCCAGGTATAGTGCCACACGTCATTTGTAGTCGTGGATGGGTGCATGTGCGTGGTTAGAGATTGCATATCCCGGACTTCCAACAGGGCCTTAGGAGAGAGCGGCAGGTGGAAAAGGCCATGCAACGACGTGCTCTCCAAGAAATCCTTGACGGACGCGTCTTCGTGCAGGGCAAAGGAAAAGGCCCGGGGGTGCGAGGACTCCAAGGTGTTATCAAGCCAGAGATCTTTCCATACGAGAGCAGTTGTCCCGTCCACCACTTGGACACACGAAACGCCGCGGTATTTAGGGGTAAGTTTGAGCACGTCACGCCACCAGAATGAGCCCACTCTGTCCATGGCGTGCGGAACCTTGCCTGCGTAGTAGGTGTCCCAAAGCAGGTGCACCCAAGGGACATCTTTCTTGTTATAGAACTTGTGGAGAAATTTCATGAGCAAAGCTTCGTTTTGAAGTTTTAGATTAATCACTCCAAGGCCACCATTTTTCTTGGGCCAGCAGACGAGGTTCCAGGCAGCAAGCGAGTTACATTTATCCCCGTGCTCAGTCTTCTTATTCCAAAGGCAGCGGCGCCGGATCTTATCTAACATCTCAACTATTTGTGGGTGTAACTTTAGAGTGCACATGGCATAAATAAGCAGGGACGTCACGGTTGCATTAAGCCATGAAAGCTTCCCCCCATATGACATCATAGAGATTGTGGCAGTGAGGCGTTGTTCAGCACTGCAAACAAGAGGCATGAGGTCTTGCACCGTAGGTTTTGAGGTACCCATGGGAAGTCCAAGGTACGTAAAAGGCATGGTGCCAACCGAACAACCAAAGATGGCAGCGAGCTCAGCAGTGGAAGTATCGTCCAGGTTTATAGGGATCAGGGTGGATTTGTCAAAGTTGATCTTAAGGCCAATGGACAGAGCATAATCCGAAAGAATTTGCTTGATATTTTCAGCTTGATGTGGGCATGCTGGGAGAGCCAAGATGGTATCGTCGGTGTACTGGATGACGGGGTATTCAGATTGTCCTGGGCAAGGAAAAGGCAGATCGAGCCTCCCCTGTCTAAACGCATTGTTGATGGCAGCTTGAAGCAGATCAGCCGCAATGACAAATAGCAGTGGGGACAGAGGATCACCCTGGCGCACCCCACTTTTACAATGGAATTGGCGGCCCGGGACGCCATTTAGAAGCACGGATGAACGTCCAGACGAGAAGATATAGCGAATCCAGGCGAGCCACTTGTCAGAGAAACCCATATGCCGCATGATGTTGATCATAGGTTCATGGCCAATAGTGTCAAATGCCTTTGCGAAGTCCAGCTTCAGAAAAATGATTTTTCTTTTTGATGCATGACATTGGTGGATATACTGGAATGCCCAAGCCAGGCAATCTTGGATGGTCCTGCCCTTTAGGAAGCCGTACTGATTGCGATGGACTATATTCAGGATGACCTTTTGTAAACGATTAGCCAAGAGTTTGGTGATCAATTTAAGGCAACAGTTCAGCAGAGTAATCGGTCTATAGTCATTGACTGTTTCAGGTGAGCGAACTTTTGGGATCAGAGTAATAAGACCACCATTGATGCTTGTTAGATCAAGATCACCCGCGTGGAATTGGGAGCATAGGGTGTAAAAATCATACTTGATCAGATGCCAGCAGGCCTTGAGAAATGCACCGCTAAATCTGTCTGGGCCAGGTGCTCGGTCAGAGGGCATCTCCTTCACCACAGCATCTATCTCGTCATGTGTGAATGGAGTTGTGAGGTGATCAAGATCATTGGAACGTCGCAATAATGAAGGTAAGTCGAATTTCATTTCAGCAGGTGACGTAGAGCCCAGGCGATTTTTGTATGTCTGAAAGAGGAGGGCCTCTTTGCTCGTGTGATCCTCCACTAGATTGCCCTCATGGTCACGGAAGCTAGCGATATTGTTATTACGGTAGCGTTCTGTGGCCACTGCCTGAAAGAACTTCGTGTTCTCATCACCAAATTTGATCCAACGGATTGTGCACCGTTTCTTCTAGTATAACTTTTGATATTGTAAGAGCCTCATAATATGATTCTTGAGGATGGTACGAAAGTTGCTTTCAGGGATGGTTAGGGGTCTTTTGTTTTCCAGCTCGTCAAGATGAGCCAAGGTTTGGTTGCAGTTATCAATGGCGATCGTCAAGCGAGAAATGTTTTTACTCCAAGTCTTGAGGGCGTGACGGAGTCTTTTAAACTTAGCACAAAGGACAGTGGCTGCGTTAGGCGAATTCACCGGTTTGTAGAAGCCAATAAGACTCGAACCTGAAAATTTTACTTCGTGGTATGCACGTTTCGATTGAGACAACGCAGGGTATGTGGTCGGAGACAGGCTTACCGAGCGGCTTGACCTGAGTTTTGGGGTAAACGTTGGTCCAATGCAGTGAAGTAAAAAACCAATCTAACTGCTCGAGAAGGGGATCAAGTTGCATGTTACTCCACGTATAGGCTCGGCCTTTAACAGGAAGCTCGATTAGGTTTTGCGCACATATAATATCATTGAATGTGAACATGTCAGTGGTCCTACCACAACCCAGGGGCTGCCGCCACCAACAGGTCTTCTTTGAGCACAAGTGATTTATTTACTTTTTTGACAAGGAGAAGTTGCTGGAATTAGCTAAGCTTTATCCTGATGATCTTAGTCACAGAGATATTGTACTCTTGAACATGAACTTGGTCTCTACATAAATAATGTAACCCATGATAGAAGGTTTTCTAGCTTGGACAAAATAGGTGATTGCTAAACTGATGGTGGATACAAGGAAGCATCTCTCCTATCCTTTGGTATATCGGCTTTTGAAGCTGGCACTGACTCTCCAAGTTGCCACTGCCAATGTTGAGACATGTTTTCCAGCTATGAATATTGTGAAGAATGCTTTGCGTGACAAATTTGCTTCTTGGGCTTTTTCTCAAAAGCAACAATAGTTCTACATATACATGACACCACTGTTATTCTTATCCATCACATTGCACAGAGAAATGATGACTAAATACACACATTTCTATGTTACCTAGGTTCATGATCAGGAGCATCACCTACATAATTATAGCCAGCCAGCACAAAGCCACATAAGCAACACACTACCTGGCAGCAACCACTAAGAAGAAAATAGTACTCATCCAACTGCTGACTAGATATGTTGGAACCTCAGCTCATTGTGACACATATATTGTCACTGGAGCAGCACTGTCCTAGACTTGCATATTCAGAATTAATGCATCTCATGCAGTAGTGCCATTTGTGGACACACCATATGATATATGAATAAAACCAGAAAAGTATATATGAAACTGTATAATCTGGCACTAGGTTTCATGCCTCGAGCAATGTGATATCCTTTTTTTCTTCACAACTTGACTTCAGAGATGCTTATTAGGAAATATACTTACGGAAAAATAGCCAGAGGACATGAATCTGTTGGACTGGTAGAAATCCAACTATGAAACCATCCAGTTGTGATCCTCGCTCATCTGTTCCGGACTCATTGTCTCCTGAAAGCAGCGCATGCACAAGCACACATCGTATATGTAAAAAAAAAGAAGAGTGATTCAGTGGAAAACCAAAAATAGACCACAGTACAAGGGCCAAAGAGGAAAGGATTTGAAAGTTACATGAATCCTTTGAGACCTTGAACCATCAGCCTAGGTTTTGCTTTGGCTATTTGCAAATTGATGTAAATCTGCATCTAGCAGCACTGGCACTAGGATGGGAAGTATTTATAGGAAGAAACAAATCCATAGGAAGATGAAAAAATCAGCAGAAAAAATCATGACCAACGGCAATAGCCATTATTTAGCATGTTGCTTTGAGAGTTGGATCCAGCAAAGAGCGGGGCAAGAGAAAAAGGAACACCAGCCGCCGTTGTGCGTGGTGATGGACACAGCCAATGATAGCATTTTTTTTCTCTCTCTAAGAGAAAGCAGTCAGCCTGTTACATAACTCTGAATTGGGCATCGAAAAGTACTGCACAAATAGCATCAGTGATCTAAAAAGAAGAGTACATCTTAACGTACATACACTGCATATCCTGAAGCAGCTAGCAAGGAAAAAGAGTCAACATCTTCATGTCTTCACATGCATACACTGCATATCCAGAAGCACCTAGCAAGGATGAAAATTACAGTGACATTAATCTTTTCAGTTTTCAGTGACTTAACCAATGTGATTGCTAATAGCACACCTAGCAGCAGCATCTAAACTTTGAGCTAGCATAGAGAACGAAGCCATTTCTTGCAACATGTAAAATGAATAAATCCAGACACGGCAAAAGAATGCAAAAAGGCAATAAACAAATATCATTTCTCGAGAACTCGTCTCAGAGGTAAACAGAAGACCCAATATCGGCTCCGGCCAGAAGTACGTATATAGCCCCACTAAAAAAGCATTGTTTTTTTACTTACAGCGGAGCAGGGGAAGACCATCCGGCAACTAATGCGGTGGCGACGGCCTCCAGAAATAGTTCCGCGATGCATCTACAGAAGAAACCACCGAGATGGAAGAGATAAGAGCACGAAATTTAGCGAGATTTATGCAAATTCACAGCTTAGATTTATCAAAGGAAGAACATTAAGGATAAAATAAATTAAAAGAGCAGGGGAGAGGGGAGGACTGGAGTTTACCATGCAGAGGGGCAAGGTGAGAGACGTGGCGAGGCGTCCGGCGATGGGGACGTGAGATGAGAGAAGGCGAAGAAGCAACTGCGGCAACCCCTCCTCACGCTTGCCGACGATGTACGCGCACACACAGGGGAGATAGACGGGAACGACCTCAACCTTGGGGTCAGAAGGATGTGGAGGAAGGCGTCGGTCGGGGGTGAGGTCAATGGTGGGGTGGTGCGGCCGCCGTGGGCGAGGACGGCGGCGGGGTGGGGGCGGCCAACGTGGGCGAGATCGACCGGGGGGGAGGGGTACTTTCCTGTGTGTAGCGGCCCACGACAGCAATGGGCTGGCCTGAGTACTTTCCTGTGGGCTAGCCTCACAGTCCAATTCATTTTCCTGTGTGTTATATACTCCCCTACAGTAAAATGAACTATTTTTGCTCAAAAAAAAAAGTAAAATGAACTATTTTCATCGGGGCTTAATTATGCCCGCCAGGAAAATTATTATTCCTGTGAGATGCTTCAGGCCTCACAGGAAAATAGGTCACCCTAAGGAAAAGTGTAGTTTCTGGTAGTGCACAAGTTGGATGCCAAGAATATCGGGGAGGCCATCTTCAAGCTTCACGAGAAAATCGAGCACCTCTAGGCCCAGGTCTTTGACCTGCAAAACCAAAACTATGAGTATGAATATAGATTCAGGAGGACGAGTTTGGCTGCAGATTTGAGGATCCTGGAGACTCGTTCATCTTTCTATGATGGTGAGCCTATGCCTTGGAAGATGGACGAAAACCTTACATCCTCAACAACTCCATCATCACCACCTCCAAAGAAAGAGACATAAATACATGGGTATGGGCACTCCCCTTGGCTACTGCCAAGCTTGGGGGAGCTGCCCCGGTATCGCATCACCATCACACTTCTATCTTTATCGTTTTTCCTCGTTTGATCCTTTTGGTTATATCTTGATCTAGTAGAATAAAGTTTTAGTATGATCTTGCTTTGAGTTTTGTTTTGATCTCTACCTATGTAATCGAGTCCGTGAGTTATATATAATAACAAGTAGTTTTGAGTTGAGGGCTTTGCTATCTTGCTACGATCTTGAGGGAATTAAATAAAGAATAAAAATAAATAAAAAGATCACATTGATCTTATGGAGAGTAATGATTTCACATATAAAGAGTATAATGAATAAAAGTTGTTGAGAGTTGACAAACATAGTTTTGGTCATCGTTGCAATTAATAGGAAGTAATAAAGAAAGAGAGGTTTTCACATATAAATATACTATCTTGGAAATCTTTTGTGATTGTGAGCACTCATTAAAATATGACATGCTAAAAAGTTGAGGTTGGACAAGGAAGACAACGTAATGGGTTATTTTTTATTATATCTGAATAAGTTATATTGTCATGGATCGTCCAACATGTTGAGCTTGCCTTTCTCCCTCATGCTAGAGAAATTATCTGCACCAAGTAGAGATACTACTTGTGCTTCCAAACATCCCTAAACCCCAGTTTGGCAATGAGAGTCCACCATAAGTACCTATGAATTGAGTAAGATCATTCAAGTAAGTTGTCATCGGTGCAAGCAATAAAAATTGAACTATAAATATGTATGATCTATTAGTGTGAAGAAAGTAAACTTTATACGAGCTTGTGATATGGAAGAAATAAAAGTGACGGACTGCATAATAAAGGTCCCAATCACAAGTGGCAATATAAAGTGACGTTCTTTTGCATTAAGATTTTGTGCGTCCAACCATAAAAGCGCATGACAACCTCTGCTTCCCTCTATGACGGGCCTATCTTTTATTTTACCTTCTACCTTCATACAAGAGTCATGGTGATCTTCACCTTTCCTTTTTACATTTTATCCTTTGGCAAGCACTATGTGTTGGAAAGATCCGGATATATATATATATATATATATATATATATATATATATATATATATATATATATATATATATATATATATATATATATATATATATATATATATATCCACTGGATGAAGGTTTTCATAAAGTATTATTGTTGACATTACCCTTGAGGTAAAAGGTTGAGAGGCGAAACTATAAGCCCCTATCTTTCTCTATGTCTGATTGAAACTTTGTACCCATAAGTATCGCATGAGTGTTAGCAATTGTGAAAGACTAAATAATAGTTGAGTATGTGGCTTGGTGAAAAGCTCTTATATTGAATCTTTCCGATGTTATGATAAATTGCAATTGCTTCAATGACTAAGATCATAGTTTGTTAGTTTTCAATGAAGTTTCTGATTCATATATTACATTTTGAATAGATTGTTACTTTAGCATAAGAAATCATATGAAAATATATGTTGATGTTCTAAAGATGATCATGATGCCCTCATGTGCGTATTTTATTTTATTGACACCTCTATCTCTAAACATGTGGACATATTTTTGGATATCGGGTTTCGTTTGAGGACAAGCGAGGTCTAAGCTTGGGGGAGTTGATACGTCCATTTTGCATCATGCTTTTATATCAATATTTATTGCATCATCGGCTGTTATTACACGTTATGGCACAATACTTATGCCTTTTCTCTCTTATTTTATAAGGTTTACATGAAGAGGTAGAATGCCGGCAGCTGGGATTCTGGACTAGAAAAGGAGAAAATATTAGAGACCTATTTTACACAACTCCAAAAGTCCTGAAACTTCATGGAGATTAGTTTTGAAATATATTAAAAATATTGGGTGAAGAAAGCACCAGGGGGGGCCACCAGTCAGCCACGAGGGTGGAGGGCACGCCCTACCCCCTGGGCGCGCCCCCTGGCTCGTGGGACCTCGACTCCCATCTTCTGCTATATGGTGTCTTTTGCCCGGGAAAAAGTGATAGAGAAGCTTTCGGGATGAAGCGCCGCCGTCTCGAGGCTGAACCTGGGCAGGACCAATCTAGGGCTCTGGCGGAGCTGTTCTGCCGGGGAAACATCCCTCCGGGAGGGGAAAATAATCGCCATCGTCATCACCATCGATCCTCTCATCGAGAGGGAGTCAATCTCCACCAACATCTTCACCAACACCTTCTCCTCTCAAACCCTAGTTCATCTCTTGTATCCGATCTTTGTCTCAAAACCTCATATTGGTACCTGTGGGTTGCTAGTAGTGTTGATTACTCCTTGTAGTTGATGGTAGTTGGTTTATTTGGTGGAAGATCATATGTTCAGATCCTTAATGCTTATTAATACCCCTCCGATTATGAACATCAATATGCTTTGTGAGTAGTTACATTTGTTCCTGAAGACATGGGAGAAGTCTTGTATAAGTAATCATGTGAATTTGGTATTCGTTCAATATTTTGATGAGATGTATGTTGTCTCTCCTCTAGTGGTGTTATGTGAACGTAATGTTTCATGCTATGGTTAGGATTACCTTAATTCTCCACCAACCTAGGGGAAGGCATTGGGAAGTAATAAGTACATGATGGGTTGCTAGAGGGACAGAAGTTTAAACCCTAGTTTATGCGTTTCTTCGTAAGGCGCTGATTTGGATCCATATGTTTCATGCTAGCTACGGTTAGGATTACCTTAATTCTTCTTTCATAGTTGCAGATGCTTGGGAGATGGGTTAATCATAAGTGGGAGGCTTGTCCATGTGAGGACAACACCCAAGAACCGGTCCTCCAACATATCATATTATCAAAGTAAAGAACGCGAATCATATGAGCATGATGAAAACTAGCTTGACGATAATTCCCATGTGTCCTCGGGAGCACTTTGCTTTATATAAGAGTTCGTTCAGGCTTGTCCTTTGCTACAAAAAGGATTGGGCCACCTTGTTTCACCTTAGTTACTTTTGTTACTTGTTACCCGTTACGAATTATCTTATCACACAACTATCTGTTGTCGATAATTTCAGTGCTTGCAGAGAATACCTTACTGAAAACCGCTTGTCATTTCCTTCTGCTCCTCGTTGGGTTCGACACTCGTACTTATCGAAAGGACTGTGATAGATCCCCTATACTTGTGGGTCATCAAGGAGGCGCGCCGGTGAAGATGCAGCGGCCGCGCGGACGCGAGAGAGAGCCAATTTTTTTTACTCTGCCGCATATCCGTGAAGTAAATTTAGGGATGTTTTTGGGGATCGGTTAGAAATGGCCTTATCAAGCAACATCGTGGCGACATATTCAAGTAATTCAAGAGATTCGTGCACTACACTTTTGAGACTGCGTTACTAGGAAGAATAAAACTATGACAATAAAGTGTGACCTACTAACCTTTAAGCATGCCAAGACAAATGTGGTTCAGTGAGACATGATATATGAAGATAACTTGAAACAAATTCACTCTTAAAATATGTAAAATACTGAGCCATCACATGCAAGGGTGCTAGCGTCTTTGTTGTTGGGCGTCCATTACGCTCTCACCCATTGAATGGTGATCGGACAACTCGCCATAGCCGTTGTTGCATGTGAGACGATATGCCGCCCCAGGCTTAGGTCGTCGGGCCTAGAGCTCACGTGGGTTGCAGGTTAGGATATGTGGTTTGTTGCTACCCCGAGCCGCTCTAACTTCATCCTGAGCTCCAGCCATCGGACAACCATAAAAACCAAGCCAAATGTCGCCGACCATCTTCCCAATGAGTCCCTTCATATTAGTGTCGTCACGGATGTGGTCGATCGGTTCGTCCTTACATGTTATACATAGAGCACTTTAACAACCACCCAACCTACTAACCATGTAATTTATGCAGATTTGTGCATAATGAGCCGATATGTTAGTCACTTATTTATACGAAATATTTTTAATTTTACTGATCATCAATCAGTTTTTACATTGGTTTTTAAATAATAAAATCTTTAACTTGAAAACATAATTCCACATGTTCTATCACGTCTAACCAGGTTACGACATATTTATGTTTGCAGTAAGTTTAGTACTATATAATTTAGTTTCCTAACATTACAATACATTAATGCCGAGGAAGGTTGCCGTGATGCATACGTTGCGTTTTTTAAATTTTTGTCTGACTATAACATTGTTTTGCCGTAATCCAAATCAAGTAATGAAATAATGATGAAAATATCAAACTAAGCTACCAAAGTATTTGTATTGCAAAGATTTGAGAAAGTTTATTTATATGTGTTTGTGTCTATTAAGTTATCTTTAAATATACTGATGGAGTAATCTATGGTGTATTATCCTATAAATTATGCTAATATAATAGAGTTCGGCATATTATATTTATTTAATCTAGTTGAAACTAACTAATTAAAAAGGCTCAAGGCTCTAGATTATACCAATCTTTAACAAGTGGCATGTCTACGAATATTCTTCACACCCTCCCTAGTTGTCCTTGCTTATTTTTCATCCTGTTGTCGTCAACAGTTTCACTCAAATTTTCATGACTTCTAATTTTTTTAGCAGACATGAATGCATAGAAGGTCTGGCGAACTCAATTCTATGATAATGGGATGACATTGTTTTGAATGTTCATGAAACATGCATTTTTTCCATTAGAAGAGAGTATAGCGTTAGCTTAGCACTTTAATAGGACCGTACATATCCATCAGCTATATCAAATAATCACCACAACACTTCATGATTTTAAGGTAAGATCAGCCCTTGCTCGAGGGAAAATAGACCCCAGCCCCCGCGTCGCCTAACCCGGCAGCCACTCCACCCCCCTCCACCTCTCGTAGCCACATCTCTGGTATCTCCCCTCGCCGCCGCCAGAGTCCTCCCGGGCATTGCCCGTGTTGAGAGGGACCATGATATTGTAGTTTTCTTCAATGAACAACATAAAACACCGGCAGATCGTGCCGCTTTGCAGCATCTCATGGACTCCACTGTGATGACTGTATCCATTATGAGTAGCTGCTATGTGCTATCCTTGCTTCCAGTCTTTTCTCCCTTATTTCTGCTCAAGAGAGTACCCTGTACTTTATGTTCATCTTGTTAAACATTGTATCACGGTATGTATATAAAACGTGTTTAGTTAGGTTGCGTGGCGTGTGTTGTATCGGTTAGGCTGTTGTGATCTGATCCTAGTAGTTAGCTTGCAGATCAATCCACGCCTACCCTCCGAACCTCCTTCTGTAATCAAGCTGCGCCTCCTCTGGCTGCTATAAGTAACACGCATGCGTCCCTGCCTAGGGCATACACTTAAGCCTCATTTTCTACATGGTAACCCTTCCCCGGACCCTGCGCAAGCGGGAGCTACATGCACTGGGCTGCCCTTTTTTTTATCAGTGCCCATCTCTTCCAATACATCTAGGTCCTGGCCATGGCCACCCCCTCCCTTGCATCACTTGGCCACACCATCACCTAAAAGCTAACCAGGGAGAACTTCCTGGTGTGGAGAGCTCAGGTCCTGCTGCATGTCAAGGCGGCGGGTACGATGGGCTACCTTGATGGACTGATCAAGGAGCCAAACGTCGGTCTTCTCTCTGAGAGGCACATCGCTGATGAGAAGAACGCGACCGTCACCACGCCAAATCATGAGTATGCCATCTGGGTAACGCAGGATCAACAGGTGCTCACGTTTTTTATCACCTCTCTCTCTCTCTCTCTCTCTCTCTCTCTCTCTCGTGAAGTTCTCAGGCAAGTCTCAAACCACACCACCTCTGCTAGCATCTGGCAAGCCCTGCTCTAGAGCTTTTCTTCGCAGTCCAGAGCACGCACCATCCAGCTTCGTTCCGCTCTCGGGAACACACGGAAGGGGGACATGTCGGCAGCCGCATACTTCACCAAGATGAAGGGCAATGTCGATGAGCTCGTAGCCATCGGCAAGCCTCTCGGTGAAGATGATCTTGTCGTCTAGATTATACAAGGTCTGGCGCATGCGCCCGTCTAGAACGTGTTCGTCTTCGCCATCTCTATGCGCGCCACCATGGATCAGCAGATCAGGCTCACCAAGCTCTTCTCGCTGCTCCTTGCGGCCGAGGGTCGCATCGCTGCCTAGCAGGCAGCCTCCCCCCCCAACCACTCTGCCAATCTTGCATCTCGCGGCGGAGGCCGCGGTGGCAACTACAACCGCGGAGGTGGCAGTGGCGGCGAACGCAAAGGCTACAACATGAACAACTTCGGCCCTCCTCGCTACTCCGACAACCCTAGCGGCGGCTCCTCCAGTGGCACATTGCGCAATCAAGGTGGTGATCACGATGACCGCGAACGCTGCCAGATCTGCAAGGAGGAGGGCCATGGCGCATGGCACTGCAGAAAGCGCTATGACAAGGGCTACAACAACAATGTCGACCATCCTGCAGGAGGCTGCGGTGGCGGCAACAGCAACGGCGGCGGCGGCGGTGGAAGCCAGCATCACCCCGCCAATGCAGCGCACTCGTATGGTGTAGATACAAACTGGTATCTTGACACCGGTGCGACCGATCATATCACGGGAGAGCTGGAAAAGCTTGCTGCTCGAGATCGCTACACCGGCAATGAACAAATTCACACCGCTAGCGGAAAAGGTATGGACATTGTGCATATTGGCCACTCAGTATTATCTACTCCCTCCGGGTCATTGAACTTGAAAAATATTCTTCATGTCCCTAGTGCTGAGCAAAGTCTCCTTTCTGCCTATCAACTCATGAAAGGTAGTCATGTGTTTATTGAACTTCACCCTGAAACTTTTCTTGTCAAGGATAAGGCTACCCGGAGAACCATACTTCAAAACAAGAGTAGATGGTATCTGTTCCCGTGACCAGATGGCAAAGTGCTCCTGAACGGCAAGTGCTTGGAGCAACCAAACCATCTACATCCCGATGGAACAAGCGTTTAGGGCATCCCTCCCTTCCGGTAGTCCAGAAAATTGTTCGAGGTTTCAATCTTCCCATGTCCAATAAACAAGATCGTCTTTTAGTTTGTGATGCCAGTCAGATGGCCAAGAGTCATGAACTACCTTATTCTCGCTTGACTAGTGAATCCAAAGCTCCTTTGGAGCTTATTTTTTCTGATGTTTGGGGTCCTAGACCCGTTTCTGTAGGCAGGCAGAAATTCTATGTCAGTTTTATTGATGATATTAGCAAGTTCAGTTGGATCTATTTGCTCAAAAATAAATCTGATGTTTTTGAGAAATTTCATTTCTTTCAAGGTCATGTTGAACGTCTTTTTAATCGCAAGATTATTGCCATGCAAACGAAATGGGGAGATGAATACCAAAAACCGAATTCGTTTTTTGGACGCATTGGCATTATCCATCATGCTTCATGCCCCCATGCCCATCAACAAAATTGATCTGCTGAAAGAAAACATAGGCACATAGTGGAAGTCGGTCTCTCACTTCTAGCTCATGCATTTATGCCCCTAAAGTTTTGGGAAGAAGCGTTTCTCACCGTTGTTTACCTTACTAATCGTGTCCCGGGTAGAGTCATCAAAAATCAAACTCCACTAGAACGTCTCTTTGGCACTAAGCCCAACTACTCCTTTCTCCGCATTTTTGGTTGTGCTGTGTGGCCAAATTTGCATCCGTTCAACAAGCACAAACTTGAGCTCCACTCTAAGCAATGTGCTTTCTTGGGTTATAGTAATCTCCATAAAGGATATAAATGCCTATATATCTCCTCTGGATATGTCTACATTTCTCGAGATGTTGTTTTTGATGAACAAGTTTTTCCGTTCGCTATCCTTCACCCTAATGCCGGTGCCCAACTTCGCAAAGAACTCATTCTTTTACCTCCCCATCTCCTACCATCACCTACTTTTGTAGGGGAGTGGATTCTGCTGGTCATATGTCGATGGCTAATACTTTTGATGCTAGTTCGGCTGACAGTGTGCAGGAAATAGGGCAAGAAAACAGTGAAAAAATTGGTGCAAATTTTCATGATTTTATGAAGCACACCGATTGCACAGAAGATCAGTGCGCCACTCACGAGGTTGATACTGGCAAGCGAGTCCCCTTGGGATCGTGCACTGCAGCGGTGCCAGGCGCATCCCCCTCGGGATCGCTGCCAGCAGCTGGGCCAAGCGGGCCCTCTGCCATGCGGTCCCCTGGTCGGCCAGCATCCGCCTCGGGGCCAGACGGGCCAGGCAGTTCTACCGCTCCTGTGGCTCCACGCGCTCCACGTGGCGACTCCGATGCGGGTGTCCTAGCTTGGGTGCGCCATAGCCCCCAGAGATGTGTCAGGCGCGGACAAGTGGCTCCCCTCCACGGGACGTCGATGCTGGATCGCTACAGGAGTTTTCCTCGGAATTTGACACTGCAGCTGATTCTGGTTCTTCTGCGGCAGATTCTGACTCTGCTATTTCTGCTTCTTCTATCAAACTGCAAATTCAAGCTGCACAACCAGCATCGCCTCCTCCTGTGCGTTCGCATACAAGGTCACAAAGTGGTATTACTCAACCCAAAGTTTATAAAGATGGTTGTATTCGTTGGGGATCTTTTTGTGCGACAGGTGAACCAAAGAATTTCCGGGAAGCTCTTAGTGACTCCAAGTGGAAAAGGCCGATGAATGAAGAGTATTCAGCTCTCATGGAGAACAAAACGTGGCGTTTGGTTCCACCAGTCAAGGGTAGGAATGTCGTACAAGGTTAAGAGAAAAGCTGATGGCACCATCGCCAGGTACAAGGCAAGGTTGGTTGCCAAAGGTTTAAAAAAAGGTATGGAATTGATTATGAAGATACCTTTAGTCCGGTTGTGAAGGCCGCTACTATCCAGTTAGTTCTTTCAGTTGCAATTTCTAGGAATTGGTGTGTGCGACAGCTAGATGTAACGCGTTTTTGCATGGTGTCCCGGAAGAGGAAGTCTTTATGAAACAACCTCCTGGGTATGAAAGTTCAACCTCACCACAGTATGTTTGCAAACTTGATAAAGCACTATATGGTTTGAAACAAGCACCTCGAGCCTGGTATTATCGATTGTACTCCAAATTGCAGTCTCTTGGTTTTGTTGCTTCAAAAGGAGACACTTCCTTATTCTTTTATCATCGGCATGGAGTAACCATTTTTATGATCATATATGTTGATGATATTATTGTCACAAGTTCCTCATCTGAAGCGGTTGATGCTCTCCTTAAGGATCTGAGTATGGATTTTGCACTTAAAGATCTAGGCAGTCTGCATTTCTTCCTGGGGATTGAAGTAAAGAATGTTGCAAGCAGAATTATTCTGTCTCAAGAAAAATTATGTGCAAGAAATACTTCAGCACATGGGAATGAAAGGGTGCAAGCCTTCATCTACACCTCTGTCCACCACTGAAAAACTATCTCTTGATGATGGAGAAATACTTTCAGCAGAGGACTCCACCAGGTATAGGAGTATTGTGGGAGCATTGCAGTACTTAACCTTGACTCGGCCAGATATTTTTTATGCAGTTAATAAGGTTTGTTAGTTTTTGCATGCTCCTACCACTGTACATTGGACTGCAGTAAAAAGGATACTCAGATATCTTCAAGGAACACAGGATCATGGGATCAAACTTTGCAAGTCGGATTCAATGCTTGTCAGTGCTTTTTCTGATGCAGACTGGGCAGGCTGTCCTGATGATAGGAGGTCAACAGGAGGTTTTGCAGTATTTCTTGGAGGTAACCTGATTTCCTGGAGTGCTCGTAAGCAGGCTATTGTATCTAGGTCGAGTACAGAGACTGAATACAAGGCCCTAGCTAATGCCACTATTGAAGTTATTTGGGTTCAAAATTTGCTGACAGAGTTTTGTGTTCATCATCCTAGAGCAACATCACTTTGGTACAATAATCTTGGTGCTACTTACTTGTCTGCTAATCCGTTTTCATGCTAGAACGAAGCACATAGAGATCGATTATCACCTTGTGCGAGAAAGGATGGCCAACAAGTTGTTGAATGTTCGTTTTATTCGAACTGGTGATCAAGTTGCTGATGGGTTTACTAAACCCCTTTCTTTGAGGCAGCTAGAAGCTTTTCGACACAATCTCAACTTAGATAAGTCGTGATTGAGGGGGAGTGTTAAACATTGTATCACGGTATGTATATAAACCGTGTTTAGTTAGGTTGCGTGGTGTGTGTTGTATCTGGTTAGGTTAGGTTAGGTTGTTTTTTTTTTGGACAGAAAGACTGTAAGGGAACCCCTTACAGTATAATTGGTGCAAGAAACCCAAATTGCAAGTACCATGCCTTGAACCTGGGTGGGTGGGAAGGCATCAGCCCCTTCCCACCACTAGGCTATGCCTTAGTCTGCGGTTAGGTTAGGTTGTTGTAATCTGATCCTAGTAGTTAGCTTGGAGATCAATCCACGCCTAACCTCCTAACCTCCTTCTGCAATCAATCTGCACCTCCTGTGGCTGCTATAAGTAACACACATGTGTCCCTGCCTAGGGCATACGCTTAAGCCTCATTTTCTACACATCTCAACCCAACTCCCATAATATATTTGGCCACAGATCTTAGCTGTGTGACATGCCCTCCTGAAAATTGCGTGTTGCCAGCATGCCGCCACATGGATCTAGATTTTCTTCTTCGTATGGGATCAATCTAATAGAAATTTATTTGGCTACTGAAAAAATAAATCAATCTAACTGAATACCAAAAATCGGAATTGACCTAAGCTATGGAACTGATCTATTCTATGAAACCGATGTGATCTTTTGATCGATCGGGTGCCGCGCCCCCAGGGAGAGAAGATTAATCTCCCCGGGGGCGGCACGCTGCAGAGATGTTGGAAGGTTTTAAGATCGGCGTCGTGAGACTAACCGCTCTAATACTATGTGGAAATTGTAGAATCCCGAATATTTGTGTTGTTCTATGTTGTATTGATCTGACCCTCGTAGGGGTATATATATAGAGCACAATATGAGGAAGAGAGAGACTTGGAGTAGAGGGAAAGTCGTACATGGTTTAAACCTATCTTATATCTAACTCCTAATCTCTAACTAAACATAATTATACTTCTAACACAATTGATTTGGAACATTCAAGCATATCAAAATTCGTTTTTATAGTATTTCAGCCCAAAACATGAAGACTATGAAAGCCTGCTTTTGTCATTTAACAGCACACGTACAATCGAGTTCCATCATCGACTGATCACGGTCACGGCACAATAGTTAGACAAACCATTTCATGGAACAAGGGCAATAAAACACGCTGCATTTGTCCACGCATTATATAAAAACAAAAATCAAATATTCAGCACAAATATTACCGAATACAAATACAAATTAGGTCCTGCCGAATGCATAAAGCTAGTGGGACATGCTTAAGAACAGCGTACAATATTCAGACTCCGAGTACCATCCGACAGGACCGGAGTACCTTCTTAGCAGTAATAATAGAGCTCGAGCCCGAATCATAAAAGTAACTAACAGAGGCAATCAAACACAATGTATGTAGCAAGAAAGTAGTAGTAGGAACTTCAGTTGAGAGAGGATCCAGACAACTCTTGTCAGGAGGTGTCAGCTAGCTTTGGTTTTTCAAGTTGTTGCCTGAAAGTGCAGCTGTTAGGCTGTGTTTGTTTGTTTGTTTGTGTGTGTGTGTGTGTGTGCTATGGCCCAAAGGGCCCATACCTGTAGCATATATCTGTATGTATAGCAGCTGAGTAAGAGAATACAGATTCTAGTTTTTTCCCCAACCTACTGTCTTCATGGTATCAGAGCCCAGGCGATGGCGACCGAGATCTAGCTGCTGCTGGTGAAGTGGTGATGTAGCGGCGACGTCAGGCTGCAGAGGAGGTTGTAGGGTAGTTCGTGGTGGTGCAGAACACCGGAGCCCAAACCGTGGGTGCTGCAGCGACGGGATTGGCGGACGGTGAGACGGGAAGCAGATTGTGGAGGTCGCTGGTGGTAATCGGCGGCGCGCAGCGGAGCTCAGGCGTCAGCGGACAAGCGTCAGAGCCAGAATAAGCTCGAGCACGGGCAGCAGTACCAAAGCGGAGAATACTACTCCCGGCGGGCGTTGTGCGATTCGCGGAGGCCACGGCCGCCGTCTTGTGCGTACAACCACTTGCAGGCCTGCGGTGCTGGGATGTGATGGTGAAGCACTACAAAAAAAAGACACATCCGCGACATTTTGGGCCGAACGAAAAAAATTTCTGTCATACATATGACACTTCTATGACGATAATTGTGACAAAACCCGGTATCATCATAGATGTGGTGGGCTCCTACTTCTATGACAAAAAATCATGACAGAAAATGGGCTTTTCGTCCTGGGCGGGCCGGAGACGCAGTTGCATGACATTCTGTGGGCCGTCCATGACGGAAAAATCCATGGTAGAAGCGAGGGGGAGTAAAATTTCGGGGAGTTGCCAGTTACGGTGGGAGGTCGAGGGCGGAGCGATGTGTGTTTCTCTCATACAGGTACGCGCGTGTGTGCGAGGCGTTGGCTCTAACTGAACCCGAGCGAATCGTTGGGCTCTAATCGAACTGGCGATTACCTTTGCATGCTACGCGTTCTGAACCCGGCGATCGATCGATGGCTGTTAATGAACCCAATGGGCGATTCGCCGCTCTGCTGCTAACTGAAGCCGATCGATGCTGCCTGCAGGATGAGCAGTGAGTGTTGGGGGGGCGTTGGATGAGCAGTGGCGGTGGCGTTGCCTCTGGATGAACGAAACCCGTGGTGTGGAGAGCTGGATGAACAGTTATCACAGTGGAGGGTGGCCATGGAGGGTGGTTGAACAGGACCCGTGGTGTGGAGGGCTGGATGAGCAGTGAGCGGTGGAGGGTGCCCGTGGAGGGTGGTTGAGCGATGGCGGTGCAGATGGCGCGCGGTGGAGGCTGGATGAGCAGGGAGCCCGTGGAGGCTGGAGGAGGTCGGCGGTAGCCCGTGGAGGCTGGAGGAGGTCGATAGTGGAGATGAACAATATCCGTGGAGTCCGTTTTGCGGTCGCCACACCCTTCCCCGTTTCGACCGTGGCGCTCCAACACATGTCCGTTTCGTCCGTTTTGCGGTACGCCACACACCTCCCAATGAACAGGACCCCCGTTTCGACTGTAGGAGGTCCGTTTCCTCTGTTTTGCGGTACGCCACACCCCTCCCGATCAACAGGACCCCCGTTTTGACCGTAGGAGGTCCATTTCCTCCGTTTTGCGGCATGCGAGCCCCTCCGATCAACAGGACCCGTTTGAGCGTGGCCGGTCGAACACAAGGCCGTTTCCTCCATTGTGCGGTACGCCAGGCCTCGTTTCCATCAGCTGTTCAGTCCAAGCCCTCCCGATGAACACGACCACGCATTCCGTTCCGACCCAGCCGGTTGGCTCCCCATGAACACGACAACGACACTGTTTCTCCGTTCCGACTCAGCCATGTTCGTATGCGCGATAGGCGTTAGAGACCCTGCCCCCGTACGTACGTACGTGGCCGTATTTTCTTTCTTGCACCCTCGCCGTTGTACATACGTGTACATGCTACGTGCGCGTCTCTACCACGACACATGCGCGCCTCTACATCCACCAGTATATATGTACGTACACGTTCACGACCAGAATGACAATGCTACGTACGCTTCGACCAGGTGGGTCCCGACTGTCAGGCACTTCCTTGCGTGCGAAGATGTAGCTGGTGGGTCCCAGCAGTCAGCGGGGCGAATCGTTTCTTTTTCGGACGCACTTCCTTGCGTGCGAAGATGTAATTGGTGGGTAGGAGCAGACAGGGGGAAAGGTTTTTTTCACTAAATACGGTGGCCCGTCCGGTGGGTCCCCGCTGTCAGGTGGAGGAATAATTATTTTGCGCGTAATAAGGAGGCACTTCCTTGCTGCGGCCGTGGACCCAGCTGCCAGCCTCTCCACGTACAGTCCACGTCCGATGGAAGCCATTCCTTGACCATGTTGACCACGCCGTGCCGAGAGCACCAGGGCGGTGGACGACGGCGAGGCCTAGGAAGGGGACGACGCGGAGCCGGAGAAGACGCGGCAGTAGATGCCCACGTGTAGAGGAGTATGAGGGTTCACTCGTTTGGCTACGGTGTGAGGCTGCCGTCGCCGCAGAATAATAGGGGGTGTGGGTGTGTAGAGGGATGACCTGGCCCACGGTGGGAGTAGTAGGGGGCGGTGAGGCCTCCGCGACATCACAGCCGGCCACGGGCGACAGGAGCAGGCGGCACGACCGGCGCTTCTTTGGGCGGCTGGAGCAAGAAGACCAGAGTTTGAAGAAGCACTACGGCTGTTGGATGAACATCGTACGGTCACTGGAGCTAGAATCGTTCATATATTGACTAAAATTGACAAAGGCCTCCGTCCCAGTCAACTTAGTAGGCCCACAAGTCAGCCTCCCACCAAGGTTGGCCCCAGGTAGCAGGGGGTATTCATTTTTTTGTGCGTAATAAGGAGGCACTTCCAGTGGGTCCGAGCTGACAGCGGGGGGAATGTTTTTTTCACGAAATACGGTGGCCCGTCCTGTGGGTCCCAGCAGTCAGGGGGAAACGTTTTTTTTTGTGAAATACTGGTGACCCGTCCGGTGGGTCCCTGCTGTCAAGTGAAGGAATAATTATTTTCCGCATAATAAGGAGGCACTTCCTTGCGGCTGCCGTGGACCCAGCTGTCAGCCTCTCCACGTCCAATACTCTTCCGATGGAAGTCGGCCGTTGACCATATTGACCACGCCGCGTCGAGAGCACCACGGCGGTGGACGACGGCGAGGCCTAGGAAGGGGACGACAGGGAGCCGGGGAAGACGCAGCAGTGGAAGCCAGCGGAGAGGAGTCGAGGTTCACTGGTTCGGCTGCGGTGTGAGGCTGCCGCCGCCGCAGGCCTGGCCAGCCAGTGGGAATAGTAGGGGCGGTGAGGCCTCCACGGCAGCCTGCACCTGCCACGGGAGGCGAGGAGCATGCGGCACGACCGGCGCTGCTTTGGGCGGCTGGAGCAGAACACCAGAGGTTGAAGAAGCACTACAGCCGTTGGATGGCCATCGTACGGTCACTGGAGCTAGAATCTTTCATATTGACTAAAGTTTACAAAGGCCCCCGTCCCAGTCAACTTAGTAGGCCCACAAGTCAGCCTCCCACCATGGTGGGTCCCAGCTAGCAGGGGGAGTATTCATTTTTTTGTGCGTAATAAGGAGGCACTTCTGGTGGGTCCGAATGACAGCTGCTGAGGAGCGTTTTTTCAAAAATCGCTGGCCCGTCCGGTGGGTCCCAGCAGTCAGGGGGAAACGTTTTTTTCGAGAAATAAGGTGGCCCGTCCGGTGGGTCCCCGCTGTCAGGTGGAGGAATAATTATTTTGCGCGTAATAAGGAGGCACTTCCTTGCGGCCGCCTGGACCCACCTGTCAACCTCTCCACGTACAGTACTCTTCCGATGGAAGTCGTTCGTTGACCACGTTGACCACGCCGCGCCGAGAGCACCAGGGCGGTGGTGTGGACGACGATGAGGCCTAGCAAGGGGACGACGCAGAGCCAGGGAAGACTCAGCAGTGGTAGCCCGCGCGGAGAGGAGTACGAGGGTTCACTGGTTCGGCTGCGGTGTGAGGCTGCCGTCGCCGCAGAATTACAGGGGGTGTGGGTGAGTAGAGGGATGGCCTGGCCAGCGGTGGGAGTAGTACGGGGCGGTGAGGCCTCCGCGGCATCACAGCCGGCCACGGGAGGCAGGAGCACGCGACACGACCGACGCTGCCTCTGGCGGCTGGAGCAAGAAGACCAGAGGTTAAAGAAGCACTACGGCCGTTGGATGGACATCGTACGATCACTGCAGCTAGAATCGTTTATATTGACTAAGTTGACAAAGCCCTTAGTACGCGTCAACTTAGTAGGCCCACGGCTCGGATTTGGCAGAGAACATATAGCCCATTTGCGATTTGTAAGAATGTACAGCCCATTTTTCAATTCTAATGGAATTTACTACAACCCATTTACGGGTTTGTTAAAAGTACAACCCAACTTCTAGCTAGGACAACTATTAATAATTTCAAACAACCGCTCAAAAGAGAATTCAAAAAAAATTCCCATATTTTGATGGGATCCGAAATATTTTTATCCGAAATTTCTAGTCAGGTTAAATATAATTTCAAAATAAAATTGTATCACGTTAAAATCCAACGAAATATTATGCAAGAACAAGTAATGAAATTAAAATTTCCAAATTCCAAAAATAATATATTTTTCAAACTAATTACGTGTTTGGTGCATAGTAATTGCCCAGTTATTATAATTACATCCTATTTATTATTTCTTAAAATCCATTTTCTTGTTAAGCCTAATGCATACCTCCTAGGAAACTTTGCAGCCCAGCGGGGCGGATAACAAGTTGACCCGGATATTGTGTACAACTGTCGGCCCAGTTGCATTGCTGATGTTGAAAAAAAAGGACTGTGTAGTACAGTACAACCTAACATGGTTACTCAGCCCACATTCAGGGACGCCGGAAAGGCCCAAGCAAGGCTTCTGTACAACCTTTTGAAGTCAATAAGCTCAAATAATAACTTAAGAAAAAAGTTAGATTACAGTGGAACCTAATTAAAAGTTGTCACGAGCAAATAAATAATTCAACGGATCCCACTTGTGCGTGTGTGTGTGTGTGTGTGTGTGTGTGTGTGTGTGAGAGAGAGAGAGAGAGAGAGAGAGAGAGAGAGAGAGAGAGAGAGAGAGAGAGAGAGACCCATCGGTCGATGCTCGTAAATACATCTTTCAGCCATATGCATTGCTGATGCTCAGTAAAAACTTATATAGTTGACACAATCATATAGAACATCATAGCACACTGAACTTGCATACAAAAATTTCACGCAGGCGGCACAATCAGGATGGAAGTAGTGGATCGCTACGGGAAGGGCTATGTTAAAACCAACGAAGTCGTACATAACGGTTCATCGTCTTCATAAATGACGGGGAAATAGCTTGAATGTTGTGCAAAAACAGACAGACAACACAATAAGTTCTGCTAGCACATTAAGTTGACGTATAGCCCTTTCTAAAAAAAGTTCAGGTGCAAAATTAGAACAGGTCACAATCAAATGTACTGGCATATCAGTGCTTCAGACCCATAGCTCGGATTTAACTAGTACTATCTGACAAGATTCAGTTGTTACCTCAAATTAGAGCACATCTAGGCAGCCAGCCCTGCCTCTTCTCCCAAAGAAACAATGGCCTCCGCCGTGCGATGGAGTAGGCCCTGTGTCATCCATCATTCCGAGCAACACGGGGAAAGTCTGACGTTGACCCCTGTAATGGACGTCGTCGACGGACCCTGGCACCAGCGGGGGCGGCAGGACTTCGATTGATGGATTGACCACTTCTTCGACATGCACGAACACTCGATACAGGTACATCCCTAACGTGGTCCGCGGCGGCCTTGGTGGCGATGAATAGTACAACCCCGGTTCCTGCACCGGTATCTCAACACCAATCACCTTCGGTATGGTGGACGGCTTCTTCATCCATGCCATAACCGTCAGAGCCCAGCTGTCTGGAGGAACAAACATACTTACGAGCTCACCTCCAAGGTCGTTGATAAGCTCGTTCATGGACTCGCTGTTCCAAGCACGTCGAGGCATGCCGTGGAAGGTAAGCTTTGTTAAAAACTCAAGCTTAGAGAGCACCGAGCCCCATCCTGGGTGCCACCGATCAAAGCTCACTAGCGCGCCATCGCAAAACAAACGCCGGGAAGATTCGAACACACGACTGTAGTCAAAAGTTGTTCGCAACCTATCGAAGAAATTAGCCGGTGGCGGACAGACTTCGACGAGTAAGTCACTTATTTGGATGCCGTGCGCAATGCCAAGAGCTTTGACAAGGTCGTCCGGCGAGACGGGAGGCCGGTCGTCGTTGATGGTTACCATCAGCACTTTGCCGGCAAACTGGTCATCAAGCGCCGTCGTGCCACCTTTGTTGGACGAAGACGCAGCGACCAAGGCAGGGCGGACCTCGGGATCTCCGGCTCGGAGATCCGCGTTGACCGCGACATGATAGTGCGCTTGAGTACAGGGAGTACAGGAGGGGATTTGGGGAACTGGGTAGGGATCGAGATTCGAGAGGTGGGGAGGGCGGAGAGGCGGGGATGAAAAGGTAGCATGAATTTGAGCACGCGCCAATATGCTCTCGGCGCAAGCGCACGAAAACACCGGTGGCTCCCACATGTCGGCCTAAGAGTCCTTATTCTTTCTTTTTTGGAGAGCCGGGCCCTTTTTTCAGGATCTTTTGAGAGCCCGGCCCGAGAGTCATAATTGACCTGTTTGGCATTGCGTTACTACTCGGACCATATTCAACGACACCTCACTGGCCCAAACAAGTGTACATCATCAAAAAGACAGTGAGCTCAAATTATATAACTTGAAAAAAGGAGATATACTCGAACACTTTGGAGAATGGTGATGCCCTCATTTAGCCCACCAAGAGTTCGAGACAATAAACAGTTTGAAACAACGATATATACAACATTCAAACACCGACTAGTGACTACTATCGACATAAACAGCAAGACATGATAGTTCATATGAAGTCTTGCTACACCACCAAAACGTACCCATCTGCGGCGCTCGGACTCTCGTGATCCGAGGCGAGAATGACATTCTAAATGAAGCAACTATTACATAGAAAGAGTGACATAGACGAGGATGACCAAATGACAAGGAATATGCATAACAAAAGAAAGAACTACCCATCCGAACCAGCAGCAAAGACAACAAAGTCATTCAAGAGATGATCCAACACCATCATAATTTGCAGCCCGCTTCAGCGACCAGGTGATCCGGAGACACCAAGATTCTCCACCCTTCGATGCAACAGCCCAATTACCTATCAACCTGAAGGCTTGAACCACATCACTGCCTGTCGTAATTGAGACATCCAAGGATCAAAGTTAATCTGGATGCCTTTGTCATTCTCACCTTCTTTTGGTTGCAGGCTGTATCATTGACAATCAGGGGAGTATGCTCCCGAACTCCTCTCTACCATCAAGGTCCTTGCCAACGGTAATCTCCTGGTTAATCGGATAATTGAATCCGAGAAACAGAGAGTGTGAACCAAGGCTGTTTACCCGCCTCCAACTAAAAAATCCTAAAGGCCCCAACAAGCTGGTATCCTGCTCATAGACGTAACAACCACTGTCCGGATACTCACGTATTACACGGTGCTTGTATACAGTGGGGTTTTTGCAATATAACTTTTCCGGCTCATGTGTCCGAATGATCATCAGTCTTTTGCCGTCGTCTGATCGAGCGAGGAACCAGTTGTGCTTCCCTGTTTTTGGCAAAGGTGGTGTAATTACAAAGGGCAGTAACTGTAGGGACACTGCATCATATCAAAAAGGACAGACATTGTTAATGTAAGATCAGCATTGTTCAGAGTATGAGTAGGATAATGCAAGAAACAGCATTGATATGTCCTGTTGGGCTGGGAGGAAAATACAGGAAATGTATCTGGGTTGAAAATATAGAAGTGCCATGCATGGTTATACTCATGTTATCTCGCAATCGATTCTTCATAGGAAACTACCATGTCATGCATGTTATGTAATCATGTTCTGTCCTCACAAACAAATTCTTCAAGGTAACTAACAGACCATGCATTGTTATATACTCGTGTTCTGTGGGCAAAAATTTTGTGAGGATATTATTCTAGCCATTGATTGCTGAAGGGCTAATATAGGTATGTACACATGGTAAGCATTGCAAGATTTCACTAATTCCAAATATAGAGTTCTCCATATGCACATTTACTTCCCTAATGTATGGTTAGATGAAACCAACAGTGTGGTGCATGTTTCTACATCATGAAAATGAGGAAACTAACATGGCCATTGATACACACTCATATTTAGTAGTAGTATATAGATTACTGTAAAATAAGGATAATATCCATATATTCCTAACCGTTTGATTATTCAGGTTACAAATTGGCTGTAATGACATGGTCACAATCGCATGAATTAACTCATTCCAAATATAGCTGATTTACGGTGTCTCTAATATATTGCCATAGTTCTACTCAAATTCTGCTCAAACAGGGATATGCCAATCATCAAAAAAAGTTCAAACAGTGTCATGGCGTCATCATTAACATGAGATGGAAACAACTTACACGCGCCGTCCCAACAATATGTGGTGCCATCTGCTTTGTCGATCGCGTAGATGATGCCATTGTGTTCAATAGCATCACAGAAGTGTGTATCAGCTTTGACGATGATCCACTGCGAGCCGAGTTGTCTCCAGCTAAAAAAGGCACCGGCGTAAAGATAGGCGAGTCCGTGGTCGAACAAGGCAATTAGCTTGAAGTCTACGTAATTCGCATGTCGTGTGGGTACTTCGCAGATTACAATCTTCTGCAAAACAAGGTCCGTCCAACTGACGTAGTAATCTAGATGACTTGGACCGCGATGGTAATACTCTATATAATCCAACGGAGGAAAGATAATCTCATATGAGGTCTGGAAGTTCATGAGCACCAACTTTTTACCGTCTTCTCTGAAGGCAGCCATCCAGTGGGAGTTCATGCCGACCCAGTACATACCTGCCAAGAAGTTTCGGGCGATGGTGATCAGATCGATGTTGAGGGAAATGATGTATGGCGACACACTACATACCTGCAAAGAAGTTTCGGCTAATGGAGATCGGATTGAAGTCGAGGGGCATCATGCACGCCTCCGTATCATGGTGAGCCAATCTCGCAAGACCAGATAGCAGCAAGCAGGGTGTCTTGAAAAGCTTAGGCCTTGCTTTGACGATGGCCGTGTGCATGTCCCTCGAGCATGCAGCCAGCCGCAGGGCGGTCAACATATCCATACACGAACAACAGAGGTCGAGGATGTCACTGGGGAGATTGCTCCAATCGAGGATCATATGGATGTTGCGCGGTTCGCGTTCAGCCATGGTGGAGTTTGTAAGGGGGCTTGATTTACGGGGGAGAAGGATGTCGGTGCTGGAGCGGCTAGCGAGGGAATAGTGGTACTGGGGGAGGCGAGTGAGGCGACGGTACACGGGGGCACAGTGAGATGGAGACGGAGACGGAGACGGAGACGGAGAAGGAGATGGAGATGGAGTGGTGCTATGGGAGCGGAGAGGGAGACGAGGCGAGGCGCCAATGTGTTGTCTGGGCGGCGGTGACAGAATGCACAAGGTGCATGCAGGTGAGGCTGACTTTGGTAACCCGAACACGCCGCCTCGCCTGGACTAGTGTCAGGCGCAGGGTGTTGTCACTTCACTGTGAGGACCGGATGAATAGTATTTTGACCATCAAGTGTACCACAGTTGTACTACTACTACTACTACTAGTAGGAACATGAGTACTCCAGTATTGTATAGCGGAAATAGGTCTCCCGTGCTAGCATGCCTGTTCACTTCATCGTTCAGGTATCATCCATATTGCGAGCAGAACCAAATTCTCGTGCATGCCCAATCAACGCCCTGCCGCGATGCATGCAGTGGTCGTTCTGGTGCATCAAGGACGGCATGCAGATCGTTCCACACTTGAGAAGAGGAAAAATGGAAAGGTAGAACGCGGCAGCAGAGGAAGAGAACGCTGGCTAACGAGGCTGGGAGGGGATCGAGCAGGAAGTTAATGCTCCACGCCTAAAGGTTTTGGGAAAACCTGATTTTCATAAGGTGACTTATACTCACCTAAACGGAGGGAGTATTCCTTAACCACAGAATGTTGTGTCTCCCACTCACGCGCTCAAAAAAAAAAGCTACGACACATTTTTTATCTGTTTGCATAGGTCCCACCTATCAGGAAGGATAGGCACGTACACGAACAGGTACGACTCCTCAGTCTACCCGCATAGCCTTTTCGTTTAGTCTACCTAGTCGTCTAATCAACTGCCTGCATGCCACTTCTCCCATTTACTTCTCCATCGGGAACCGATTCGCCTCGGCTTCTTCACCTCCCCTTCGTCTTCATTTGCATCCAAACCCCACTGTGTTCACATTGTTTTAACCTCTTTAAATAATCATCTACTACTTCAGTTAGACTATCCATCTAATCCTAATTCTCGAAACCATAGCCCTCCGTTCGAGCGGTTCCAAATGGCGAAAGAGATCGAGATGCAGGTTTTTAGCGTCCAACATGTCCTCGTCGAAGGCTCGATGCGCATTGTTGCCACCGTCACCGTCCACCCAAGGGTTGTTCGGCAGTGGATCAACAATGTATCCAACTCCCTCAAAAAGGTAGAGACGAGGTCATCGGTCTCGGCGCAGAGTACAGGCGTGCCCACAGGAAGATCCAGCGCCGCGCCGTCCTTCACCGTGCCTCGAAGATGATGTTTTGGTGTACCACATCATACACTCGCCCTCCATACCAGGTGAGCTTCATGATTTCTTGTCTCGGGAGGACGTATACTTCTGTGGGGCAGCCATCGAAGGGGACAAACAGAAGCTGGAGCCGTACAACCTTGATTTGAAAAGCATCGCTGACCTACAAACCAGAATCAAAATTCATGTAGAAGATTGTGCTAAACAGACACCATCCCTATTCGACGTAGCATATTTTGTGCTCGGTACAAATCTTCAGAAGGGTGACAAGACGGTGGCATTAAGGTCGTCTGGATGGGAGAATTATCCCTTGACGTACGAGCGGATAAAATATGATGCCCTCGATGCCCGTGTGACTTTCGAGATAGCTGCAAGGTCCAAAGAGCTTGTTGTGAAGCCGTCTCCCACAGAGAATGAGAAGAAGAAGAAGAAGAAGAAGAAGAAGAAGAAGAAGAAGAAGAAGAAGAAGAAGAAGAAGAAGAAGAAGAAGAAGAAGAAGAAGAAGAAGAAGAAGAAGAAGAAGAAGAAGAAGAAGAAGAAGAAGAAGAAGAAGAAAAAGCTGCACCAGCAGGAGGGCATTATGGATGGATGAACTATTTCCTCTCTTGTAAAAACTATTATTCCCTCTCGGTGTATATTGATATAGATGGACTATTTCGGTGGTGTGCATGTCTTTGGAACAGAGTAGTAGCGTGGGTCCGCTTGACTATAAGGAACTATTTATCCGCATATATAGCTTTCTCTGCTACTCCTTCCAGTGATCGGTATACAGTGCATGTGTCCGTAGACATGACAGCTTGTCCATGGAAGTTCAACTACGGCGACCATCACGTTTCATCTCGCGATTCCCACGACGCCTCTCCAACCCACGGCACCACGCCCCCCGACATGCACCTCACCCCTCTCGGCCGCACCGCCCCTCTGCCTTTGTGTGCATGACATGTGGGCCACCTAAAATGCGGCGAGCATCAAGTTTCTACCACAGCCACCCGCGATTCCCACGACACCGCTCGAACCCATGAAACCACACGTCCCCCGACCTGCGGCTCACCCCTCTTGGCCCCACTGCCCCTCAGCCTTCAGGAGCATTACATGTGGACCAGTCACCTATCGAGTCCACATGTTATTGACTCAAAGGTAGGTGTAGTAAGGCGCTGAAGCTCAGTCCCGACGGCCCTGAGAGGGAAATGTAACTCCTGCGCCAAGGCTTGTGGTGCTCCCGCAGCATGAACTCGTGCCAAACTCGAGATTTGTTTCTTTACTATACATGCACGCAACGATTTAATGGACATTGTAATCTCAACATGTGATGGGGAGCTCTAAATTTGAATTTGAAACTTACAAAACGAAAAGATTCAAAACAAATAAACTGGGAGAGAGGGAGTATATCGTAGGATGTGTCCCATACAAAATAAGTCCCCTGGTTTGTCACCGCGAAGATGCGGTTAGAAAGGAGCACAACGTCTTCCTACTCGTACGGCAACAAATCGGCCGCAGACAGCATGGTCCGCCTTTGATCGCCATGTGCAAGGTTCATGCTATCTTTTATTCAATCTCACCATGGTAATTTGTGCGGTGGCCCGTTGCATGGCTGATCCCAATGTTGGACAAAGGTTCTACGGGAACGGTGTCACCGTTGTAAATGTTGTGCAAATTGATGTTGGTACCCTCCCGTACATATGCAAGCCAATCTCCACTCGCACCGAGCCTAGCCTGTGAAACAGTGGGCAGGGGGAGAATTAGGAAATGCACATGGAAGTAGTCTTTAGAATGCATTTACTACGTGATCAAATTCATCTTACCTGCTCATCGGAGGAAATCCGAGTGCCCCTCAACGTCGGCATCTCAAGGGGCGTCAACTTGCAACTACGGCCACGCCGCGCTGGAGAGACCTCCAAGGAAACATCCTCGTGCGTTCCACAGAACATCAAGATGCATTTGTATGAGTAGTTTATCTTGTGAGAGAAAAGGATGAACGAGGGAAGGCCTCTATAGATAGAGATGGACACTACTACTACCAATGTGTTGGCCCGTGCGTTGCAATGGATCCAAACTAGTAGAATAATACTTGTTCACGTGCTTGAAATATAAACAAACTAGTTTTGATATACATGTGTCAGCAGACACGATAGCTTGTCCATGGAAGTTGAACCACGGCGACCATCACGTTTCTTGTTTCTACCACTGCCACACCCACACACGATTCCCATGACGCCGCTCCAACCCACGGCACGACGTCCCCCGACGTGGACATGGATCCTCTGACGTGGCTATCACTGCCTTGCCCTACCTTTCCTTCGCTGACAGGTGGGACCCACGCTTATGGGTCCCACATGTCAGTGACAGAATGGTAGGATTCTTCGTGCCCCTCATCCCTCTCGGCCCCACCGCTCCTCTGCCTTTGTGTGCATGACATGCGGGCCAGCTGAACTGCGGCGACCATCAACTTTCTACCACAGACACACCTGATTGGACGCGGTTTGCCTGGTCCGCTGCTGTGCTCCGATCCGTACTCCCGCACCATCGAATTTTCATCCAGCGGCTGTGACACATTTCGTCCCGGGCATCAATCCTCAGCTGGAGTACTTATGTACTACAGGTAGTACCCGCCGGTGTGGCCATCTACGCCTCGTAACGCCCCGACGCCCAGCTGTGGTACCCTCGCCACGGCCACGCCACCACCGGCCGGTTCATCTCGAACGAGTGAGTCGCGAACCACGCCACCACCATGAGAATGACATGTGGGCCAGCCACATTTAAGGCCCACATGTCATTGACTCATAGGCCGGGCACTAAGCCACTGAAGTTTGGTCCCGTGGGCCCCGAGAGGAAAATGTAACTCCTGCGGCAGGCCTTGCGGTGCTCCCGCAGTACGAGCTCGTGCCAAAACTGGAATTTTTTTATTACTACTATTAGTACTAGTAGTAAGGTACACGTGCATTGCACGCATGAGATTCTGGTGGTTTGTGCATTATGCTTCTACATGTGGAGTTTTCTGGATTCTAACATGTGGCAAAATTTGGTGGAATGTAAGGTTAGGCAAGTTTGATTAACTTAGGTGAGTGTTTGGTTCAAGCCATACCTTAGGCAAGCCACACTGGCCCCACATGACATACACACAAAAAATGTGGCAAGATTCCCTTAGGCTTGCCAACTTGTGGCAAAATTTGGTGGAATGTAAGGTTAGGCAAGTTTGATTAACTTAGGTGAGTGTTTGGTTCAAGCCACACCTTAGGCAAGCCACACTGGCCCCACATGACATACACACACAAAATGTGGCAAGATTCCCTTAGGCTTGCCAACTTGTGGCAAAATTTGGTGGAATGTAAGGTTAGGCAAGTTTGATTAACTTAGGTGAGTGTTTGGTTCAAGCCACACCTTAGGAAAGCCACACTGGCCTCACATGACATACACACAAAAAATGTGGCAAGATTTCCTTAGGCTTGCCAACTTGTGGCTCTCATTTTGAAGAACTTACTAATAACTTTGCCTGAGCTTAGTTGTGGCAAAGTTAGTCAGGAATTAAGTTCAACCATGGAGTCTTCTAGATTATACATGTGGCAGAATCTGGTGGATGATATCCAATGGCTAGTAGTGCTCGGATTTTCCATCTTTGTACAGTCGGATTGGCTTCATCCAACGACCAAATTTCAAAGTTTTTCACACACTATATAGGGGGTATAGATATAGATGTGCCGGTCCATTGCAATGGATCCAAAGTATATCTATTTAGTGGAGTGCACTCTAAACACATTATCCATTTATTTTTCTCTAACCTTCCGTAGCCATGCAACCAAGCCACATAAGCTTCATGGGTGCCCCCCACATTATATTATCCATACTACATTGATTGAAAAAAGATAAATCACCCAAAACAAGATCTTCCCGTTTTTTGTTCCTAAGATGTTGTGCCGTGCACGTATCTACTAGTTGTATAGTGGTAGTACTAGTAATATAATAGTATTAGGAGTACAAACTTGGTAAGTACTAGTAGGAGTAGTACTAGTACGGAATGCTCATACTCTATCAACGAGCCCCATCTGACACAAAATTTCTTGGCTTCCGTGCTACAGCTAGATCTTCCCCTTGTTTCTGTTTTCCAACCCGGCGGCGGGCGGGGTGTCGGTTTGCTCAACGGGCGGTCCCACATGAAAGTTAAAATGCTAGGCACAGGGGCGGAGCTACGTGAGGGCCAGCACGTGCCCTGGCCTGCCCAACCTAGCAGGATTTTCGTAGTTGTACATCCAGTTTTGAGGCACGGAACGTCAACACAAGGGTAATTTCTATAGCCTCGCTAGACTGGCACGCCCAACGTTTTTCTTCAAGCTCCACCACTGCTAAGCAACATGCCTTCAATAAGCTATGTGTCATGTCGGATGGGCCGTGTTGTACTCCCGATTCCCGAGCGTGTGGGGGTGCGACGCGAACGTGGCAGGCCTTTTCCTTTTACTAGCAATGTGCCCGTGCGTTGCGACGGATCCAAAGTAGTAGAATAGTATTATTTGTTCAGAAACTTGAAAGAAATCACTATTGTTTTGATATACTCCTAATATATTACTCCCTCCGTACCTAAATATTTGTCTTTTCTGAGATTTCAAATGGACTATCACATACGGATTAAATAGACATATTCTACTGTTTCTAGCAAGATGCCCGCGCGTTGCACGAAGTTGATGGAAAAGGTAAGCAGAACTTATAAATTGACGGATGGAGTACTAGTTACAGTGATGCATATAATTAAGCAAAGGGATCGCACATGTCGGTATTGACTGGAACGAGAATGCAACAGCACAATAAGAATTAAGGCCACGATGATGCGATCGCAGTGGTGGTTACGGAAGGCAAGAAGAAAGATGGATCCACGAACGTACGACCTCCTCCTCCTCAACTTAGTGCGCCGGGCCACCAACCGGCGGCTAAGGAGCGGCGACTTTTGTGGCGAGGTCGAGGTGCTTCTCAACAAAGGCATCCAAGGCTTCCAGCCGGTTGAGGAAGGCCAACGTCGTAGCGTCCTCACTGGCCTTGTAGATACCTATGTACATGATTTGCTCGTACGTGTGGATGTGTAGGTCGATGAATTCTTGCAGGGCGAGGTGCCTCGTGGCGAGCGCGACCTCCAGGTGGACATTCTTCGTGGCGTTGGCGGGCAGTCGCAATGCCACCAGTGCTTGAAAGAGGTTCCGGCCATGTAGGTCGATTAGGGTGGCAGGCAATGAGGAGCCCGGGTGCGCGGGCTGGAGGAGTACGGCGATGTCGTTCGCGAGCTTCTTGAGGATGGTGAACTTGTTGCTGGTGGCAACGATCATCTGGTCCAACTGAGAGTCGTAGTTGGCGTCGAAGGCGGCCATCCACCAGCCGGTCTCCAACACCGTCTGGAGACGATCCTCGGCGCCATGCCGCAGGCCGGCGTCGTGGACCATCTGGCGCAGCCACTGGCCGCTCACGCACATCGCCGCCATGGGTCTGGAGCGAGCTCTTTTGCGCTTAGTGTAGGTGCTTAGGCAAGTGCTTAGGTGCGTACGATGTGGTAGATGCATTGGACTGGAGGAGGGGCGCCTTTATATGAGGGCAATGAGGGCAAACTGCATTGCATTCACATCGTGCAGCCTCTTTTCCCGGACCTCCTCCCATTACTTCCCTCATGCATTAATTGAAGGAGGATGCATTGGCCGTTCAACATATCGGGAACCGTTGTTCCCTCCCTCGTCTGCATTAAAGGCGTATCAGGAACTGCGCCGTCCGCTGTCAAATCGAATACTCCCTCCGTCTAGGTGAGTATTATAAGTCATCTTACGAAAACCAAATACTAGTAAGACTAGCCACAGTGGGAGTAACTTCAGCAGTAACATCGAGTCCAACTCAGCAAATTTGCTTATGTGGCAGTGAGTTAATGAGGAGAGAGGTAGTTATAATAACTTAGCTAGTTACTGTAACATCACATGTCCCAATGCAATATGAGTCTATAACCTAATAAATGAAGCTTTGCATGTTACCACACTTATGTTACTACTACCTCTGTCCGGGTTTATTGGTCCCCATTGTATTTCGTGCCAAATTTTGACCATAGATTAAACTAAGAAAATGTTCACGTATGTCACCAAACATTATATTTTTCAAAACTATGTTCAAATACGAATCCAATGAGATAATTTTTCTTGACATGCATTAACATTTTGTTAGTCAAATCTTTAGTCAAAATTTGGCACAAACTATAAAAGGGACTTATAAACCAGGACGGAGGTAGTACCCACTATGAAGGTAGTAACATAGTCTAGGGATATGTGTATGTTATTAGTGTATGTTACTCACCATTGTGGCTAGTCTAAACACATAGGCGTGGTGCATTAACTCACACGTTGTTTCTTATTTTTTGACATAAATAGAGGAATCAACCAAGAAGAGATGTGGGGCTTGTATGCTTTTAATGACTTGAGACTATCAAACATGACATGCAGTGGTCAGTTCGTTGCAGAAGAACGAATACAACCCACGTTAGCACACGCGCATCTTATAGCATCACATCCAATGGCTATAAAAGATGAATGAGACCAAATTATATCTCATCTAGATGAGTTCTAGCAAAACTGTATTAATAATACTTAGGGGCTGTTTGGTTTCCAGCCACAGTTTGCCAAGCCAAAATTTGGCAGCCACAGTTTAGTTGGCATGTGTTTGGTTTTTGCCACACTTTGACTTGCCACATTTTATTGCCCCTATGGTCCACTTGTCATAGAGACAATTTTTTTGCCAACTTTTGCCAAATTTTGGCGTCCAATTTCTCAGCCACACTTGTGTGGCTTGCCATACTTGTGTGGCTATCCATACTTTGGCTTGGCCACACTAGTCTCCAACCAAACAGACCCTTAGTACTCTTGCGCCATGTATCATATAAGTATCATGTACTCCCTTCATCCAGAAATACTTGTCATCAACATGGATAAAAGGACATGTATCTAGACGTATTTTAGTTCTAGATACATCTCTTTCTATCCATTTTGATGACAAGTATTTTCGGACGGAGGGAGTAGTACTTTATTTATTGCCATGTATGACACATAGTTCACGAGCGCTCTCTATATGTACCACCTTTTTTTTAATTTCAAGTTTTGCTCCATGGCGCAATCCATCGATACTACTACTGTACAAAAGTGGAGTATATACATTTTTTAAAAGGCTAGAGGGCGGGGCAGTCTAGCTCGGTCGGTTTCACGAGAGGCGAGGGCCTTTGTGATTTGACGGCTCATTAATGCTGTCAAATCGAATAGTACTGCGCCGCCCGCTGCACGCTCGGCGCCTCCATTAAACCCCTCCGTTAAACCCACATGCAAACCGAGAATCCTACTCCGGCCACACGTCCGTCCATGAGTGGGCCGGAATTAAATGCAACACCGGCCGAGCTCCTCCCGTCCGCCCTCAGTTTAACGAGGCCAGACGCCGGCCAAGCTCCTACCGTCCGCCCTCTATTTACACGAGGCCAGACAGACAGCGGGCAAGAATCGCACCCCTCCGCCGCTCCCCCATCTCCTCCTTCACCATTTCTCCACCCTTCCGATGGCTTCCGATGAGCCGTTCTCCGGCATATTACCCAGCTGGGTGGCCCGCCGAGCCCTCCGAATACGGGCGAGGCCGCTCGGTGCTTCACCAACCTCGCTTGGCCCGACGGAGCCAGTTGCCGCCCCAAGCAGGCACGTGGTTCAGCAACTCGCCACTCCAGTTCAGCTCGATGAGGAGTGGCGAGTTGCTCCACGCCGGCACGGCGGCGAGCACGCCGGTACGGGCGCCGTCGCTGCCGCGTCGTACCGCGCCACTAGTGTCTGCGGTGGCCGCGCCTCCCGTGTCTGTGGGCGCGGCTCCCGTGCCTGCGGCAGCGCCATGCGGGCAGAGAAAGAAGCCGGGTGCATGGAGAGCGACGAGTCGGTGGCCAGCTTCTCCCTGTCCGCCGCTATCATCGAGGAGAAGTAGAACACGGGAGGCCGCCGCCACTTGGGACCCATGAAGGCCACCGCCGAGGCGATGACCGCGGATTCAGGTGGTTTCTTTGCTGCTTCGTCTCTTCCGAGGACCTTCGTCGACCCCGCAAGTGTCTGACGGACATGAGGAAGACAAAGGGATCCGCTGGCGGCCATTTAGAACTAAAATAAGTCTAGATATATCCATTTCTAGGACAAGTATTTCCGGACGGAGGGAGTATTAATTATACAAGAGAGCCGGATTGGCACCTCTTAGTTCATGTAAATGTAATGAAATCCATCATGTTTATATGAAGATCTGGTTTTGTTATACGAAATCCTTCATGCTTATATGAAATAATTCCGTGTTTGCACGAATTTCATCTGGTTGGTTAGAGTTGTAAAAATGTATGCCGCTGGCGTTTGATGTCGTCCTCCGCGGAAGGAAGCGGGAGGAAATTTGCCGGCTGCCATTGGAGATGCTCTTTATGCTGGAAATAATAGAGTGACATCCAATTCATTTGAGTTAATTGCCTGTATGATTGTTCCTCTATAAAAAGTTAATTGAATGTACAGTGTACACGTGACTTGCAGGGTGGCTACAGCTTCGTACAGAAAGTTAAAAAGAAACAAGTCCATCCTTAATATTCTAAGTACTCTATGGGTTCCATTGTCAGTACAGTAGAGAAAGAAGTGTATATTAAATAAGTAGAGTAATATATAATATACAAATCTAAAGTTAAAAGACAGAATTTGAACTCATGTCATCGCGTTGCGAGCATCCGGCGCTAACCAGCCCAGCACATTTTTGTTGTAGACCATGCTGGAGATATATCTCCATGTCTACTCTTATATATACTCCATTCATTCCTAAATATTTGTCTTTCTCAGATTTCAAATGGACTACCACATACGGATGTGTATGTAGACATATTTTAGAGTGTAGATTCACTCATTTTGCTACGTATGTCTTTTCAGGATGGGGTCAGAATTGTCCTTGATTTATTTATGAGGTATCCAGAGGGCACTGCACCGCCAAGAAAAGAGGGTAACATCAAAATTATGGACTACTTTTTTGAGTATGTTGGTAAGGTCTAGTCATAGTCACTTGTTGAAATCTCTAAAAAGACAAATACTCCCTCCGTCCGGAAATACTTGTCATCAAAATGGATAAAAGGAAATGTATCTAGACGTATTTTAGTTTTAGATACATCTATTTTTATCAATTTTGATGACAAGTATTTTCGGACGGAGGGAGAAGAAAACAGAGTTGGTGATGATGGTGTGTGTGCCATCCTGCAATATAGGCCCTCAGATTTATATCTAACGGATAGGAAAGAAACTATGGGAATTTTGCAAAAATATACCCACACGTCTCTCCACGTTCACAAATAAGGCCTTCCCTCGTTCAGCCTTTTCTCTCACAAGATAAACTACTCATACAAATGCATCTTGATGTTCCGTGCAACGCACGGGCAGCTAGCTAATTTCTTTTAAAATAGTTGCTGCGATAATTGGGTTGAAGTGATATATTTTATGTCTGCCCCGATTGATTTCAGATTCACTAGTAGTAACAAAGAAAAGGTTGCCTTGTTAATTAACAGAAAACAGGGTGAAAACTATCACATGAGGCCGGTAAAAACAAGGCACACTAGGTTCAGCGTCATCGTCACTATAGTTGTGCGCGCGCGAGAAGTCTACATATCGAGGGGGCTACCGAGTGAGGCACCGAGACACAATGTTTGAGAGAGAAACCAGTTGACAGATTATGATCAGATCGAGTTGTCACCCTTCTGCTGTCATTGTTGGGGGGGAGGGAGAGAAAGACGTATCGAGAGTGTGCGCGGTAGGCACAGAGGCACAACTAGCGAGTGTGTGTGTTTGAAAGAGGAGTCGGTAGATTATTATCAAGATCGATGTGCCACCCTACTCCTTCGGTGCCGGGTAGTGTGTGTGTGTGTGTGTGTGTGTGTGTGTGTGTGTGTGTGTGTGTGTGTGTGTGTATGTTTGAGAGAGAATCCAGTCGATAGATTAGTATCAAGATCGAGGTGTCACCCTACTCCTTCGGTGGCGGGTAGTGTGTGTGTGTATGTTTGAGAGAGAAGCCAGTCGATAGATTAGTATCAAGATCGAGGTGTCACCCTACTCCTTTGGTGTTGGGAAGTGTGGGTGTGTGTGGGGGGGAGGGGGCAATGACACTCACATATCTCTACTCTTATAAGAAAAACAGAGTTGGTGATGATGGTGTTCCTGCCATCCTGCAATATAGGCCATCCGATTTATATCCGACGGACATGAAGGAAAATATGGCAATTTTGCAAAAAGATACCCACACCCCTCTCCGCATTTGAAAATAAGGCATTCCCTCGTTCATCCTTTTCTCCCACAAGATAAACTTCTCATACAAATGCATCTTGATGTTCTGTGCAACGCACATGGGCATCTTGCTAGTAGGGAGAAGGAGTTTGTGTGACACATATCTAGCTATATTAAGGGATAGGTAGATAGCATATCTGTGAGAGACATTATTATACTTTGAGACATTAGTGGCTGTGGGTGGGCGGAATTAAAGGGGTGGGCGTGTTAGACATAGAGAGTGTGTGTGTTTCCGTGTGAGAGACTTGTAGGACGGGGTAGAAATACGAATTTAACCCTGACGGAGGGAGAGAAATACATGAAGTGTGCGTGTGTGATTCCGATGCCCACAGGGAAATGAGATATGTATGCGTGTGAGAGAGATTGCACAATTCATTCACGTATCACTATCTAGCGATCGTGGGCGTGCATCACTTGAACATAAGTCAATATCTACTTCGTATCGTGGCCAAAGGTACAATATCGATTCAACGCTATAAAGATTGGACACTCACATATCACATTTTTTCTATTTAAATAAACCTTTTCAGTTGTGCATGCCAAAGTTACAGTGATGTTTCTTCAAACAACCAATGTAGCTATCATGCACATGCACCATTGTTACTCTTGCATTCAAATTCATTAGTCTTGGATGATTTAAGTTTCTATTTTGAAGTAATATACGTAATATTCATATATGAATTCAAAGGGTATGCAATTTATGAAATGGAGGCTATGTAATCATATGAGGTAACACTTTTAAGTAGCTAACTACAATATCCATTTATTTTTGTGCGCCTCTACACTAACACGTCAATGCATTATGTTTAAAGTAAATAACCAATGGCACTAAATTATCTATTTACACTAGAAATACATAGGCTGAGCGTTTGGTCCCTTTTTTTGTGAACGCGCCACTACACCCGTACGATTGGCCGTGCCCGTGTGAACGTCCAAGTTATCGGCGCATCATCCTGAGTTATTGTCTTTTTTTCTGGGGTGGACTTCACACCAGCTATTAACTGCTGACGCGTGCCCCGTGTACACAGTCTAGCATGACCTTCCCGCTAGCACGGTCCAAAATTAGTTGAAACTGGATACGAATGATCCCGCGGGCGGCAAAATCTCCCGCCTCCTTCTAAAATTTCGGTCACCTTTAGCATGCGAAATCCCACTTTTGTCCTTGGTGCACGGAGACCAACAGTTACAATACCGCCCTCATCTACATGATAGGTCGGGGCTGCTTTGGTAACTTCCAGTTCCCCCGACTACACGGCACCCCATTTCCTCTCCCCCTCCCGCAAAAACGACTAACTCCACAGCACCAGAGCATCTTACATCACGCCGTCCGTACTTCATCGCCCTTTCTCCCCTCCCCTATCGAAACCCTAGACTGCTCATCCACCAACGTACCATAGCCCATTCACTGCCAGCGGCGTCCACCTCGCCGGATCTGCTTCTGCGGCCGCATCTACCCCTGCCACCTCCCCTAGAAACAAGTAGACTGCTCATCCACCACTGTACCATAGCCCATTCAGTGTCGGCCTTGTCCACGGCGCCAGATCTGCTTCGCCGGTACTCTCGTCAACCGTCGCGCATCTGCAGCGGCTCATTTGTACTCCCCACCGGAGACGCTTCTTCCACACCCCTGGAGCCGCCCCACCGATGCCCCTGTCGACGGCCTCTGATCCTCTTCGCCGACACCTTCCTCAACCCTACCGGAGCCGCTTCGCCGACACCTTCCTCAACCCTACCGGAGCCGCTTCGCCGACACCAGCGTCAACCCTACCGGAGTAGCTTCGGCTATACCATTCTCAACCCTACCGAGGCCGATTTGCCAACTCACAAGTCCACGGACTCAGATCCGCTTCCTCGCACCCTCATCCAACCTACCGGAGCAGCTTCTGACGCCCCGTCCACGGCCGCAGATCCGCATCGTCGACACCACCCTTAACCCAACCACGGGCAACCGACGCCCGTCCCACGGCCGCAGATCCGCATCGTCGACACCATCCTTAACCCAACCACCGGAGCAGCTTCTGACGCCCCGTCCACGGCCGCAGATCCACGTCGTCGACACCATCCTTAACCCAACCACCGGAGTAGCTTCACCTACACCCTCGTCCACGGCCACAGATCCGCTTCGCACACACCGTAGTCCACCGTACCGGAGCCGCTCCACAAACACCCTACTCGACGGTTCTAGATCTCCTTACCGGACCCCGACAGCCAGCGCAGCGTCATCACCCTCGACGTTTCTAACCTGATTCCCACCGTCTGGAGAGATGCCAAGCACCCGCCACGGCCTAGGTACTTGTCACCTTTAAACCCGTCCAGCATCACCTGCCCGATGTACTTCAAATATACTAACCGGTCGTTGTTACCTGTTATGCAGCTGGCAAAAACTACAAGGACGATGTTTCTTCTGGATCTAACAGCTTGGCCAACCAAGATCCTGGACTGAGGCATTGCTATGATATTGTAAGCGCGTCTCTCTCTCTTGTATTGTTCGTGCTGCCCAATTGCTTTGCTAGGATTTTGACCAGAATCCCTTTGTGCGCACAATGATTTCTACTATGGCTGCTAAATTAGATATGTAGATGTCATACATGATACTACCTCATACCTCTGTTCCTAAATATAAGTCTTTCTATAGATTCCACTATAGGCTACATACGGAGCAAAATGAGTGAATCTACACTCGAAAATGCATCTATATACATCTGTATATGGTCCATACTGGAATGTCTACAAAGACATATATTTAGGAACAGGGGCAGTACATTACACAAAATCGTAGGTGGCATGTAGGAATTCCAGTGCACTACATTAGGCTCCTTTAGAGTGCCAGCCAGTCCAGCATACAGAGTCATGGCCAGTTTATGGTACGCACACAATTGTTAATTGGTGGTTTAAATATGCGCAAGAGATATGCAATGTAGTATCATGTAGAGATGTCTGAAATTAGCCGTGTCAACTTGCAGATAGGGTTACACAATGAAAAGTACAAGATGTATGTGGCAATTTCATGGAACATCGCAAAAAAGGAGAGGCAGCGGTGAGCCTATACAATGTGCTATGGTACGTCACTCCTCCATTGCAATCATCGTGACATGTTATTTGTATGCCAGTTCTATTAGCCAAGTTTCTTAGGGACAGTTATTACGAGTTATCCTAAGAAAATAAACACCTGTGAATATAAGCTCCATGTAATACGCCAACCAGTTCTTTTCATTGCGTTTTCAGCTTATCTTTGGTATGATCAGTGGAAAGTCTAGATTGCATTATATATATTTTTCATTTTGCTGCACATATGGAAATTAATTTGACTTGCAAACATCACAAATTGAACCCAGAGCAGTAATTAATAAGATAGGAAAACAGACCATCATTATTTGCTCAAAATGCAAATACAAAGATACCATCTACTTGGCACAATCTACTTTGGTCAATGTTTTCCAGATCCCATTGCCTAATTTAAACGAAGAACGCATGACCCACATTTAAATGAAGAACAATTATTTGTTGAAATTCGATGGTCCAAGTGGCTGGTTATTATCATATAGCAGCACCACCTGAAAGCATCATATAGCAGCAGCAGCAGCTCATAGCAACTCATCATGCAGCAGTAGCAGTCTGCAATTCATCATATACCAGCAGCAGCTCATAGCAATTCATCATATAGCAGCAGCAGGAGCAACTCATAGCAATTCATCATATAGCAGCAGCAGGAGCAGCTTGTAGCAACTCATCATATAGCAGCAGCAGCAGCTCATAGCAATTCATCATACAGCAGCAGCAGCTCATAGCAACTCACCATACAGCAGCAGCAGCTCATAGCAATTCATCATATAGCAGCAGCAGGAGCAGCTCATAGCAATGCATCATATAGCAGCAGCAGAAGCATCTCATAGCAATTCATCGTATAGTGGATCAGAATGAAAATTTGGCAAAAAATCAGAGGAGATCCTCACCTTGTTGGATGAGCTCATCCTTCAACAGCACCTCAAGGCCATGGCCTGGGAGGAGGGGAACAAGGTGCCTTCGCATGAGGTGGCATCAGCCGTAGTTGTGCAGCGCCCGCCGGAGTAGTGCGTTGGACGAACCACAGTGGAGCAGCTGCTGGAGACCATGAGAATGAGGGGCGGCGCCAGAGGGAGGAGCAGCCAGGGAGATTTTCCCCTACCCGCCGGCCATGTAGCCTAGCTGGACATAGCATCATCGAGGACCAGGCCAGATGGGACCAGTGGCGACGGCTCGCTGAAGGAACCCTAGTGCTGCAGGCAGGGGATCGAGGTAGAAGGAAAGGGGAGAGGAGATGCAAGCGGGCAGGGCAATGAATTCTTGCGTGTTTCTTTTTACTTGAGGGTCAGGTGTGACACAGGCGTCAGCAGTTGCATTTTGAGTGTAATATAGGCAGACAACAGAGTCATTTCACTATTCCCCTTCCCTTCAATTTTTAGTGAGGTTCTACCCGAAACACCCCCATCCAAAGCGAAATTAGTTAAGCCCAAGCCCATAACTCAAAAATGACTTCTTTACATCTTTTATGGCTTATTTTGACAATATACCATGAAAAGGCGGAATCGAACTGGCCCTTAACCTGCAATTCAATTCTGCGTGCAATGATGAATCACTCGTGCCTGCTATCTATACATTTAGGCATCATCATACATGGCATAACCTAATACATGTGCATTCCATTGTAGAATCTGGAATGTGCAATGTTTATGTTAGTTCATACGTTGCACATGATGTTTAAATGCCCCTTAAATCTGGTCAGTCAAGTGATGGTCTTTAAGCCTCCTTCTTTGCTTCTTTTCTTGATATGTAAGATTTACTCACACATCTCTTCAATTGCTTGTTTGCATCACAGCCATACTAGGACTGCTTGCTTTGATTACTTGTTGTTCTTGACCTAACACTTTAACAGAGCTTGTCAACGATTTAAACACTAAGGGCTGCTGTAGTGCGGCCTTGTCTAACTCATAGGTGAATAAAGGTTTGGTTGTACACTACAGTAGGCTCTTCAAGAGTACCTAGAGATCCAGTTTGAAGGTATGCCTATATTTTACATAGTGCAGACATAGTAAATGCTCATTTCATTGGGTGCAAGTGCAAGAGATGCGGCATGTTTCATTATGTGGTGTTGTTTTGTTATAATCTCATCCTTTTGTGTTCACAGACTGGAAAGTATGCATATTTATCTTCCAAGGAGACGAGTAACTAGTTTGTGTCACCTTGCAGAGGGGGTGCAATGAAGATAAGATTGAGGATTTCCAAGTACAAGATGTTAGGAAGGAGCCTTGCAAGAGAAGTAGGAGCTGCGCTGAGCCTCTTCAACCTGCTAAGGTAAGTCACTGTATGCAACTCAACAGTTCAATTCCTTGTTTGTTTCAGGCATAGTTAATTTTCTCTTTTCAATTGCTTTATTTGTCCTCACTTAATGAGATGCCCAAATAATTATGCCTGATGTTCGGCACTTGTATCATTATTAGTTGACATAATTAAAGGCCTTACCATTTAATTACTCTGCTGAAGTGTGCCTGAAGCTTTGAAGTCTATTAACCAACTATTATTGCATGAGGCTCACAATCTAGTTTATACTATGCTAATGATTGCATAGTTTTGCCTGCTGTAGTTTGTTTGTATGAAACCCTCTGCTGTTCATTATGCTCCCTAAGACTTTAATTGAGGTACAGAATGGCCAACTGCTTGCTTACTTATACACAACGTGCTGTCTAAATTTGTAACTTGTCTGTGTTTTCGATTGGGCCCCAACATCATGCTCCTCTGGTGAGCTAAGAGGGATTTCTGTATGCAGGCTCCACAGACTATCTTTTTATAATTTTTAAAATATCACCTGCTTATGCTTCATGAAGTGTAACATTTGTTTTATGAAAGTGACGTGTAACATTATTGTTAGTCATGTTTTGCCATGTAGTACAAAATAGTGTCTTGTTCGTTTCACTGTTGTAACTATATTTTTGCCCTAGTCATGTGTACTTACAGAAACATTTCAGGATGAAGTGACATCAACACAAAAATCTGCGAGCAGTGCGGCATGGCCATTACCGAATGATTATGGATTGGAATTGGAATGTGCTGATGTTCTCGAGCATCAACTAGAGGTGGCAAGACAACGTGTACATGATTGTCAACGTATAATCAACAAGTTGAGACTGGACATGCAGGTATTAGATGCAGGAGTCAAAAAATGAAACAAGACACCGAGGTAACCATGAAGGAATTGGAGATATTGCAGACTGAAATTTGTGCTATCTGAATCCGGCCAATCCTATTTTCTGAAGAGATTATAGTTCAAATGGAGTTAAGTTGATGCGCGTCCATGATGTATGAGCCGTATTTTCCCAGTGTATGTAATTTGCTGTTTGTGTATGCTTTATTATCACCTATGCCGTACCATAATGCCCAGTGGGTATAATCAGCTGTAACTTCTTTATTGTATAGTGTAGGACTATTCTACTTTTCTATGCCTTGATCTCTTTGTTGTATAGTGTATGCTTTTTAGAGGTGATAGTATTGAGTAGGATAATTCTTTGAATATGCTATATCGTTCAAACAGGGGCCAACTCGCCCGACCATGGGCCTTCTACGTCTCGTAGGATCCATGGGCCTTCTACGTCTCGCAGTGTCCATGGGCCTTCTACGTCTCGCAGTGTCCATGGGCCTTCTACGTCTCACAGGATCCATGGGCCTTCTACGTCACGTAGGATATCCATGGGCCGCCGACTCATTTATGGGTCTTGTACTGGCCTTTAATGGGCCGTAGATGGGCCTATAATGGAAATCATATGTTTTATTGGCTGACCATAACGGGCCGTTAATAGGCCGTATTTGGTGATGTTATGAAAATGGCCCAACAGACTAACAGACCACAAACGGGCCGACTGTAACGACGGGCTGAATTAGGCCCACAAGCAGAAAATGACAGTAACGGGCCGTAAGTAACCGAATGCTGCAAATGTGCCCAAGAATAAATGGGCTCTGAGAAGTTCGAAAGATAACATGGGCTGGAAACGGCCCAACTGAATAACGGGCCATTAATGGGTATAAAGTGATACACTGTTCATTACGGGCCAGTTTCACCACGGGCCGTAAATGGGTCTAAAGTAATACACTGTTCATTGCGGGCCAGTTTCACCACGGGCCTTTAATAGGCCAAGAGTTACATAGGGCCTCATATGGGCTGAAAGAGGTCATGGGCCATACATGGGCCAGAAGTGAAAACGGGCTGGAATCATATTGGATGGCCCAGATGACGCTACTGGGCCTAATTCGGATAGGGTGTAACGGGCCTTGGGTTAGCGGGCTGTAAACGGGCTATATGCGGACAGGCCGTTAACAGGCTTTCCATGGGCCGGCCCGTCACCTTTTGACCAAGTCAAACGGGTCGGCCTTTTCACAGGAATGGGCCCCTGTTGGGCCGTGCCACGTGTCGACGTATCATAGGCGCCTTCTGTCCAACGTGTGGATGACATCTGTCCCAACAATGAGCCGACACGTGTTTCCTCCAGCCAATGATGATTTTACACGTGGAAAATCCCCATTGGTCGGGGCTGTTAACGGGTTATCGGATCCAAAACCCGACCCGATAGCTTAAGGGTGTTCCGTTACGGTGGATGCCACGTGTCGGTCACCCTTGACGAAAGCACTTCTGTGACGCGCGATTTATCGTCATGGAAGTGGACACTTCCGTGATGATAATTTTGGTAATGTCATGGAACACTTCTACGACAAAGACAGTATGACTATCTTGATTCATCATAAATTTGTCATGGATGTACATGCATGACAAAAAACGCGACCTATTGTGACAAACACGTATCATCACGGAAGTGTATTTTTTTGTAGTGAATGTAGGAAGCTGGGTGAGGTCCCCTTCAGTTGTGGCGGCTAGTAGGTTGCAAGGGAGGTGCCTGGTGTGTGTTGTGTGTGGGAGCAGAGGAAAGGGGATCTGGCGAGGTAGTTAATAGGAAGATTACTTGTTGCTTCAGCAAGTAGAGAAAGAGAAGAGGAGCAACTCTGCTTGTTGCAGTCCTTGAGAAGTGAGTTCATTACTAAACCATAGGGGAGAATCAGGGGATTCAACAAGTTCTTGGAAAATTGGCTCGACTTATCACTACAATGGTAGGGGATGCATCATCCGGCAATGCAATCATGCCACGTACTGAGCCGACACAGAAAATTGAGTTGATGCCAAATGACATCAAATTGGAGGGTATCAAGAATTACTTGAGCTGGTCGAGGAGGGCATTGCTGATTCTGAAGACAAAGGGACTTGAGAACATTATTGAGGAGGAATCAACTGAGCTAGCAGATAAGACAAGTGCGGAGTGGAGGACATGGAGTACTACCAACTCATTGGTGGTGGCATGGTTGTTAAATTTTTTTGTCACCGAGCATTGCTGCAACTGTTGAAACCATCTCAAGTGCAACTGAGGTGTGGAAGACTTTATCGAAATTGTACTCCGGAAAGGGAAATGTGATGCTGGTGGTTGAGACACAAGAGAGAGTTAGTGATCTGAGGCAGGGGGAGTACTCTGTAATGGAGTATGTTGCTGAGTTGCAGCGATTATGCGCTGACTTAGATCACTATGACCCTCTCGAGTTGCCACATGCAGATTGCATATCTAGTGTTAAGAAGTGGATTGAACGCAGGAGGGTGATAGAATTCCGTAAGGGTTTGAATTCAAAATTTGAAGGGAGACGAGCTACTATGTTCCACCAACCCACACTTCCCAATCTGGAGGAAGCTATAGCAGCAATTTCACAAGAGGAGATCAGACTGAAAGTGATGAAGAACAATGTAGCAACTCCATCACGTTTTGCCTTCATAGTAACCGGAAACAATGAGACCAGAGATTGTTTCAACTGTGGTGAGACAGGACACTTGAGTCGTAATTGTCATGCCCCGGGCAGGCCAACCCATGGAAGGGGTAGAGGATATGACCGAGGTGGACCAAGAGGAGGTAGAGGTCGAGGATATAGGATTGGTCACAAAGCAAATGTGGTGATACAAGAAGAGGAATCCCATGACAAAGTCGAAGTCTCTGTAAAAGAGTTAGAAGAGTTGAGGACATTGAAAAGGAAGATGGAGAGTACTATGGGTGATAAAGGCCAAAGGGATTCCACATTTGGTGATTTTGCTCACTTTGCCTATGCTAATGAAGGTAACTGTGCTCGTACATCTACATTCTCACTAGTGTCGCAACCAGATTGGGTTATTGATTCGGGTGCATCTAAACATGTCGCAGGCACATCAAATGAGTTTGAGTCGTATGCTCAATATCCATCCACATGTAAAGAAACCATCCAAACAGCTGATGGCACCTCACATCCCATTAAAGGTGTTGGCACAGTACAATGCACACCACTTATTAAACTTTCATCGATTTTGCATGTTCCTGCTTTCCCGATCAATCTTATCTCAATGAGTGCTTTGATTGATGATTTGGATTGTCGGGTAATTGTTGAGCGAAAAATATGTCTAATTCAGGAGAGGGAGACAGGGAGGAAGCTTGGGACCAGAACTAGGCGTAATGGGCTATGGTACATGGATCGCGAGGTGCCAAACAATGCATTGTCTACGGTGTTAGCAGTAATGATGGACGAGAAAGAAGCTACGGTGATGCTTCTGCATTGTAGAATGGGGCACATGTCTTTTGTTAAAATGAGCAAGGTCTTTCCTGATGTAATGTGTGGAGCGGATAAGAACTAGCTTTTGTGTGATGCTTGTGAGTTTGGCAAACACACAAGGACATATTATGTGAGTAGAGGGATTAGGAGTATATCTCCTTTTGTACTTGTTCATTCTGATGTGTGGACATGTCCTATTATCTCTCTTAGAGGAATGAAGTATTTTGTTACATTTATTGATTGTTACTCTCGCAGGACATGGATATACCTTATGAGGCACAAGGATGAGGTGTTCAACTGTTTTATGGATATTTATGTTTATGTGAAAAATCAGTTCAACACACAAGTCCGATTATTCGGACCGATAATGGGACAGAGTATGTGAACAAGGAATTTGGTGCTTTTATGTCAGCACAAGGTATAATGCATCAAACCTCTTGTCCAGGTACACCTCCTCAAAACGGAGTGGCGGAGAGGAAAAATTGTCACATCTTGGAGGTGGCTCGATCATTGATGTACACAATGAATATGCCAAAATTCTTGTGGAGTGGGGCTGTAATGACAGCTACATATCTCATCAATCGTATGCCATCAAGAGTGATTGGGATGAAGACTCCATGTGAAATGTTGCTTGGTGAGAACAAATTTGTGGTTCCACCGAAGGTTTTTGGATGCACTTGTTTTGTTAGGGATCATAGACCATCGATGGGGAAGCTTGATCCATGTGCAGTGAAATGCATATTTATTGGATACCCTTCAGGACAGAAAGGTTACAAGTGTTGGAGTCCTAGCGAACAACGCACATTTGTGAGCATGGATGTGACATTCAAGGAGTCTGAGACGTTCTATGGAGAGAAGACGGACCTCAGCTCGTTATTTGACTTCGACTCTCCTAGCATGAGTGATGCTAGTCGAGAGGGGGAGAGTGAACCGTTGAGGACAAAGGAAGATGAAACATCGAGAATTGTGGTTGGTTCAATTCCATGTCCTCCTATGGAAGATGGAAGATGGAGAAAGCCAAACGAGGAAGGAAATTTGAGAGTGTATACAAGGAGACAACCTGTAAGTGACAAGATATGGAGCAAGCCCAATGAAGAAGCAAATTTAAGAGTGTATACGAGAAGAAAATTGCAACAGGTTCAAGGGGAGCAACCACATGTTATTGCTGAAGGTGTTGAATCATCTAATGATAATCTAGGTGCTATAGATGATTCACTAGAGTTACTGATTGCCTTGAGGAAGGAAGCTCGAGCTAATGCTGGAAAACCCCCGGAAAGGTATGGATTTGATAACGATATAAGTAATTATGTTTCCTATAGATCTTTGTCTCCCGCAAACAGGGTTTTTGTTGCATTGCTACAATCAGTGGCCATCCCAAAGGACTGGAAGGCAGCGAAGCAGGATCCTAAGTGGTATGAAGCCATGATGGAGGAACTGAATGCTCTTGACAGGAATAGTTGGGAACTTGTACACCTTCCAGCAGGAAAGAAGGTTGTGAGTTGCAAGTGGGTCTACACAGTGAAGCAAAATGCAGAAGGGAAAATTGAGCGATATAAGGCAAGACTTGTTGCTCGGGGATATAGTCAAATGTATGGTATTGACTATGATGAGACATTTGCACCAGTGGCAAAAATGAGTACCGTGAGGTCTCTAATTTCTTGTGCAACTAACTTTGGATGGCCTCTCCATCAACTTGATGTTAAGGACGCGTTCCTGCATGGTGATCTACAAGAGAAGGTATATATGGAAATTCCACATGGTTTCTCCACTCCTAAAACAAAAAGGAAAGTATGTAGGCTGAGGAAGTCTCTTTATGGTCTGAAGCAATCTCCAAGGGCATGGTTTGATAGGTTCAGGCGTGCTGTTTTTCATATGGGATATAGACAATGCAATGGAGACCACACTGTATTTTATAGACACTTGGGGTGTCGAATTACTATCCTTGCAGTTTATGTGGATGATATTAATAATCACAGGAGATGATGAGGTGGAGATATCATGATTGAAAGGAAGTTGAGCAAGGAGTTTGAGGTCAAAGATCTGGGCCAACTTAGGTACTTTCTTGGCATAGAAATTGCGAGGTCTTCCAAGGGGATAGTTCTATCGCAACGAAAGTATACCTTGGATTTGCTAGATGATACAGGTATGCTTGGGTGTCGAGCTGCATCCACACCCATTGATCAAAATCACAAGTTATGTGTTCAATCAGGGGAACGCGTGGACAAGGAGAAGTATCAAAAGCTTGTTGGAAGACTCCTCTACCTATGTCACACGAGACTAGATATCTCATATGCAGTGAGTGTGGTGAGCCGATACATGCATGATCCCAGGAGTGGACATTTGGATGTTGTATATCGAATCCTCCGATACCTGAAGGGTAGTCCAGGGAAAGGACTATGGTTCAAGAAGAATGGCCATCTCACTGTAGATGGTTATAGTGATGCGGATTGGGCTAGTTACCTTGATGACAGAAGATCGACCTCTGGCTACTGTGTATTTGTTGGAGGGAACTTGGTGTCGTGGCGGAGCAAAAAGCGGCAGGAAGGTGTTAAGAAAGGGCCCTCTAAATGTATGATGTGATAACAAATCAGCGATTAGTATCGCTAACAACCCAGTCCAACATGACAGAACCAAACATGTCGAGATAGATCGTTTCTTCATTAAGAAGAAGGTGGATGATGGCACAATTAAGATCAGTCATGTAAGCTCAAAAGAACAAGTTGCAGATTGTCTTACCAAAGGATTAGGGGTTAGGGAGTGTGATGATCGATATCTATCACCCATCTTGAGGGGGAGTGTTGGGCTATGTTTGTTTGTTTGCGTGTGTGTGTGCGCGCGCGCTATGGCCCAAAGGGCCCATACCTGTAGCATATATAAGTATGTATAGCAGCCGAGTAAGAGAATACAGATTCTAGTGTCTTCAGCAGCCAATATTAGTTAGCTTCATGCCTCCTTCGGTATGAGATTCCAAGCAAGCAAGCAAGCCCCATAACATATCCTCTTGTAAAAACCATCGTTTTGTAATAGAGAAAGAGCGAATGGGTAGAAGTAGAATATGTATTAGTACCTCATTTGCGTTGTGAGCATTTTAACCCTCATTTGCGTCACGTCACTAACACGGGTCTCTTCACTGCCCTCTTCCTCCGGTTCCCCTGAAATATCAACTGCATCATTCCTGATCGCAGAAGCTGCAGCCTTGTTTTTTTGTTTGATTGTTTTTTGCGAGGTTGCAGCATTTCTTTCTGAAGGTGTTGCGTCTTGGCTATCAAGCCGTATCTCAGTTTTGTGTTACAGCAGATAGCACGCGCGGTAGCCATTAGCCTTTGCTGCCGATACACTGAATGGCATGTTCCTAAGTACCTCAAACGTAACATATGCTTGTTCCATCCTAAATTCGAACACCAAAACCTTCACATTTGGACTGTACCAACTCACTCATATTTGAATTTGACACATATGGATCTAGGCCAAGTACGGATGGGAGCTGCCCAAGAGTATCATCGCCGGGGACGGCCAAGGGGAGGCCCTGGTGCTTGTCTTCAGCGTGCAGCAGCAGAGACCATCGACCAGTTAGGCGCCGCGCCTGCTTCCGATTTGGAGCGCGCCAACCAAAATGGTAATTCATCTTCAGTTCATCTTGTGTAAGTTCAGTTAAGCAGATGCCCGTGCAGCCGGCCGGCTGGGCCTGGGTACTTGTCTTCAGCATGCAGCAGAGACCATCGACCAGTTATGGTTATGGGCGGCGCCTGCTTGTGTTTTGGAGCACGCCAACCAAATGGTAATTCATCTTCAGTTTCATTTGTGTTATTATATATATGCAGCAGCAGCATTATCCATGCTTTTGTAGCCAACACAAGCGAACCCGCTCACAGTAACACAGAGCACATATACGACCACTGCACAGTAATTAAACAATGGGTCCGACTATATCACATCTAGATGTCAGATAATATCTCACATCTATCTATGACATCATTCTACATTAGCATTCTATTATTTGTTTTTTTTTCTTCGATTCTTTTCTTTAGCACGCCAAAAAAAAAAGGACACGCAGACTAACTTCTTTTTCTTTGAATTCCAGACAAATACAGCTGAGCGCAACCTCCTACCATTACAACACTTCGACGTTTGCAATTGTTTAGAATCAGGAAACATTTAAGAACATTGTAGAGCGTCTGACATTAGAAGACATTTTTGAGAAAAAAACTGAAAACTTTTTTGCAGATTGTGAACAATTTTGGAATGCCGGATATTTATGAAAACACAAATAATTTTAAATTTTTTGAATAGTTTATGTGACTAGGGCTCATCTAAGATGATGTCACCCTAGTCCAGAATGTGTAAAGCTTAAGAGTTACTTAGAGATGATTAGCATTTGTGAACAATTTAAAAAAAAGGAAAATCGTTTCAAACATTTGAGTATTTTTGACAAAACACAAACACTTTTATAAACCAACGAGCATTTTTGAAAAATGTGAACCTAATTTGTTAATTTTGAACATTTTTTGAAAAACACAAACAATTTTTGTAAAACATAGACTTTTTAAAATTCTAAAAACTTTTTCAAACAAAAAACAAAAAATTAATATTTTGAAAAAACAAAAAAAAGTAAAAAAGGAAAGGAAAGCTAGTGAATAAAAAGCGAAAAAGGAATAAACAAAGAAAAACAAAGAAGAAGAAAACAAAACGGATCCTAGCTATTTGGGCTGACCCATCTGCAATTTCCTTGCTTCTCGTCTTGTGAGAAACAACGTCATTTTGCCGTAATGAGTGGCGTATAGGAGATTCGAGGGGTGTACTTGTAACCAAGATGACAACAACATCTATGGGCCCACTTGCGAGTTGATGGTCTTGCAATGGGGTTGGAAAGGGGTACATGCCAAGTTGCGAGTCTTGGGTTGGGCTTGCAACCGGGAAGACAACAACACCTATGGGTCCAGTTGCAAGTCGAGGGATGGAGTGAGACAACACTTACTACGGGCCTAGTTATGAGTCGAGTGGGACTTGCAACTGGGACAAGGACAAGTACAAGCCCAGTTGCAAGCCGATGGGGAACTTGCAACTGGGACAAGGACAAGTACGAGCCCAGTTGCGAGTTGAGTATGAACTTGCAACTGGGACAACAAAAGGTCGGGCCGCAGTTGCGAGTCGAGGGTGGGATTCCAACTGGGACGAAAAAGGTCGGATCCTAGTTGCGAGTCGAGGGCGGACTTGCAATTGGGAAAAAAAGCCAGGGCCAGTTGTGCGTTGAGAATGAACTTGCAACCAGGAGAAAAAGAAGGTCGGGCCCCAGTTACGAGCTGAGGGTGGGTTTGGAACAGAGACAAAAAAATGATCGGGCCCTGGTTGCGAGTCGAATGTGGACTTGCAACTGGAAAAAAGGTCAGGCCCCAGTTGCGAGTCGAGAGTGGACTTGCAACTAGGACAAAAAATGTCGAGGCCTAGTTGCGAGTTAAGGGTGGACTTGCAACTTGAGCAAAAAAAGTTGCGCCTAGTTGCGAGTCGAGGGTGGACTTGCAACTAGGACAAAAAGAGTGTTGGGCCCTAGTTGCGAGTCGAATGTGGACTTGCAACTGGAAAAAAGGTCGGGCCACAGTTGCGAGTCGAGGTCGACTTGCAACTGGGACAAAAAAGGTCGAGACCCAGTTGTGTGTCAAGGGTGGACTTGCAACAACTGGGACAAAAAGAAGGTTGTGCCCAGTTACGAGTCAAGGGTAGACTTGCAACTAGGACAAAAAAATGTTGGGCCCGAGTTGCGAGTCGACGGTGGACTCGCAATTGAGGCAAAAAAGTTTCAGCCTTAGTTGCGAGTCAAGGGTGGACTTGCAACTGCGATAAAAAAGGTTGGACCCAGTTGCGAGTCAATGGTAGACTTGCAACTAGCACAAAAAATGTTGACCCTAGTTGTGAGTTGAGATTTGACTATTATTCGGGGTCGGTTCCTAGTTAAGAGTCAATGGTGGACTTGCAACTGGAACAAAAAAAGTTGGGCCTCAGTTGCGAGTCAAGGATGGACTTGCAATTGGGACTAAAAAATATCGGGCTACGGTTGGGAGTCAAGAGTGAACTTGCAACTGGGACAAAAAAAAAAGTTGGGCCCAGTTGTGAGTCAGTGGTGAACTTGCAAGTGGGACAAAACAATTTAAGCCACTGTTTAAGTCTAGGGTGGACTTGCAGTTGGAATAAAAAAAAGTTTGGGCCCTAGTTACGAGTCAAGGATGGACTTGCAACTGACAACAAAATTGTCGAGGCCTAGTGGCGAGTAAAGGGTGGATTGCGACTGGGACAAAAGAAAGTCGCGTCCTAGTTACAAGTTACAAGTTGAGGATGGACATGCAATTGAGAAGACAACCCCTGTTTGGTGATGGATAGCCGACTAACAGTGATGGAAGAAAAGTTAATGAAAATAAAATAAAATAAAAAAGATAAAAGAAAAATAAAAAGGTCATGAATTTAAAAATTTTACAAATTTCAAACAAATAAATGGAAAAGGAATAAAAAGGAAAAAAGAAACAAATAAATAAAAAATCACTTGTGGCCGCAGCCCATGCTGAGGCGACGCACGGGAGTTGTGAAAAAAAGAAAGAAATAACAGTCTAAACACCACGATGACCCTCTCGCATGAGCAGCGCGTACGGGAAGAACACCAAACGACAAAAAAGGATCAAAGAATGCGAATCTTGATGTCTAAATCATGTGGTTAAAAATTTAGATATGAGGTAGCCATTTCACGTCCAGATGTGAAAATAGCAAATCTATTACATCTAGAAACAACGCAACAAAACGGGCTCAGCAGGCCACAACAATGGGTCGACAAAAATGAAGTCAAACATGCCAACAAAAAGGATGCATGACAAAACATAAATAGCGAGGCCGAAATCGAGTGCTTGCATGAAAAGTACAAAAATTTAATCAAATGACGACAAACATAGATGAGACATTGTTTCTTTAAAAGAATATTCATGAATTTAAAAGATGTTCAAACTTAAAAAATCTTTCCAAAGTTTACAAAAATATTAAAAAGTTATGTTCATGAATTTGAAAAAAAAAGAAAAATAATAATGGACAAAATGAAAGAGGAAGAAAGAAATAAAAAACAGAGACAAAAAAAATTAACAAAAAATGGAGAAAAGAAAGAACACTAAAAAGAACAAAAAACGTTGCAAATAGTATTTAGAAACAAAAACACATTAAAATGTATAGAAAACACAAAAACACTCAAAACAAAATTAAAAACAAAATGTTGGTGTCATAACCGAACTACACAATTCATTTGTATGATGCAAAATTTACTTTGTACTCTCTTTTATATCTAATAAAATTCCGCCACTGGTCCTTCGAGTACTGTGCCACAACTGAAAGACACACAAAATAGTCAAACACATCCGGAACCACTACTAGAATGTACCTCTGTTCTCACTGATTTGAAGATATAGGATTTTGTCTCAATCAAGAAATACTAGATGCGATAAAAAAAGGAACAAAAAAATCACATGAACAACACCACTCGCTGAAACCACTCCGTGCGATCTCTTTAGTTCGTGGACAATGATCCATCAACCGTGTGCTGCAGCCCACATAAAAAGCAGGCCTGACGCGAGACAACGCTGCTACATCCTGAAAAACAATTGCTACATAGTAAAGAAGGGCCGGCTGGCGAGACAAACACGACGCTGGACAACTGCTACATCATACCGCGCACAAATTGTAAAGACAATAATCCAACGGTGAGGAATTTAGATGTGAGATAGCTATTTCACATCTAGATGTGAAATAGCAAATCTGTTAAACAATACCTTTTCTGGTGCCAAAAAAACAATACTCCCAAATTTTTCTGGAACAAAGGGAACCAACCCCTAAATTTCCATACATCAGATGAAAACACAAATGAAGTATTCAGACAAATTACTCCAGAATTTAATAGAGCTTATGCCCTAGCGGATGCATAAAGCTTTTGGGGCCTGTTGGGGACATAGTATAAGCGGATTAATAACAGCGTATGTTTTCAGACTCGAAGTTCCGACAGGGGGAACCTTAATTATTAGCAAAAAAGGAGATTAAATCTGAATCATCAAAGTAAGGGACAGAGGCAATCAAACAGAGTGCATGTAGCAAGTAGTAGCGACTTCAGTTGAGACTCGAGAATAATCTTTTTCTAGAAAGCATCATGTCTCCTTCGCTGTGACACTCCAACCAAGCAATCCAGCCGCAAAACATATCCTGGATCGGCAAAAGGAAAGAACATGTGAATTTCCGAAGCCAGAAGCAGCTGGGGGTATATATATATGATTTTAGAAAGGGAAAGGGTTCGATGGTCAGAGTATGTATTACTACCTCTTGCAGTCTGTGAGCATTTTAATCCTTGCTCTTGTCGTCTTCCAGCCTGTGAGCCTCTTTATTGTCCTCCTCCCCTGTTTCCCCATAAAATTTAACTACAGGATGGTTGGGATTGGCATCTGCTTCTTTCCTTATCGCAGCAGCTGCAGCCTTGCGTTCTGAATGTGTCGCCTCTTCATTAGAAAGCACTATGTGAGCTCGTTTAAGACATGGGAGATGCTCAATGCCTAAATAGAAATTATTAGCTTTTCCAGCCGACACACTGAATGGCATGTAGCCAATTTCCTCAAGCTTGGGCGCAGACCCTTTCACGAACGAAACATATACTTGTTCAGTTGTTCTGAAGTAAAAGTTAAGCACCTTCAGGTTTGGGAAAGAAGTGGCTTGGACTGTACCAACAAACTTCTTTGATACAAATAGTATCAGGCGGAGTAAGGATGGGAGCTGCCCAAGAGTAAGCAGCCCATCTTCCGTCAGTTCAGTTAAGGAGATGCCCACGTCGGCAAGGTTAATCAGTGCAGGTGTAATCCACTTTGGAAAGTTCGTGAACGAATCCTGTGAGGACGAGTAACATATTTGAAGAGAAGATGGCAGAGGGGACCAAGAATCTAGGATGTCAAGGGAACCATTGTACGCTGCTATATCCAAAGAACGGAGTTTGGAGGTGCCAAGCTTGCACAGTGAGGAGAGGAACGCCTCTTTTTCACATCTCTTGTCCTCGCAAGATACTTCATCACCATGAATGGCACCGAGTTCCTCCAAATTTGTCAGGTTCCCGAGGTCCTCCAACACATCTGTTTCTTGCGAGGTAATAGTAAAACCTGGCAACAACTGTAAGTTCCTCATGCCCCCAATTCCATTTGGTAGCTTGTTCAGATATCCAATTAGGTGCCGTAGTGTAGTCATCCGAGTAATTCCGGCAGGCAACTCATACACATCTGTATTCTTAAGATCTAGGGTCTCTAGATTACCTAGCAGCATGATCCCTGATGGTAGCTTTGATATACTTGTGTCCTTAAAGCTGAGGTACTTTAGCTGGAATAATTTGTCCATGCCTTTCATATCATAATCGCTTAAACCCACACAGCCTTCAAAATCCAGAACACGTAAAGCTTCAAACCGATCCAGACTGGGCAAGTGTGTGACACAACATGATGGCATTACTATCAAAGTTCGAACATGGCTGAGATCTACATTTGCTAGTTCAGATGCAAGTTTCTTGTCAATGTGTTGGATTGATAGCCGCCGAATTGAACCTTGATGATTCAGCAAACTAGTTTGACCTCCACCTACCACAGTAGTAAAATTATCTTCAGCTGATTTTGAAATAATAATTTCTAGCATCATGTCATGGACTCGGCAGGCACGGACCTTGCCATCATATCCAATGTCCACCGGTTGGACCATACTTTTGTTGATAAGCTCATAGAAGTAATTCTCAGCGACCTCTTTCTTGCTCTGTCCACGCTCTTTAGAAATGAAGCCTTCTGATATCCATCGCCTCACTAACTTATTTCTGTCAATCACATGGTCTTCGGGAAACAAACTTAGATACAACAAGCAAGTCTTGAGATTAGGTGGAAGATCATTGTAGCTAAGAGATAGTATGCTACTCATGCCCTCTAGACTCATAGTTTTTTCCATTGCAGAACCAATTGACCTCTTAACCTTCTCCCACTCTTCCTTGATGGCTGGTTTGTTTGCTAGTAAACCAGATATACTAATAATTGCCAATGGTAGGCCTCCACATTTCTTGAGGATTTTATTAGAAACATCTTTCAACATGTCAGGGCAATGTCCCTCAGAGCGAAATAATCTTTTGAAAAACAATCTTCTAGACTGGAGATCACTTAAGGCTTCCAATTTATACACACGGTCATCAGCATCTGGGCAACATGACTTTGCTACTTCAATGATGCGTGTAGTAGCTATAATTCTGCTAGAACAATTATTCTCTGGAAAAGCGCACTTGATAGCGTGCCATGCTTGCGTAGACCATACATCATCGATGATGACGAGGTACCTACAAATATAGTAGATGATATCAACCAATTATGATAAAAAGTTCATGCTTGGATACTCAAACATGCCATGAATCTCCGATCTTGCTTTAGGTTTTTGAGAAAATGGAAGCATTATTATGGTCAGCCTGGCATGATCGAACATGTAGCCATGAAGTGCTTCATGTCTTTAACTGGACTAGTTAATAAGTGCCTAGCGTTCGGTGCAAAAGTCTTTAAAAAAATTAATAATGATTAGAACTCACTTCTAGTTACTGGATCACAAAAAAAAAATTACATTTCGTTGCTTTAACACTAAAAAATGCCAAGAAACTCCAATATTGCTTCAGGTTTATTAAGAAAATGAAACATTTATTACGCACACCTTTGCATCACAAACACATTTAATAATTGTATGACGTTCATTGCTTATGTCTTCCCTAGCTAACTTCAATTAAAAAAATAACAATGACTAGAACTCACTTCTTGTTACCGGTAACAATCAACCATAATTGTTTTTTACATTTGTTTGCTTTATTAAAAAACTATGAAAATGCTTAAGTCTATTTGAAATGAAGATGATAAGCGAATATACTATATGATCATACTACTTTAGTTTGTTCTTTAAATGTGGGAATGAACATTTTTGAGAAGTTTGAGTACTTTATTAAATGCAAAACAATCGAGATGATGAAGGATTTGGACAAACATATTTCACGTTTTAAGCATCTTATATAGCTAGGTACATGAGAAATTCACCCGAGCTCAAATGAGCTTGGGATGAACAGTAACTAAAAATATTGAAAAATGTTTTAAAAATCTGAACTTTTTTCATGCCAAACTTTGAAAAACAATTCTAAGAGCTTGCAAAATTTTGTCATGAAATCAACATTGTGGAAGTTGTGAAAAAAAAACTAATTACGTGCTCCAATATGCTTTCGAAACTAGCATTTTCAGAGTACCGATTTTGCCTTTGTTTTTTGCTACGACTTCCACAAATCTGATTTCATGATGAAACTTTGCAAGCTCTTAGAACATTTGTCAAAGTTTTCCGTACAAAAATTCAGATTTTTCCGAATTTTTTTAATATATTTTCCGATTTTACTGTTTGCCCAAGCTCAATTGATGAGCACGGGACGGGTGCAGAAACTTCACGTCCGGTACACGATACTTTCTAGCTTGGGTGGTAAGGATACCTAGACTCGTTTAAGACGACCTCAATCGAGTTGTTTTCTTTGTGTGGAACTAATAATATTACAGTCAATAATAAGTGACTCAAACACCAGGAAATGTAATATGCATGCAACATCTGTTAGAAGAAAAAAAAAAGATCGACGTTACCTTTTATTTTGCAGTAGTACTCTTAGCTCTGAAATATACTTCATTTCATCCCAATCGCTAGTATCTTTTGTGGTTCCACCTTGACATGACACTTGAGAGATCACATCCTTGATAATTTTTTTTATATCTGGCTTTTGCGAGACCGATACGAAAGCCTTACAATCAAACTTCCCTTGAATCTTGCGATAGACCTCATTTGCGAGTGTTGTTTTTCCCAATCCACCAAAGCCAACAATAGACAACACCTTGTGAGGTTTGGATGAGATGTTTCCTTCTTCCACCATCCACTTGGCAAGATCATCCCTTGGACCATCCACGCCCACAAGGTGTGCCTCCTCAGCGAAGACCGCATGCAGCCGGGGATCCACAGTTGCAACACCAGTTGTACTAGAAGGAACATCATTCAACTTGTAACTATCCTTGAGCTCTTTCACTTGCTTGATGCGATCTTTGAGGTCATCAATTTGGGCAGCGATTCTGCGACGAGACCCAAGCGTCTTGAGACGACGAGCGGTCTTGCGGAAGAACTCCTTGAAACGACCATGATGGCTTCCGCTGCCAAGCTGGTGGATGAACTTGTCAAAGGCATCCTCGGTATCGTAGGCCAACTCCCTGACCAGCGATATCCATGTCTTCACTTGGTCATTTGGGTCTTCTAGCTTCGTGTACTCCTTCAGTGCTGCATGCATGCTGGCGAGCTCTGACTTGAGGGAGCGGATCTCACGACGGACCCCCTTGAGTCGAGCACACTCAGCGGCGAGCAAGGTGGTGAGCTTCCCCAGCAAGGGAACAAATACGCCATGGGAGGCGCTCACGACCTCCATTGATCTCTCTACTCTTTGTAGCTGAACTGCATCGATCTCTCGTGGGTGTTGTTTATGTGTTTTGGACTTTGGAGTGGTTGAGAGAATAGCTCGGACAAGTGCAGCCAACTAGTTAGCAGGACAATGAAGATGAACAGGCTTGAGATTTGTTTGGCTCAGCTAAGGATGGAAGGCACATGAATGATCACGCGCTAGCATGTGCATCTGCATCGAAAGAGGCTGCCTAGTGTTTGGTGCAAGCGAATTAAGAACAGCTCATGTCAGACGAAAACACGGTGAGAGCCTCTCTATGAAGTATACTTAACTCATGTTAACAAAACCAAAGCAGAAAAAGATGCCTTCAACAATGCACCTTGAACGGACAATTGTACATCAGCATCACTAGAACTACTCGGAATATCGCACTCCAGCAAGATTTCCCGTGCAGCAATAGGTCCAAATCAATCCATATTAAATGATGCTGGCCTAATACAAAGCTAGTACAACATTGTACTAGATCAGCGTCAATTAATATGGATAAGAGGGAGTAGCATTTTTTTCTCCTGTAGAAAAAATAAACCAAAACGTTTTGTTTTATTTTTACTTTTAGGACACTATGAAGTTTCAATTGTTGAACAACTACGAAACGTTTCTCTCTCGTTTGTGTGTGTTTGTGGTGAAAAGAAGCACATGAAGAGGACCTAGCTAGCTGTTGGTGGGTAACTGGGTGGGTGCTAGTAGCCAGCTAGTCGCAAGCTTTGGTCCAATGATTTTATCAATCCTACTTATGGGGTGTAGTGAACTAGCATGTGCATAAAGCGACGGATTAGTTAAAATAATGTATGCTTTCGAACCTTATTAGCAGTAACATATTCAGGTTAGTAAAACCAAGCATCTTGCCGGCCACTTGTACGTTTTAAGCCTGGAAATGTGGCCACTTAACTACTGGTCCAGTTCCATATACGTCAGAATTTATTCAGGTTAATTACAAACCAAGCATCTTGCCGGCCATCTTAATCCTGAAACGGTGGCCAAATAGGAGTATTACATCCATGAATAGAACTTGGACATAGTGCAAGAAGAGCGAATTAATCAAGGACAATATATACTGCTGCTTTACTATTTCAGAAAAGGATGGTGTTCTGATCGACAAGGTCAGTGCGCGGCTCGGTTGGTAAGTACAGAAAAATTTGATGCAAGGATGTGAATATGCTCGAGAGATGAGTGGGCAAAAGAATGGCATGGTCGAGAGATGAGTGATTACCAAAACGTTTAGAATGGAGGCCAGTAAAAAATATTAAGTCGCATACGATTACTTCATCAATCCATGGTCGATCATTTAGTCACATAAGGCAACTAACCAACAACTAGATGAAGGTTCACGGTATAGAACATGTCCAATATATAACAAAAATCCAAAAAAACGCAGCATTAACCGATAAGTTGATAAGGCAGCACAAATTAGTACCCCAACTATAGCAATTATTATTAAAAATAGATTGAATATGTCCAACCTAAAAAACAAAGAATGCAACATAACCAATACGCTGATACAAACATTGATTAGTTAGATCCCCCTTAATATCCCCTACTATGCGCATCATTTTATACGTCTCCAATGTGCATTGTGCTTCAAAGACAGTTTGTCCTAACTTGAGCATGCACCACCTCAGTAATAACAGGATAATTATGAAAAAAAATGCAGATTACGTCCCATAAACCAAAAATCTAATTTTCACATCTGCTTTGCTATTAAGTGTTCTCCGTAACATGTCTCATGTTACACATGTAAGAAAATCGATAACCTATACAATTTCCTATTATACTTAGCAAGATTAGACACAAAATGCGAAATAGTATTAAGGTACAATTTTATCTTATGTAATTTAATATCAACCTTGAAAAATTCACTTGGCCTCAGTTGCAAGGATATATGTTGTTAGTGAAGCTAAATTATTCTAGGTCATAGAAGAATAAAAGATGACAAGGTTTTATGTATTCCTATATTAATATGTGTCACTTGAATTAAATGTAAATATAGTGTGTGTTCATTTCCATTTTTGTTATATATGTAGTTATGTAATTTAATTCGTATACATCATGAACAAATTTGAAGATGACAAGAATGTATGTCTTCATAGATTAAGTTGTGTCACATGGGTGAAATACAATTATATTTATTTCTGAATTAATTCATATTTTAGTTTTTCTTAAATCTATGGACAATGCTCTAGAGCTAGCAGTAGTTTCTAGGGTTTATGATTATGTATTTTCTTAAGTAAATACAAGAGTATTGAAATTGCATTTATCCCTAAATAGTATTTTTGTGTGATGACAATGTGGTTAGTGGAACTAATCATGGTTTTTTAGGGTTTATCTCAAGTCATTGGTTCCTCGGAGATGGTTGAACCCCCCCCCCCCCTCCCCAACTTCAAAAATCTGTAATCTCTCTCTCTCTCTCTCTCTCTCTCTCTCTCTCTCTCTCTCTCTCTCTCTCTCTCTCTCTCTCTCTCTCTCTCTCTCTCTCTCTCTCTCTCTCTCTCTCCTAAACCTAATGTCTGGAGCTGATCCGCCATTGCCAAACTCCATTTTTCTCAATACTCTCTATTCGTCCAGCCCAAACATTTCGATTCTTTGGTGATAGAAAGAGCAAGAATCGATCTACAACTTGTCCAAACAGATTCATGTTCCCCATTTGATTTCTTCATCATTTGTTGTTACTCTTGGATCTTGGGCTCCTAGGCAGTAGAGGTTCCTCCAGAAGATTTCTTACTTTTGGTTTGCTCCGTAGAAGTTTGTAAAGGTGTGGTGGTCGTCTTCAAGACCAACCCCGAGTGAATCATGGATCATATATACGTTGGGGGTGAAACAAAGGGAGAATGAGGTGAACCACTTGGTAGTGTTCTACAACTTTGGCTTCGGCACCGCTCCAAAAGGTATTAGCAATCGCAAGAATGTGAACCTTGGGATAAACTCCATGTCCCCGACTCACTTGTGGTTAATCCTTTCCCGCATTTTTACTTGCCTTATATGCTTATTCGCTTGCTAATTAATTTGTTGCCTTGCATAATTTGCATTGACCTTGCTTGACATATACGTTATGCTCACCTAGTTGCACATATAGAGAACTTACTTTATTAGCAATTACCTAAAATTGGAAGATAAGTTTGAAGTTTATAGTATCCTATTCAACAGCCCCCCTCCCCTAGTCGACCGTATCAATCCTTTCAGGGTTGTTACCAACATTCTAAATAGAAAACTCTAGATCACGCAATATATGCACGATCGAGGGTTTTCTCCTTGAATTGTTGTCATTGCTCATTTATTTGTTCTTTTGTGACCATATATGCCTTCCATGTTACTCAATACAACAATCTGATAGTGAATACTTTACACTTGGTCATGAAATAGCACACTTTGACTAAACTCTCATTGAATGTGTGTAACTTTTCCATGGAATTTTTCTCATTGATAGTTATTTTCGCGTTTACACACAATTTTTGTTTTTTGCAACTTTGAAATGGTTAGTGTAATGTTCACTGAAACCCCGTGGCTTCCATTTTTGAAGACAGTCTAATGAAGGTGAAACAATTATTTTTCCACTTTGATTTTTTTTCTATCAAGGACGTGTCTCCAGTTTGGTTGTGGGAGGTCACTTGATTAGGCAATGCAGCATTAAAAGAAAAATATCATGAAATGTTTTGGATTGGGATGTGTATATATCCCACAATTGTTGAGGTTTCAAGAGTCTCATCACCAAAAGTTTCTTTACTTGAGGATATAGTAGGACTACGGTTGGAAGCATGGAACACTTTATTGTGTCAACTATAGTTTGTGAATCTTACCTAAGTACAAGATGAGTTCCGTTCAAAATATTTTCACCAAAATGAGAAATACTCTATTAAGTCGTTGTACCTTGCTTTAGTCCATTGTCATGCTCCTATGTATACTAAGAGATTGTGGAAGTTAAGAAACCCTTTGAAATTTAAGATCACCCATTAGTATATTCATTTTTTTGGCCAAAAAAACACCAAAGGTCCTATGTTAAGTAGCACAAACTCTTACTAAAACACCCTTGCATAAAATGAAAATAAGACTATAGACCTCCATCTAATCGGAGCAATTATTAAAACTCAAGAGCTTGTAGAAGCAGCAGTCAAGAAGTCGACAGGTCATAAGTTGTCATGCAGACTAAAAGAAATCGATTGCGGCCTGCTAGCAAATCGGCTCCCTAGAGAAGAAAAAGCCAGAGAGGATCTATAAAGTGATACGTCTCCGTCGTATCTACTTTTCCAAACTCTTTTGCCCTTGTTTTGGACTCTAATTTGCATGATTTAAATGGAACTAACCTGGACTGGCGCTGTTTTCAGCAGAATTGCCATGGTGTTATTTTTGTGCAGAAATCAAAATTCTCAGAATGACCTGAAAATCTATGGAGATTATTTTTTGAAAATATAAAAAATACTGGCGCAGAGAGTTACCGGAGGGGAGGCCACCGAGAGGCCACAACCCCCCTGGGCACGCCCTGTCGTGGTACTAAGACTGACAGTAAGAATAGGGGGTACGTATGAGGAGGCAAGGTCCTAGCTACGGTGAGATTGTACACAAGTGTTTACGAGTTCAGGCCCCTCTCTGAGGAGGTAACAGGCGCCCCACGTCTCAGTGCCCTGAGGCGGTCGACTGGATTATAGCGTGTGTGTTACAGGGGGTGCGAACCCTTATGCCAGAGGAGGGGGTGGCTTATATAGAGTACGCCAGGACCACAGCCATCCCACGTTACAAGGAGTTCAATGTACATAAAGAGAGGGCGTTACTGATAATGCCAGCTATAAAGTGCTATTAATGCCCTTGAAGACTACGGAGTGAATGCTTGACCGTTGATGTCCTGTGTGACTCCTGGTCTTCAGTAGGTCGAGTGCTTTCTTGTATGGTCGAGTGATATCGGGAAGGAGGGGTACCCGAATGATATGACTGGTCGAGTGGATTGCACTCGACGCCTTCAGTTGGTACTCTCTTTTGTCTATTGGGTGCCTTTGCTTCTAGGGTAGTGACCTTGGGTAGGGCGTATAGGTCAGGCCTATGACCCTACCCTAGGTCTATATCCTCATCATTAGCCCCCGAATGGATTGAGGTCCGAGTGAAAAGAAGGTTGAAGTTAACCCTGCCTTGACCCTCGTGCTTCGCAGACGCTTGCGTTGGACTGGAGGTCCGTGTCGAAACTGCGGCTTCGTTTCAGTCGCCTTGATCGATTCAGTAGGTTGTCGAGTGGATTTGCACCGCCACCCTGTTGAGTGTTATTTTTGACGCGAAATCCTCGGCGTGATTGGTTATAGTGTGTCCCGGATCTCGTGGGATTCAAAATTTTGGGGAAGCGCGCGTGGCGGGGCATGCCGCAGTGAGCGGGATGGATAGACAAGGGTGCCTCGATCTTCGCGCCACCTTTTTGACACGTACCGGGAGCGCGACTATTGCAGGATTTGACAGGATCGCTCGGGCCCATGCGTCAGCCACTCAAAAGCGGCTCCTTATAAGGCATCCGGGCCGAGGCCTCCGCACTGTGCACACCCGTCTTCCCCCTTTCTCCTCTGCTTCTCCGCTGCCCCTTTTCTCCTCCGCTCTCGACGCCGCCATGCGCCACCATGGTGAAGGACAGGACGGCGGCGCTGGAACGCGCGAAGAAGGCAACGGGGGCGGCGAAGGGCAAGAAAACGGCTCGGGGGTCATCGTCAAGGTCCGGGCTACTGGCGGGTTGGATCCAAGGCGATTGGATCCGATCTTCGCTCCGGCGAGAGGACTTGGAGGAGCTTGTCGACTTCGGTCTGATCGTCGAGGGAGCAGCGAGGCTGTGGAAAGGGGAGACGGAGCCTCAACCGCGGCCGGATGAGTGCGTTTTGCTCGCCACCCATGTCGACCGGGGTTTCTCCCTTCCCTCGCACCCTTTTTTTCGGGGCTTCTTGAACTTCTTCCGAGCTCAGCTCCACCACTTCTCCCCCAACACCATTACGTACCTCGCCGCGTTTGTGCCCATGTGCGAAAATTTCCTGGGCTGTCGACCACACTGGGGTCTTTTCAAGCATATCTTTACAATCCGCTCCCAGTCGGTGAAGAAAGCCAATTCGAGTGATGAGAGGACGCATGTGATCCAAATGTGCGGGGGTTTGCGGATCAAGAAGAGGAAACAGAGTGCTTTCCCTTCCATGACACTTCCCGAGTCGGCCAGGGGCTGGCAGTCGACCTGGTTCTACTGCCAGGACATTGTGACTCCCGGTCACTCGACCGGCCTTCCCCCCCTTTTCTTTAGATCACGCCCAACAACCTTCTTTGCTGAAAGTGACAGCTGCCGAGAGGGTGGAGACAGACATGTTGGTGGAGAGAGTGGTTCAGTTGATCAATCAGGGTGTAACCGGCATTGACTTGCTGGAGGTGTTCCTCAGTTGATGCATCCAGCCGCTCCAGGCTCGTGACCATCCGATGTGGATGTATTCTGGAGCCAAAGACACCGCTCGGGTCCATCCAAAGGAGGTCTCAGCCGCGACGGTGGCCCAGTGGTTGATAGGCATTACAGGAAACAAGGATAACCCCAGAGGAGCCAGGAGAGTCGACCCATTTAGCGCCAACAACCAGCCAGATAAGGTTTGATCTTTGCTACCGACTATTTTCCTGTATGTCTTGCATCTGTCTCTGAATCTGACTGAAATTTGTTTGACTGTTTGTCTTGTAGATTTACACTGAGATGTACTCTATGCCCAACGGTGAACAAGCTCTGGAACAAGATCGGAAGGGGAAAACAGCGCGGAAGAGAGCGGCGATTGGCAATCTCTAGAGGATGATGACGAGGAGGAAAGGGACGAGGAGGATGACGACGAGGTGGTCGACTCGCCACCACGCTCAGAGCGTCGATCCAAGCAACTCCACGATCCATCGGGCGGGCGCGGCAAGACCGCGGCTCCAAGCACCCAAGCACAGAAGCGCACTCTGACGTCGACTTCGGAGCCGGCGGAGAAGGTCGCCAAGCAACCCAAGGTCGCGCCCTCGAAGGCTCGGAAGACCCTGCCCAGGATCAAAATGGATGTGCATGTCGCCTCTGGATGAGTGCTCTATCTTCCCGTGTTTCCTTCTTCTGACTGATACTTCTGTTTTTACCGAGTGGGTTATGAATTTTTTTCAGCCCTGCAACTTTTGCAACTGACATGGATGTAGACAAGGCCCCAGGGGACGAGCAAGCCGATGATGCGGCCACTTCTAGAGCTCGTGATGGAGCAGATGAAGGTGGTGCATGAGGCCAGTCAAGTCGCCTACAATGCCACTACTGCTCTGCAAGCGAACAGGTTAGTTGATTTCCGACTAATCTCTTGAGTAGTGATAGTTGCAACTGTCGCTTCACTGCCCATACGATGTCCTTGGATGAGCGTTTCGGAACCTATTATGTGCATCTATGAGTCTGCATTTCTCATCCAACCACCCACTATGGTGTTTCTGTAGTCAAACTGAATAACTTTTCCACTTGAGTCGACTAGGTTGAGTCGAGTGTTTTTCTGAACCAGTGGGGGCACGCATAGTGCACCCACTGGGTGTAGTCCCCGAGACCGCGGTCGACTGCTGGTAGATGGCTGGGGTATGAGAATCGCTTTTCTTACTCGTGCTGGGAAGACCATGCCGAGTGTAAGAACCGGACCAGTGGGGGCACGCCAAGTGCACCCACTGGGTGTAGTCCCCGAGACTACAGTTGAATGTTTGATTCAGCGGTAGTCTTAGAGCAACTTTCACTGAGACTGACTTTTGTTCCTGTCGACTGACATATCCCTTTTGCTCACTGTAGAAGTCTTGTGATCTTGGGGCTCAACTTTCTGAGCTGGATAAGAAGCAGATCAGCATCAACCTTGATCTGGAATTGGCTAAGAAGAACCTCAAAAAGGCCCAGGATGAAACAGCTATCATGGGAGGTAACCACTCATCAACCTTTCACCTTATGATTCTCCCTTTCTTTTTTCCAGTCTCTTTGAACCGAGTGATTCCACTCGAGCAGATGTGCATAGTGAAAACCGTCAACTTCAGGCTCGTTTGAAATGTTATTTCTTTAGAGAAAATGAAGCAGGCTATGGAGCAGAAGGATCTGGATCTTGCTGCAGCCCAGAAGGAGGCGTGAGAGAAAACAACACTTGCAGACAAGAAGTTGGCTTCAGACGGCAAATTGGAAGAAGAGATTGCGCAACTGAAGAAAGACAAGGAGAGCTTGACTAATGAAGTGGGGAGCCTCAAAGCCAAGAAGGGAAAGCTGGAGTCTTATCTGGGGCAGCTTGCTGCGAAGTTGGTCTTAAAACTTGAAGGTATTTCCTCTTGTTCGACTGATTTGTGATGTCGACTGACATGCCTTGTTAAACTGTCGATTCACTGTTTTTTCCGACTGCGCAGAACTTTGCCAAGACTTTGAAGCAGAAACTGGGCGGGTCGAGACAGGTCTCGATCCCATAAATTGTCCTGTCAAAGACGACATTGCGATGAATGTGTTGCAGTTGGAGTCTCGCTTGGACAGCGCCGTGGACTACCTCGCTCGACTGAAGGCCGCAATGACGCGTGTTGATGCTGAACTCTGGCCTCAGGCGGAACTCTCGCAGGATCTCGAGTCTTTGATGGCTCAACTGAATCAAATCCCCGGTCGGGTGCAGGAATGGAAGAAGTCATCTGCGTGCTGTGGTGCTGACGTTGCTCTGTCGTTGGTCCGGGTGCACTTCAAGGACGTCAAAGAAGACAAGCTGGCGGCCCTCAAGGTCGCCAACACAAAAAAGCTCACTGTCCAGTCTTTCATGGACACCTTCCTTGACGCCACCACTCGCATCGCAGACAGCATCGACCTTGACAGTTTCTGTGATCCAGCGAGTCCATCTCCGGCCGAGTGAATGAAACATTATGTCCCACCTTTTATTTGCCTCAGGATGCCGAGTGGTTATGTAACCGTTAAACTCTTTCGGGCTTGATGCCTGTGCACTTCTGCCCGTCGCGGTTCTGAAATTTTGCTGGATTTATATGAACTTTGTTTTCCTTGAATATCATGGCTCTTGCTTCTGTTGCTTCTGAATGCTTTTTGATTCTGAACGAATTTGTCCTTTTCACTCGACGATGAATGGCTCTGACGATGTGTTTAGTCGACACCTCGTTGTCCTTGCGGATAGAGATGGAGAACACATTGTAATTGTGACGCAGCTCAGACGTGGTGTTCAGTCGACACTTCGTCGTCCTTGCGGAACGGGATGGAGTGCACATTGTGCTTGTGACGCAGCTCAGACGCGGTGTTCAGTCGACACCTCGTCGTCCTTGTGGATCGGGATGGATCACACATTGTACTTGTGACGCAGCTCAGACATGGTGTTCAGTCGACACCTCGTCCTCCTTGCGGATCGGGATGGAGCACACATTGTACTTGTGACGTAGCTCAGACGCGGTGTTCAGTCGATACCTCATCATCCTTGCGGATCGGGATGGAGCGCACGTTGTATTTGTGCCCCCGAGTGGGAGAATTGCTCTCCACTCGGTATGTTTTTAACTTAGGCGATTACAGGGTCGCAACTAAGCCTCCGGGTGGGAGGATTGCTCTTCACTTGGGATGTTTTTAACTTAGGCGATTACAGGGTCGCAGCTAAGCCCCCGAGTGGGAGGATCGCTCTCCACTCGGAAATGTTTTTAACTTAAACGATTACGGGGTCGCAGCTAAGCTTCCGAGTGAGAGGATTGCTCTCCACTCGGAAATGGAAATGTTTTTAACTTAGGCGATTACGAGGTCGCAGCTATGCTTTCGAGTGGGAGGATTGCTCTGCACTCGGAAATGTTTTGAACTTAGGTGATTACAGGGTCACAGCTAAGCCCCCGAGTGGGAGGATTGCTCTCCACTCGGGATATCTTTAACTTAGGCGATTATGGGGTCGCCGCTAAGCTTCCGAGTGGGAGGATTGCTCTCCACTCGGAAATGTTTTTAACTTAGGCGATTACGGGGTCGCAGCTAAGCTTCCGAGTGGGAGGATTTCTCTCCACTCGGAAATGTTTTAAACTTAGGAGATTACGGGGTCGCAGCTAAGCTTCCGAGTGGGAGGATTGCTCTCCATTCGGCATGTTTTTAACTTAGGCGATTACGGGGTCGCAGCTAGGCTTCCGAGTGGGAGGATTGCTCTCCACTCGGAAATGTTTTTAACTTAGGCGATTACGGGGTCGCAGTTAAGCTTCTGGGTGGGAGGATTGCTCTCCACTCGGAAATGTTTTTAACTTACGCGATTACAGGGTCGCAACTAAGCTTCTGAGTGGGAGGATTGCTCTCCATTCAGCATGTTTTTAACTTAGGCGATTACGGAGTCGCAGCTAAGCCCCCGAGTGGGAGGATTGCTCTCCACTCGGCATGTTTTTAACTTAGGCGATTAAGGGGTCGCAGCTAAGCTTCTGAGTAGGGAGGATTGCTCTCCACTCGGAAATGTTTTTAACTTAGGCGATTACGGGGTCACAGCTAAGCTTCCGAGTGGGAGGATTGCTCTCCATTCGGCATGTTTATAACTTAGGATTACGGGGTCACAGCTAAGCCCCCGAGTGGGAGGATTGCTCTCCACTCGGGATGTTTTTAACTTAGGCGAATCAGATTCGCGACTAAGCCACCCAGTGGGGGATTTGGACACAGATGATTATGGGGATCCGATCATTAAGATACTGTAAAAATATTGTCTTTGGAAAGCAAACTGAAATGTTGTTATTACAACTCGTCGGGTCGAGTGATCTATGTGTAGAAGTGGCGGAGCAGCTCGGCGTTCCACGCACGTGGCTCGTCCATCTTCTTGGCTACATTGTAGATGTGGTAAGCTCCGTTGTGAAGCACTTTGGTGATGATGAAGGGACCTTCCCAGGCCGGAGCAAGCTTGTGAGGCCGTTTCTGATCCACTCGGAGCACCAGGTCTCCTTCCTGGAACGCTCAACCTCTGACATTTCGGGCATGGAATCGATGCAAATCTTGCTGATTGATGGTCGATCAAATCAAAGCCATCTCACGTTCCTCTTCTAGGAGATCAATGGTGTCTTCTCGTGCTTGTTTTGCTTCAGCTTCTGAGAATAGTTCCACTCGGGGAGCATTGTGCAATAAGTCACTCGGAAGTACAACCTCGGCGCCGTACACCAAGAAGAATGGGGTTCGGTCAGTCAACCGATTCGGTGTTGTTCTCAGCCCCCACAAGACGGATGGTAACTCAGTCACCCAGGCTCCAGCAGCGTGTTTGAGGTCTCGCATTAGTCGGGGCTTTAACCCTTGGAGGATCAAACCATTTGCCCTTTCCGCTTGTCCATTCGACTACGGGTGAGCGACGGACGCATAGTTCACCCGAGTGCCTTGGGATGCACAGAACGCCTTGAACTCGTCGAAATCAAAGTTGGAGCTGTTATTTGTGATAATGCTGTGGGGAACTCCATATCTGAATATCAACTCCTTGATGAAACTAACGGCAGTGCCTGCACCAAGGTTCTTGATGGGCTTAGCTTCGATCCACTTGGTGAACTTGTCGACTGCTACAAGCAAATGGGTGAAACCACTCGTCCCGGTCTTAAAGGGGCCAACCATATCCAATCCCCAGACTACAAATGGCCAGACGAGTGGAATAGTCTTTAAGGAAGACGCGGGTTTGTGGGACATGTTGGACTAGAACTGGCATCCTGCGCACTTGCCGACTATATCATTTATCATTTCGTTTGCTCGAGGCCAGTAGAATCCATCTTGGTATGCTTTGGCCACGATGGTCCGAGAGGACGCATGGTGACCACAGGTCCCCGAGTGGATATCATTTAGGATCATTCGACCTTCTTCTGGGGTGATGCAGCGATGAGCCACTCCTATGACACTTTCTCTGTAAAGCTGTCCTTTTATTACTGTGAAGGCTTTGGATCGACGGACTATCTGTCGGGCTTCATCCTCATCCGCCGGGAGCTCCTTCCTGAGAATGTACGCAATGTACGGTACTGTCCAGTCGGGTGTGATCACCAAGACCTCCATGATCAAGTCGAGCACAGCTGGAACCTCAATCTCAGTCGGATTGGTTGAACTTATCGGTTGTGCGGGATCTTCCTTGAAGGGATCCTCTTGTACTGACAGGGTGTGGAGATGCTCCAAGAACACATTGCTGGGGACAGGCTTTCGAGTGGAACCTATCTTCGCCAGATCATCAGCAGCTTGATTCTTGATTCGTGGTATGTGGTGGAGCTCTAACCCCTCAAACTTCTTCTCTAGCTTTCTTACTATGTTGCAATAACCAGTCATTGCGGGACTCCTGACATCCCATTCCTTCATTACCTGGTTAACCACTAAATTTGAGTATATCTTCCGTTTCGCTTTGCTTTCCCGTTTCCTTTTACGATCATCATCTCCTTCACTGAAACATGCTTCAAACCACTCATGTTTTGGACCGTAGACTATCAAGCGCCGGACGCCGAGTGAAATGGCCATACGCAACCCATACAATAGTGCCTCATATTCAGCTTCATTGTTGGAAGAATCAAAGTGAATCTGGAGGACATAACTGAGCTTCTCTCATCATGGGAACACTAAGACCACTCCTGCACCAGAGCCATTTAACATTTTGGATCCATCAAAGAACATGGTCCAATGTTCCGACTGGATTTGAGTCAGCTGCTGTTGTTCTGTACACTCTGCGAGGAAATCTGCAATTGCTCAAGACTTGATGGCCTTCTTTGCCTCAAACTTGATATCTAATGGAAGAAGTTCAATCGCCCACTTTGCCACTCGACCAGTTGCATCTCTGTTATTCAGAACCTCTGACAATGGAGCGTCGTTGACGACTGAAACTGAGTGATCAGAGAAATAATGTGCAACCTTCTTCATGGTTAGGTAAATCCCATAAACAAGCTTCTGATAATGAGGGTATCTCTGCTTGGACGGGGTCAAGACCTCTGAACTGTAATAGATTGGGCGCTGAACTTTGAAGGCTTTGCCTTCCTCTTCCCGCTCGACCGTGAGCACTGTGCTGACAACTTGTCCTGTGGCTACGATGTAAAGCAATAGAGGCTCTTTACTGACTGGAGCAGCGAGCACCGGCTGGGTGGAAAGCAGGGCTTTGAGCTCTTCAAAGGCTGCTTCGACTTCGTCATTCCACTCGAACTTATCAGACTTCTTCATCAGTCGGTAAAGAGGCAGTTCCTTTTCACTGAGGCGTGAGATGAATCGGCTCAATGCATCCAAACAACCAGTAAGCTTCTAAACATCATGCACACGCACTGGGCACTTCATTTGGAGGATAGTGCCAATCTTCTCTGGATTCGCGTCAATTCCTCGTTCGGAAACGAGAAAACCGAGTAACTTTCCGCCGGGTACTCCGAATGTACATTTTGATGGATTGAGCTTGATATCATACCTTTTTAGATTGGCAAAGGTTTCAGCGAGGTCAGTCAGCAGCTCGGAACCTTTGCGTAACTTAACCACTATGTCGTCCATGTATGCTTCCACATTCCGACTGATTTGAGTGAGCAGGCACTTCTGAATCATGCGCATGAATGTGGCACCAGCATTCTTGAGGCCAAAGGGCATAATAACATAAAAAACACCCAAACGGGGTGATGAAAGCTGTCTTGATCTCATCGGGTCCAAACAGCCGGGTCTGATGGTACCCGGAATAAGCGTTCAGGAAGGACAGTCGCTCGCACCCCGCAGTTGAGTCGACTATCTGGTCGATGCGGGGCAGAGGGAAATGATCTTTCGGGCTGGACTGATTGATGTGCTTGAAGTCAATACACATTCAAAGTGATTTGTCTTTCTTGGGAACCATAACGACATTGGCGAGCCACTCGGAGTGGTATATCTCGCGGATGAACTCAGCGGCCAGAAGCAGAGCCACTTCCTCGCCAATTGCCTTTCTATTCTCCGTGGCGGACCGACGAAGATGCTCTTTGACAGGTTTTGCCTTTGGGTCGACTCGCAAACGGTGCTCAGCCAGTCCCCTGGGTACACCTGGCATGTCAGATGGCTTCCATGCGAAGATGTCCCAGTTCTCACGGAGGAACTGGATGAGCGTGTCTTCCTATTTGCTGTCAAGTGTCGTCGAGATATGGGTCGGAGAAGCGTTAGGATCGGTCGGGTGGATGTGAACTGGCTTGGTCTCTCCAGCTGACTGAAATGCGGACTCTGAGGGAAGTCTCTTGGCGCGCAGCAAATCACTCGGATCTGTAGTCTTCTGATACTCTTGAAACTCCACGGCTGCCATATGCTCATCTTCTATCTTTGTATCGTCCTGAAGACAATCCTCTGCTCTTTTCCGGTTACCGGAGACCGTTATCACGCCTTTGGGGCCAGGCATCTTCATCTTGAGGTACACATAAGACGGTGGAGCCATGAAGCTAGCATAGGCAGGTCTGCCCAAAATGGCATGATAAGCACTCTGGAAATCCACAACCTCAAATGTCAACTTTTCTTTGCGGTAATTCTTCTCATCGCCGAAACCCACATCAAGAGCGATCTGGCCGAGTGAATCAGCTTTCTTTCCTGGGATGACTCCGTGGAACCTCATATTGCTCTCGCTGAGTTTGGACATCGGAATGCCCATTCCTTTGAGGGCCTCAGCATACAGGATATTGAGGCCACTGCCACCATCCATCAGAACTTTGGTCAGTCGAGTGCTCGCAACGACTGGGTCGGCCACCAGCGCCTGCCGCCCAGGGGTAGCTACTCATGGTGGGTGGTCTGACTGGTCGAATGTAATAGGGGTTTTTGACCACTTCAATTATTTCAGTGTTGCCGGAGCAACCATGTTCACCTCTCTGTTAATGACCTTCAGTCAACTTCTGCTCTCAACATCAGCAAAAACCACCAGGGTGGCATTAACATTGGGATATCCACCATCCTCCTCATCCTTGTCTTCCTCCTTATCAGAATCTTTATCCTTCTCGCTGGGCTGACTTTTCTTCTGGAAGCTCTGAAGCAGAAGTCGACACTGTCGAGTGATATGCTTGGGAAGGATCAGATTCCCCTCTTCATCTTTTTTAGTATGAATATGACATGGCAGATCCATCACATCATTTCCATCTTGATCTTTACCTTCTTGGGGTTCCAGGGCCCTTTGGGCTTCCCTTTGAACTTTCCTTGATTCAACACTGCTGCCTCGGCAAGACCTGCTGCCTCAGCCTTTCGCTTTTGCTTCCGACTGGAGTTTCCTCCTTCGGTGTCCTGGGCGACTGTTTTGTGCTTACCACTCTGAAGTAGGTCTTCCTCTTCGCCGTTAGCGTACTTGGTGGCAATCTCCATCATCCGAGTCAGAGTCATATCTCTTGTCCGACCGAACTTCAGATTGAGCTCTTTGTAGCGAACGCCTTCCTTGAAGGCACAGATTGCTTGGTGATCTGACACATTCTCCATTGTGTGGTGCAGAGTGATCCATCTCTGGATATAGTATCTCAAGGTTTCATTCGATTTCTGCACGCAATGCTGCAATTCCGGTAGACCAGCAGGTCTCTTGCAGGTGCCCTCGAATGTTTTGGTAAACACTCGGGCTAACTCATCCCAACTCAAGATGCTCCCAGGGGCCAACTGATTCAGCCAAGCTCTGGCAGAACCTTCAAGCATCAGGGGAAGGTGCTTCATGGCCACCTCATCGCTGCCGCCACCAATGTGCACATCCACTCGGTAGTCCTCAAGCCAAGTGTCGGGCTTCGATTCTCACGTGAACTTACTGATGCCAGTTGCCAATCTGAAGTTGTGGGGGATCTCAGCGGCACTGATGGCTCTTCCAAAACACTCGGGACCAGACACGTGGACCCTGCTTCCGCTGGGCCTGACTCTGTCTAGCCCTTCTCTGTATGCTCTGTTCCGGTCGACCAAGCCTTGAACAAGGACTGACCTTGCATCGAACCCAGACTCTCTTGGGTCGACTGGAACTCTGCGGTCATTACCGTATGGACGCCTATCATCATACCGCCGGGGCGCGTACGACCCGCCCCTCGGAAGGGGCAAAGACACTCGACGGTAGTTGTCGTGGGCGAACTCACGATCATCATCTCCATGAGCTCTTCCTAGGTGCCTATCTTGGTGGTGCTCACGATCTCCTCGCCGCAAAGGTGACCTAGGACTGTCTGTCGACTGAACAGTGCCCGCCCTTACCGATCGACTGTGGATTCTGTTCTGCGACTGGGACACGGTGGAGTTCTGGTCTCCTGCTGCCCGGAGCAGCGCCCTGATCTGTTCCAAGCCCCTTCCAGCCTCCGAGCGAGACGGGTGAATGGACTCTACAATACGCGCATCAGACGCGAGATTCTGAATCGGCGTACGGAATAACTGAGTCTCCGGTGGAAACAACGGTCGTGACCGCCGACTGGATCCGGGGATCAGTCGACGGGCATGCTCGTCGAGAGAATGTTGGAGATTCTCCAAACGAGTGCGCTCAGCCAGCGTGGCCAGGCGCACTTCCTTCAAAGCCCGAGCCTCGGCGGTTTCCCCTATGATGGGGGTATGGAGAGCCTCCTCGTTGCAGCGGTGTAGCCCCTCCCTCTGCTGCGGACTTAGAGGTTGAGGTTGGTACTCCTCATGGCCAAATGACGTACTGTCGCCGTCCCTGTTCTCGCCGCTGCAACGAAAACCAGGCGGGCCATGATGGGAGTCGACCATGAGGACCTCTGCCGCGGGGTCACAACTCCCGCTCTCGGAAAGTGTGTCTGCTAAGTCAGTCGACGGGTCGACTGGACCGCAGTGATATATGTCGGGCTCGATCGCCGCGACTTGGGGGATGAATGTCTGCCGAGCCACCGCGTGCTTCACCCATCGCTGGAGCCGTGATCAACCCGACCGCTTGCGGCGTCATCCAGCGGAGTGAGAGAACGACACGGGGGTCGATTGGTATGGCGTCGACGGCTGCCGAAGGAGGACACCGCGGGCACTCGCGCGAAAGTGAGACGAACCCCGGATCCGCAGAGCCTCGACATTGAGGGGGGCTCCTAGAGCCACGTCGAGTCGTCGGCGACGAACGTGAGCGCGCCGAATCAGAACTCGCAGCCCATGATCAAACTGCCGCAGGAAACCATGTTGATGAAGACTGAAGAAAATGCAACCTCGCCGGAAGTCGCTAAGACGCTTTGCCCCAGGGTGGGCGCCAACTGTCGTGGTATTAAGACTGACAGTAAGAGTAGGGGGTACGTATGAGGAGGCAAGGTCCTAGCTACGGTGAGATTGTACACAAGTGTTTACGAGTTCAGGCCCCTCTCGGAGGAGGTAACAACCCTACGTCTCGGTGCCCTGAGGCGGTCGACTGGATTATAGTGTGTGTGTTACTGGGGTGCGAACCCTTGTGCCAGAGGAGGGGGTGGCTTATATAGAGTACGCCAGGACCCCAGCCATCCCACGTTACAAGGAGTTCAATGTACATAAAGAGAGGGTGTTACTGATGACACCAACTATAAAGTGTTATTAATGCCCTTGAAGACTACGGAGTGAATGCTTGACCGTTGCTGTCATGTGCGACTCCTGGTCTTTAGTAGGTCGAGTGGTTTCTTGTATGGTCGAGTGATATCAGGAAGGAGGGGTACCCGAATGATATGACTGGTCGAGTGGATCGCACTCGACGCCTTCAGTTGGTACTCTCTGTTGTCTCTTGGGTGCCTTTGCTTCTAGGGTAGTGACCTTGGGTAGGGCATATAGGTCAGGCCTACCTATATCCTCATCACACCCTGCAGGCTTGTGGGCCTCCTGGAGCTCCTCCAACCCTAACTCCAACTCTATATATTCACTTTCGGGGAGAAAAAAATAGAGAGAAGGATTCATTGCGTTTTACGATACTGAGCCACCGCCACCTCATGTTCTTCATCGGAAGAGCTGATCTGGAGTCTGTTCGGGGCTCCGGAGAGTGGAATCCGTCGCCATTGTCATCATCAACCTTCCTCCATCATCAATTTCATGATGCTCACCGTCATGCGTGAGTAATTTTATTATAGGCTTGATGGACGGTGATGGGTTGAATGAGATTTATCATGTAATCGAGCTAGTTTTGTTAGGATTTGATCCCTAGTATCCACTATCTTCTGAGATTGATGTTGATATGACTTTGCTATGCTTAATGCTTATCACTAGGGCCCGAGTGCCATGATTTCAGATCTAAACCTATTATATTTTCATGAATATATATGTGTTCTTGATCCTATCTTGCAAGTTGTAGACACCTACTATGTGTTATGATCCGCATACCCCAAGGTCACAGAAATTGGAATTCTTTCCGGTGTTTGCCGTAGTTTGAGGAGTTCATGTATTCACTAAGTGCTAATGCTTTGTTTCGGTTCTCTATTAAAAGGAGGCCTTAATATCTCTTAGTTTTTATTAGGACCCCACTGTCACAGGAGGGTAGGACAAAATATGCCATGCAAGTTATTTTCCACAAGCACGTGCGACTATATACGAAATACATGCCTACATTACACTGATGGATTGGAGCTAGTTCGCTGTTGCTCTAGGTTATAACTTCTACATGATGAATATCATCCGACACATATCATCACCGGTCCATTGCCTACGAGTCCGTCTCATATTGATCTTTGCTTCGTTACCACTGCTGTTACAATCACTATAAAACTGCTATTATTGCCACTGTCATTGTTACTATTATACCGCTTTGCTACTAAATACTTTGCTGCAGATATTAAGTCTTTCCAGGTGTGCTTGAATTGACAACTCAGCTGTTAATACTCGTGAATATTCTTTGGCTCCCCTTGTGTCGAGTCGATAAATTTGGGTTGAATACTTTATCCTCAAAAACTGTTATGATCCCCTATACCTGTGGGTTATCATAAAGCGCCACGGGTCTGGTAACACAGGGTTGGGGACACAAATCTCATACATTCCCATGTGAGGCCGAGGTTTGCGAACCTTCGTGGGTCGGACCTGGAGTCGGAGAACACACACCTCCCGACAATACAAAGAAGCACCATTGGAACGAGAACAAGGTGAGGAGGCCTTATTCCACGCCAACGATCATAGAGGTATGGATTTGACTAGGGACAACCTTGAATAAGGTGTATCTATATCATGGTTTTGTTACGAGGCAGAAGCTAACATCACCTCAGCGTCCCCGGTAAATGGGTTGGCCCAGCACCGGATGGATCGAAGCGTGTTTGCCACACACCAAAGGTATGAAAGTTATCTAAGAACGACAAGTGTTTGCATGTATGTTATGTACTCTATTTTTCTCTTTTTTTCAAAAAGTAGCTTTTTATTTTTCTAATTGTTCTAACAAATAGATTTGGAACATTTTACAAAAATGTTCCTATAATTTCTAAAAATATTTTTCAATGTTTATCATGTGTTTGAAAACGGTTCATTGTATGATTAAAATATTTAACATGTATTTAAAGAAAGTGTCATGGATTTATAAAAGTGTTCATTGTGGATTTACAAAAGGTTCATTGTATTTTAAAATTGTTCATAATGTATCAAAAAGTTGTCATGCATTCGTTAAAATGTTCACCATGTATTTTGGAAAATGTTCATAATGTGTTCACAAAATGATCATCATGTATTAAAAAATCATCGTGTATTTAAAATGTACAACATGTTTAAAAAATGTTCACCGTGCATTCAAAAGATGTTTCAGGTGTATTCAAAAGATGTTCTCAATGTATCTAGAAAAAGTTCAACTTGCATTTCATAAATATTCAACGTGCATTCAGAAAATGTTCAACATGTATTTGAAAAAAAAATCAATGTGTATCTAAATAATAATTAACATGTATTCAAAATATTTTGAACGTGTATTTATCAAATGAAGAAAAAACGAGAAGAAAAAATGAACAGAAAAAGGGAGAAAGGAGAAACAGTAAAAAAACCATTAAAACTGTAGAGAAAAAGGAGAAGAAAAACGGACAGTGAGAACATAGCGCACATTGTGAGGTGCTTGCAGTGGTGTCGCCGAAGGTGAGAGAAGAGTGACAGGGAAGAAAAGGGAGAGCAAGCGGTGTGGGGATTTTAAGGCGCGCTTTCAGGAAACATAACACCTTCTCACGCTCGTGCAGTCGCAATGCCCTCTTTGGGCTCGCTTGTTCCTGGCTCATTGGAAACGGTCGATTCGGTCATTCCTCTACAGCCAGACTCTGTGCTACTTTGAGAAGTGTAAGATGCAGGCTTGGCCGAACACGCAGCTAAACAAACGGGCCAAATTAGTTAACCGGGCACCACAGGACAAGGATTCCATTTGGTTCAGCAGCAAATCTAATTTCCTCTCTTTTTTCCATTTCAAACACCTCGCCGAAAGAACGGACGCCAACAAATTCCCCGATAATTTCAGAAAGAAACTACCATGAACTATTTTTGGCTTTCCTGGAATGACAAATGAACCGACCAATATGTTTGCATCCCCCTTAGCAGAAAGATCCCAAATTTCATAGCATTCAACGAATGTTCAGCTAGTTTGTCGACACTAGAACCGCCTTTTCTGGACTATTCGGGTTGCATATCTGCGCATGAAAGGTTTTTTTTTTTCTTTTCATTTTTTCTGAAAAACTGTCAAAATGCATGTATGCTTGTACACAATCAATCCATCAATCATAAGTCGCTTGCGTATATACAATCTATCTATCAATCATAGCACCTAACTACGATTTCATATGCGGATACTGACGGTCCCACGAAACTGAACATCTGACTTGCACCTCGACTTCGCCCTTCTCTCCTGCTGCTGCAGGTATACACGTCTCGTGTGGGCAGGGCCTGGCGTAGAACTTGGCGATGTTATCCCCGGGCATGATCACGGGCAACCCGCACTCCTTTCCCGCTTTCTCGCTCTGCAAACAACAAGGCACAGGGCCACTAATCATCAGCTGAAATTCGCAATAGATAGATGATAGTATTCCGAAACGGTGTCAGAACTGAAAATAAGTTGCACAACAGAGAGATCGTTTCAGTTAAAAAACAGAGAGATCGGTTGTTGCTACTACCTTGTGTTCGGAAGCTACCTTGCTCGGCATCGCTCCGATGGGGATGACGGTGTGCGGGCCGTCCTGGAGCATGCCGGGATGCCGAGACTAGAGGAGGGAGCGGAGCCTGTCCCAGTGGTAGCAGCAGGAGAAGATGCCGCTGAGGGAGAAGATGACAAGGAGCAGGAGCGCCGTGCCGAGGGGGAACCCGAGCGTAGGCCGTGAGGAATGCGACATCATGTATTGGAGATGCTCTTAGTAATGGACGTAACGAGATTCCTGTCATGTTGCTCGTTTTGAAGATTGGAGAAATAATAGTTGTATTGATTGAGGCCTCAATGGGCAGATCAAGGCATGGGCCATGCCTGAACGAGACCGGTCGTCCAGGGGTCTTGTTGCGGGTGCCATGTTGGTGAAGCAGAGGCCGATGCAGGCGATGGTGATGGTGATGAAGTGATGGCAGGTCGAGGTTGCAGGGGCCGATACACTGGATGCTTCCCGCGGTAGTTAGGGCTCGGGTGCCAACCTCGAGGAGGCTGGGAAGGCGCCGGTGGTGCAGCAGACGGAGCCGGTGCAGGAGGACTGGCGGTGGTGTGAAAAACTTTGAGGTGCACGAGTGGCTTTGCGAGCTTGGTTCTGAGCCTCGAGCTGCAGAGGGTAGCGAACTTCGATGAAGCAAGGGTAGGGCCGCAGCATGGGGATGAAGGCCACCTGCTTCTCAAAATGTTCACCGAGGCCGACGAGGAGGGCGTTGATGCCTGATGAGGGCACAATCGTCAACTTGATCGCCAAGCTGCCGGAGTTCATCGCCGATCGACTTGATTCGTTGACAGAAAACAGTGACCGGAGAGTCCCCTTGGGTGATGGTGCGAAGCTCGGTGTGAAGCGCGTTGATATGCGCATCGGAGTTGTCCAAGAACAGTTGTTGAAGAGGGGCTCAAAGCTCGGCGGTGGTGGCGTCGTCATTGGAGACAAGGTTGAAGAGCTCAGTGCAGATCCGAGTGTAGATCCATTGGATGATCGTAAGGTCATCCTTCATCTAGCGAGGATCCGCGGGCTGCGGAATAGAGGATGGATGGATGTGCTGGCGCAGGCCACAGCGGCCAATGTAGATGTGGACAAGATGGCGCCAATGGTAGTAGTTGTGGGCAGCTAGATCAAGAGAGACCGGGATAAACTGTGAGACATGGGCAGATTGTATCGGCTAGGGAAATTTGAGGTGGTTGGATATTGTATTGATGGGTAATGGAGCTCGGGTTAGAGGAGGAAGATGAGGAGGAGGGAGCTCGGGCGGCGAGGAACTCAGCCGCGGTAAAGAGGGGCCGTGGCGGCAGTGGTGGAGGGGTCAGCGGGGAAGCCATGCCGATGGCGAAAACCTAGGCGTCTGATACCATGAAGATTGGAGAAATAATAGTTGTATTGGTTGGGGCCTCAGTGGACTGCTTATATAAAGTACAAGTCTTGGAGTCCAAGAATACTAGAAATAGATTACAAGTTAAACTACCAATAGTATGTGAACCGAATAAACTCTAAGACAGTTCTCTTTTCTTCTTCCTCTTTCCTTTAGCATTGGCAAAGGCTGCTCACTTAGGCCCTGTTTGGTTCATAAGTCCTAGAATTTTTTTAGTCCCAACTTATAAGTCCCAAGTTCCTAAAAAGTCCCTACCTGTTTGGTTCCTGGGACTTATAAGTCCCTATAAGACCATATTACAACTATAAGTCCCTATAAGATTCTTCTTGAGAGTCTTATTTCATAAGTCCCAAATGCCCACTTTAAGTCCATATAAGCCCCTGTTTGGTTTAGATGGGACTTATAGTGACTTTTTTTAAGTCCCTAAACAAATAAATTCCTGAAAACAAACACCCTCTTATCTTCGGTGTTAGAAGTACAGACGTGTTAGTTAGGGATTAGGAGAGATAGAGATAGATTTGGTTTAAACCAACAATGACTTACCTTTTACTCCAATCATCTTCCCACGTTGTACTCCTATATATACCCCATATGAGGGTCAGATCAATACAACATACAACAACAGAAACAACACATAATTTTAGGGTTTCATATTTTTCACATGGTATTAGAGCGGTTAGTCTCGCGACGCCGATCCTAAGTTTCTTTACCACTTCCGCAGCGCGCCGCCCCCGGGGAGATTAATCTCCTCTCCCCGGGGGCGCGGCACCCGATCAATCAAAAGATTGCATCAGTTTCATAGAATAGATCAGTTCCATAGATTAGATCAATTCTTTAGATTAGATCAATTTCACTTTTCCAAATTTCTTAGATCAATTCTTTTTTAGCCACAAATAAATCCTACGACTATTCGCAAAAAAAAAAAAAATAAATCCTACGACCCTCAAAATCCGGTGAAAATCCCATGATCAGTGCAGGCGGCCATGCCCCGCAGATCTCCCACGGCAACTAAGCTTTTCTAAGCAAATTCTCCGGCCTCCAACTGCAGCGCACGGCACCGTGCGGCGCATGCACTGATCCGGCCGGCTCCAGGGCGACATCGACCAAGCACGCGGGACTGGCCACCCGCGGGCGCTTGGTGGCCGCCGGCCGTGCAGTACACCATCCAGTCGGCAGGGCGCGTCTACCTGATCCTACTGCCACGACGCGTCAGCACGGAACTTCATCGACTCGCTCCACAAGAACGACATCAGAGAACGAGGAGGCACAAGGCCTGTACACGCATGCACCAGGAAACTAGAAGATGCATGCGTACAGGAAACATCAGCGTCACCACGGCCGCAAACTCCATCGATACATGGCCATGGCTGCCAAGAAGCGAGCGCTAGCCGGCCGTGCATCGACTACAGGGCCTCTCGCGGGATCCGGCTACGCATCCTTCGACGACACGCACCAGGTACGAGAGGGTTTCGGCATCTCCACGCGACGCGACTCCTAGGAGGCTACGGTACGCGCGCAAGTCCGGGATGCCCGCGCCAGCTGGGAGCGGGTCATCTGCACCAACCGCTGCACCTGCACAGATCTACATCAAGCGCTCCATCGCCAAACCAAGCGACTGCACCGACCCATCTGCACTGCATCTAGCCGAACTGCACCAGGCCGAACCACTTCATCAAGCTGTACGACTACATCAAGAAAAGAAACAAGTCTTCGCCGGGCACATCTACGGACCCGACATGCACCATCCACACGCCATGCCGATGTGGAAAGCGTGCAATTCTTCATCCTTTTCTTCAGCACGACACAGCATCGACACCTGTCGCCACGAGGGACACCTCCAAGCGACGCATCATCGTCGGCACGCCACTGCATCGCCAACACAATATTAGCTAAAATATAGGGTTCCGCAAGATGCTCATAACGGCGGAGCACGAGTTGGATCGATTCGTCCAGCGACCATGAAGAGCATGCAAGGACCCGGCGACTCCACGCGCATCTGAGGTCTGAGCAGATCGGCTACCATGTTGGTTCATCAAGCCAGCTTCTTCGCGCTAGCGGCGGTCTTCCGAACGAGTCGGCTTCTCCAACAAATCTTGGGCTCGCGCGGCGGCGCGGTTCCTCCAAACGAGCCAGCCACCAGCGCACACTCGGCGACCTCCCGGGCAGTACGCGGCGCGTCCACAGCCGGCGTCTCCGAACGAGCTGGTAAACTGGAGATCCAACGGCGCAACGCAGGTCCGCCTCCATCCGTGCGTACAAGCAGCGGCCGTACGGAATTTGGCCATGACGCAGCCAGAGGTCGTGCCCCAAGAGATCTACTCCTAGGTAGCTTCTTACGGACATGCATCCATGCGTGCATACCCTATGCACACGGCAACTGGAGCTCTATGTCATCTCGAGACCACATGGACCAGGCGACCAACCCGACGCACCAGTGCCTCAATCACTGGAGAGTCTTGCACGCGGCATCGACACCTTCATCAAGCCGGCTTCCAGCACAGGACATCGGGAGGGCCCGCATGCCTTCGACTTCGAGGCACACGCACGGACGAGATCTTCACGAAGCAGTTCCATCCACCTCCTGCGCGTCAGCACGCCGTCCACCCTCGAGCCACCGATCTGCACCTTCACCGAGCGATCTGCATTGACCCCGAGCCGAACGACATCAACCTGTACTACTACGCCGGACTATGAGCCAACATACTTCTTCAGCACGGCGCGACATCGACACTTCGTCGCCGTGGAGGGACGCCTTGCAGCGACGCATCATCGTCGACATGCCGCTGCAACGTCATCGCCGACACTTCATCGCCAAGGTCTTCACCAACGTCGTCTTCACCAACATCTTCATCAACACACCACCGCCGCCTCGTCCACAAGATGGGCACCTAGCGTCCTCTGACAGACTTTACTGCAAGACGCAACCTCGACGACGGCCATGACCGCGTTACGACGACGACATCGATCGCGTCATACACGACGACACGACTGCATCAACACGGCGTCACTCTAGTGACCAGCCTACACAACCACTCGGTTCTGGCAAAACCGATGTGTGCTCGATGGGTTTCCTCCGGTCCTGGCAAAACCGGTGGACTCATCGCTGACGGCACCCTCTGACATCCGCAAGGTGCATTGTCCACGACTGCAGCTCCGTCATCTACAACATAGCGCATTTTTTTGCGCCTCCGGCTTTGTGCGGCTTCATCATCCACGATGACTACATCATCGACCACGACTACATCATGATTGGCTACCTCGACATCGACATTAAGGGCTACGTCTGCAATACTCATCGGCAACAACTCCAGTCAGCAGCGTCCGCCTCGTCACATGCGTCCACGATACTCCCGCTGTGACTGCGGGAGGGAATAGAGGAGAAGACACGGAAGGCACCAGAAGGGGACGCAGTCACCGCTCTAGGTGTCGACCCATCGGCTATCAGAGACGCAGTTGATGATGGTGCAGCGGAGAAGAAGACAGAAGCGCAAGACTTCAAATTCAGTCGCAATCGTCCGCTTCACTCACGCTACGACTGAGGGGGAATGTTAGAAGTACAGACGTGTTAGTTAGGGATTAGGAGAGATAGAGATAGATTTGGTTTAAACCAACAATGACTTGCCTTGTACTCCAATCATCTTCCCACGTTGTACTCCTATATATACCCCATATGAGGGTCAGACCAATACAACATACAACAACAGAAACAACACATAATTTTAGGGTTTCATATTTTTCACATTCGGTTTTTTCATACTTCTGTTGAAGCTTTGCTGGTTGATTAGCGCGTATGAATCGCGTATCTTCGTTTTAAAAGGGAAACTAAAATCATAGTTGCGTTGTGCCATGAGCCATTAGTGAAGGGATACTCTCGTCCTGTTAAAGCCTATTGTTTTTCTTTTCTTCTTGCAAAGATTGAAAAAGCTTATATTTGATCTATTTGTCGGTACTAACAGAACAGTAGTGCATCATCCATATTCATTACGCAAAACAGAATGGCCATTAAATATGTTCAGTACAAATACTAGGCAGAAATTCAGAGTTCCTAGTGCGAGCAGGTCTCCTTCATTGTTTTTGAATTATCTATTCTAGAAAGTATTATGGGAATTAAGGGCATTTAAATTGCGTGCAGCGTACAGAGTAATTGCAAGCAAGAGCACAACACAGAGCATAAACTCGCTAGTAGAAAAAGGACCTATAGTCCCGGTTCGTGAGGGCCATTTGTCCCGGTTTTTGAACCGGAACTAAAATGTCGGTACTAATGCCCTAAACCTTTAGTCCCGGTTTCTGCATAAACCGGGACAGATGGGCCTCCACGTGGCCGGTGCGCCGAGCCCAGGCAGGAGGGCCTTTGGTCCCGGTTGGTGACACCAACCGGGACCAAAAGGCATCCACGCGTCAGCATTTCAGGGCTGGTTTTTTTTTTTTGAAAGGGGAGGGGGATTGAGGGTTTTCGGGGGTTAGTTTAGGTGTTTCACATATTGTGTTAGCTAGCTAATTAATAGAGAGAAGTGTCCTCTCTTATGTCCGTGATTGGTCGACGCTACATACTGTACATAGAGAGGCCCTCGACACGCTAGCTAGTAAGAAAATGAAGGAAACCATTAAGTACAGAAGTTCGTCATGCATACCGAGAGAAGTGATCGATCGACCTCTCCTTCTCCGAGAGATTGGTCGAACAACAAGTTTTCGTATTATCTATCCGAGGCTACTGGCTACATACATATACAATATGTAAGATCTCTTACAATCCCTTAGCATTTGAAATCAACTTCCACATGGTATTCTCCGGCTTTATTGATGACGTGGTCAAGAAAGAATCCCGCCAATTCCTCTTGAATTGCTTTCATGCGATCTTGTGGTAGGAGTTCATTCCGCATCTACCACGTCTAATTTGAAGAAGGGGATTAATACATATATGAATGAAACTCAACAGAAATGAAGGTGTAATAAAATGAAATTGTGAATATTATTGCTTACGCACATCATATGATCTTTTAGAGTAGCCCCGCTTATTTTTTAAAGTCGCGTTGTAGATGAACTCGCACACGTAGTATCCACAGAAATTATTCCCTTCTTCCTGCCACAAGCACTTTACGAAAAATAGAGGTCAATCAAACTGATAATGAAACATTATAAATGGAATTGATGAAAGTATAGCTATAGAATCAACGGGAGATGCGCGCAACTAGCTAGCTAGTAGTACTTACTTTCGGGTATGTATATCGCAGCTCCTTCGGCAGTCCCGGAGCTTCTGCGGTGAACTGTTTCCAAGCCCTGCAAGACAAAGAAAATAATTATTATTACTTGAGATATCAGGAAATGAACAAAAAGTTGCCAATATGGTGCGATAATGATCGATTGAACTTACTTGTTGAGCAATTTAGTCATGTCCGCATAGGTTTCAGGATCTTTTTGTCTCGAGTCTAAGACGATTACTAGTCCCCGCTCAAGCTTAATCTCCAGAAGAACATAGTGGAATCTGCGCACGCATGCATAACTCATCAATTACATTACTCTAACCTCGCTCGAGTAATAAGGGAAACCGAATATGCACACGACAGTAACACTCACTTGAAGTTGTAAGGAAAGAGTATTAAATCTTTGTTTTGATTTTTGATCAACGATTGTAGCAAGTTGGCCTCGGCCTCTGCGGCCTTCCTTTTAACCTGAAATTCATCTATGATATTTGTGTTAATGAACCCAATATCATACATTTCTTATTTTTTGCACTCGACGATCTTCAATATGCAAAATATAGTGAGGATAATTAAATATAAATACATGCAATGCAATGAAAGAGCCGAGCTATATATAGACTTAATGACAGGAATAGTACTTACAGATAGTAGCAGAAGACCGTTAATTTATCGAGGGCCTTTTGATTGAAGAACTCGAAGAACTCCTCAAATGGAACAGGCAACAGATCAGTTCCAACGAGGTCGTGCTCCTCTTTAATTCTCAGATACAAAGTATTCGTCCCCCAGACTCTCTGCAGGTTTTCATGTACCAATTATGGAATCTTCGCATCATCGTTGTTAGAGATTTTTCATCTTTGACTAGAGGCTTCCCGTACTCGTATCTGTGTTCGTCCACCTCCAAGAAATCAAAATATACATCATCAGGCAGGTAATCTCCAAAATTGTTATAACCAGGCACCGTCCCCGGAGCATTAGCGACGATGTCGCTAGACATTGAGCGGGGGGCACGATTCCTTTGCTTGTTCGCCGAGCTGGGCAATTTTTTTCCCAGCTGCTCGTTCTTTTAACCTTTGATCACTGACAGTACTTCCCGACCGGTTAGCTTCGAGATATGTCTTTTCCGTAATGCACTCAGAGTTGGTTTTCGGCGGAGACTTTGGTGGTTTCCTCAGGGCATCGATAGTGTGTTTTGCTTTCACCGGATCTACCTTCTCATCCGGAGGTGGATGTCTCTTTGCTTTCAACCCTTCAAAGAAGTCCTTCACTTCGGTCTGCACGATCTTCGCGTTTTCCTCCTCGGTCCTCTCGTAAGGTAACTTCTCTAGAGGCTTGAGAGATGGACCGTATTTGTATTGCCTCCCGCCTCTGGCTGTACTGCTAGACGCCGGAGTAGACGGAGCGGCTGCGGCTGTTGATGAAGTCATGTACCTAGGGTAGGGTCATGAACCTGTCCCAGGTACCCTCCCCAAGGACATCTACAGAAGAAACCGTCTTCCAGTCGACCAAGGGAGATTCCACTCGACGGACTGGAAGACACTCGACGAACTTCAAGACACTCGACCATGAAGACTCACTCGACCACCAGGAGTTCAAGATCTACTCTGTATCCAAACGGTATGTAATTAAGTAGTCTTTATGGTCATGATGACACTTTATGCCACGCGTTACTAGTAACACCATGCCTTAATGTACTTTAACCCTCTGCTACGTGGGCTGGCTGGGGTCTTGGCATCCTCTATATAAGCCATCCCCTCCACTGGCAGAAGGGTTCGCACCCCTGTAACTCTTACGCATATAATTCAGTCGGCCACCTCCGGGCTCCGAGACGTAGGGCTGTTACTTCATTTGAGAAGGGCCTGAACTCATAAATCTCTTGCGTACACAACTACTCCATAGCTAGGATCTTGCCTCTCCATACCTACCCCCTATTCTACTGTCAGACTTAGTACCACGATAGTTGGCGCCCACCGTGGGGCAGGTGTCTTAGCGACTTATTGGAGAAGTTGCAATTCTTCCGATCGCCTTCATCATGGTTTCCGGCGGAGTTCTGGTCGAGGGCCGCGAGATCCGTCTCGGCGCGCTCACGTTCATCGCTGACGACTCCGCTTGGCTCCAGGAGGCTCCACTCGACTTCGACGCGCTTCCCGTCCGCGGGGCAACGCACTTTCGCGCGTGTGTCCGCGGTGTTCTGCTGCGGTAACCGTCAGTTCTGTATCGGTCGACTCATGCATCATCTTCCTTTCCTGTCTCCCGCCAGCGCAAGCGCTCTAGTCGGTCGAGACTTCAGCGGTTGGTGAAACACGCAGTGGCCCGCCAGTCGGACACCACCCAAGTTGCGGCGATCGAGCCCGAAGAATCTCTCTACGGCATGTTCGATCTGTCGACTGGCTCCGTAGAGACCACATCCGGATGCGACAGCAGTGATCCAGCGGCGGAGGTCCTGATGGTCAATGGGCCTCGTAGTCCTCCCGGCTTCCCCCGCATCGACGGAGGGGACGGCGGAGGCGATCCCGCTCAGGTCCACGAGGAATATCAACCCGAGCCACTCACTTCTCTACAAAGAGAAGAGCTTCGCCGCCGGAACATGGATGCTCTGCATACTCCTATCATAGGAGAAACCCCCGAGGCTCGCGCCTTGGAGGACGCGCATTTGGCCAAATTAGCTAAACGCACTCGGCTGGAGAACCTCCAGCGAGCACTCGACGAGCGCGCGCGGCAACGAGTACCAGACTCCAGTCGACGTCAACTCTTTCCGCCGCCGACTTAGGTATACCGAACCCCAATTCAGAATCTAGCAGCTGCAGCCCGCATAGCAGAGTCAATTCAGCCCTCTCAGTCAGAGGCTGGTAGAGGCTTGATGCAGATCAGAGATTTGCTCCGAGCAGCGGGAGATCAGAATTCAGCTGTGTCACAGTCGCGCAATAGAATTCACAGTCGATCTGTCGCTGCGAATACAGTTCAGTCGGCTCATAGCCCAAGATCGCCTCTGCGGCGTGAGGGACGTGGGGGTCGACATGATCAATATGAAGACCGATTCGATTGTGACGAGCGGCATCGAGGGTCCACTCCTCCCCCAAGGGGTGGGTCTTACGCCCCTCGGCAACAAGACGACAGACGCCAGCACAGTGTTGGGCGAAGAGCTCCGATCGACCCCAGGGAACCAGGCTTTGATGCGAGATCCATTATCGTGCAAGGTTTGGTCGACCGAAACATAGCTCAACATGAAGGCCATGACAGAGATGCGCCCACCAGCAGCAGGGTTCATGTTTCGGGACCAGAGTGTTTTAGCAGAGCCATCAGAGCTGCAGTGATCCCTCCCAACTTCAGGTTGGCGACTGGGGTGAGTAAGTTCACCGGTGAGTCCAAGCCCGATACTTGGCTTGAGGACTACCGAGTGGCTGTTCAGATTGGTGGTGGAAATGATGAAGTGGCCATGAAGCACCTACCGCTTATGCTGGAGGGCTTGGCCAGAGCCTGGCTGAATCAATTGGCACCTAGCCGCATTTACACTTGGGAAGATCTTGCCCGAGTGTTTGTCAGGACATTTGAAGGAACTTGCAAGCGACCAGCAGGTTTGACCGAGCTGCAAGTCTGCGTGCAAAAGTCGAATGAGACCTTGAGAGATTACATCCAGAGGTGGATCACGTTACATCATACAGTGGAGAATGTATCTGATCACCAAGCCGTATGTGCCTTCAAGGAAGGTGTCAAGAACAGAGAATTGAGTTTGAAGTTTGGTCGGACCGGAGACATGACCCTGAGTCGAATGATGGAGATTGCCACCAAATACGCCAACGGTGAAGAAGAGGATCGACTCCGGAGTGGCAAGTACAAGCCAAGCCAGTCGGAAAAAGGAAACTCCAGTCAGAAGCAGAAGCGGAAAGCCGAGCCAACTGCTCCTGGAGAGGCACTGGCCGTGACTCAGGGCAAGTTCAAAGGGAAGCCTAAAGGATCCTGGACCCCCAAGAAAGTGAAGGATAAGGAAGGAAACGACGTGATGGATTTGCCATGCCACATCCACACGAAAAAAAACCAAGAGGGTAATTTCATTTACCCGAAACATACCACTCGCCAGTGTCGACTCTTAATCCAGCAGTTTCAAGGAAAACAGCCCAAGGATAAGGAAAAGGAGTCGGACAAGGCTGAGGACAAAGAGGACAGTGATGAAGCTTACCCCCATGTCAATTCCACCCTGATGATTTTTGCTGATGTGGAGAGCAAAATTCGACTGAAAGTCATCAACCGTGAGGTGAATATGGTTGCTCTGGCGACACCCAGCTACTTGAAATGGTCTCAGACCGCCATTACATTCGACCAGTCTGATCACCCGACACACATAGCCACCCCTGGGAGGCAAGCTTTGGTGGTCGATCCAGTCGTCGAAGGCACTCGACTGACTAAGGTTTTGATGGATGGTGGCAGTGGATTGAATATATTGTATGCGGAAACGCTAAAGGGAATGGGCATTCTGATGTCCAGACTCAGTTCTAGCAACATGAGCTTCCATGGAGTCATTCCTGGAAAGAAGGCTGAGTCACTCGGCCAAATTGCTCTTGATGTGGTTTTCGGCGACTCAAAGCATTTCCGCAAAGAAAAGTTGACATTTGAAGTTGTGGATTTCCAGAGTGCTTATCACGCCATTCTAGGCAGGCCAGCTTATGCACGATTCATGGCTCGACCATGTTATGTGTACCTCAAACTGAAGATGCCTGGTCCTAAAGGGGTGATCACTATCACTGGCAATCGGAAAAAGGCAGAAGAATGCTTTGAGAAGGGCTCAAAGATTGCCGATGCTCAGATGGCGGTGATAGAGCTGCAGGAATACCAGAAAACTGCGGATCCGAGTGATTTGTTGCGAGCCAAGAAGCCTGCTACTGAATCAGCGTTTCAGTCGTCCGGTGAGACAAAACCGATTCACATCCACCCAACCGATCCCAATGCTGCTCCGACTCATATTTCAACAACACTCGACTCCAAATAGGAAGAAGCGCTCATCCAGTTCCTCCGTGAGAACTGGGACATCTTTGCATGGAAGCCTGCTTACATGCCGGGAGTTCCCAGGGGGCTGGCTGAGCATCGCCTACGAGTCGACCCAAAGGTAAAACCTGTCAAGGAACATATCCGACGCTCTGCCATCCAGAAGAGAAAAGCCATTGGCGAAGAGGTGGCTCGGCTCCTAGCAGCCGAGTTCATCCGAGAGATTTACCACTCCGAGTGGCTCGCCAATGTTGTCATGGTCCCCAAGAAGGACAATTCACTTCGCATGTGCATTGATTTCAAACATATCAATCGGACCTGCCCGAAAGATCATTTTCCTCTCCCTCGCATCGACCAAATTGTCGACTCGACTGCGGGGTGTGAGAGACTATCTTTTTTAGACGCCTATTCCGGGTATCATCAGATCCGTCTGTATGGACCCGATGAAATCAAAACAGCTTTCATCACTCCGTTCGGGTGCTTCTGCTATGTCACCATGCCGTTCGGCCTCAAGAATGCCGGAGCCACGTTCATGAGGATGATTCAGAAGTGTCTACTCACTCAAATCAGTCGGAATGTGGAAGCGTACATGGATGATATTGTGGTCAAGTCACGGAAGGGTTCCGACCTGTTGACTGACCTAGCTGAAACATTTGCCAATCTCAGGAGGTATGATATCAAGCTTAATCCATTGAAGTGCACATTCGGAGTTCCTGGCAGGAAGTTACTCGGTTTTCTCGTTTCTGAACGAGGAATCGACGCCAACCCAGAAAAATTTAGTACAATACTCCGGATGAAACGCCCTGTGCGTGTGCACGATGTCCAGAAGCTTACTGGATGCTTGGTAGCGTTAAGTCAATTCATCTCTCGCCTCGGTGAAAAGGCATTACCTCTTTACCGACTGATGAAGAAGTCAGACAAGTTCGAGTGGACTCCAGAAGCTGATGCACCGTTTGCAGAGCTAAAAGCTCTGCTCTCCACCCAGCCGGTGCTTGCTGCCCCAATCAGCAAAGAGCCTTTGTTGCTTTACATTGCAGCCACAGGGCAAGTCGTCGACAAAGGCTTACGGTCGGCGGGAAGAAGAAGGAAAGCCTTCAAAGTTCAATTGCCCTGTATTATCTTTCCGGCATCGACCCCATCGAGCAGAGATACCCTCATTACCAGAAGCTTGTGTATGGGATTTACATGACCATGAAGAAAGTTGCTCATTATTTCTCTGATCATTCCATTACAGTCGTCAGCGACGCCCCACTATCAGAGATTCTGCATAACAGAGATGCAACTGGTCGAGTAGCAAAATGGGCGATTGAACTTCTTCCCCTTGATATCAAGTTTGAGGCAAAGAAAGCCATTAAGTCCCAAGCAGTAGCAGATTTCATCGCCGAGTGGATTGAACAACAACAAACGACTCAAGTTCACTCGGAGCACTGGACCATGTTCTTTGATGGGTTCTAAGATGTTGAATGGTTCTGGTGCTGGGGTAGTATTGGTTTCCCCCCGAGGAGATAAGCTCAGATATGTGCTCCAGATTCACTTTGATTCCTCCAACAATGAAGCAGAATACGAGGCACTTTTGTATGGGTTGCACATGGTCATTTCACTCGGCGTCCGTCGCCTTATGGTTTATGGCGACTCAGATTTGGTGGTCAATCAGGTGATGAAGGAGGGGGACGTTAGAAGCCCAGCCATGACTGGATACTGCAATGCAGTGAGAAAGCTTGAAAAGAAATTTGAAGGGTTAGAGCTCCATCATATACCCAGACTGAAGAATCAAGCGGCTGATGATTTGGCGAAGATAGGTTACAAGAGAGAAGCCATCCCCAGTGATGTGTTCTTGGAGCACATCCATACTCCATCAGTTCAAGAAGATCCTTTTACCGAAGAAGCTCCACAGCCAAAAAGCGTCACAGATCCGACTGAAGTAGAAATTCCAGCAGTGGTCGACCTGATCATGGAAGCATTGGTCATCACTCCCGACTGGACAGTGCCGTACATCGCGTACATTTTGAGGAAAGAACTCCCAGAAGATGAGGAAGAGGCCCGACAGATCGTCTGCCGATCTAAGGCCTTTACCGTGATAAAGGGACAGTTGTACAGAGAAAGCGCGACTGGAGTTGGTCAGAAGTGTATAACGCTAGAAGAAGGTCGGATAATCCTTGATGATATCCACTCGGGGACCTGTGGACATCATGCGTCCTCTCGGACCATTGTGGCTAAAGCATACCGAGCAGGATTTTACTGGCCAAGAGCGAATGAGATGGCAAAGGAAATAGTCGACAAGTGCGAAGGATGTCAATTTTACTCCAATATGTCGCACAAGCCCGCCTCAGCCTTGAAGACCATTCCACTCGTCTGGCCTTTCGCTGTATGGGGGTTGGATATGGTTGGACCACTGAGAACAGGCAGAAGCGGCTACACCCATGTGCTGGTGGCAGTCGACAAGTTCACCAAGTGGATTGAGGCTAAACCCATCAAGAATCTGGATGCCGGCACCGCCGTCAGCTTCATCAGGGAGTTGATATTCAGATATGGAGTTTCACAGAGCATCATCACAGACAATGGGTCAAACTTCGACTCCAAGGAATTCAGAGCCTTTTGCACATCTCAGGGTACACGAGTCGACTATGCTTCAGTCGCTCACCCCCAGTCGAATGGACATGCAGAACGAGCAAATGGCTTAATTCTCAAAGGGTTGAAACCCCGATTGATGCGTGACCTCAAGCACGCAGCTGGTGCATGGGGTCGATGAACTTCCGTCGGTGCTTTGGGGATTAAGGACCACGCCAAACCGGTCGACTGGGAGAACTCCGTTCTTCTTGGTCTACGGAGCTGAAGCAGTCTTGCCGAGTGACCTGCTTCACAACGCACCCTGAGTTGAACTCTACACCGAAGCTAAAGCAGAGCAAGCCCGAGAGGACCCAGTCGACCTTCTAGAAGAAGAAAGAGAGATGGCTTTGATCCGATCGACCATTTATCAGCAGGACTTGCGTCGCTTCCATGCCAAAAATGTGAAGAGTCGAGCTTTCCAGGAGGGAGATTTAGTTCTCCGAGTGGATCAGCAGAAGCCACACAAGCTTGCTCCTACTTGGGAAGGTCCCTTCATCGTCACCAAGGTTCTCCACAATGGAGCATACTGCCTTTACAATGTCGAGCACCAGATTGACGAGCCCCAAGCATGGAACGCGGAGCTGCTCCGCCCCTTTTATACTTCAATATTCACTCGGATGAGTTGTAATAAAAGTACTTTTATAGTTTATTTATCAAAGACAAGAGTTTCATAATTTTCCCAGTGATTGTTCTTGCTTTTTCAGTCCCCCAGTGGGTGGCTTAGCCGCGAATCCGTTTCGCCTAAGTTTGTAAAAAAAAATCCTACCGAGTGGTAAGCCAGCCTTCCACTCGGAGGCTTACCTGCGAATCCGTTTCGCCTAAGTTTAAACAAAATCCTACCGAGTGGTAAGCCAGCCTTCCACTCGGAGGCTTAGCTGCTCCAAGTACTCGCCTAAGTTTCAACAAAATCCTACCGAGTGTTAAGCCAGCCTTCCACTCGGAGGCTTAGCTGTAGTCCAGTGCTCGCCTAAGTTTTTGAAAACCCTACCGAGTGGTAAGCCAGCCTTCCACTCGGGGGCTTAGCTGCAACCTAGTGTTCGCCTAAGTATAAAATACAACGTACGCTCCGTGAAGAGGACGAGGCGCAGGTCGACTCCTGCCTTCTCCTTCCGAGCTACGCCACAAATACAACGTGCGCTCCGAGAAGAGGACGAGGCGCAGGTCGACTCCTGCCTTCTCCTTCCGAGCTATGCCACAAATACAACATGCGCTCCGCAAAGAGGACGAGGTGCAGGTCGACTCCTGCCTTCTCCTTCCGAGCTACGCCACAAATACAACGTGCGCTCCGCAAGGAGGACGAAGCGCAGGTCGACTGCTACCTTCTCCTCCAAAACTATGCCACGAAAACCCCACCGAGTGGAGAGCAAACCTCCCACTCGGGGGCTTAGCTGCAGCCCCGTGCTCGCCTAAGTTTCTAAAATCCTACTGAGTGGAGAGCAAACCTCCCACTCGGGGGCTTAGCTGCAGCCCAGTGCTCGCCTAAGTTTATAAAATCCTACCGAGTGGAGAGCAAACCTCCCACTCGGGGACTTAGCTGCAGCCCAGTGCTCGCCTAAGTTTATGAAATCCTACCAAGTGGAGAGCAAACCTCCCACTCGGAGGCTTAGCTGCAGCCCAGTGCTCGCCTAAGTTTCTAAAAAATCCTACCGAGTGGAGAGCAAACCTCGCACTCGGGGGCTTAGCTGCAGCCTAGTGCTCGCCTAAGTTTATAAAATCCTACCGAGTGGAGAGCAAACCTCCCACTCGGGGGCTTAGCTGCAGCACAGTGCTCGCCTAAGTTTCGAAATCCTGTCGAGTGGAGAATTAATCTCCCACTCGGAGGCTTAGCTGCAGCCCAGCGCTTCCCTAAAACATGACGAATACAAGTCGATTGCAATTTGTGCTCTTCAACGGCAAACCAAGTTCGGATAGCGTCCTACGGATCCAGAAGTGCTCAGGCATCAAGCCTGTTAAGGTTTATCGGTTACAAAAATCACTCGGCATTCCGAGGCAAATTCAAAGCATCAAACATAGAAGTTTTTTACCCCTCCTGCGGAGGGCTGGAAGGCGCGACAAACTCGTCCAGGTCGATTCCATCTGCGATCCGAGTGGCAGCGGCGATGAAGGTCTCCATGAAGGATCGGAAGTCATGCTTCTTGGTATTGGCCACCTTGAGAGCTGCCAGCTTGTCTTCTCGCACATCCTTGCAGTGGACAGGGACAAGAGATAGAGCAACGTCGGCACCGCACCTAGCAGAAGACTTCTTCCATTCTTGCACTCGACTCGGAACCTCATTCAGTCGAGTCATCAGGGACTCAAGATCATTCTGAAGTGCTTCTCCTGGCCAGAGCGCCGTGTCGATGCGTGACGTCGCAACCTTCAGCCTTGCAAGATAGTCAGCAATGGCGGCAACGCGAGACTCGAGTCGGAGCACGCTCATAGCAGTTTCATCCTTCACAGGAGAATTGATGGGATCCAGGCTCGTCTCCAGTCGACCAGTCTCCTCCTCAAAGTTCTGGCAGAACTCTGCAGACGCAACCCCAAAGTTAAGGCAGCAGTTTGGTGGCGAGGTCAAGATTAAAAAGCCTGTCCGATACAAAGGGTTACCTTCAAGCATGAGGAATAGCTTCTTGGCGAGTCCTCCCAGATAAGCCTCCAGATCATTCTTCTTTCCCACCAGTTCGCTAGCTTTGTCACTCAGGACCATCTTGGCATTCCTCAGTCGAGTGACCTCCTGGTTGGCCACGTCGAGAGCAGCTTTCAGATTAGTGTTTTCCTCTTCAAGTTTGCTGACCGAAGCCAACTTCTCTTCTGCAAGTTTCGTCTTGTCCGAAGCCGCTTTCTGTGCCCCAGCGAGGTCAAGGTCCTTCTTCTTCAGAGCATCCCTCAGTTTATCTGCAATAGTCACGTTTTTTAATAATTTCAATTGATGAATAAACCACCGTGACGGGGATTGTCTAAGAAAATGGCGCCCTAAGGTTGTATTAAGCATACGAGATTACCTGGCTAGTTGACCCACTTGTACTTCCTGTTTCGCTTAGATCGCGGATTATTTCATTGATAGAAGGTCTATTTTCTGGTTCCTGTAAATTGCACCGTAACGCTATTTGCATACATTTAATTACTTGGTGTTGTTGGTGTCGTGTCGCCGATTTATTCCACCTGTGTGTCCACCTTCGAAGTACCTATACATTTGGCATATGTTATGTAATTTATCATAGTTCCAGATTTTCTTATTGCAAACCATATGCATAATGTGGTGCGTGTATCTGTGTGTTTATGCAGTACAATGTATCCATTAAGTTACAAACGACATTTGAATGGCCAATACGAAGAAATAGGGGTGGAAATGAAAAGGAAAAACTTGGCCATTTTTGCATCCCGAGTTAAAGAACTCTTACATTGGCTTCATCTGGAATGCTCTTAGTTCCTGTCACAAGTTCGGCGATAACAACACCCAAACTATATATATCAGCCATGTATGACGTTTGGCCATTTGTCCGGTATTCCGGAGCGCAATATCCTCTGTGTCAAAACACAACAGGTTGATATGCATAGTGGCACAACGAAAATATTAGCGTGTAAATGCTTGAAAATATTCAGCAGGTTTCGTGGATGCATATCTTACGGTGTATAAAAACGTTCGCCCTTAGTATGTGTGTTTTCAGCTAATCTTGACTGACCAAAATCAGTAATTTTTGGTACCATATGATCATCAAGTAGTATGTTTGCTGGTTTCAGATCCATATGAATGATAAATTTATCCTCATGAAGATAACGTAGACCCTCACAAATTCCTTTTATTATATCGAAACGGTTATCCCATGTGAGTCCTCGAAATTCATCTGCAACAAAATAAAAGAACAGGAGAGTCAGGGATCTTCAATAACTCATATAACTCTTGAGTTGTACATGCTAAACTGCACACAGAATGATATAACATTTCTAATAGAGAACATCAGAGAAAGAAATAAAGTTGTAATCAGCGGCATCAGATGTGGCACATCTTACCAGTAATATGTTCATCAAGGCTCCCATTGCTGATATACTCGAAACAAAGTAATATATCCATTATTTGAGGGTAAAATGATTCTTCTGATCCTGTCTTGTCTTTCACTATACGAGCTTTATTAGAACAGAAGCCCAGAAACCGGACTAAGTTTGGATGGTTTTTTATCCTCATCAGGATATCAACCTCACGACGAAATAGACTCTCATCGACTGTGTATTCGTTCACAACAATCTTCGTCACAGCAATGTTCTCGGTTCCGAGGACACCCTGTTAGTCAGCAATTAGATTATCTGTTGGTCGTACTTTCTAATCAAAGTACTGGAGTTAAGGTGTTTGGGTACCCTGTACCGAATTGGTAATGGAAAGACAACATTATCTTACCCTGTAAACCGCTCCGAATCCACCATGACCTATTTTTCTGTCTTCAGAGAAATTATTTGTGATGTCCTCTAGAAATGCTAGCGGCAGATCTCTCGGTCTCACAACTCCAGCAAGTATATTCTCCAGGACCTCATATGGGTTCTCAATTCTGCCCCCCATTCTAAGCACATTGAACAATTAGTTTGCATGAGGCGTTGTTTCACAAAAGGAATCATAAAAGGATATGCGCACCTACAGGTGCTGATTTAGCCTACAGACTCTGAAGTCTGAACTGCTCTGCAGATGTACTTCCAAGCGCTTTGATCAAACCATGCATTAAATAAGATGTGAAGAAATGTTTATCAAAATGGAGACCAATGCATCTAGAAGAATTTTAAGATGCTTGATGAGAAAATAACAAAGAAAAACATTACTGTGACAGGTTAAATTTCTACAGATGTGGTTAAATACAAGCTAGACGTTCTTTAGACACAATCCAATGACAGTTAAAATACCAGTAGTTTTAATTCGAATGCAGCAGCTACACTTCAATAGATTGAGGTGTGTGTGATGCCACTTTGGCTCTTTGGGTGACTAGCAGCTAGAGATTAGTTTCCTAATGCTACTTGCCTATTAAATATGTTGCCCATCACCTTCTAACTGGTTGAGGTCTTGCCTTGGGTTACAGGCTGAATCTAATAAAATAAAACCAAGATCCGGAACAGTTATTTTCACAATAGAAAATTCATGAGAACCCTCAGATTTGGGACTGAAAGATGGGAGGAAAATTATAAAACTGAAAAAGAAGAACCGGACGCATTAATATTGCACCTCACCCAAGCAGCCTGCCAGCGCCGGCGTTCTGCGGCCTTTAACAGCTCTGCAGATGCACTTGGCTTGCGACTAGTGAACTGAGAGCATCTCCAGCCGTGCCCTCAGAACGGCCTTCCCAGACGATTTATTTGCGCCGATGCCGAAAAAACGGCTCAGTCGCGCCCCCACGACGCCGAATTCCGCCGGCTCGGTCCGTTTTTGCGCCCGGCACTCGCAGGCGAACCAGCGCAAGATCGGGGCTTCGGGGCTCCGCGCAAGGAAAAGTGTTCCTGGGGCCACATTGACAGGCGAAAAGTCAAGCCACCCGCCCAGATTCGTCTCCTACCTCCCGCGCTCGGCCGCCACCCTGCGCCACCCTGCCGATCCCGGCGCCGCAGCTAGGTAGACCATCTCCCGTCGGGAGAAAGAAGGGGTTTCGCCGAGGCAGCCTCTTCGCCGCCGCCCGGGTACCTTTTCCAGTTGTCCGGCCGCGCAGGGCCTGTACGCCAGCGGGCTTGCGCCCACCTCGCCCACAAGGTGTTCGGTGAATTGCCCGGCCCGGCGATGGACTCCGAAGATGAGGAGGCGCTCGCGGCGTTGCTGGATGAGGAAGCCGAAGCCGACGTCCAGGAGCAAGAGCATCTCATGGTGCTCGCCGGCCTGCTCGCGAGCAGTGAGAAGCCGCGGCAAGGTGGCTCGGCGCTTGGGCGGGTGAAAGCAAAGAACCGACATCGTTTGGAAGACTACTGCATGCTCTATTCGGCAAGGGTTGTACAAAGGCGCCAAAAGGCGGTTGCAGTGTGGTGCTTGAGGCAGTGGCCAGGACCTCTGAATTTAGCACTCTTTCTTTGGGATGCTAGGAACTCACAATAACATCAACGTCCTGCAGTGCTCCCCAGTCTTTGCCAAGCTTGTTGAAGGTCATTCTCCTCCGGTGAACTTCGAGGTCAATGAACGACAGTACAACAAGGGGTACTATCTAGCTGATGGCATCTATCCGAGATGGTCGACATTTGTGAAGACCATCTCAAACCCTGTGCCAGGAGGGAAGAACGCCTGGTTTGCGAAGATTCAGGAGGCTTGCAGGAAGGATGTCGAGCGGGCATTTGGTGTGCTCCAATCTCGATTTGCTGTTGTCCGGTACCCCGCTCAAATCTGATCAAAAGATCAAATGTGGGAGATCATGACTTGCTGTGTCATCTTGCACAACATGATCGTTGAGAGCGAGCAGGAAGAGCCAGTGTTTGACACTGAACCATATTACAAGCAGGGTCCTCTTGCCCAAGTTGATTTCCAGATACTGGCAAACTGGAATGACTACCTCAATATGCGTCAAGAGATCTGAGACCCACAGGTGCATCAAGAACTGCAACACGATCTGGTGGAGCATCTATGGAGGCTCAAGGGCGAGGCCGGGAATGACGTGTGATAAAACTTGAGTTTTTATTTGTTAAACTATATAATTTATAGTGAACTATTTGTTGAACACGCGAAATATGTGACGAACTAATTGATTTCTATTTATATGTGAAAATTCACGCCGAAACACGTCGAACCGCGCCGAATATGGGCCGATTCACGCAGATATCGGGCCGATTTTGGGCCGAAAGCTGGGCTGAATTCGATGCCTGGGGGCGACCTTGGGGGGGGGGGGAGGGGGGGTGGGGGCGACGGCTGGGTGCCGAACCGCCCCCAGCGCCGAGTTTATCGCCGGCGCACCCCCAGGCCGCTCTTTTTCGGCACCCGAGGGGCCGAACGGCTGGAGATGCTCTGAGGCGGCGGGAAGTGGAATGAGTGAGAAGGGCGCAGACGAGCTGTTCCCTTTGCCTCTGCTGCCTTTTGCTCTTCCGCCTAACTGCCTTTCCAAGATAGAGTACGACTTTGGGCGACTCCAAGGACAACCCCGATATTATGTTCAGATTTATCTAAATCTTAGGTGAAATCCATTTTTGGCACCCGGTATTTGCAAATCAAATTTAGAAATGTCAAAAATTCAGAAATAAGAAACATATTTATATTTCATGTGTTCACAATGTTGTTTCGTAAAAAATCGGTATTTTTGTGGCCTGTATAAAAATATTAAGAAAAGTCTTGAAAAACGGATTATTTTTAGCACCAATGTTTCTATTTTACAGCGGCCACGAAAATTTCAAATCTTAGGTTAAAATATTAAGAAAAGTCTTGAAAAACGGATTATTTTTGGCACCCGGTATTTGCAAATCAAATTTAGAAATGTCAAAAATTCAGAAATAAGAAACATATTTATATTTCATGTGTTCACAATGTTGTTTCGTAAAAAATCGGTATTTTGTGGCCTGTATAAAATATTAAGAAAAGTCTTGAAAACGGATTATTTTAGCACCAATGTTTCTATTTTACAGCGCCACGAAAATTTCAAATCTTAGGTTAAAATATTAAGAAAAGTCTTGAAAACGGATTATTTTTGGCACCGGTATTTGCAAATCAAATTTAGAAATGTCAAAATTCAGAAATAAGAAACATATTTATATTTCATGTGTTCACAATGTTGTTTCAGTAAAAATCGGTATTTTGTGGCCTGTATAAAATATTAAGAAAAGTCTTGAAAAACGGATTATTTTTAGCACCAATGTTTCTATTTTACAGCGGCCACGAAAATTTCAAATCTTAGGTTAAAATATTAAGAAAAGTCTTGAAAAACGGATTATTTTTGGCACCCGGTATTTGCAAATCAAATTTAGAAATGTCAAAAATTCAGAAATAAGAAACATATTTATATTTCATGTGTTCACAATGTTGTTTCGTAAAAAATCGGTATTTTTGTGGCCTGTATAAAAATATTAAGAAAAGTCTTGAAAAACGGATTATTTTAGCACCAATGTTTCTATTTTACAGCGCCACGAAAATTTCAAATCTTAGGTTAAAATATTAAGAAAAGTCTTGAAAACGGATTATTTTGGCACCGGTATTTGCAAATCAAATTTAGAAATGTCAAAAATTCAGAAATAAGAAACATATTTATATTTCATGTGTTCACAATGTTGTTTCGTAAAAAATCGGTATTTTTGTGGCCTGTATAAAAATATTAAGAAAAGTCTTGAAAACGGATTATTTTAGCACCAATGTTTCTATTTTACAGCGGCCACGAAAATTTCAAATCTTAGGTTAAAATATTAAGAAAAGTCTTGAAAAACGGATTATTTTTGGCACCCGGTATTTGCAAATCAAATTTAGAAATGTCAAAAATTCAGAAATAAGAAACATATTTATATTTCATGTGTTCACAATGTTGTTTCGTAAAAAATCGGTATTTTTGTGGCCTGTATAAAAATATTAAGAAAAGTCTTGAAAAACGGATTATTTTTAGCACCGATGTTTCTATTTTACAGCGGCCACGAAAATTTCAAATCTTAGGTTATGTTCAGATTTCCCCAGACCTTAGAGCATGTCCACGGGTAACTCCCGAATGGCCATCCAAAGGCTCATTGGGGGTCCGGACACGAAAATCGCCCACAGCTATATCCGCCAAATCCTAATACAGGCCAGTTGGTACAAAGGGCTACATTTGGTTTTACAGCGGGCTAGCCCAACGCGCAAAGCCCGGATTCGAACCTGCGATGCTCTTCTTACGAGTAAGATGCCGTAACCACCAGAACAGCAAACTTGGTGTGTTGCATAGTGGGTTGTTTAGCCTTTTCTTTGTCTTCTTTCTTTCTTCGTTTTTTTCCTGTTCCTTTTACAAATTCATGAAAAAATATTGCGAAAGAAACTCGTGAACTTTTTTCTGCAAAGTAGATGAACTTTTTTCAAAATTGATGAATTTTCTCAAATTTATGAACTTTTTCCTTGAAAGTAGATGAACTTTTTTCAAAATTGATGAAATTTTTTTCAAGGTCGTGTTTTTTTCAAAATTGATGAACTGTTTTCAAATTTGATGAACTTTTTACAAATTTGATGAACGTTTTTCAATATTTCGTGAACTTTTTTCCAAAAGAAATGAACTTTTTTTCAAAGTCGCTGATTTTTTTTGAAAGTTTGATGACCTTTTATGAAAATCAGTGAACTTTTTAGAATCTGTGAGCATTTTATTTTTTGAATTCTGTTTTCTGAAATTTCAAGAAAAAAATCACGAAAGTCAATGGCCAATGGTTGACCGGTCTACCACTACCAGTCAACCACGAAACGATCGAGTTTTTTCTTCTTTTCAGTAAACGTAATGATCGAAGGAGGAAACCAGGAAGCGCACATCGTGCGCGAGCTCGTCGGCTCGTTCTTGGGCCGGTCCACGTAGCCAGCCGTGCGGGCGCTCGTTTCCTCTACTGGCGCATAAGGCGCCAGCAAGGAGCTCTCGCTATATCGGAGACCTCCTATACGCCGCCCGTGTGCGTCCGAACGTCGCGGCTTCACTGAAGCGGTGCGCACACGGGCCGGCCCGGTTATCAAGCGGTGAGCAAAAATTCGGAAAAAATAGAAGCGCTCATGCGGTATCGAGCTTCCGACCTCACGATTGATTGTAGCGAGGCTAGCCACGGGCTAGCGACCTCGAACGACATAATCACAGCGCCACGCTAGAAGTAGAAAGGACAGCGGCAAATCTTCAAAAACATTCAACATCTTTACAATATACGTTGAACAATTTTTCAAATACGGTGAAACTTTTTGTAAAAATACACTGAAGAAATTTAAAATATACAAATGAACATTTTATAGTATACATTGAACAATTTCTTAATATACGATGAACAAAATTTAAATACACAATGAACATTTTCTAATATATGTTGAACAATTTAATAATATACAATGAACATTTCTTTAATACATGATGAACATTTTTATAATGCAAGGTGAACTATTTCATAATATATGATGCACATTTTCTTAATACGATGAAGATTTTTGTAATATGCGGTGAACTTTTTATATAATACGCAATAAAGAGAAGAAGAACAGAAACAGAAAATAAAAATAAAACGTAAAAGAAAGAAAAATGAAAAGAAAAAAGGAACTAAAAAAAATAAGAACAAAACAACTGAAAACCAGCCACAAGAGTGAAAACTCTGCAAGCCAAAAACGAAAAAGAAAAACCCAAAGAAACAAGGAAATAGCAGCGAAACCAAAATCCGTACGTGGGCCGGCCCAAGTGGTGACTCTCTTCAGCGAAGCCTCATCCTTTTGACGCCTGCGGGCGTCAAATAGGAACCCGCCCATATCGGGCCATAACAGTCGTCCTTTCAGCTGGCGATCGAGCGGTAAGCTTGGCCGGCCCATTAATGTTTTCCAGCTTTCTGGTTTTGGGAACCTTCTACAGATTCCGAACCGGTTTTTTTTTGTTTTGGGAACCTTCTACAGGGTCGCATTTTTTGAAAACAGTTCGGGAATTAATAAAATCTTCCATTTTTCAAGAATTGATCGAGTTAATTTTTGTTCATTTTTTGGAACTTTTTAAATAATGACAGGGATTTCAAAAAAGTTGCTGTTTTTAAAAATTGTTCACAAATTTCTAAAACTGTTCCTATTTAAAAATAATTGTCCACGGATTCAAAAATTGTTCGTGTTTCAAATTTGTTTGGGATTTTGAAATTTGTTCTCAATTTCAGAATTTGTTATAAAATTTTAAAACTTGTTCGTTATTTAAATAAAATCCTTTCGACATTTTGTTAAAAAATTCAGAAAATGTTTATGTTTACAAAAAAGTTCAGAAATTTCAAAATGTGCTCACCATTTCAGGAAATTGTTTGGGTTTGTCAATATTTGTTTGTAAGTTCAGAAAATAACTCAAAATTTTGTGCATTTATTCGGGATTCTTTCAAATATTATTAAGTCTGCTACGGTTATTAGTTTTTAAAACTCGCGAGGTACTTCTGCCACAACTCCTCTTCTGTTGTAGTGGCTAGCAGCGTGCACACTTGAGCAGGATGTTGCAGGTTCAATTCCCAGCAAACGAGTGAAACTCATTTTTTTCTAAAGAACTAGCAATGTGTCCATGCGTTGTAACAGATCCAAAGTAGAATAGTACTTGTTCACAAACTTGATGAAAAAAAGCACTCTAGTTTTGATATACATATATCACTAAAAATATATTATGTTTCACGAAAAATACATTCCTCGGGCTGTTTTGATGAGGTGAGGAAGGGATGTGGTTGATTTTAAGATATTAAGGGGTTTTCTATAAATTGGAGCAGAGAAGTGGGCTATTGTTGCAAAAGTGGCACAATTTACCTCACAGTCGTTAGATGCAAATCTAGTGGTCAGAAATGACGGATGACAGACAGACTATCATCACCAACATAGTCTTTTATAGAAGTAGAGATAATAACTAATATCGTCATGCCTGAAAGACTATTAAGAGTCTTATATAAGCTACATAATACAACTTGCATCCACAATCATAGTTTAGTTACAATACTTATTTCTTCCCAGGCTTTTACAATACGAAATTTTCGGTTCTGTTTTTAAGTACAACAAATATAGAACCTTCTTAAGTTTGAAATATGTTCTTTTCTGTCGATATTTTGGACAAAATTATGATTTAGGTCACGAACGATTATACATTTGTCATAAAAATATTTTGGATACAAATATGTTTTGTCGTAACATACATTTGTCATCAAAATATGATTTAGGTTAATTTAGGAAGGAGGCACAAATACATGAAGAAGCTAACATACATAAGTACTTTTAGTGTATATAGATAGCTGGATATGCAGAAATTCAGACAAAAAACATTGTTTCTCTGTTCTAGAATATATTTCAATATTTTGTTTATTTAACCTTGCACTGTACTTCGTACTTGAGATCGTTTGATTTAATAATACGGTTGCATGCATCATTCTGATACAGATGCCGAGCGTAATCCTCCTTTTTCTAAAAAAAATCAATATTTCGTACATATTGTGCATTTTAGATGGATAGATTTTCGCTATTCTCTACTTTGTGGAGAAGTCATATCTATCCTAGAACTTTGTGAAAGATCGTGGATGTCGCCTAGAGGGGGTGTTGGGGAACGTTGCAGAAAATTAAAAAATTTCCTACGGTCTCACCAAGATCCATCTATGAGTTCATCTAAGCAACGAGTCAAGGGAGTGAGTTTGCATCTACATACCACTTGTAGATCGCGTGCGGAAGCTTTCGAGGGGATGGTGATGATGGAGTCGTACTCGGATCACCGATGACCAAAGCGCTGAATGGACAGCACCTCCGCGTTCAACACACGTACGGTACGGGCAACGTCTCCTCTGTCTTGATCCAGCAAGGAGGAAGGAGAGGTTGAGGAAGATGGCTCCAACAGCAGCACGACGGCGTGATGATGAAGGAGTGACAGTTCTCCACAGGGCTTCGCCAAGCGCGCGCGAGAAGGAGAGGTGTTGGGGAGGGAGGGCTCGCCTTCAATTGTGTGTTGCAGCCTCCCTCACCCCTCTATTTATAGGGGAAGGAGGAGGGGCCGCCCCTATAGATGCATCTAGAGGGGGCGGCGGTTAAGGGAGGGGGCTTGCCCCCAAGCAAGGGGCGCCCTTAGGGTTCCCTCAACCCTAGGCGCATGGGCCCAAGGGAGGGTGCGCCCAGCCCACCAGGGCTAGCTGCCTCCCACGCAGCCCAAGTGGCCCCCGAGAGGGGTGGCCCTCCCGTGGTCCTCCGAACCTTCCGGTGGCCCTCCATAATACCGATATGACCCAAACTTTTCCGGTGTCCGCTTGACAACTTCCCATATATAAATCTTTACCTCCGGACCATTCCGAACTCCTCGTGATGTCCGGATCTCATCCGGACTCAACAACATTCGTAATCACATACAAGTCTTCCTAATAACCCTAGCGCCACCGAACCTTAAGTGTGTAGACCCTACGGGTTCGGGAGACATGCGATATGACCGACGCTCTCGTCAATAACCAACAGCGGGATCTGGATACCCATGTTGGCTCCCACATGCTCCTCGATGATGTCATCGGATGAACCACGATGTCGAGGATTCAAGCAACCCGTATACTATTCCCTTTGTCGACGGTATGTTACTTGCGAGACTCGATCGTCGGTATCCCAATACCTCGTTCAGTCTCGTTACCGGCAAGTCACTTTACTCGCATCAGAATGCATGATCCCGTGATCGACACTTGATCACTTTGAGCTCATTATGATGATGCACTACCGAGTGGGCCCAGTGATACCTCTCCGTCATACGGAGTGACAAATCCTGTCTCGATCCTTGTCAACCCAATGACACTTTCGAGATACCGTAATGCACCTTTATAGTCACCCGCTTCGTTGTGACGCTTGGTACACCCAAAGCACTCCTACGATATCCGGAGTTACACGATCTCACGGTCTAAGGAAGAGATACTTGACATTGGAAAAGCTCTAGCAAAACGAACTACACGATCTTTGTGCTATGCTTAGGATTGGGTCTTGTCCATCACGTCATTCTCCTAATGACGTGATCCCATTGTCAATGACATCTGATGTCCATAGTCAGGAAACCATGACTATCTGTTGACCAACGAGCTAGTCTACTAGAGGCTTACTAGGGACGTATTGTAGTCTATGTATTCACATGTGTATTACGATTTCCGGATAATACAGTTATAGCATGAATAAAAGACAATTATCATGAACAAGGAAATATAATAATACTCCCTCCGTCCGGGTGTATAAGTCATTCGGGTAGTTCTAGGTCATCGATTTAAGGAATTAAATATGTGTTATATGTCATGAAAAGTATACCACTAGATTTTCACACGGATGTATTTTCTAAATATATATTTTTTGTCACATATAATACATATTTAGATAGTTAAATTATCGACCTAGAACTACGCGAATGACTTATACACCGGGACGGAGGTAGTAATGCTTTTGTTATTGCCTCTAGGGCATATTTCCAACAGTCTCCCACTTGCACTAGAGTCAATAATCTAGTTACATTGTGATGAATCGAACACCCATAGAGTTCTGGTGTTGATCATGTTTTGCCCGCGGAAGAGGTTTAGTCAATGGATCTGCGACATTCAGATCCGTATGCACTTTACAAATTTTTATGTCTCCATCCTGAACGTTTTCACGGATGGAGTTGAAGCGACGCTTGATGTGTCTGGTCTTCTTGTGAAACCTGGGCTCCTTGGCAAGTGCAATAGCTCCAGTGTTGTCACAGAAGAGTTTGATCGGCCCCGACGCATTGGGTATGACTCCTAGGTCGGTGATGAACTCCTTCACCCAAATTGCTTCATGCGCTGCCTCCGAGGCTGCCATGTACTCCGCTTCACATGTAGATTCCGCCACGACGCTCGCTTGCAGCTGCACCAGCTATCGCTCCACCATTCAACATATACACGATCCGGTTTGTGACTTAGAGTCATCCAGATCTGTGTCGAAGCTTAGCGCCGACGTAACCCTTTACGACGAGCTCTTCGTCACCTCCATAAACGAGAAACATGTCCTTTGTCCTTTTCGTGTACTTCAGATATTCTTGACCGCTGTCCAGTGTTCCTTGCGGGATTACTTTGGTACCTTCCTACCAAACTTACGGCAAGGTTTACATCAGGTCCGTACACAGATGGCATACATAATAGATCCTATGGCTGAAGCATAGGGGATGACACTCATCTCTTCTTTATCTTTTGCCGTGGTCGGGCATTGAGCTGAGCTCAATCTCACACCTTGCAATACAGGCAAGAACCCTTTCTTGGACTGATCCATTTTGAACTTCTTCAAAATCTTATCAAGGTATGTGCTTTGTGAAAGACCTATGAGGCGCCTCGATCTATCTCTATAGATCTTGATGCCTAATATATAAGCAGCTTCTCCAAGGTCCTTCATTGAAAAACACTTATTCAAGTAGGCCTTAATGCTGTCCAAGAATTCTATATCATTTCCCATCAAAAGTATGTCATCTACATATAATATGAGAAATGCTCAGAGCTCCCACTCACTTTCTTGTAAACGCAGGCTTCTCCATAAGTCTCAGATAAACCCAAACGCTTTGATCATCTCATCAAAGCGAATGTTCCAACTCCGAGATGCTTGCACCAGCCCATAAATGGATCGCTGGAGCTTGCATACTTTGTCAGCATTCTTAGGATCGACAAAACCCTCCGGCTGCATCATATACAGCTCTTCCTTAAGATATCCGTTAAGGAACGCTGTTTTGACGTCCATCAGCCATATCTCATAATCATAGTATGCAGCAATTGCTAACATGATTCGGACGGACTTAAGCTTCGCTACGGGAGAGAAAGTCTCATCGTAGTCAATCCCTTGAACTTGCCGATAACCCTTAGCGACAAGTCGAGCTTTATAGATGGTGACATTACCATCCGCGTCCGTCTTCTTCTTAAAGATCCATTTGTTTTCTATCGCCGCCGATCATCGGGCAAGTCACCAAAGTCCACACTTTGTTTTCATACATGGATTCTATCTCGGATTTCATGGCTTCTAGCCATTTGTTGGAATCTGGGCCCGCCATCGCTTCTTCATAGTTTGAAGGTTCACCGTTGTCCAACAACATGATTTCCGTGACAGGGTTGCCGTACCACTCACAGTGCGGAACGTGTCCTAGTAGACCTCTGAAGTTCAAGAGCAACTTGATCCAAGTACCTTGATCATCATCATTAATTTCCTCTTCACAGGTGTAGGCATCACAGAACATTTTCCCGAGCTGCACTACTATCGTGTTCAAGAGGTAGTACTTCATCGAGTTCTACTTTCCTCCCACTTACTTCTTTCGAGAGAAACTCTTTTTCCAGAAAGGATCCATTCTTGGCAACAAAGATCTTGCCCTCGGATCTTAAGTAGAAGGTATACCCAATGGTTTCTTTAGGGTATCCTATGAAGACGCATTTTTCCGACTTGGGTTCGAGCTTTTCAGGTTGAAGTTTCTTGACATAAGCATCGCATCCCCAAACTTTTAGAAACGATACTTAGGTTTCTTCCCAAACCATAATTCATACGGTGTCGTCTCAACGGACTTAGACGGTGCCCTATTTAGAGTGAATGTAGCTGTCTCTAGAGCGTATCCCCAAAATGATAGCGGTAAATCGGTAAGAGACATCATAGACCGCACCATATCCAATAGAGTGCGATTACGACGTTCGGACACACCGTTACGCTGAGGTGTTCCAGGCGGCGTGAGTTGTGAAACGATTCCACATTTTCTTAAGTGTGTACCAAACTCGTGACTTAAATATTCTCCTCCACGATCTGATCGTAAGAATTTTATCTTTTGGTCACGTTGATTCTCCACTTCATTCTGAAATTCCTTGAACTTTTCAAAGGTCTCAGACTTGTGTTTCATCAAGTAGACATACCCATATCTACTCAAGTCATCTTTGAGAGTGAGAACATAACGATATCCTCCGCGAGCCTCAACACTCATTGGACCGCATACATCGGTATGTATGATTTCCAACAAGTTGCTTGCTCGCTCCATTGTCTCGGAGAACGGAGTCTTGGTCATCTTGCCCATGAGGCATGGTTCGCATGTGTCAAATGATTCATAATCTAGAGACTCCAAAAGTCCATCAGCATGGAGCTTCTTCATGCGCTTGACACCAATGTGACCAATGGCGGCGTGCCACAAGTATGTGGGACTATCGTTATCAACTTTACATCTTTTGGTATTCACGCTATGAACATGTGTAATACTACGCTCGAGATTCATTAAGAATAAACCATTGACCATCGGAGCATGACCATAAAACATATCTCTCATATAAATGGAACAACCATTATTCTTGGATTTAAATGAGTAGCCATCTCGCATTAAACGAGATCCAGATACAATGTTCATGCTCAAACTTGGCACCAAATAACAATTATTAAGGTTCAAAACTAATCCCGTAGGTAAATGAAGAGGTAGCGTGCCGACGGCGATCACATCGACTCTGGAACCATTCCCGACGCGCGTCGTCACCTCGTCCTTCGCCAGTCTCCGCTTATTCCGCAGCCCCTTTGGTGTTGCCGGCCTTCTTGTCCGCTAAGTATTTGGGGCAGTTCCGCTTCGAAAGGACCCTTCCCTTGCAATAAAAGCACTCAGTCTCGTGCTTGGGTCCATTCTTTGACTTCTTCCGGCAACTTGCTTACAGGCGCGGCAACCTCCTTGCCGTCCTTCTTGAAGTTCTTCTTGCCCTTGCCCTTCTTGAACTTAGTGGTCTTATTGACCATCAACACTTGATTTTCTTTCTTGATTTCAACCTCTGCTGACTTCAGCATAGAGAATACTTCAGAATGGTCTTCACCATCCCCTGCATATTGTAGTTCATCACAAAGCTCTTGTAGCTTGGTGGGAGCGATCAAGGATTCTGTCAATGACCGCCTCATCGGGGAGGTTAATATTCAGTTGGGTCATACGGTTGTGCAACCTGCACATCTTGAGAATGTGCTCACCGACGTAACTATTTTCCTCCATCTTACAACTATAGAACTTGTCGGAGACGCCATATCTCTCGACCGAGCGTGAGCTTGGAAAACCAGTTTCAGCTCCTCGAACATCTCATATGCTCCGTGATGCTCAAAACGCTTTTGGAGCCTCGGTTCTAAGTGTAAAGCATGCCGCACTGAACGAGGGAGTAATCATCAAGACGAGACTGCCAAGCATTCATAATGTCTTGGTTCTCTAGGACGGAGCGTCACCTAGCGGTCCTTCTAGGACATATTGTTTCTGGCAGCTATGAGGATGATCTCAAGTTCGGACCCAGTCCGTATAGTTGCTGCCGTCATCTTTCAGCTTGGTTTTCTAGGAACGCGTTGAAGTTCAAGTTGACATGAGCGTTGGCCATTTGATCTACAAGACATATCATTCAAAAGTTTTAGACTAAGTTCATGATAATTAAGTTCATCTAATCAAATTATTTTAATGAACTCCCACTCAGATTAGACATCCTCTAGTCATCTAAGTGTTACACGATCCGAGTCGACTAGGCCGTGTCCGATCATCACGTGAGACGGACTAGTCATCGTCGGTGAACATTCTCATGTTGATCGTATCTTCTATACGACTCGTGTTCGACCTTTCGGTCTCCGTGTTCCGAGGCCATGTCTGTACATGCTAGGCTCGTCAAGTTAACCCTAAGTGTTTTGCGTGTGTAAATCTGTCTTACACCCGTTGTATGTGAACGTAAGAATCCATCACACCCGATCATCACGTGGTGCTTAGAAGCGACGAACTTTAGCAACGGTGCACGTTAGGGAGAACACTTCTTGATATTGTTGTAAGGGATCATCTTATTTACTACCGTCGTTCTAAGTAAACAAGATGTATAAACATAATAAACATCACATGCATTTATATAGTAGTGACATGATATGGCCAATATCATATAGCTCCATTGATCTCCATCTTCGGGGCTCCATGATCATCTTGTCACCGGCATGACACCATGATCTCCATCATCATGATCTTCATCATTGTGCCTCCATGAAGTTGTCACGCCAACGACTACTTATACTTCTATGGCTAACGCGTTTAGCAATAAAGTAAAGTAATTTACATGGCGTTCTTCAATGACACACAGGTCATACAAAAATATAGACAACTCCTATGGCTCCTGCCGGTTGTCATACTCATCGACATGAAAGTCGTGATTCCTATTACAAGAACATGATCTCATACATCACAATATGTCATTCATCATTCATCACAACTTGGCCATATCACATCACATGACAATTGCTGCAAAAACAAGTTAGACGTCCTCTAATTATTGTTGCATCTTTTACGTGGCTGCAATTGGGTTCTAGCAAGAACGTTTTCTTACCTACGAATAACCACAACGTGATCTTGTCAACTTCTATTTACCCTTCATAAGGACCCTTTTCGTCGAATCCGCTCCAACTAAAGTGGGAGAGACAGACACCCGCTAGCCACCTTATGCAACTAGTGCATGTTAGTCGGTGGAACCGGTCTCACGTAAGCGTACGTGTAAGGTTGGTCCGGGCCGCTTCATCCCACAATACCGCGGAAGCAAGATAAGACTAGTAGCGGCAAGTAAGTTGACAAGATCCACGCCCACAACTAAATTGTGTTCTACTCGTGCAATAGAGAACTACGATAGACCTAGCTCGATACCACTGTTGGGGAACGTTGCAGAAAATTAAAATTTTTCCTACGGTTTCAACAAGATCCATCTATGAGTTCATCTAAGCAACGAGTCAAGGGAGTGAGTTTGCATCTACATACAACTTGTAGATCGCATGCGAAGCTTTCGAGGATGGTGATGATGGAGTCGCACTCGGATCACCGATGACCAAAGCGCTGAACGGACAGCACCTCCGCGCTCAACACACGTGCAGTGCGGGAAACGTCTCCTCCGTCTTGATCCAGCAAGGAGGAAGGAGAGGTTGAGGAAGATGGCTCCAACAGCAGCACGACGGCGTGATGATGAAGGAGTGACAGTTCTCCGGCAGGGCTTCGCCAAGCGCACGCGGAGAAGGAGAGGTGTTGGGAAGGGGAGGGGCTGCGCCTTCAATTGTGTGTTGCAGCCTCCCTCACCCCTCTATTTATAGGGAAGGGAGGAGGGCGGCCCCTCTAGATGCATCTAGAGGGGGGCGGCGGTTAAGGGAGGGGCTTGCCCCCAAGCAAGGGGCGCCTTAGGGTTCCCCCCTCAACCCTAGGCGCATGGGCCCAAGGGGAGGGGGTGCGCCCAGCCCACCAGGGGCTGGCTGCCTCCCACGCAGCCCAAGTGACCCCCCGAGAGGGGTGGCCCCTCCCGGTGGTCCTCCGGAACCTTTCCGGTGGCCCCTCCATAATACCGATATGACCCGAAACTTTTCCGGTGTCCGTTTGACAACTTCCCATATATAAATCTTTACCTCCGGACCATTCCGGAACTCCTCGTGACATCCGGGATCTCATCCGGACTCAATAACATTCGGTAATCACATACAAGTCTTCCTAATAACCCTAGCGCCACCGAACCTTAAGTGTGTAGACCCTACGGGTTCGGAGACATCTGATATGACCGACGCTCTCAGTCAATAACCAACAGCGGATCTGGATACCCATGTTGGCTCCCACATGCTCCTCGATGATTTCATCGGATGAACCACGATGTCGAGGATTCAAGCAACCCGTATACTATTCCCTTTGTCGACGGTATGTTACTTGCCCGAGACTCGATCGTCGGTATCCCAATACCTCGTCCAGTCTCAAGCACGGCAAGTCACTTTACTCGCACCGTAATGCATGATCCCGTGATCGACACTTGATCACTTTGAGCTCATTATGATGATGCACTACCGAGTGGGCCCAGTGATACCTCTCCGTCATACGGAGTGACAAATCCTGTCTCGATCCGTGTCAACCCAATGACACTTTCGGAGATACCGTAATGCACCTTTATAGTCACCCGATTACGCCAGACGTTTGGTACACCCAAAGCACTCCTACGATATCCGGGAGTTACACGATCTCACGGTCTAAGGAAGAGATACTTGACATTGGAAAAGCTATAGCCAAACGAACTACACGATCTTTGTGCTATGCTTAGGATTGGGTCTTGTCCATCACGTCATTCTCCTAATGAAGTGATCCCGTTGTCAATGACATCTGATGTCCATAGTCAGGAAACCATGACTATCTGTTGACCAACGAGCTAGTCTACTAGAGGCTTACTAGGGACGTATTGTAGTCTATGTATTCACACGTGTATTACGATTTCCGGATAATACAGTTATAGCATGAATAAAAGACAATTATCATGAACAAGGAAATATAATAATAATGCTTTTATTATTGCCTCTAGGGCATATTTCCAACAGGGGGGGGGGTAAATAGGCGTTTTAAAATAATTAAAGTTTAGGCTTGAACAAATGCGGAATAAACCTAACTGTTAATTTGTCAAGCACAAAACCTACAACAACTAGGCTCACCTATGTGCACCAACAACTTATGCTAAGCATGATAAGCAACTATGTGATAGAAAGATATATGACAAGAACAATATGGCTATCACAAAGTAAAGTGCACAAGTAAAGGGCTCGGGTATGAGATAACCGAGGCACGCGGAGACGACGATGTATCCCGAAGTTCACACCCTTGTGGATGCTAATCTCCGTTTGGAGCGGTGTGGAGGCACAATGCTCCCCAAGAAGCCACTAGGGCCACCGTAATCTCCTCACGCCCTCGCACAATGCAAGATGTCGTGATTCCACTAAGGGACCCTTGAGGGCGGTCACCGAACCCATACAAATGGCAACCCTTGGGGGCGGTCACCGAACCCGTACACTTTGGCAACCCTTGGGGGCGGTCACCGGAACCCGTCAAATTGCTCGAGGCGATCTCCACAACCTAATTGGAGACCCGACGCTGTGCTCAAGCTTTACACCACAATGATTGAGCTCCTAACACCACTAACCGCCTAGGGTGCCCAAGCACCCAAGAGGAACAAGCTCAAGGGCACCAAGCACCCAAGAGTAATAAGCTTCTCAACTTGTAACTTCCACGTATCACGTGGAGAACTCAGACCGATGCACCAAATGCAATGGCAAGGGCACACAGAGTGCCCAAGTCCTTCTCTCCCAAATCCCACCAAAGCAACTAATGCTAGGGAGGAAAATGAGAGGAAGAACGAAAGAAGATCACGAAGAACTCCAAGATCTAGATCCAAGTGGTTCCCCTCACATAGAGGAGAAAGTGATTGGTGGAAGTGTGGATCTAGATCTCGTCTCTCTTTTTCCTCAAAAACTAGCAAGAATCCATAGAGGGATTGAGAGTTAGCAAGCTCGAAGAAGGTCAACAATGGGGGAGAACACGAGCTCAAAGGATAAGGTTCAATGGGGAAGAAGACCCCCTTTTATAGGACCTCCTGAATCCAACCGTTATGTGCTCAGCCCGCACGCGAGCGGTACTACGGTACTACCGCTCCACGAGCGGTACTATCGCTCGGGTGGAAGAAGCAGGGAAACGGAGCAACAAAACAAGAACCTTGGGGTGGTAGTACCTCATATAAGCGGTACTACCGCTCACCCCAGCGGTACTACCGCTCCTACTGCCGCTACTACTGCCGCTGAACCCGACACGAGAAAACCACGTCTCGAGTCGAGGCGGTACCAGCGCGGAACCGGAGCCGTACTACCGCTTATGGTCATGGGCGGTACTACCGCTGTGGGACAGCGGTACTACCGCTTGTGGTGATAAGCGGTACTGCCGCTTCGGCCCAGCGGTACTACCGCTGGCGCCATCCTTAAGCCACTACCACGAAACAAAGTATACTCCAAGGAAAACCAGAACTGCCATAACTTCTGCAAATGAGCTCCGAATTGAGCAAACTCAAGCTTGTTTGAAACAAGACAACGAGTAGCATCAAAACAGTGAGGTATAGTAAGAAGAGGCAGGGAGGTATGCCTAAGATATAGAGGAGAGAACACTCCATTAGAGAAGAACCGGCAGAACCTCCAACATCGAAAACATCATAGAAGATGCATGTGAACTCCGTTTTCGATGAACTCGAGCTTGTCATCAAGATGACCATAAGCTCCAAATCTCACAAGGAGAAGAACCAAACAAGAACCAATAAAGATGATGCAAGGATGCAATGGTTTGAGATCTCTACGAACGATACGATCAAGCAACTCATCGAGAGCCCCCCTTGATAGTACGGCAATCGATCCTAAAACCCCGTCTCCCAACTACGACCATGAGACCGGTAAAATAGAAAACCTATCAAGGGAAAACCTTTGCCTTGCACAAAGTCCACTTGAGCTAGATGATGACGATCTTGACTCCCTCAAGTTGGACCACCTTTCTTGATTGCGTTGGTGCTAGGGCTGGAAAAAAAGCTCGAAGCTCGCGAGCTAAACAAGTAGCTCGTCACTCGGCTTGAATCGACTCGAACTCGAAGAATAACGAGTCGAGCCGAGCTTTAGTTTAAGATCGTTTACGGACCAAGTTAAACGAGCCAATCTCACGAGTACTCGTGTAACTCGTTAGACTTGATACAATAGATCAGCCAATCCCAATACAAAGAAAGATCAGCCACTAAACAACCTAGGTCCCAAGCGCACAACCCAAGGCCTACCCGTTGAAGGCCTAGCCTCCTAGAAGACTCATGCGTTACTAGGAAATTACAATTGTTTAGTGATATATATGTTTAATATATACATAACCATTTTTATTATATTTGAGGGCTTTATATTTATATATTTAACGAGCTTAACAAGCTAAACGAGCTAGCTCACGAGTTATACGAGTCGAGCCAATCTTGGGTTTGAGCTCGTTATAGTAACGAGTCGAGTTGAGCTAGCTCGTTAACGAAACGAGCTCTAGCGAGTCGAGCCGAGCTGGCTCGACTCGGCTCGAATTCCAGCCCTAGTTGGCGCGATGAAGACTAGATGATTGCTCCCCCATAGTCCACTATGGGTGAGCCACTCTTCGGCTCTTCTTCACAAGTCCATTGATACCACAATGGACGGCATGCTTCAATCACTTGATCTCTTCATGATGCATCACTTGAACTTGCACACCGCATCCTAACCCCACAAAGAACTCTCACGAAGATCATGGGTTAGTACACAAAGCATAATTGACAATGCTTACCATACCATGGGATCACTTGATCCCTCTCGGTACATCTTCTACGCTTTGTGTGTTGATCAACTTGATTCACTCTTTGACTTAGTCTTGATCAACCTCTCACAAGACCAATCTTTTAGGTAATTCCTTGAATAGCACCTTGGTCGACACAAACTCTCCTTGAAACCAACATATGTACTCCAAGAAAAGCCTATGGACAAAACCTTCAAATATAGCTCAAGGCAACCATTAGTCCATAGAGATTGTCATCAATTACCAAAACCAAACATGGGGACACCGCATGTTCTTTCACTTTGTATGATCAGGAATTATGATTTCCCAGTTAGACCCTGGTGTAACTGAAACTGTTCACTCCCCGCTTCCTTTGTTTATACTACCTCTGTCTCAAAACATAAGCCATTTTTATAGGCTAAACTAGATTACAAAAGGACAAAACTAACGTCTGAACAATCTGCTTCTAGGGAAAGAACCGAACGATCGATCCCACGATCCACTTCTCCCGTCCCGCCTGCGATCTCCAATTTTTCTGGCGCACAACGTTCTTTCTCGATCCCATCCCACCGCTTCTCCCGCTTCATTTTTATTTTCTGGCATGGTAGAAAAAACGTGGTACAAAATTGTAGGAGGTGGGAGTCAAACTCACTACCTGTTGGTCCATCATCACTTGTTATATCCACCTAGTCTAGTTTCAAGTTGTGATTACAAAGAAGGTCGATAAATATTTATACGCGGCCAGAAAAACAAGCCGTTTTTCTTTCTTTCTTTCTTTCTTTCTTTCTTTCTTTCTTTCTTTCTTTCTTTTATCAATTTTTCTTTCCTTTTGTACATGGTAATATGTGCATCACAGACCCGATAACTCACGCACCGCTGTAACCTTTTGACCCTAGGTAAAATGTTGTTGAAATACACCCCGATAACTTATCTGTAAAAGAGCATGGTAATTATATATACGCCACAAACCTGATAAGTCACTCACAAACACCGTGGTAACTTTCGACCTGAAGAAAAAGTGTAATTGTAACACACCCCGATAACTTATCTGTAAAAAGAGCATGATAATTTATACGCCATGAATCTGATAACTCACGCACAAACACTTTGGTAAATTGCCTAACCACATGAATTTTTGTTGTTGCAACACACCCCAATAACTTCTCTATAAATAGCATGGTAATATATACGCCACAAATATGGTAACTCACTCACAAACACTGCGGTAACTTTCGGCCCGGAGAAAAAAAGTTGTTGTAACACACCCCGGTAACTTCTTTGTAGAGCACGATAATTTATAGGCACGAACCTGATAACTCATAGGCACGAACCTGATAACTCACGCACAAGCACCGTGGTAACTCACGCACAACAATATTTTGCCTAAGTAAAAAGTTACCATGGTGTTTGTGCATAAGTTATCAACGCTGTGGCGAAAAGTCAATTTGGCTCCCCGGTGCATTTGCGCCCGGGGCCATTTTTTATTTTTTCAAATGTCAAAAAAATTGAGACAATTTTTTTTTGTGATCTTTGTCACATACAAATGCTACCTGTAAATTTTGAGACAAAAAAGTTAAGAATTTTGGCCTGCGCAAAAAAAAACAAATCAAAGACCAAATGTCACCCCAAAATGTCACCCAAAATTTGTTTTTTTTCACCGACGAAACACCACTGCTCCGTTCCGCATGAAATTTGTCAAGCATGTTTGCTACACCAACATGATCATCTACAATTTTTCTCGGAATATTTTGAAAACATTTAAATTATTTTTTTAGGGTAGTGTTCATCCGGGTGCAAATGCACCCGGGAGCCAAAACGCCTCCCCCGCGTTGTGGTGCGTATAGTACCCTGATATTTACACAAAAGTTACCAGAGTTAAATTTTAAACAACCTTTTTTCCTCAGATTAAAGTTATCAGGGTGCTTGTACTTAAGTTATCAGGTCTGTTGTGCGTATATTACCATGCTATTTATACAGAAGTTCTCGTGGATGTGTCTTCAACAATTTTTTCTCCAGATAAAAATTACCGTGGTGTTTGGACCTAAGTTATCAGGTAAGAGGTGCATATATTACCATGTTATTTTACACATAAGTAACCGAAGGTATGATTTTAACAAAAAAGAATTCCCAGGTAAAAGTTATCACATTGTCTGTGCCTAAGTTATCTGGTCTATGGTGCGCATATTTCCATGTTATTTATATTGAAGTCATCAAGTTGTGTATTTAACCACTATTTTCTGCCGGGTCAAAATTACCGTGAGTATTCCGTACCAGTGAAGATGCCAGAGTATATTTAAGCAACTTTTTTTTCTGGATCGAAGTTAACATAATATTTGTTCATCAAGTTATGAGATCTATATCTCACCAAAAACAAGTCATTGTCATGGGCCGGCCCACTAGCACGCTATAAGGATGTTTGTACAAAATTTATTATGGTGTTTGCATATAAGTGATCAAGTTTCTTACGTGTGAGTTATCATGCTATTTACACATAAATTATGGTCAAACAACACTCCCCCACTGGGCTAAAGTTATCATGTATACGGTGCGTATATTATCATGCTATTTTCACATGAGTTACCGGGGTGTGTTTCAAAAATGTTTTTTCACCTGATCATGGTTTTCACAATATTTGTACATAAGTTATCAAGGTTGCGGTGAGTAAATTATCACGTTAAGACCATGAGCTCAACTCACATCTATGTACAAAGAGTACAAGAGTCTAGTCTTGTATGTTAAAACCGTGAGCTCAACTCACATCTCCAATATATTTTTGATAAAAATGTACGTTTTGTACTTCTTTTGGTAAAATATTTGTAAGAAAAACGAAAACAACAGCAGAATAACACTCGATCAGATCTGTGAGTAGAAGAGTCTGCCTCAACATGAAGGAATGAAAAGTATCTAACATGAAGCAAATCACAACATATAGTTTGTTTGGGTGGTTGCTGGTAGATTCTAATACTACTTTGGCGGTCAGATCCTAGGTTCAACTCACCCAACCATCCTTTTTTTACCGAAAGCACGGAATGAGCGGGAATTACGGATCGAGCGAGATGTGCGGGATCGAGCGGGAATTGTGGATGGGGGAGTTGCAATGTGGTAACGGTGATCTTTCGATTTGAAACCAATGGGATCAGGATCGTTCAAATATGAAGCAAATGGTTGACCAGACGGAAATTAGCTTTCTCGATTACAAAAATGTCTTATATTTTGAGACCGAGGTAGTAACTCTTTTTGAGACCGCGTAGCCCTACTAAAAAATTCTGAAATTTGAATCTCTTGCTTGAGACCCGTCCTGATGATTGCCAATGGCCAACATCATATCTACTACCTCCGTTCTTAAATATAAGCTTTTTTAGATATTTCAATGCGAACTACATACGGAGAAAAATTATTGAATCTACATATGTAGTTCATATTGGAATTTCTAAAAAGACTTATATTTAGGAACGGATGGATGGGGTAGAATGGTATGAACAAAGGACTAATTAAGGACACACTCCTGGTAGAAGAGAAGAGGGCTGACGAACAGAATGGAAAGAATGAAGAGCTAAGATAACATCCTGTTCCACATACCTATATATTGTTAGGAATGAGCAACTAGTATTCCCTGAGGGCCAAATGCCATTACATATACATGTGTGTGAAAGTGCAGAAAAGCTCCTTATACAATAGGGATGTACACAATGAACTATACACATCTAACACCCCCCTCAAACTCAGGGTGGATCAACAACACTGAGTTTGGAGAGGAAAAACCCATGCTGCGCTCGAGTCTGTGCCTTCGTGAAGAAGTCAGCCAATCAGAACTCGGAGGGCACATAGTGAAGAGCGAGAGTCTGATCCTGCACAGCAGCACGCACAAAGTGGGCATCCACACCGATGTGCTTGGTGAGCTCATGCTTCACCGAGTCACGCGCAATACTGATAGCACCGGTACTGTCGGACAGTAGAGGAGTGGAGGTAGGAGCAGACACACCAAAGTCCTCAAGTAACCACCGTAACCAGATCACCTCAGCCATGGCTCGCAACTCGGCCTCTGTACTCGAGCGAGAAACTGCAGTCTGCTTCTTTGTCTTCCAGGCAATAAGAGAGCCACCAAGAAAGACACAATAAGCAGACAATGAAGTCCGATCCGAGGGATCACTAGCCTGTAGCATCGAGTAGGCCTGGAGCTCAAGAGAGCTGGGCGGGAAAGAAAAGGCACCGAGAGATCGTGCCACGAAGATATTGTAGAACACGGAGGAGATGACTATAGTGGACAGAGGTGGGGGCTGAAACAAACTGACTCGGGATGTGGACAGGATAGGAGATGTCAGGACGCGTAACAGCAAGATAGACAAGACTGCCAACAAGATGACGATAGCGAGTGGGATTAGAAAGAGGGTCACCATCGGTGGCACGGCTGAACGTTGAGCTCCATAGGAGTCACAACCGTGCGCCATCACCGAGAGCAGCGAGCAAGAAGATCCTGAATATATTTTTCTTGGGAGATGTAGAAGCCATCAGAGGTCGAGGAGATCTCAATCCCAAGAAAATAGCGAAGTGGACCAAGATCAGTCATAAGAAACTGGTCGCGAAGGCGAGCCTTAACAAAGGCGATGTAGTCGAAGTCGCCACCAAAGTGATGATCATGTCATCAACATAGAGAAGGAGAAGAGTCCGACCACGAGGAGACGTGTGAACAAACAGCGCGGGATCATGGTCACTGGGCAAGAAACCAGCGGCGGTCACCACAGAGGCGAAGCGCTCAAACCAGGCGCGAGGGGCCTGTTTGAGACCATATAGAGAGCGGCGAAGTCTACAGACCATACCATCAGGAGCATAGTACCCCTGTGGTGGCTCCATATAAACCTCCTCACGCAACTCGCCATTGAGAAAAGCGTTCTGAACATCAAGTTGAGAGATAGACCACTGACGAACAGAAGCTACAGCAAGAAGAGTGCGAACAGTGGTCATGTGGGCCACAGGAGCGAATGTCTCATCATAATCGTGTCCCTGCTCCTGTTGGAAACCACGGGCTACAAGACGAGCTTTGTAGCGCTCCAGAGAACCATCGGAGCGAGTCTTAACCTTGTAGACCCACTTGCAGGTGATGGGACGAACGCCGGAAGGGAGAGGAACCAGATCCCAAGTGCCAGAGCGCTCAAGGGCAGCAAGCTCTTCGGCCATCGCAAGCTGCCACTCAGGCTGAGTCATGGCAGTCCGATAGGAAGTGGGCTCAGCAATGGCAGAGAGACCATACCGATCAGGGGAGTAGCGATCAGGTGGGGGGCGAGGCCGAGCACGGAGATTATGAACCGGGGGAGATGTGGAGGGAGGAGCACCAGAGGTGGAAGGCTCATCAGGGGAGACATCCTCAGTATGAGGGCGGCGAGTATAGTGGAGAGGAAACGGTGAGAGAGGGCGACGGACTGAAGATGATGGTGGAGAGGTGGAGGAGGAGGATGGAGAGGATGGGGTCGATGGTGAGGGAGAGGATGGGGTCGGTGGTGAGGGAGAGGGGAGGAGAGGTGCCAGAGGAAGAGGTGACACAGGAGGCACGTAGCGGGGTGTATCGGGAAGGAGAAGGAAAGCAAGGTCATCGACAGAGAAAATCGAGGAAGAAAAACGTGGGTAGTAGGAACGAGACTCATCAAAGGTCACATCACGCGAGATGCGCAAGCGACGACCTACAGGATCCCAACATCGATAGCCCTTGTGCTCATCGTTGTAGCCAAGGAAGACACACTCAACCGATGAGCAGTCAGTTTGGTGCGTTCTCGGGGGGCAAGAAGAACATAGCACACACATCCAAACATACGAAGAGCTGAGTAGTCGGGAGAGCGACCAGTGAGACACTCCATAGGAATACCACCCTGAAGAGCAGTCGATGGCTGTATGTTGATGAGATGGGTGGATGCGGAAACAGCCTCAGCCCAAAAATGGGGTGGAAGGGAAGCAGCAATCATTAGCGCACGAGCCGTCTCAAGCAAATGACGATGCTTGCGTCCGGCAACGCCATTCTGAGCATGAGCCCCAGGACATGAGAACTGGGCAAGAGTATCCTGTTCCGCTAGAAAACCGCGCAACAGCTGAGAGATATACTCCCCAGCAGAGTCAGCACGAAAAGTATGAATGGACGTGGCAAACTGGGTGTGAACCATGGCAGCAAAACATTTGTATATAGAGAGAACCTCGCTACGAGATTTCATGAAGTAGAGCCAAGTGTAGCGAGAGAAATCATCAATAAACAAAACATAGTAGCGATGACCACCTTTGGAATCAAAGGGAGCAGGACCCCAGACATCAGAATGAACTAAGTCAAACAGATGCTGAGATACTGACTCACTAGTAGGATAAGGTAACTGAGTCTGTTTGCCAAGTCTGCAACCATTACAATGTAAGGAGACATCTCCAGATACAGACCCTAAGAGGCCCTGGCGCACTAAGGAAGATAAACGAGAGCCACAGATGTGACCAAGTCGATGATGCCACTGCTGGAAGGACGCAGACGAAGAGGCAGCAAGAGCATGGGAGCTGGCAGAGGTGGTGGCAGCGGAAGGAACACAAAGCCAGTCGACCTCCCAAAGGCCCTCTGACTCACGGCGCCGGGGGCCAGCACCAACCAAAGCTTTGGTGCGACGATCCTGAATGGAGCAAGAGTCGGTGTCAAGAATGACACGACAACCAGAATCAGTAAGTTGGGAAGCAGAAAAAAGATTCATGGTAAGGCGAGGAACATGTGAAACACTCGGAACAGAAAAAGATGGAGTGGAATGAATACCACGACTAGCAACAGGAAGAGGTGTGCCATCGGCGGTAAGAACATTGACAGGCAAATCAAGAGGTCGGAGAGAAGACAACACAGAAGAATCAGAAGACATGTGGAAGGAGGCTCCAGAATCCAAAACCCACGAAGATGTACCTGACTGTGTAGATGCTTGCGGTGGTGGAGAAGGGGCTGCAGTCACAGCAGCAGCTGAACCAGTCGACGTAGAGCCTGAGGAAGCAAGGAGGCGCTTGAGGCGAACAATGTCCTGGTCAGTGAGTGACGGAGTCGAGGAAGACACGGGAGGCCCGCTGGAGGAGGAGCGCCTCTGATCTCGCTTCTTCTGGCGACAGTCAGACTCTGGGTGACCTGACCGGGAGCAGTAACCACAGACGGTGTCGCAGCGCGACGTGCCCTTCTCAGCATAAGGAGGACGGCTCACCCCCCTGGAGGAGTAGGCAGGAGCGGCGGAGCAGTGAGGCGAGCAGACGCCACAGGGGCACGAGCAGCCAATACTGACGGAACCAGAAGCAACCCAGCAGAGCGAAGGCGGGTCTCCTCAGCACGAAGCTCAGCAAGTATCTCTGAGATAGGAACACGACCACGAGCAAGCAAGTGAGCACGTCGAGGCTCAAACTCCGACCGAAGACGGGATAAGAACTCATGGACCCGCCGAAACTCCAGATCAGACCGAGTAGTCTGACAGCAACGACAGGTTCCACAAACAACTGTCCGAAGAGAGTCAAGCTGGCACCAGATGGCAGAGCACTGTGAATAGAACTCATCAACAGAGGAATCACCTTGCTGGAGTGCGTGCTCCTGACGCACCACAGATAGGTAGAGAACATCACCAGAGGGCTGATAGCGCTGACAGAGATAAGACCACATCACTGCAACTGTGCCAAGTCCCATGAACTCGGAAGCAAACTGAGGGAGGACGCTCGCGGTGAGCACAGCAGCGGCTCGAGCATCATCATTGCACCACTGAGTGTAAGCAGACAGATCATCCCGATACACAGAGAGAGCATCAGAATAAGCGGATACCTGTTGATCATAAGCATCAACCGCAGCATCATCCAGAGCCTTGGCAGCATCCCGGTCAGCCTGAGAAGCATCAGCAGCAAGGACCGGCGGCACCGGTGGGATTGGGGCCACTGGCGCAACCGGGCATGACGAACAGGGCACCTCGCCAGAGATAACACCCCATAGAAGGAGTCCACGCATATGGATGCGCATGAAGCCCACAAACTCAGCATAGTTGGTGCCATCAAAGATAACCAAGCACCGAGGAACAGCAACATAGCCTGAAGAAGACATGAGGAAGCCTCCTTTTTTTTTATCCGAGCTGAGGCGGATTGAGAAGCCCGAACTAGGGCCGGAGCAGGAGGGCCGGACGGAGGCCGGAGCGAAAAGCCCGAGCTAGATCTCGCAGAGTGCTCTGCTGCCAGGAGTCAACGACGGGGCCAAAAACGAGCAAAGGCGCTCCCTCTCGCGCGCCTGTAGACGAGGCAGATCGAGCAGAGCGCTCGATGCGAGGCGGAATCGACGAGACGGCGACCGGTCAGAGGAGGACGCGGCCCGGCGCGCGAAGTGGAGGCCCTGCCCGACGCCGGGGAGCCCCGACCGCAGCGGGATCTGGCGCGACGCGGGGCGGAATCGACGAGGCGGCGACCGGCCAGAGGAGGACGCGACCCGGCGCGCGAAGTGGAGGTCCTGCCCGACGCTGGGGAGCCCCGACCTCAGCGGGATCTGGCGAGGAGTGCCCGATCCACGGCGCAGCAGAGCGTGCGCGAGCGGAGAGGAGGGAGCAACGCGGGCGTAGCAGAGCAGGCGCGAGCAGAGGGGAACCCGCGCAAGCGGGGAGCAGCGCGGGAAGAGGCCAGAGAATAGGGAGAGGGAGGCCGGCGACGGGGGAGCGGGGCACGGAGCTGCGAACGTGCGGGAGTGGGAGATGAACCTAAGCATCTGATACCATGTTAGGAATGAGCAACTAGTATTCCGTGAGGACCAAAGACCATTACATATACATGTGTGTGAAAGTGCAGAAAAGCCCCTTATACAATAGAGATGTACACAATGAACTATACACATCTAACATATATCACATCGATGATGCTCTCACACGCTTCAAAATCGATGGATCCCCTTAATAGATGCGTTGATTGACCGCAGCCCCGGTTGTGCAAACTCCTCAGCTTGCATGCATAGATGTTTTTGTTTTGAAGGAAGAGCGGGCACTTTGAAAGGAGGAATTGGTGCGCGCGAGTTGTGGGAGGTTGAAAACGAAGAAATTAGATAGAAGGTCCGGCCGTATATAACAAGAGCAGCGCGGGGCTCGTCGATCATATCTACGTCCTCCTCGACGACTTTGGGTTTGGGAGCCCTACAGCTATGCGTACCTACGATGACAACCTATACTACAATTATTCAGAGTCAGAATGTTGATCCAATCGCAACCGTTTCCCAAATCACCCACGTCGCCACCCATTTAATTAGGGAAATGTTAACGCCCACACGTGTGGGCGTTCAACACCCCGACCACACGCAAACATCTCCGTTGGCTTTGGTACGCACGAATCTTGTAGCAAACAGGCCGATTTTCGGTGCCACGTAGGACGAATCTCGTGTGCGGTGTGCGAGTCAGTTCGTCCGCACGATGGTTGCCATCCCGTGGTCAGCGGTTGCCACTCAGAGGCGTGCGCTGGAACTGCCATGCGCCCGCACGCCACGCTCCGACCGCGGTTGACGTCAAACACGTCGCACACCCCTCCACCCTCTCCCTCACGGTTCCATTTTACTCACCCGCGACGCATTTACTGGCACAACCCACTCGCACTTGAAACCACTGGAGGAGAAGGCGACGGCGGAGGCGGAACAATCGACGATGTTCGCGGCCGTCGGTGGTGCTCGCCAGAGCGGAGCGGCTTCGCCGGAACCCGTGCGGGTTGAAGGTAATGCTCGCTTCATCTCTCGCAACCACTTCCTGCATTTTTTCCCCTTTCCCTCCCTGTTCGATTCCTAGACCGATTCATAGAGATTCTGGCGATTCGGCGGTGCGTCAGCGTTCCCGCCGGCGCCGAAGTTGTCTGCTAGCCGTTTTTTTGTGGCACTGGGCAGTTTCATCGCCGCCGCGGCTGCGGCATCGTTGGTGCGGTTATACCTATTCCGAGGCACGCACTAGTCTTGCGCATGGATTTGGGAGGTGCCCCCGGTTTGTTTTGATGCGCATTGGTTCGAATGTGTGTTTGCAGTCAGTTCGTGCGAGAATTTTGAGGGTGATTTTGAAGTCGAAGTAGTTGCCATTGAAACCTAGATCTAGTTAGTTTGGTTTTGAAACTGTAGAACGAGGCGAACTTGGCAGAATGGCTGAACTTGGCAGAACGAGGCGAATTTTATGTGGCAACTAAACTCCCTGAACAAATGTGATAGTTGCCACAAACGTGTTTTCCTTTGCGGCAACAAATTACCGAAAATGTATGTCATAGTTGCCACATTCAAGCTTTCACATAGGGCAACTAATTTTATTGAATGACTACGATAGTTGCCACACACACGCTCTTCCATGTGTCAAACTGAATTTTGGTGAAATTATATGATAGTAACTACAAACATGCTTTTTCATTGTGAGATCTAATTTTTTCTGAATTATTTGTCATAGTTTCCACACTTTGATAGTTGCCACAATCGGTAGTCAATGCAGTTTCGGCATCCAGCTGCACTGGACGGCAACTAATGTGCACATCGAGTGTGCATGTTTGCCACTTGGATTGTATAATCATGTGGCAAATAGAATGTGAACACAATGTCTGTTGCCACAATGCAGATATGACAGTGTGGCAAATTGGCTGCATAGTATGACAACCACATTTGCGTACCAATTGTGCCAGATGCCATATCATGTCTCTTGCCAGATCATGTCTGTTGTCATGTTACAGTCAGTACAAATGTGGCATTTTCAATGTAATACGGACGCAATTTTTTCGTTTTGCCACACTGGCTTTTGTGATATGTGAACACACTGTGCCTGTTTTTTCAGGTTATCGATTCAGATGTGGTTTCATTGCTTTTTTTGTACTATATTGGGCTAACATGGCAACTTCAACATTTTGTTTTCAAGTGCATTAACCAACGTGCTTACTTGCCACGTTTATGTTCTCGACAATCATATGGGGGGGGGGGCGTGCGTGTTCATGCTATATTTTTGCATTCACTAGTTGACATTTTCTATTAGGTGGCAAATGCTTACCTCTTGCATTTACATTTTCCCCCTTAACAATTTGGTCTGTTCCTACATCAGCAGAATGGCTCGTGGCGATCATCAAAATGATGACGATGATTTCATGGATCCACCACAGCGTAACCGGGCAACTGGACGGAGAAAAGAGGGCGACGAGGTAACTATCCACACACCCGCCTCATCTCCTCCCGATTTTTGTTATTGGTTGGCACCTATACTTTTGTAGTCGTCTGTCATGAACTAAATTCTCATGACATTGCAAAACATGGCAACAGTTGATCACTTTTGTGTCTGTTTTTTGCAGAAGAAGAAACGTATTCGCAACAGAGCCTCCCAAGAATGACTGACTGCGTTGACTGACAAATTCAGCGATGATCAGAAGGTGGCTGCTGCTGAGATGGGCATGCAGTCTATGATGGTTGTCCGGTGCACGAACCTTGTCAACCCTGTATGCGACTGGCTTGCTGAGATATACGAGCCCACCTCCAGGGAGTTCGTGATTCCGGGACGTGGAAGACTCCCGTTGAACGAGGATTCTGTGTTCTGCACTCTGGGCGTACCTCGTGGACATATCAAAGTCCCGTACGAGGTCAACAATGAGATCGAGCAAGATCTGTTCCCCCGTTTGTTTCCTGGGTCGGAATCCATGCCGAACACGTCTGCAGTGGCAGATTCGCTGCAGGCCATGACGACGCATGGAGATGTTTTCAAGATGAAGCTACTCATGTACCTCATCTCAGCTGTTTTCGCGCCGACCACTTCCCTTCGCCCAAGCAACAAATGTTTCCCCATCCTGGTGAATGATCCATCCTTTCTACTTTATTTTCCTTCAATCTTATGGCTCCGATGTCACGTGTTAAGCTAATGACTGCCAGTGTTTTCGTTGTTATTTTCCGTTTGATTTCTGATGCGGCAAACTTTTTGCCCTGAAATTTTGTGTGGTGCAGGCGAATCTGAAAAATGTGAAGAACATGAACTGGTGTAAGTTTATTGCCGACTTTCTCCATGATGCTTTCAAAAACAAGATGTACCAGAAGGGTTGTCGACTGCATTTAATGGTATTTATTTTACCAGATCTCTGTGTGAACTCTTGTTTTTATAACACAGTTTTATTCATGCATGGCAAACCGATCATAATAAGATGGCAACTGCCATAATGACAATGTGGCAACTGCCATAATGACAATATGGCAACTGTCATACTGACAATATGGCAACTGCCATCATATTAGCATGGCAACTGTTATCACAGTATGATGGCAACTGCCAGCACACTATGATGGCAACTAGCACATACATACTATCATTGGATCATACATTATCCTGCTCTTTTTCCCAACTACAAAGTACCCATGGTGGAAACTGACATTTCTTTCTTTGTAAATTTGTTTTAAATCAGCTGATGTATGTCGACTGTCTTGATCTGTCCACCGTGGATTTCTCTGGGGTAGGAGGCCCGCCGCCTACGCACAAGTTTGCTGTTTCTGCGTGGACCATCAACGATGTCAAGGCTGTGCTTGCAGCAGACAGGGCAACTGATACCACATATGGAAAACTACAGGTTAGTTTTTGTTTATCTCTTCCCACGGCATGCTTACAAATTTGACATGAGGCAACTGTCCGTGGTTTATAAGGCATGCTTACAATTTCTTTTTGTTTTTCATAGCTGATGGCCAAGCATGCTATAGACTACAGCGTGTTTGGGGGGCCTCAAAAATTTGGAAAGTGGATGGACGTGCACTCAGCTCCGTCTTGCCCTTCTGAGGTAATCAAAATATCGACATCCATTGTTTGCCGTGGATTACTTGTTGATGTCGCAAGGCATCGCTGTCTGAGTTGTTGTTGATGCTTCTTGTTTTTGTGCACAGCGAGGGCACCAGTTGAGCATCTAATTGGGCAGTTTGCATCCGAATGACCGGCTTGCTCGGGAAGTTGGTTGAGGTGGACGCCCTCGCTGCCTCGACAATGACGCGCAGTTCACTTCATTTGTCCCAGAACGTACACATCGACCAACCGGTTGCCGTGGCCGGTATGACTGCAACAGTTCCCAAGAGCCCGGTGACACACAAGATGATGTAGATGGAGACGCTGGCCTCAGCAAGGATGACGACGATGACATGGATAATGTGCATCAGGACACGGATGACGATGAACATGCTGAAGTTCGCACAGGCGCCAACAAGGGCAAGGATGCAATAGATGCCCCCCCATCGGATAAAGTGATAGAACATACGGCTGCGAGAGGCGAGGGGGTGTTGCCATCAAGGAGGGGGAGGGCTCTAGATGATGTTGGGCAGGGTTCGCATGGCAAGAGGTCTAGGACCGATCCTGTAGCTGCCAGGAGGAGGTTCGACTTTCAATTTTAGTTTTCTACTGTGTCTATTTTCTTGGAACAATCTCATCCATTTCTCTGCACTTGTTTTTTGTCAAGCGCGGCAATGGGTTTGTTGTCTGACAGTTGTCACCTTCTTTTTTCCCTCCATCTGTTACGTGCAGGGAGCCGACCGCTGGTGGACGAGCAGTTACGAAGAAACAGGCGCCAACGCCAACCCGTGTTTCTGCTCGCTTGAACAAAGTGCCCCCATTGTCGGTGACACCCCTTCCACCAGGTCTTCTCCTCGTACGACGACGACCAACACCGGGGATCCTGTCGTGTTGCCAGACCTGAAGAAGCCAGTCAAGAAGTATGTTTATCCATGTGCTTTCATGTACATAGTGGTATTTTTTCTTGAATTTTCAATGCTACTGTTTCAGCTTGTCACATGTTCTTCTGTCATCGTCCCCCACGCCGCAACCGCTGTTTTTCCAAATGATTTCTTCCTTCATTTTTTTAGTTTACGGCAACTCCTATTGGTCTTTACATGGCAACTGGCATCTAGGCCAACTGGCAACTAGCACTCTAGCTAATGGCAGCTGCCATCTTTACCTTTGGGTTTGTGAGCTCATCCCACACACAGGTTTCAAATTGCATTCCTGATAGAACATACACTTGTATCATTCTTCAAGTTTGCTAACATGGCAACTACTGCTGGATGGCAGCTGCTAACTATGACACATGGCAACTCATGTTCCCATTACATGGCAACTACCAGCTTTTCCACTTGTTTTTTCAATTCTTTTAAGATTTCTACCATGGCAAATATATTTTTTGTTCATTTTTTCATACCTTTCTCATGTGATTTTTTTCTTTTTGCAGGGTGAAGAAGACCACTATGCGCGGGGCCAAGCATAGCAGTAAGGACCCGTTCAAACGCCTACATTCAAAGTTGTCAACGGGGGGCAACTCAGATGTACATGAGGCACCAGGCGACAATACTGCTGTTGCACCGTTGACCGCTCCCACCAACTCTGATGCAAGTGGCCGACTATCTCCGCCGGCTGCGGATGTCCAGGCTAGAACAACAGGCATCCGTACATCAGGGAGTGACGAGTCGGCATCTGCCAGGACAGCTGAAATATTGCCAACTCTTCTTGCAATGAAGGATGCTGCTGTGAGCCATGCCACCCCATCAGCAAGCGTTGAAGTGGACGCTCCCGAGACGAACCTAGGCAAGGAAGATTCCCGCTCTTCTGACACTGATTCCAAGCGCGTGCGTGGTGGCACACCTGTGTCCACGACAGAAGCTGCTGAGGCGGCAGTTCATAAGGATATGCCATCTACAGGTGAGAGTCCTGGCACAACAGCTCCAGCCCCTGTCGGTGCAGATACTGCTAAGGTGACCGTGGCGCGTGCTGGTCTTCCACCTAGGCGTCGCAGCCCCCGCAAGCAACCAACAGTCATACCCAACGCACCGGCTGTATCTAGGAGCAGGAGAGACGAGCCTGGGTATGTTCCTGCGTCCACACTGTTCCCGCCACCTGCCAGAAGCAATGTGATGGAGAAACCGCAAGACCGGAGCACAATTGATGCAGGTGTGAAGCCGGGCACGAGTGACGCAGGTGAACGGCCGGGGCAGACTGCGCCTTTACCCGCAGTGGAAATCCCCAGCATAAATCTGCGCACTTCCAGGCTCCCAGTCAATGTCGGTGTCCCCTACAGCCCAAACAAGAAGATTCCCATGAAAGCTGCTGCTGATACCGCCGACAACACGCCCCGCCCTGCAAATAAGCCCGAACATTCTGTAGCGGCCGATTAAGATATGTTTGTCGATCTTTCACCATTGGATTCTGCCCCGCAAATCGCTCGTGGTCCGGCCAGTAGGAATGAGGGGCACCCAATGGCATTTACCCCACCGAGATTCAGCCTTGGCATCAGTCAAGATCAACCGGTGGTGCACGATCCTTTGCCAGTTCCCTTTGCTTTCCCAGGAGGCATGCCCGCAATGATGGCGCAGCCAATGGTCGAGGGTAGGAAGGCTGTCAAGTTCGCGGAGCCAATTGTGCAAGGTACACTTGTCATGTCCTTATGATTTTCCTGGATACATCTTTGTGGTTTGAATTTTGTCCCAATCATATTCTTTTGGGTGTTCTCACTTGTGATGGCAACTGCCGTGTGGTGGCATGGCAAGTGGATTTGATGCACCATGGCCTACATTTTTTTTGGTTGCCATGCTGTATTTTTGACATTCGGGTAAACACGTGGCAACTGAAGTTGATTCATCATGGCAACTGTATTTGCTAGTACATGGCAAATATAGTGCATTCCACATGGCAACTGGATTTGCCACACCATATCATCTGCATTTTTTTGTTACCATTCTGCATCTTTTCTGTCCGGCAATCACATGGCAAGTGGAGTTGACACAGCATGGCAACTGCATTTCATGTGACATGGCAACCACAATCCATCTAGATGGTAATTCAGCACAACTGCATGGAAAATGTAGTTGCCATGACGTGGCCACTGTAGTTGCACCACACACGTCAATTTCCCCACTATTTTTCTACCTACATGTCACATCATACACCCTATTTCCTCACAACCCATCTGTTTTCTGACTTTCTCCTTGTCCTAACACACTTTTTATTTTTTGAGCCATTGCAGGCACCCCTGAGGAAATTTCACTGTCACTTGACGAAGCTTACCGCAAGATCGAGGAGGCAGCATTGCAGAGGAGGACCTCGCGAGGGCAAGGACAATCAAGTTCCAACTTGCCTGCAGAGACGGCATCTGAGAATACCATCAGAAGTGCCACCCCTGTTCTGTGAGACAGCAGAGGGTAGTTCACCCACCTCCCGCGGAAGACTACGAGCCCGAATTCAGGGCCACTAAGGAACAGACCCAGCTGTACGACATCATCAAGCGGTTTGGAAATGCGAGAGCCAGCAGCAAGCATATGAAGGAGTTGAAAGCGTAAATGACCACACCCTATAATCTCTCATTTTGCTTTGTTCCTTTCTTAACATTCATCTTCTTCGTACTCTCTGTACAAGATGCGCTTACGTTCCCCTTCTGCCTCGTCATCAGTTTCATCATTCACTTCAGTATCGGCGGCAGTTCCACCCACTTGAGTGTTGGCAGTGCTTGTGTTCAAAGGGTTGCTTGTCGGTATTGCTGGAATGATTGCCATTCTCGACTGTGACTCGAAATTGTCTGCGGCATGATTGTCTGCTGGCTGGTGGAACGCGTCTTCCGTGCGCTCAGAGCTCCCCGCAGTAGATGTCCCCGCGCCGCTGTTAACTGTAGTTGTAGGCCCTGTAATAGGAAAAACAGGTACGAGAGTAAGTTTTTTGTTTGAATAACATGTGTATCGCAACGGATCACACCATCTACGAGTGATTTGGCACGACATCATTTCAAACATCAAGCCGTGATTCTGCGCGTGGACATGTACGGCAGCTACAGCTGTCCAGTGATGGCAGATACTGTTCAACAAACATGGCAACTATTGTTTTTGCCTACAAATAACTTCAAATAACAAATGTAGGGCTGTTTTTATGGTTCAGTTTTTTCCCTTACCTTGTTGTGTTGCATTTGACCTTCTTGTGTGGTCTGTGACACCAAAATGACGTGCTCCACCTGCAGTTTCTGAAGCTTGCCACGAGACGTTTGCCGGGTTACCACCAGCATAATAACCTATACGCAAAGTAGTGGTTGGTCAATTCATGAAAAATGCATTTTGTGTTAGCACGGCAACCGCAGTTGCCCCTTCTGTGGCAACTGCAGTTTTACTGGCATGGCAACTGTATTTGCATCGGCGTGGCAACCGCAGTTGTTCCTTCATGGCAGCTGCAGTTGCCATGGCATGGAAAATGTAGTCGCACTGGCATGGCAACTGCAGTTGTTCTTCCCTGGCAACTGCAGGTGTCCATGGATGGCAACAACAATTGTGCAGAGATGTCAAGTGTATTTTCTAATTCACGGCAACTGTAGTTGTCCAGTCCTGGCAATTGTAGTTGTCAACTATGCTCCTTCTGCTAATTGATCATCCGCAACTTCACTTTTTTTATGGACTCACCTGTGTATGACGTCGATGGCAGGTACATTGGTGCTGCCTGATGCCACGTGCTGCATGAAGGCTCTGCATTTTCACCCGTGGTAACTCGTGAGTCCTTTTGCCAGTTTTTTTTGCATGTTCATTTTTCATGTCCACTAAAGTATGTTCTCTTTTCTCGGTTTGCATTACCTTGATTATCCATACAAGCTAATTGAAGTTGGCTGCCCATACATTTGTCAGTGTTAGCGCCTTGTGAGTGAACTTGCCACGGGGGCCCCCTAATTGTGTTTTGGTCATAAGAACCTGCGAAAAAATGACAGTGCACGACATAAGTAGAATGTCATCTTCATCGTTGCGAAGATGGCAACTGTTCTCTTCTTTTGTTATCACGCAACATACCTACGCCTGCATACTGTTCTAGTAGTGGCAGCAACGGCCCTGAAGAGATGAGCTGACTGTACTCTGTTGCATCCCAAGGGGGCGTTTCTGGCCTTTGAGAACCCCAAGCATCAGCGCCATCTTCGTGATTCATTCTTTCCGTGTCTCGCTTCTTTCCAATGTGTTCTCAATCACTGCATGAACAAGAAGGCATCAACAATCCACAAGAATTTGTATTCTTCTGCTGCTTGCATATAGAAGATATGGATGGCAAGCGACGGGTCAAAATAGGTGGCAGCTACCGACAAGGAAAGGTGGCAACTGTCGTTATACACAAGTGGCAACTAATTTCTTCCAGCCCTCTTCAATTCAACATTTGCCCCTACTGTCCTTCTTTAGTGATTCCTACTCATCCATTTTTCATACCCAACTACTTGCGTCAATTAAGCTAGGAAGTTAAGTCATTTTCAAACGTAGTACATGGCAGATCTGGTGTACTCTGCCTGGCAATTGCGACTACACACTAAACCATGTAGTGTTCTACCCCTATAGCATAGATCCAGCACAAGATCGGGAGATTTTCAGCCTTAAGGATGAGAAGGTCGAGATCGGGAGATTCTCACCTGGTTTTTAGATTTTCGTCTCTGGAGGGCTGGGTTGGAGTTTGGGCTGGGGGTGGGGAGGGTTGGGGTGTGGTTTTAAGGTGGGAGTGCCCTATGGATGTGCTCTGATTGCCATGGCAACCAGAGAAGGCCGGCGACGGAGGTCGGGGTTCGAGAGGTGGGGGACGATGGCGGCAGACGAGAGAGGGGATTGATCGGAGGCCGTGAACTGCTTGGTCGTGCGGGCAGCGGGTCGGCTTGCCCGAGCGAGGCAGTGCGGGTGGGGTTGGCACGCAACGGACGTGCGGGCCGTGCGTTTGTGCGCGCGGACGTGGTCGTGCGGGCCGGTTTCCGTCCATGCCACACGAGGCATGCGGGCTGGTTCCCGTCGACGCCACACGTATGGCAGTTATTCGGACCCTTTAATTAAGGCACCGTCAACGCCTTGGCCCTCGTCATCGTCGACCACAATGAGATAGCAAATCATATGCATAATAGTATATGCTCGGCAATGGCCCGGCTCTCCGGCTAGTCACCAAGGCAATGCAACCGGTGGGAATAGCGTCCAAGCCACCTCCATCACGTGGCCTGGCGGAATTTATGCTAGGCAGTACAAGGCGTGAGACCAGCTGCCATGGTGGTTCGAGATGCTGAAATATTTGTTCGTTGAAGGAGAATAAGACAATCTATTATACAATCCATTTTTAATACGGACTGCCGCGCCATGACCGAGCTCAGGTCCAACAGGAGGAAGCTCCGGCGCGCACCGCGCAGCAGATGCGCCTTGCAAGATATAGTAGGAGCCAGGAAGAGATTCGTACGTGGTGCCAACTGCCGAGTGGCAACAGCTAGCACATTTATATTTTTTCATGAACAATTGCTCTCTCAAACCATGGGCCGGTACGTCTAAAAACCTCCTATATGATCGACATATAGTATGTACGTATATACACCCGGGTTTAATTATATATCAGGGCTGGTGGGGCAATTTTGACTTGGCAATACATAAGCATAGAACCATGCCAAAAATACATATGTACAGAATGCACAATCAATTTGGAGTACTTATCAACCTTTCGCACAATTGTCTCCAACGTGCATACATGTGCACTACTATACATAATTGAGCTGACTCTGGGTCGAGCACCTCGGCAGGTTGTTGTCAAAAGAGCAAAACACGCGTGTACTTGTGTGTTGTACAAACCCCCTGTATAAGTTAGCTCACGCCTCTTGCGTGCTTTGGCGACAAACACACAACTTTTCCTTGTATTACGAGCCTGTCGTTTTAGGGCTGTTTGGTTGCCACCCTGACGTGCACTTGCCTGGCCGGACACCTACCTGACAGCTGCCTGAGACGTGTTTGGTTGACGACCTGAAGTTTCCACCACCAGCCTGGCCTGAGAACCCCTCATCATACTTAGCCTGTCTTGTAGTACGTGCAGTGCAATTAGCCTATCTCAGGCCTTCGAATTCTTGCACCTGGGCGCTGCCTGAGCTCCTAATCACATCCGAAACAGGGCACCCACGTGAGCCCATTCTTAAATAGTAGCGCATCTTGTATTTGTATGTCAGCACTTTGACAGGCCAGGCACCAACCAAACAGCTTATTCTCAATCCTACCTGGCCAGGCAAAAATCAAAAGGTTCTCCGGCTACTGTCAGGCACACAATTTTCTCAGGCACGACCCCCAGGATGGCAACCAAACAGCCCCTTAATCCTTGGATTCTACTATGAGCGCGCACAGACAGGTCAGTTTGTTCTCAATCTCTCCAGTTTACGTCACCTCACAAGTAGGTGCAGGTTTGTTGGGATTGGCCCCTGCTTCGCTCCTGATCGCAGCTGCTGCAGCCTTGCCTGCTGAAAATGTTGTATCTTCATGATCAAGACATATCTTAGCTTGTTTGAGAGATAAGAGATGCTCAATGCCTGAATAGAAGCCACTCGCTTTTGCTGGCATGCTAAGCTCCTCAATCTTGGGTGCAGACCCTTCAAGGAACGTAAAATATATCACTAGTAGAAAACAGGGCATTAGTCCCGGTTTCAGAGGGCCTTTAGTCCCGGTTCTGCAACCGGGACAAAACGATCGGGACTAATGCCCATCACTTTTAGTCCCGGTTGGCTTAAGAACCGGGACTAAACGAGCTCCACGTGGCCGCTGTGGGGCATCCAGGCAGGAGGACCTTTAGTCCCGGTTGGTAACACCGACCGGGACTAAATGGCAGCCAAGCGTCAGCAGGCGCTGTTTTTTTTTTTTTTGAAAGGAGAGGTTTTGGGGTTTCACTAGTAGAAAACAAGGCTTTCGTTCGGGCCTGGCCAACCCATTAGTCCTAGTTCAGTCATGAACTGGGACCCATGGGGAAATTCGTCCCGGTTCGTGAGCCCAGGGGGTCGGCCGGGGCCTCGTGGGCATCGGTCCCGGTTCGTATGGACCCATTTGTCCCGGTTCCAGGCACGAACCGGGACCAATGGTCCTCGCTCCTGGCTCACAACCATTGGTCCCGGTTCGTGGCTTTAACCGGGACAGAATGCTGGGCTTTAGTCCCGATTTCTACCACGAACCGGGACAAATGAGTTGCCTATATATACCCCATCGCCACAGCAGAGCATTCCACAGTGCTCTGTTTTTTCTGGTCGGCGAGGGGAGGGCATTTGGGTGCTCTAGCTGACCTCATATGCACATGAGGTGTTTGATGAAATGTCCGAGCCACACTAGTTAATCTTTCTCCTCTTGAAACTCGACCTCCGAGCTCCATTTTCCCCGAGATTTGTCTAGGTTTAGCGGTCCGTCACGTCCTGTCCCCGTCTTCACCGTCGTCAATCGCCCGTGCCAATCTCGTCGCCGGCACCACCGTGGCGAGCCTCTTGTTCTTCTCTTCTTTCTGAAAGAAAAAAATTCTTACTTCAGATAGATACTTGTCTAATTTTCTTACTTTTATTATTCTTTCTTATTATATAGTGCGATGGTTTTGGTATCCGCCCCCATCGGCCCTCGTCCTGTCTATGATTCAGATGTGGTATATATTATCTTTTGATAACTATTTGGTTCATTTGTTGTTTATGAGAATTATGCCGACCAACATGACATAGATTTTATTTATCTAGGAGGAGGTTGAACCGAAAATTCCAACCGACCCTATTGCCGAGAGGTTAAATTTAGTTGAAGAACAAAACAATTACTTGAAGGAAAAAATAAAAAAAATTGAGGAGGAGAAGATGATATTGGAGTTGCATGTTGCGGATGTCGTCGATGATCACAAGATCAAGATGGATGCAATGCGGTTGAAGATTGCAAAGATTAGAAAATATGCCATTCATACAGAGGCTTGGTATCATTATGCAGTTGGATCAATTGTTACCTTGGTTGCGATTATGATCACATTTGTTGTTGCATTGAAATGTTTTACATAATTTCAATGTATGGTTTAATTAGATGCTCTGGAGAGCTATATGTTGTTCAATGAGAACTATGTATGTACTTTGGTTTTAATGTGATGATGAACTTCTATTAATTTGGTCACTTATCTATTAATGAGAGGGTTGAAAATTGATGATGTGGCTTTGAATGATGCATTTTGAACACAGAAAAACTATGGAGTTCAAATAAGTTTAAAAAAATGAAATCCCTTTGTAACAAATGAGTTTCCGTATGAAACCCTGATACTTCGAAAGAGATTGTCCGTTTTGTACACGAAGTGCATCCAGTTTTTGCCGTAACCATCTCTACTTTCTTGCACATGCTATGTGGGTGAAATGATGATACCATGCCAACTTTCAACCTTTTCAGAGTTCATTTGAAATGCTTTTCAATTTCATGGTTTTATAGCTCAAAATAATCAGTAAATGCATGAAAAATAACAAATGAAGTCAGAAAGGTTTTAAAATTGATGAGATGGCTTTGAATGTTGCATTCTGAACATAGAAAAACTATGGAGTTAAAATAAGTTCAAAAAATGAAATCCCTTTGTAACAGACGAGTTTCCGTATGAAACCCTGATACTTCGAAAGAGATTGTTCGTTTTATACACAAAGTGCATCCAGTTTTTGCCGTAACCCTCTCTACTTTCTTGCACATGCTATGTGGGTGAAATGATGATACCATGCCAACTTTCAACCTTTTCAGAGTTCATTTGAAATGTTTTTTCAATTTCATGGTCGTATAGCTCAAAATAATCAGTAAATGCATGAAAAATAACAAATGAAGTCAGAAAGGGTTGAAAATTGATGATGTGGCTTTGAATGGTGCATTTTGAACACAGAAAAACTATGGAGTTCAAATAAGTTCAAAAAAATGAAATCCCTTTGTAACAGACGAATTTCCGTATGAAACCCTGATACTTCGAAAGAGATTGTCCGTTTTGTACCTGAAGTGCATCCAGTTTTTGCCGTACCCTCTCTACTTTCTTGCACATGCTTTGTGGGTGAAATGATGATACCATACCAACTTTCAACCTTTTCAGAGTTCATTTGAAATGCTTTTCTATTTCATGGTCTTATAGCTTAAAATAATCAGTAAATGCATGAAAAATAACAGATGAAGTCAGAAAGAGTTGAAAATTGATGATGTGGCTTTGAATGATGCATTTTGAACACAGAAAAACTATGGAGTTCAAATAAGTTCAAAAAAATGAAATCCCTTTGTAACAGACGAGTTTTCGTATGAAACCCTGATACTTCGAAAGAGATTGTCCGTTTTGTACACGAAGTGCATCCAGTTTTTGCCGTAACCCTCTCTACTATCTTGCACATGTTATGTGGGTGAAATGATGATGCCATGCCAACTTTCAACCTTTTCAGAGTTCATTTGAAATGCTTTTCAATTCCATGGTCTTATAGCTCAAAATAATCAGTAAATGCATGAAAAATAACAAATGAACTCAGAAAGGGTTGAAAATGGTGTGGCTTTGAATGGTGCATTTTGAACAAAGAAAAACTATGGAGTTCAAATAAGTTCAAAAAAATGAAATCCCTTTGTAACAGACGAGTTTCGTATGAAATCCCTTTGTTTCAGAGTTCATAAATAACTTTTTTGTTACAAAATTTAATAGAAAAAATAATTATCATCAAATAAAATAAATAAGTAATTTGAAACAAAATAATATAAACTCTAATAAAATATATAAGTAGAAACAAAATAAAATAAAATAAAATAAACTTTAATAACATAAATAAAATTTATGAAACTAAAGTTATCAAAGTATTTTCTGTTCAAAACATTATAAGCAACCTCTAGTATTATTAAAAATAAAATTATATAAAATTGATGCAACTAAAATTATCAAAGTATTTTCTGTTCAAAATCATTAAAAGCAAAAAGAATTTTTATAAAGAACTTTTTTTGTTAGAAACTTTAATAGCAAAAAGAATTATCATAAAATAAAGTAAATAAGTAATTATAAACAAAATAAAATAAAATAAATAAGTATTTTGTTGTAAGTAGAAACAAAACAAAATAAATAAAGCAAAAGAGAAAACAAAAAACTAGGAAAATTAAAAAAATTGCCAGCTACTGGGCCACCACGGCCTGAATACGACTAGAAACCCATCCATGGGCCAGGATTCAGGCCCGCAGAAGGCCAAGTAGGCCCATCAGGCATAGCAGTTACAATTAGGCCCATAAGCCTGCAATGGAGAGGAGGTCGAGAGGGGTGTGGCAGTAGGGCTTATAAACCACTGCGCGCCCCTCTCAACTAGCGAGATGGGACTAAACTCCCACCAACACGCTGCTGTGCAAGGCGTTTGGTCCCGGTTGGTGGCACCAACTGGGACTAAAGGGGCGCATTGGTACCGGTTCATGGCACCAACCGGTACCAAAGCTCCCCCTAGTCCCGGTTGGTGCCATCAACCGGGACCAAAGGCCTCTCCTTCCCGCCCTTTGAGCTGCTGAAAAGTGACCTTTGGTCCCAGTTGGTGGCACCAACCGGGACTAAAGGGGGCATTGGTCCCGGTTGGTGCCACGAACCGGTACCAATGCCATGGGTATATAAGAAAACACTTAGCAGTTTCGACCAAATCCATCACTTAAATGCCGCCTCGACGCCTCTCCTCCTCCTGCCGCCGCCGCGACGCCCCTGCTCCACCTTGCCGCCGCCGCCGCCACCGACGCCGTCAGTCTGCTCGACGTCGCTGTCGCCGCCGCCACCGACACCGTCCAGTTGCTTAACGTCGTCGTCGCCGCCGCCGCGTCCTTCGCCCGACGACGGTGTCGACCCTCTCGCCCTCCCGGCCCGATCGCAGCCCACCGTGCCCGCCGCCCCTATGAGCACCAGCCTGCTCCCCTGTCCCGCGCCCTGCCCTGCCTCGCCCGCCGGGCGCTGCCCTGCGCCGTGCCCCTCCGCCCCTGCGTCGTGCTAGCTATTAGATTTTTAGATGTTTTTAGATGCTATTTTTACATGTTTTTACATGTTTTTTAGATTATTTTAGTTTATGTTTAGTTTAGTCTTAAGATTAGGAAAATTTCAGATGTGTAGTTATATTTATTTAGATGTGTAGTTAATTTAGATGTTGTAATTTGTTCATAAAAATTGTGCACTTTTGTATAGAAACTTTATTTTTTTTCATATGTATGAAAATGTAGAGTGAAAACGTAAACAAAAATATAAGAAAAAACAAAGGAAAAAATGAAGAAGGAAAAGAAAACCGCCCGGCTCGGCCACCACCGCATTTTCATAAAGTGTTTCCACCACATTTACATGAGGGGGGACGTCGGAAAAATAAGAAGAGGAAGAAGAAGAAAAAAAAAGAGGAGAAGAAGAAGGAATAGAGGAGTGGAAGACTTTTTTCTTCTACTCCTCTGTTCCTTCTTCTTCTCCTCTTTTTTTCTTCTTTTTTATCGCGAACTAGGGCAGAGGGTTGAGGGTCGGGAACTAGGGAAGAGGGTCGAGGGTCACCCTCTCGACCGTGATAACTTATACCACGGGAGCACCCCCCGGCCCTCTCGCTCGACCAAAACTCTCGAGGACACCCAAACCCTAGAAAAAACGATGTCGGTCTCTTACCCCCTCCCGCCGCGCCCCTACCCGACAAACTCTCTCGAGGCCACCCAAATTTACCAAGTTAAAAGACCGTTGTCGTCGAGGCCACCCCAAACCCTTGAAGTGTTGTCGAGGCCACCCCAAACCCTTGAAGCGTTGCCGAGGCCACCCCAAACCCTAGAGAAGCAGCGTCTAGGCCACCCCAAACCCTAGTGAAGAACTTCTTTGAAGGGGTGAAAGCAAAGAAACATCCACCTCCGGAGGAGAAGATAGATCTGGTGAAAGCTAAGCGTACTCTGGCTGCCCTGAAGAAACCACCAAAGTCTCTGTCGAAAGGCAACTATGAGCGCATTATTGAAAAGTCATTTATCGAAGCGGAGCGGTCGGGAAGTATTGTCAGTGATCAAAGGTTAGCAGAACGACCAGCTGGGAAAAAATTGCCCAGCTCGGCGAACAAGCGAACCAATCGTTTCCCCCGCTCCAAGTGTCTAGCGATATTGTTGCTAATGATCCGGGGATGGTGCCCGGTTATAACAGTCTTGGAGATTACCTACCCGACGATGTACATTATGATTTCTTGGAGGTGGACGAACAAAAACACGAGTACGGGAAGCCTCTCGTCAAAGATGAAAGATCTCTAACAACGATGATGCGAAGATTCCATGATTTGTACATGAAAACCTGCAGAGAGTCTGGGTGGACAAATATTTTGATGCTGAGAGTTAAAGAGGAGCATGACCTCGTTGGAATTGATCTGTTGAATGTTCCATTTGAGGAGTTCTTCCAGTTTTTCAATCAAAAGGCCCTCGATAAATTAACGGTCACTTGCTACTGTCTGTAAGTAGTACTACTTCTGTCAGTAAGTCTCTATATATAGGTCAGCTCTTTCATTGCATGTATTTTTAATTATCCTCACTATATTATGCAGATTGAAGATCGCCGAATTGAAGAAAAGACAAATCGGTGATATTGGGTTCATTAACACAAATCTCATAGATGCATATATGGTTGAATTTTAGGCCAGAGATACCGAGGCCAAGTTGCTACAATCATTTGTATTAAATCAAAACAAAGCTATAATACTCTTTCCTTACAACTTCAAGTGAGTGTTACTCTCTTGTGCATATTCGATTTCCATTATTAGTCGAGGTTATAGTAATGTAATTGATGAGTTATGCATGCGTGCGCAACTTCCACTATATTCTCTTAGAGATTAAGCTTGAGCAGGGACTAGTAACCATCTTAGACTCGAGATGAAAAGATCCCAAGGAGTATGCGGACATGACTGAAATTCTAGAGAAGTAAGTTAAATCGATCATTATCGCACCATATCGGTAACATTGTTCATTTCCTGATATCAAGTAATTGTTTTCTTTGTCTGGCAGGGTTTTGAAAAAATTCACCTCAAAAACTCCGGGACTGCCGAAGAAGCTGCAATTTAAACACCCAAAAGTAAGTACTGTAGTAGCAAGTTCCGCGCATCTCCTAGTGATTCAAGCGCTAGTTTCATCAATTCCATTTAGCATGCTTGCTTATCAGTTTGATTGACCTCTATTTTTTGTAAAGTGGTTGTGGCGGGAACAAGGGAATGATTACTGTGGATATACTATATTTACGAGTCCATCCGCCACACGACCTGTGAGCGGGGCTACTCTGACAAACAATATGAAGTGTGTAAATAATAATATTCACAATTTTATTTTATTACCATCATTTGTGTTGAGTTTCATTTATTCATATATATGTATTGACCCCTTTCTTCAAATTAGATATTTCGAATGCGGGAGGAACTCCTACCACCAGATCGTATACGAGCAATTCAAGAGGAATTGGCAGCATTCTTTCTTGACCACGGATCGATAAAGACGGAGAATTCTGTGGACCATAAATCACAATATCTCTTATTTAATTAATGCAGCCATATACTTGGTAAAGGGTGGAAGGCTCGGCCTTTCGCTTGGTGTATTGTTCCACTTTTACCGCTGTAGTTTCTTTCATACCGGTGTTATGTTCCTTGATGAGCGCTCCTAATACATGTGGGTTATTATGGGACCCCCTTACCAATCGCAGAGGATAGAACTCTTCTAGCAAGGCCCAACTTTGGGTTTAACATTTACCAACATAAAATACTGAAATTAATTAATTAATGCGTAGGAGTTGATCACCTCGAGGATTCCTTAGAGCATCTCCAATAGACGGTCCAAAATTTGGCGGTCCAAAACCGGAGATGTAAAATTTGGACCGCCAAAAAGTACGTTTTGGAGCTCCGAAAAAAGCTCAACTCCAACAGATGGTCCAAAAGAGCAACTCCAATAGATGGTCCAAAATGAAGATGTAAATTTCTTAAAACGACAAACTACTAGTCCATTCAACATAGTTCAAACATCAAATTCAACATAGTTTCATACATGAACTTCAACTACTACTTATTCAAACTACTAGATAAACTACTCCTCATCATCGGAGCTGCGGAACTGCGCCCGGAACTCCTCCTTCTCCAGGTCATCGCACCCCTCCTCCTCCTCCTCTGAGAAGTCTGCCCAGTCCTCCTCGGAAGAGGACTCGATGGGGATCATCATCGGGGGACCGGCCTCGTCCTCCTTCTTTGCCCCATTCTTCTTCTGCTCCGCCTCACGCTTCCAGTAGTACTCCAGCTCGGCCTAGATGTACTCCAGATGCTCCCGAGCAAACCTCGCCATCGCCTCCTCGTCGGTCTCGCCGGCATTGATGACAACCGACGGCTTCTTCGTCGTCTTCTTCTTCGTCGGGATCTCCTTCATCTTGATGCCCTGAGGCACAAGCATCTACGCTTCCGCCCGATTCTCGATCTCTGGGAATTTGAGGTGCTCCCGAGGCCTCTCGGGACGCCACGCCGCCACGTCATAGGCACGCGCGACCTCATGGGCGGAGGGGTACGTGCCGATCCACCAACACCTCCCGGCATCGAAGAACTCCACTCCGAAGTTACCAGAGGGCTTCTGCCTCACATCGAAGAAGCCTGACTTGCCCTTCATCGTCTTCTTCGGCGCCATCGGAGAGCTGTGAGAGCAGTGGAGCGGCGGCGGCGTGCGTCCAGGGCTGTGGCGGACAGAGCCGGGCGGGGCGGAGCTGAGGGACGGTGGAGGATGGAGCTGGGCGGGGCAGCGGCGGGGGGCGGTGGCGGACGAAATCGGGCGGGTCGAGCTACGGGCGGGCGGGCGGGGCCGGCCGGAGCTGCGGCAGGTCGGAGCTGCGGCGGATGGGCGGCGGCATGCGCTCGGCGCTGGCCGGATCAGCGGCGGGCGGCGGGCGGGCGGTGTGGAAGTAGCCATGGGGCGGGCGGGCCAAATCTGATGCGGGCGGTGTGTGGCGGGGCGGCGGTGTGGTGTGGAGGCGGCGGGGCGGCGACGGACGGGCGGGCGGGAAAGGAAAGGAACTGGCGGTTGGGCGTTCGCGTGCGGCGGCTGGTTGTGGACCAGATTCACCTCGTGATGTAAATTTGCACCGTGAGGTGTTGTATTTTACATCACAAGGAGGCTGCGGTCCAATTTTTTTTACATATGGACCGTCTGTTGGAGCAGCGTTTTTTGCCTCAGACGGTCCAAAAGTTAGTTACTTTTACATTTGGACCATCTATTGGAGATGCTCTTATTCAACATAATACAGGTGTGCCAATGCTGAGGGTGCTGGTGTGAAATTGTCAACCGCCGGTGGCCGCTAGGGGAAACTCTGTGATTGGCCAACCGGAAGTTTGGACGATCCAATAATGTCCTGAGAACGAGATAATCAGCTCCTATTGGGATCATTGACACGCCGGGAGGTCTTGTTGGTTTAGTTTTACCTTTAACGAGCGGCTTGTCCAACGGGATTGCTTATCGTAAGCATCGTATTCTTCACGGTGTGAGGATGTTCCATCGTATGTGTGTGGTAGTTTATAATGGATTAAGTTGGAGCACCCCTGTAGGGTTAAATCTTTTCAGAAGTCGTGTCCGTGGTTATGTGGCTACTTGGAAATTTATAATATCCGTTTTAGAGAAACTGACACTAAATTCAAATTAAAATACACAAACCGCGTGGATAACCGCGATCGTCTCTTTTCGAGGGAGTTCGAAAAGAGAACACGGTGGAGTTATGTTTGACATGTAAGTAGTTCAGGATCACTTATTGATCATTACTAGTTGCGACAGATTATGCATAGTTTACTCTTCTTACTCTTGTACTCGTAATTTAACCACCATATAAATGCTTAGTGCTTGCTGCAACCTCACCACTTAACCATTCCATACCCATTAAGCTTTCCTAGTCTTAATAGCCATGGTAATGGGATTGCTGACTCCTCATGACTCACAGATTACTACAACAAAAGATGCAGGTACAGGTAATGCGATGATCTGGCGTGAGAAGGACGCTTGATCTATTTGGAGTGCTTCCTTTGCTTCTTCTTCTTCGTCGATCTTGGGATAGGTTCCTGATCGGCAGCAAGGGCTATTAGGGTGGATGTCGTTCGTGTTTTCATTTGATTTCATCCGTAGTTGGATTCTGCTCTTCAGTATGATGTTTGATGTATTCACGTGGCGCGTGTATACCTTTGTCTATATCACAATCTATTATTTAATGGTATGATGTATTGATATCCACCTTACAAAGAATCTTCAATATGCGCTTCTATCCTTGGTGGGACATCCGAGTTCCTCGAGGATAGGATCGCATGTTGGGCCTGACACTCGACGCCTCTTTGCGCCCGCGGCTCCATGACGACAACCTCAACACCGGTCACCCTGACTCGACATCAACCACAATGTTCTTTTCACGGCTACCTCGACCACGGCTACACCATCCTATGTTCTCGGCTACATCGACATCAACACGAAGGGCTACCGCCTTGCTTGAGAAACTTCGTCGGTTCCAACTCCAGCCACAACTCCCGCGATGCATCGACCATTACGACTGTAGGGGGATGTCTGTCGGCTTGCTTCCAGATTCATCTCTAGTCTTACCGCCTGCGTCGCTACCGTCGTGACTGTGGGGGATGTTGAGTAGCGTGTTTAGTAAGGAAATATGAGATAGACTAGGATATGTTCTGGCTTGTCTTGTACTCCAAGTTGATCATGTACTCACTATATATATATGCTCATGAGGCAAGCAATAAACAACAATTCCACCAATATCTTTTTCTCCCTTCTAAGAATAGTCATCCAAAATAAGGAGTGGACATTGGCTGATGCATTACTTGCACGACAGAAGTCAATGGGGAAGCTGTTGGAATTTGCTAGTGGGCTTTTGGCCCAAAGCCCAACTGAAATTCTGAAATTCTCTTGGCCCATTCATGCACACATGTGAGTGGAGTGAGTGAGGCTAAAGTTTAGTCCCACCTCATAAATTGAGAGAGAGTTGCACCTCTTTATAAGGTGAGCTCTTCTACCACTTTTATGAGCATGAGAAGAGGAGACCTACACGCGCGCTCCTCCTCCTCGCCTCGCCTCGCCACGCCACGCCTCGTCATGACGCGCCGCGGGTTGCGGGATTGAGCCAAGCCGAGGACAGAGCTATGCACGTTGTCTATATTTTTGCTGCTCGAGAAAAACTAATGAGTCATTAATTAATAATTAACGGACACGTTAATTACTGAACCGTTTCCGATTCTTTTGGATCATGACGACTCGGACGTGGGGTTTACTCCCACGACCTACCCGTCCCGCACTATGTAGTCAGGCAGACGTCTACCCTAGCCGCCGCTTCTTCGTATGGTTTCTCACCACCGTTCCAGATCATTGTGCCGCCAAGCAAGTCTTTTCCATCCCTCCTTTCGGCATGCACCAGGAGAAGGGACAGCAGGCCTCCGGAACCCCGCCTCTCGTGATCCTGTACGGGAGAGGGGCGATCATGTTTTTGGGAAGCGCACTCATGCGACTGCTGGCAGCGACGACTTCGTGAACGACGACTTCTTCCCCGACCTCGGCAACCTCATCCTCGACAACATGGGCGACAACGTCAATGCCGGCGGTGCTGCTCCCGCTGCACCGTATGTGATTATATCTTTCCTGTTTGAGATCGTGGTAGAATTCATGTTTCTAGTATGTGCCCTAGATGTGATCTGTTCATATGCTATGCTAGTTTGCATGATTTCTTCAATCTCTGCTACTTTAGTCATGATTTATCTTCTGTTTATTCGGATTAAATCTCGTAGTAATTTGCTCATATTTCCAACATTCCAAAAACCTGATTATAGGCAATTTGCTCTGAGTGGTTTTGCTGCGCATCTGAAGCCGCCTGCCTTTAAGGGGGCGCAATATAAGAGGTGGCGCACGAGAGCAGTCTACTGGTTTCAGACCATGGGATGCTATGACGCCACCAAGGGCAAGCCTGAGGGCGATCTTAATCCAGCACAACTGGAAACTTTTGAGAAGATTGATACTCTCTTTAAAGGCGCTCTTCTGGGTGTTTTTCATGACTCCATTGTGGACTCGTATATGTCGTTTGACCACGGCAAGGACATGTGGGCTGCGCTCGAGGCCAAGTTTGGTGCCTCGGACGCCGGCAGCGAGTTGTACGTCATGGAGCAATTCTATGACTACAAGATGACTAATGAGCGCTCCGTTGTACAGCAGGCTCATGAGATACATTCGCTCGCAAAAGAACTTGAGTACTTCAAGTGTGTGTTGCCGGACAAATTTGTTGCCAGAGGCATCATTGCCAAGCTTCCACCTTCGTGGAACAATTTTACTACTTCCCTGAAACACAAGAGATAAGAGTTTTCCGTTGCGGATCTCATTGGTACTCTTGATGTTGACGAGAAGGCGAGAGCAAAGGACACACGTGCTCGAGTTGCTGAGGGAGCTTCTAGTGCCCACATGGTACAGAAGAAGAACTTCCAGCCCAACAAGTTCAAAAATAACAAGAACAAAACTCAGGGCAAAGGCAAGTTTGATACAAAGAACAAGCCATTGCATTCTACCAACTTCAAGAAGAATTCTCACAAAAAGGGGAGGGACTTTGCCATGTCTGCGGTGATCCTAATCACTGGGCTCCAAAGTGTCCTAACCGCTTTGAGGAGCGCGAACATGAGAAGAGCTGCAAGTCCGCTAATGTTGTCATTGGTGATACTGATATGAAGGAATCTGGGTATGGTATTCTTCCTACCATCCTTTCAGTATTTCAATCTCCTGATTGGTTAATTGAAACCGGTGCCAATGTACATGTTTGTGCTGATGCCTCAATGTTTTCTTCTTACCAGGTCACAAGGACTTCTCCCGTGCTGATGGGGAATGGGTCACATGCCATCGTTCGAGGTGTCGGTACGGTCGATCTGAAGTTTACTTCGGGCAAGACCGTGCTCTGAAGAACGTTCATCATGTGTCGTCCATCAATAAAAATCTCGTTAGCGGTTCCCGTTTATGTTGAGATGGTTTTAAGTTGGTTTGGAGTCCAATAAAGTTGTAATTTTCAAGTGTGGACAATTTGTTGGAAAAGGCTATGAGTGTGGAGGCTTGTTCCGCCTATCTTTGTCAGATAATTGCACTAAAGTTATTAATAATGTTTGCCATAATAATGAGTTGGATATTTGGCATTCACGACTTTGTCATATTAACTTTGGTTGCATGACGCGGCTAGCCAATATGAATTTAATTCCGAAAATCTCTACTGTCAAAGGCTCTAAGTGCCAAGTATGTGTGCAAGCTAAGCAACCTCGCAAGTCCCATAAGACTGCAGAGGCAAGAGATTTGGCGCCACTAGAGCTTATACATTCTGATCTTTGTGAGATGAATGGCGTGTTGACAAAAGGTGGAAAGAGATATTTCATGACATTGATTGATGAATCCACTAGATATTGTTATGTGTATCTTCTAAAATCAAAAGATGAGGCTTTAACTTTCTTCAAAAACTATAAAGCTGAGGCAGAAAACCAACTTGATCGAAAAATTAAACGGCTTAGGCCCGATCGTGGTGGAGAGTATTTTTCCAATGAATTTGATCTGTTTTGTGCGGAACATGGTATAATCCATGAGAGGGCGCCTCCCTACTCACCTCAGTCAAATGGGGTGGCCGAAAGAAAGAATCGAACTCTAACTGATTTGGTTAACGCCATGTTAGACACATCGGGTCTTTCCAAGGAATGGTGGGGGGAGGCGCTAATGACTATGTGTCATGTCCTAAACCGAGTTCCCACAAAGCATAAGACCATGACTCCATTTGAGGAATGGGAAAGGAAAAGGTTGAAACTCTCTTACCTACGTTCTTGGGGTTGTTTGGCGCAAGTCAATATACCAATTCCCAAGAAGCGCAAGCTTGGACCAAAAACCGTGGATTGTGTTCTTCTGGGCTATGCTTTTCCACTACTAGAAAAACCCCTACTAATGGCGCACCTATTATGGCTATTAATGGCGCATCTGTGGTGCGCCATTAATAGCACGCCATTAGTAATTTTTACTAATGGCGCACCACCTGTGCGCCATTAGTTTTTGGTGGGGCGCCATTAGTATCTGGTATACTAATGGCGCACCGCGGGTGCGCCATTAGTATAGGCCAGGTGCGCCATTAGTATGCCTCCCAGGGCCATGTATACCAGTGCTTTGGCATACTAATGGCGCACCACCTCTGAATGCGCCATTAATAACACAGATACTAATGGCGCACTACCCATGATCGCCATTAGTATGCACTGTCATACTAATGGCGCACTGTCATGTGATCGCCATTAGTATGAATATTAGTTTTTTTATTTTTTATTTTCTGTTTTTGCACAGGTTACAAAATGTATAATTTGACAAAATATAGACAGCACACATCAACAACAGATTCATCAAATACAATAGAAGATTAGTCTTTGAATACAATTCATCATATTAGTCTCCTAATACAATTCATCATATTAGTCTCCGAATTGAAAAGACCGAACAAAGATAGAACATTATATTACAAGTCTCGAGACCGCGAGTAGCGAGTTTGTCTTCACATTACAAGTCGATATCGATCATCTAAACTACCATCACATAGAAGAGAGCTGTGGTCATCACGATGAGCATCATCACGATGAAACTTCGTCTTCATCCGGTTCCTCCAACGCTCCTCCCTCTCCGCTAGATAGCGGGCGTATCTAGATTCGGCCTCGGCCCTAGTGGTGTACCCTTTGTAACTGTTACCGCTGAATCGGTGAACCTGTCTCCGACACTCCTCCCAGTCATCGTAGACTCCGGGAACCTTACCCTTGTACACGACATACGTCGGCATCGCTATGCACTAGCCAAACAAAACGTTAGTACCAATTCACAGACAATACATAAGCAATATATAAGTATGCAACAGAACGATCGGAAGAGAAAAGTAAGACATTAATAGCATGCATCGATTACATCTAAGTTGAACGACTCTCGAAACCAAAGAGACATACTACAAGTTCATTAAAGTTTAATTACAACATGAGCCAATCGATGTTTCAGAACTAGACAACTCGACTCAAGGGACCGGAGCGTGGATGAAGCCGACGTCTATCGTGGGAGTCATGAAAGAACGGGCGTTGTCATCCTGCATTTGTAGCATTGTGTCGATGTCACTGTTGGACGGTTGATTTTTGAGGTAGAACTGCCCCGAGGTACGAAGGACATCTTGATGGATGATTTCCGCAAACTCCGACTGGATGCGAAAGAATTCTTGTCGGAGGTCCGCGTCCTGGATTGCCGACACGCTTGCGACCCAATCTTTGAGTTTACTCGGTAGCAGAAGTTGATGATGGTTCCGTACGATCGCCCGCATGTGATGGATGGCGTAGTAGGCACCCTTCGACCGCCCGGTGGCTGCTTGACGCAGCAGAGCGTCGTGTTGGGGAGAACACGTGCTTGCCGTGCTTACGAATAGGCCTCGTGAAGGTGCCTCCAGATTTGGCGTGGCGGGAGAACATCATCAAGAACCTTCTTGACATTTGTGTAGTCTACGTTCGATTGACGGTCCGGTCGAAATCGTGGCCATGGAATATTTGGGGCTTAGGAGGATGGCGTGCAACGTGTGTCACTGCAGAAAACACGGAATGTTCAAAGAAAACGATCGAAATGTAAGAATTCATATGTTACGGGCGGTTGAGGGAGGACTTACTCGGGAAAGTAAGGCACGAGGAAGTTATCCTTATCTTGGTTTGCCGAATGGCGCCGAGGTAAGAACTCGCGACTTGCGGTCCCCAGCGCTGCCCAAGATCTTGGCACGCATGTAGAAGGGGTCGACTATCACGATGTCCGGGGTCTTGTCGCGAATGATCCGCATCTCCATACTCAGCGAAAATAGCGAGCGAAGGTGTAGTGCAGCGGATGAAGGTTCAACATAGCGTGGATGTCATCAAAACGCAGGACGATCGTCGCGCCGATGGAGTTATCCACAAAGCCCTTGCCCTCTGCCACCTTGGCGCGAAAACCGGGTATGCCACATCCTTCTCCCCGAGATGCCGCTTCTCCAAAGAAAGAACACTGTCATGCAGACTCCGCATAGCACCGGTTGCAGCATTGAGCATATTTGTCGGTAGCATCGCCCTACCGCCACATGCACCCTCCTCGAGATATCCTGCGGTGAAGGTGGCCCGTCCCCGAGCACGGATCGTACTCGGTGCGGCTGGATCGCACCCTTCTTAGTCTTTCTTTTGCGTGCCTTCTTCTTCTCCTGTAATGGGACCGAGTTCTGCTCACAGACCGCCTTCTTGAGTGTGTTGGGGCTGATAATATTTCGCACCTCGCCTATCGAGGCTCGGTGAAGTCGGCAGGGAGGCGTCTCACGAGAGCTGAACGCCGACGGCGCTGTTGCAACTTGGCTTCTCCGCGGTACCAGCTAGATCGCACACGTATTTTGTTGGGTTTGGTTCTTGAGAAGGAGGCCCCATGAAGTCGCCATCGCACCCATGCTCGGCAAAGTACTGATCGGCGTTGCCAAATGTATCATCGTTAAATCGTCGTCGTCGTTACGATCCTGTGCCATATGCATGTTTGGATCGATGGCATAGGGATGTCCGCACCGTTGCGGCGGTCTTGCCATGGGGCCGACTTGGCGCCGCACGACGGGCGGTGTTGTCTTTGGGGTGGTGTCCCCGCCCAAACGAATCTGGCTCTTCGCCAAAGCGAGGGCCAGCTCAGGCAGCGCCGAGGGTCATCACGTCTTCATCGTCAGCCCCGACGGGTCGCGCCGGAGGTAACAAGTCGTCGCAGCCTGGCAGCACCGAACCAGTTGAACCCTAAACAAGTTGGGTGGCATCTGGTACCGTGGAACAAGGGTTGCCGGTTGAACAATTTTCCCTTGGCGACATCGACCAACTCGTTGTTCACGAAGTGGAGGAGAGTGCACGGAACGTCGGCGGCGCCCTGCGAAAACATGTAGGGCGTCGAGGATGCCCGATCAAAGGCAAGGAGATGAAGTCCTCGGCGAGAGAGGCTTAATTAGTTACCGTGATGATGGCGTCGAGCTCGGCTAATGTCGACGCGACCGCCAACGGCGCGTCGCGATTGACGGAGGGGCCGCTTGTTGAAGAGGTGCCGCGGCGTACACCCGGTGCATTAAGCTCCGTGCGGCGTCGGAGACACCAATGCCGCCTCGCCGGGCACCAATAGCCCCGCCATCGCATTATCGCGAGTTGCTGGCCGTGAAGCTAGGAATCGGGCGCGCCCTGTTGGCGCCCGCAATCCACGACTCAACCCGAGATCAAGGTAGGCACAAGGGCGGTGATCGCCGCTCCGAGTCGTTGTTCCACTTGCTCTTGGACAATCTCCGAATCCGCGCCACCTGTGCCTTGAGTTCTTGAACCTCTCGCTACCGCTTTCCGAGCTGGTCTTTTCTCCTTCGCACACCAGCGGTATAGTATGACCCCATTTTGTCGACAAGCCTTTGCCGGCCACACGACCAGCCGACGTCGTCTTCTCGAGCTTATCCTTGTTCTTCATTACATTCAACCCCTATTTAGAGTGGTGTCCCAAGGGTTGCTCTTAGTCGACCCCGCTACTGCTTTCGATCGCTGCGGAAGGAATGTGAACCATTTAGAAATTGGCTTCATTAATTAGAATGCAACCATATGGAGCTAATTACGGGGGTGTATTCCTTACGTAACAAGCTCAAGCTGCCTGGTCTTGGATCCGTGGTAAGCTCCTTTGTTTTCGGTCCTTCTTGTACCGGCCCCGACAAAGTTCCTGGTCTGCTTGTCACCGTATGTATCGAAGAGGCGGTAGGCCTTGCTCGCACGGTCCGCCTCCTCCTTGTCCCATATAGGCTCCGCCACTCTGTAACCGCCGGGACCGAGTGTGTGTTCCCCTATGTTTAGCTCCGCATTTGTTTCCCCACTCACTTGATTGGGAGCTTGCGGTGCTCGAGCAATTGATCTTGAAGTCGTTGTAGTCATCTTGGTGATCGAAGGATTTTCTCCTTGATCTTCCGATAACTCTCACCTTTCTCGATCATTCTCTTCACATTGCTTTTCCAAGTAGACAGGGCCTAGCTCATCTTCGTGAGGGCAGCATTGTTCACTTTATTCCCTTTGAGGCTTGTGTTTTCAAATTCAGCGGGGAACTTGTATCGTTCGTGCAGCTTCGTGAAGAGGAGTTTGCGCAAATTCCCTCGGTCAGGATGCCTCAGGTTCTCGGTGTTGATCGAGACGGTGCTCCGGACAATGCACCCGAGCTGAAGCGAGTACCCCTTGACTATTCGTTCGGGCGCCGTTGGATTCCCGTTGGAATCCACTTCAGTAACTTCCTCCTTGAGGGTGCGGAGCACGATCGGGCGCCAGTCCTTCCGTTGCCTCTTGGTTGGCTGCCATCGTAAATGCGCCGCCATCATCGATGGTGGCATCCTCGGCGGCACCATCGGTGGTGGCATCGGTGTGGTCATCCTCGGCGGCACCATCCGTGGTCTCGGGATCGGTGGGAAGGCGGCGGCCTCATACAAGTGAGGTTGTTCCTCCATCTCTGGGACAGCTCCTGAATGCCTTGCCGCCCAACCCCGGCCTCATCGTTGTGGGCCATGTTTCTCTCTAAATACAAACAAAGTTTGGTAAAAAGTTGGTTATTGTCAAGGAACAAGATCATGGTCTCATCATTTAGGGTTTGTCGACACCGAGGCATCCTAAAATCTAAGCTTTTATCATTGAGGGTTTTTCGACGCCAAGGCACCCTAAAAGCCTAACCTTTCATCATTTCGGTTTTATCGACACCGAGGCACCCTAAAAGCCATGCATTAGTCACAAATGCGCGGGGCACTTGATCCTACTTAATTAACTATTAAGATACCCCAGCCCATGCATTAGTCACAAGTACCCCATATGTCCTATTTTAGCAAAGTCATGCTAAAATTCACGGAAAATTTCAGCATGACCTTTGCTGAAAATAGGACATATGGAGTACCCGAATTTGCCGGAACGGAAGTTAATCGACATTCCGGCAAACTCAAGGGCCTCTCGGGGTACCTGCAAAATCATCATGACACGATGGTCGGAGACAAAACCCAGTAAACTAGCACCACAATGTGCCTCTACTTTCATATGGATGAAAAGGCCACAGACCATATGGTCCTCTGCTTTCATATGGACAAAAATCAGCTCAACTTATGTGAGCTTCCATTCCAGATCTAATAGGTCACCCAACAAAAAATCATCAATAGTTTAGCAAGTCTGTACCCTCAAGAATGAATATATAGCAATATCTGTTGTCCCCCCATAACATACGGAAATCAAAATCAGCTCAACTTAGATGACAATGTATATACAGCAAACTAAACTGATAGCTGCTCTCAAACCGTACATCCAAACGACACAAATAAATACTCTAAAGAAACCTTGAAACTTTATCTAAAACTTATGTAAAGGGGCCAACTCAAAATTCTGAGCCTATCTAACTCATTTTTCAGATATAAGCTTGCTTGTTTTCCATTGTACCTGAAGAACTAGCTGCTGCTACTCCTCTGCCCGTGTTGCTGATGCTCCTCTTCCGCTGATCCAAGTGATCATGTTGTGCTGCTGCTGCTAATTAATGAAGTTGATTTAGTGTTAACTGAATCATGACAATGCCAATAAAGGAGTAAATTCAGTTGTTAACTTAAAATTCATGGAGTACATTCATTTTAATACAAAAACTGCTGTTGATCATTGTGAAAAAAAAATCATGGATTGCTGTTAACTAAAAATTAGTGAAAGAAACTGTTGCTGGTCATGGATTACTGTTAATTAAAAATAGAGCATCTGGCTTGTCTTATCATGTTCACTAAGTCCACAAAAATGAATCGGTTCAGTAAACTTGAAGTACTCAACACTGAACATGGTTCAGAGCTCACTACACTACACTACATCGCGCAATGGTTCAGACCTCACTACACTAGAACAAGCTCACTACACTACACTACACTACACTACACATGCTTAAAGTCTGAACATAAACAAACACCAGCAATGCCAGACCAAGACTTTGCTGGAAAATTCTAAGAAGTATTTATGAGTTTTAGCTGACCTGAGGAACTCTGCAAGAATGGTTAGGTACCCCTGATAAATGCAGTAAAACAGAAGGCAATGCAATTAGACATGTCTTGATGAAGCCATTTATAGCAGAGTTCAACTGAACATACAACTGAACATAAATGCAGTAAAACAGAAGGCAATGTAGTTACTTCCTATTACTTCCTACTAGTTCGAATTCGTGGCACTCACCCTTCTAAACAATATGTAAACTACCTCTGTTTCTAGGCAACAAGAGTTATCATCAATTTAGTTTGGTTACACCTCAAAATTCAGTTTAAAATTTGTTCTTCCACTCAAATCTGAGCACTTTTCTGAATATGAATTTACAGTGGAAGCAAATAAACTTCTAGCTGTTGGTTATGGTTGATGTTTAAAATATAGAGTACTTCTCTGAATATGACAATTGGCAACATGTACTTATGACAATCAGCAACATGTATGTCCATGCTAGCATCTCTGGATGTTGGTCTTATACTTGTTTTTTTAATGTACTTATGACAATCAGCAGCATGTCTATCCATGCCAACTTCAAACAACTGAACAACAATACTTGTATGCATGGATAGGATGATTCAGAGTAAAACTGAACACACACGTTATAATCAACTCTTTTCATACAGTTTTCTGTTTCCATCTACTATACAGGATTTTATCCACTTTGCGGTGGAGCAAATTTCAGGGACAATTACAGTATAACCATTTATCTGTAATCATCGATACTCAACAGTAAATCCATGCCCTGCTTAGAAATTTATTCTACGGTATATGAATCCACTACTTTAACTGTTCAGTGTTCACATCTGTCAAACCATTTATTTGCTTTGCTTTACCTCATTATTACTGAATAGCTTTCTATTTCCATCTACTCGATCTGCAGGATTTTATCTTTGCAGTGCAGCAAGTTTCAAAGACAATTCCAGTATAGTCAAATCTGACAAAACCAAGGTAAACAAAACATCTCTTTCTTCTTAAACCCATTCTTAGTTAATGCTTGAACACCATAGTTCTCAACTCTTGGTTGCTTAAATAGAAAGCAATAAAAGCAAAGGCTTGCATTTTTATCAATGCTATATTCCAACCAGCCACGATGATTTTTGTACCAAGAATCATGAAAGCTTCTAAACCCTTTTCCTACCCATTTCCGTTCATATTTAAGATCAGTTGGTTGGCAAGGGCCCTTGCTAATGTAAACAATGAAGGGTCTGGCTCAATATAACCGGGCTTAAGTAGAGTTGTAACACGAGGAACATCATCACTTGCTCGAGTTGAAGGGCCGGTTAATTTGTATTACTATGGAAGCATCAAGTTCAGAGAGCAAAAACATCTAATTTGAAGCTTTAATTTCAGATACCCTCAAATACATCTTGTTAATTTGAAGCTTTAAGTTCAGAGAACAAATATTAAGAAGCACTGGGAAGAGGGGAAATACCTGACTAGCTGGTCGGACGGTGGCAGCCAGGGGGAGGCCGGAGGCGGGCGAGGTCACTGGACGTCGAGGTGGCGGGCAGCGCGCTCAGGCGGGTCGAGGCGGCGTCGGGCGCGGGCGGCGGCGCGGCGTCGAGGCGGCGTCGAGCGGCGGGCGGCGAGGCGGCGCGGCGGCCGCGTCAGGGCGAGGCGGGCGAGGGCAGCAAGCGTCGGGAGAGGAGAGGAAGGGATCTAGGGCGAGGGAGAGGCGAGGAGAGGAAGGCGAGGAGAGGCGAGGGAGGAGAGGCGAGGCGAGGGCGGCAGTGGGTCAGGCAGCGGCGGGCGGCGGTGGATCGAGAGGGAGAGGAATCTGGGGGGGAGAGGAAGGGGGATCGGGCGAAGGGGAGAGGGAAGGGGATCGGGCACAATACTAATGGCGCACCTCACCGTGGTGCGCCATTAGCATCATCCACACTAATGGCGCACCTCACGCGGTGCGCCATTAGTATTTTTTATTTGAACTCGAGCCAACAGATTATGTACAACCGTAACTGATCCACATCAAGTCCCTCTACTAGCTCGACCGGGTCGACAGCAGTTCTCACACGGAGGTCTGGGTTCGACTCCTGAGCTCCACAAATTTTTTTAGCATTTAAAAGCTGTTTGATACTTATTTGTGTTTAAATATGTTCAAACTTGTTTAAATAATAACAGTAATATTTTTTATAAGACAGTAGCATTTAAAAGCTGTTTGATACTTATTTTTTTATAAGGCGGTGCTGCGGGTGCTTGGGGTGTGTGGCTTGAGTAGGGGAATCGAGGTGCGGGGGTGTGCGGCGGCCGTGGACTGGGGGTGCTTTCGGCGAGGGGGACGGATCTGGCGAGGTGGGATAGCGATCGAGATGGAGGGATCGAGGTGGGCTCCACAAATTTTTTAGCATTTAAAAGCTGTTTGATACTTATTTGTGTTTAAATATGTTCAAACTTGTTTAAATAATAACAGTAATATTTTTTATAAGACAGTAGCATTTAAAAGCGTTGTTTGATACTTATTTTTTATAAGACGGTGCTTGAGGTGCGGGGGTCGGGCGGTTGAGTAGGGGAATCGAGGTGCGGGGTGTGGCGGCCGTGGATCTGGGGTGCTTTCGGCGAGGGGACGGATCTGGCGAGGTGGGATAGCGATCGAGATGGAGGGGATCGAGATCGAGTGTCCATGAAATTTAAAATATTCATGATAGTTCAAAAGTACCCATGAAATACAATCGAGAAATGAAGGCTACGATTTAAATACAATCGATCTTAGCTAGCTATCTGTTCACAATCTTCTTGCCCTTCTTTTTCGCAAATGGAGTTCTTCGTGGAGCGGACGTCCTTTAGGTAGGGTGGTCCTGCTTCTTCTTGTGGTGTATGCTGCTACTTCATCATCGTCGTCATGTTCGATCCTCGGTCGCCGTACTTGTCGAAGTCTTGCTCATTGGCTACTCCATCCATTCCGATGATCTTCCTTTTGCCTCTCCTCCGACAACACGACCGGGCTTTGGCGGGTCGGTAATGAAGAAGCATTGGTCCACTTGGGAAGCCAGTACCCATGGCTCATTTTTCGCGGTGACGTTTATGCCCATGGTCTTGGATTTGGCCGGGTATAACCATGGTGGTGAAATAGCGGTCTTCTTTTATGGCGTTCTTGGCCCATCGACACGGAACATCGGGACCTTCTCTCGGCGTAGCTCAGCTCCCAGATCTCCTCGATCCTTCCGTAGTATCTGTCCTTGTCGTTACGGTGTAGGATTCCATCGTTACCCGGAGTTCGATAACCATCGCTCTTCATGTCCTTGGCCTCGGTGTAGAATGTGTAGCCGTTGATATCGTGACGCCTCATAGGTCATCAGGTTGTGCTCGGCGCCTGTGACAAAGGCGAATATGAGTTGTTCTTCCGCGGAAGAATCCTCATGTAAAGGGTGCGACAGAAGCTTCTGCTTGAACCAACGTGTGAAACATGAGTTGTGCTCTTTGAGTGTATCTCCGTCCGTCCTCTGTTGGCCTCGGTCATTGTACGTCTTCTTAATAAAGGTTTTGTGCTATACCACCCAAGGATCGACCACGTCTATGTGTTGTAGCGCGACTAGGTTTGCTCTTTCAAAGTCGGCAAGTCGACCCTCGAAGTCGACATGCATTTCGCAGCGACCCTCACGGTGACCCCATCCAGCGAGCCTGCCGAGGTGCTGTTGACGGGCAGACCAGCGGGGTTCTCGATGCCTAGATAATTCGTGCGATGGGAGATGCACTCTTGATCGAAAGCCCCGCTATGCTTCCTTCGGGCGTGACATGTTGCGAACGTATCCTTTGATGACACCATTCATCCTTTCGAGCGGCATCATCTTTGTGCGGAACGTCGGCCCGAGTTGGATGATATCCTCCACTATATGGACCAGCAGATGCACCATAACGTCGAAGAATGCGGGCGGGAAGTACATCTCAAGCTTGCATAGTATCACCACGATCTCTTCCTGTAGCCTTCTGAGTTGCCTCACGCCAATCGACTTCCGAGAGATGACGTCGAAGAAGTTGCATAGGCCAAATAGCGTTTCACGGACGTGCGCGTCCATGATCCCACGGATTGCAACTAGAAGTATCTGCGTCATCAGCACGTGACAGTCGTGAGACTTCATCCCGCTGAACTTATGCTTCGCTGGGTCTAGGTATCTGCTTATTTTCCCCGCGTAACCGTAAGGAAGTTTTACTCCTAGGAGGCAGGTGAAAAACTACTCGATCTCCTCCTGACTTAGAGTGAAGCACGCGGGAGGGTAGTCATTTCCGGTCTTCTTGGCCTTTTTGCCTTTGCGACGACTTTCTGTGTCCTGCTTCGCCTCATCATCATCATCATCATCATCATCATCATCATCATCATCATCATCATCATCATCATATATAGCGTGAAGCTCCTGCCTGATGCCCATTGATTTCAAGTCTGCCCTTGCTTTCGGCCCATCTTTGGTCCTCTCTGGCATGTTGAGCAGGGTACCAAGCAGACTCTCGCACACGTTCTTCGTGATATGCATGACATCAAGGCTGTGAGGCACACGGTGGATCTTCGATCGGCAAGTCCCGTAAAACAGACCTCGTTTTCCATACCTTCAGCAGCTGCTCTGGCGCCTTCGCTTCTTTCCGGCTCTGGCGCCTTTTGCTTCTTTCTCGGCGGTGGGCGGTCTTTCCAATTTTCAACAGCTTGTCTATTTCCTCGCCGCTCCTCGTACATCGGCGTTTTGAGTTCGGTTTCACCATCGAACAGATCCTTGCGTTTCCTCCACGGGTCATCGTCGCGAAGCCACCTTCGATGTCCCATGAACACGGTTTTCAAGACCGGGATCTCTATCTAGTGGCGATCGTTGTGTCATCCATGCACCTTACGCATCCAGAAAATCCGTGGACAACCTGCCCGCAAGATATCCGTAATCGAGATAGTCGTGCACCGTCGTGAGCAATGCGGCTCTCATAGGGAAATATTCTTTCTCTGCGGCGTCCCCACGTATTGGTGGCGTTTTCCACAGCGTGTCAAGCTCCTCTTTCAGCAGCCCCAGATCTGATTGATGTCGTTCCTGGTTGTTTGACCCTTCAATTAGCATACTCATGTGAATGTACTTCCTCTTCATGCACAACCAGGGGAAGGTTGTACATCCACACAAACACAGGCCAGGTGCTATGTGTGCTTCTCGGCTGCCAAACGGATTGACTCCATCGGTGCTCGCGCCCAAAGACGACGTTCCTTGGATCGTTCCCAAATTCTGGTATTGAAGTTCAACGCTTGCCACTGGCTCGCATCCTTAGGGTGGCTCAGCATCTTGTCTTTTTATCTATCTCGGATCATTTGCGTCATCTTCTCGCTTCTTCTCCTCCCTATCTGCGTGCCAGCGGGGAGCTTTGCTACCTTAGGATCCGCGAAATACCGCTGCAGACGAGGAGTGATCGGAAAGTACCACACCACTTTTCGAGGAGCTTTCTTCCTCTTCTTGTATCGAGTGACACCGCACACCGGACATATGGTAGACTCCAGCGTGCTCGTCCCCGATAAATGATGCAATTGTTCATGCACATGGTATTTCACGTGCGGTAAATCCAGAGGACACACGATTTTCTTCGCCTCCTCCAAACTGGTCGGGCACTTGTTCCCCTTGGGAAGACGTTAGTGCGAGAATGACATGTTCTCGTCGAAGCATGCGTCGGTCATTTTGTGTTTTACCTTCATCTCGAGCCATGGCGTTACTTTCAGGCGGGTATCCTCGGGCCTGCATCCTTCATACAATGGAGTAACCACGTCTAACTCAAGTTGATCCATCTTGGCTTTCTCTCGGGCGGCAGCTCTTGCGTTATCCGTCTGCTTGAGAAGCAGCTCTTGAATATGAGGGTCCTGCACCCAGCCCATCGATGGTCCAGCGTCGTCGCTCTCCGCGGCATCATCATCATGTCCTGCATCTTCTACATGATGATTGTGTACAGCATCACCGTCGTGATCATCTCACAGGATTCTTCGTCTTCTCGCCCCCGAGCGCGGTGGTTGTCTTGCTGCCCTTCCTCATTTCTTGCCCGGCCCCATGGGCGACTTCGTAGTCATCTTCATCACCTTGCCACCGATAGCCATCCATGAAACCATGCAAGAGCAGGTGGTCCCGCACCTGCCGGAATCGGGTCCGCAATAAAGCTATTCAGCTTGCATCTTCGACACGGACATCTTATCTCCGTCTCGTTCTTTTGAAGCATCTCGGCCTTCAAGGACCTCAAAAACCTATTCACGATGCCTTCGGTCATCGTGCGGACCATGGTCGCTGCGGGTAGAGCAAAACGATATTTTAGAACCAAGAAAAAATTTGGCATGACTTTCCCTAAAAATAGGACCAAAAAGAATGCTTAATGCCAAAATTATCGCTGAAAAGGAAATGAATCAACATTCCGGCAAAATATTGGCAACTATCGCATTTCAAATACCGGTACACCTCCAAACACAAACACATATGCAACACCACAAACATATGCAACACCACGAACATACATAGATCTAGCTAGGCCATAAAAAGTGCATGTGCACATTGTTGTAGGGAGAACAACATAAATATAGCTTCCCCCCTTACTTACCTAGCAAAACAAGGTAACTTAACCACTTAATTTGAATGAATCTATGGTGGAAATGAGGTGAAAAGAGGAGGCACCGAGACAAGGAGGAGGTGGAGAGAATGAAGTGGGGAGAAAGTGAGTGTGGGAGGAGAGGCTGTCCAAAATATCTTGTTGCTGCCCACTTATTAATGGCGCACCAGCAACAAATCGCCATTAGTAATCCAGGTTACTAATGGCGCACCCCTGGTGGTGCGCCATTAGTACTTTTGCAAAAAAGGAATAAAACAATAATAAAAAAAACATTAGTGGCGCACCTTCTGGCTGGTGCGCCATTACTAGTTACAACTAGTAATGGCGCACCACCAGCGGATGCACCATTAGTATGTTTGGACAGGCGCACTAGTTCAAAAAAAAGAATTGGTACTAATGGCGCACCGCGGGCAGGGTGCGCCATTAGTAGTTTCAACACTAATGGCGCATCAGATGGTGGTGCGCCATTAGTACCAATTCCATCTATAGCCCTTTTCCTAGTAGTGTTCATCGCATTGGCTATAGATTTTTGATAATAAAATCTGAGGTATCCGACATGCATGTTGGTACGATTATGGAGTCTAATGATGCAACTTTCTTTGACGACATATTTCCTATGAAGGATATGTCGAGTTCATCAAATCAGGAGATACCTACTCCATCTAGTGAGGAACTCACTGTAATTCCTGAAGCCACCATTGCGATGGAACACGTTGAGAATCCTGTTGAGGGTGACAATGAAACTCCTGTAAGGAGTAAGAGACAGAGGACTGCAAAGTCCTTTGGTGATGATTTCATTGTGTACCTTGTGGATGACACACCGGGACTATTTCAAGCCTATGCATCTCCGATGCTCGACTCATTGGAAGGAAGTTGTTAAATGGCGAGATGGATTCCATCTTAGCTAACAGAACACAGGAGATCACCGACCGTCCTTATGGGTGCAAACCTGTAGGATGTAAGTGGGTGTTCAAGAAGAAGCTTAGACCTGATGGTACGATTGAAAAGTACAAGGCACGGCTTGTGGCTAAGGGTTATACCTAGAAAGAAGGTGAAGACTTCTTTGATACTTACTCACCCGTGGCTAGACTGACCACAATTTGGGTGCTACTATCACTGGCTGCCTCACATGGTCTTCTTGTTCATCAAATGAACGTTAAGATGGCTTTCCTCAATGGAGAGTTGAAGGAGGAAATTTACATGGATCAGCCAGATGGTTTTGTAGTACCTGGTCAAGAAGGAAAGGTGTGCAAGTTATTAAAGTCTTTATATGGCCTTAAACAAGCTCCTAAGGAGTGGCATGAGAAGTTCGAAAGAACATTAACTGCTGTCGGCTTTGTAGTAAATGATGGTGACAAGTGTGTGTACTATCGCCATGGTGGGGGCGAAGGAGTTATTCTTTGTTTGTATGTCGATGACATACTGATCTTTGGAACCAAACTTGATCTAATCAAGGAGGTTAAGGATTTCCTATCTCGTTGTTTTGAGATGAAGGATCTAGGAGTAGCTGATGTTATCTTGAACATCAAGCTGTTGAGAGATGAGAATGGTGGGATCACGCTGCTTCAGTCTCACTATGTGGAAAAGGTCTTGAGTCATTTTGGGTATAGCGACTGCACGCCTTCTCCAACTCCATATGATGCTAGTGTGTTGCTTCGAAAGAATCAACGGATTGCTAGAGATCAACTTAGGTATTCTCAGATTATTGGCTCGCTTACGTATTTGGCGAGTGCCACGAGGCATGACATCTCTTTTGCTGTGAGTAAGCTGAGTCAGTTTATGTCAAAACCGGGAGATGATCATTGGCGTGCGCGTGAGAGAGTTATGCGCTATTTTAAAGGCACCGCGAGCTATGGGATTCACTACACCGGGTATCCAAGGGTACTGGAGGGTTATAGTGACTCAAACTGGATATCTGATGCTGATGAGATTAAGGCCACAAGTGGTTATGTTGTTACACTTGGTGGTGGCGCTGTTTCTTGGAAGTCTTGCAAGCAGACCATCTTAACGAGGTCAACTATGGAAGAAGAACTCACATCATTAGACACTTCCACTGTTGAAGCAGAGTGGCTTCGTGAGCTATTGATGGACTTACCTGTGGTTGAAAAACCAATACCCCCTATCCTGATGAACTGCGATAATCAAACTGTGATCGTCAAGATAAACAGTTATAAGGACAATATGAAGTCCTCAAGGAATGTGAAGAGGAGACTAAAATCTGCCAGAAAATTGAGGAACTCCGGAGTTATTACGTTGGATTATATCCAATCAACGAAAAACTTGGTAGATCCCTTCACAAAGGGTTTATCACGTAATGTGATAGATAATGCATCAATGGAGATGGGTTTGAGACCCACCACATAAGTTGTCCATAGTGGTAACCCACTCTATGTGATCGGAGATCCCGTGAAGTAGAAGTGGGAGACAAGCTGTTTGTCAGCTGAGTGGAGAGTAACCCTATTTTAATTATCCCACTCCATGTAGATGCAATACTCTCCTGATCTGCATGGCAGGTTGATATTTATATTAATGTGTTCCAAGTGGCTTATTTGAGTAAGCAGAGATGTTGTCCTGCAGAGCATCTTCTGAGGAACACACCTATATGAATTTGACTGTTAACGTCGCAGTCTGTGAGAATTGGGTGTTCTCTAATAAATTCATGAAAAGGCCCTGAGTACAACGATATCGCTCCACCAGCTGGGAAGCCTTGCCGCAGCCCAAGATCGGTCAAGAATTTGTGTGAAACTAGTCTCATGAAAACTTGTAGTTCAAGGCATAGTCCACTATTCAAGTTGTGATCTAGTGTAGCATAAATCTCTAAGTGGAAGTTCAACTTCACAGTATCCACTAAGCACCGGTATATAAACGATGTTTGGAACCAAATGGTGAAATGTGCCAATGAGACTTTGTGGGGGATTGTTGTAATTTGCTAGTGGGCTTTTGGCCCAAAGCCCAACTAAAATTCTGAAATTCTCTTGGCCCATTCATGCACACATGTGAGTGGAGTGAGTGAGGCTAAAGTTTAGTCCCACCTCATAAATTGAGAGAGAGTTGCACCTCTTTATAAGGTGAGCTCTTCTACCCCTTGTATGAGCATGAGAATAGGAGACTTACACGCGCGCTCCTCCTCCTCGCTCGCCACGCCTCGTCACGACGCGCCGCGGGTTGCAGAATTGAGCCGAGCCAAGGACAGAGCTATGCACGTTGTCTATATTGTTGCTGCCCGGGAAAAATTAACGAGTCATTAATTAATAATTAACAGACGCGTTAATTACTGAACCATTTCCGATTCTTTTGGATCGTGACGACTCGGACATGGGGTTTACTCCCATGACCTACCCGGCCCGCACTATATAGTCAGGAAGACGTCTACCCTAGCCGCCGCCGCTTCGTATGGTTTCTCACCACCGTTCCAGATCATTGCGCCACCAAGCAAGTCTTCTCCATCCCTCGTTTTGGCGTGCATAGGGAGAAGGGACAGCAGGCCTCCGGAACCCGCCTCTCGTGATCCTGTACGGGAGAGGGGCGATCAGGTTTTGGGGGCGCTTTTCATGCTGATCTTGGCAGCAACGACTTCGCGAATGACGACTTCTTCCCCGACGTCGGCAACCTCATCCTCGACGACATGGGCGACAACATCAACGCCGGCGGTACTGCTCCCGCTGCACCGTATGTTATTCTATCTTTCCTGTTCGAGATCGTGATAGAATTCATGTTTCTACTATGTGCCCTAGATGTGATTTGTTCATCTGCTATGCTAATTTGCATGATTAGTTCAATCTCTGCTACTATAGTCATGATTTACTTCTGTTTATTTGGATTAAATCTCGTAGTAATTTTCTCATATTTCCAACAGAAGCTCCAATCGGGAGGCATACCACGAAAGGAGTACAGTATTTTATTGTGCAAGGCCAACTTGTTTTGTTAGACAGTTAAAATATCGTCAGACGCCTCAAACGACCTCTCATACGCTTGCAAACGCGTCCTATCAATGACCGGACAGAGAGAATGAAAAAAAAGGACACAACCGGACCCCTCATATCATCCCTATACGCTCGGGTTATCCACGGGCCCTCATATTGAGCTCAAATGTAGAGAGGATGCAAGGGCTTGCAGACATGTCCGGACGCGCCCGATCAATCCGCGACCTAGGACGTGGCCCCACCCTGGACCATGTTTTCTCCTTCTTTACGCATTCTTTTTCTCTCTCTCTTCATCTTCACTAATCACGTGCAAGTGATCGGACATATGAGGAAGAAAATAAAGAGTGTGACTGCGCGAACAAACAAATAGATTCTCAAAATAGACACACCCGGTCACTGACTTATCGTTTAGGGGGTCATATTTGCTAAGCCCGGCTATAGATGCTCTTATATTGCACTCCGACCTGTTATTTACAGTGTTGGGGACAATGAACGTGAGCTTTAGACTGTCTAGTTCCTAGCGGCGCTCCTAGTTTCTTTCTAACATCAGTACAAACACAAGCGTTAATATATATATATATATATATATATATATATATATATATATATATATATATATATATACTCGACCCTATGAACGTACATACAAGCACCCTGTCTCTATGGGCACGTCCGAAAGACTGAACCGCCGTATCATTTTGAGATTTTACGGAGTCATCGTGAGCGCCTTGTAGTCGACAGGAACGTCCCATCCCACTGAACTCGTATCGTGAGAAATCCTGAAATATATCCAGAATAAATGCGAGGACTTTAGTGAGCTGGGATATTCCTGTCCGCCTGACCATATATTGGTTCGCACTGGCGCTCCTAGTTGCTAAGGGAAGAAACAAGTGACATAAAGTGTCTTTCATTTTCTTCGATTGGACCTGGTATTTTAGACTTTTACACCGAAAAAAAAGGTGACTGGTAAAGATGTCAGTATGACAGTATCTCCACTTGCGTCCTCCAGTTACAGTGTTTGGAGTCAAGTCAAGCACGCGTTATCTCCACTTGTTTCCACATCCGTGGATTAAAGGTTGGAGCTGCTGGATCGGATCCAATCCTCTCATCGCCGAGCAGAGGAGAGGAGAGGAGCAAGCAACTCCAGCATCGCTTTCCATCTGAATTTCTCCTGCAGGTTAGTGGTACATATGCAGTCTCTATTCGGCATATACTTTTTCTACCAAGAAAAACATGAAGAAGCATCGGGCACGAGCATGGCGGGCGACGGGTGAGCGCGCGGCTGGGCTGCCCCGATCTCCCTCCTCCCACCTCCCCTTGGGCAGCTGCGACCAGATCCTGCACCCCCTCGGCGTCCTCTTCTCCTGCGGTGGCTCCCTCCGCTATTGCTCCTTCTCCACGTACGCCCGACGAAGTTGGCTTCTGCGTCACCGTCGACGGCGGCAGCCGCGGCCTCCCCAGCCCCATCCGCCTCCCTCTCGTCCTCCTGCGCTCCACCTCGCTAGGCATCTGCGTCACCATGGGCGCCAGCTGCTGCTCCGACCCCGCTGGGCGCGGATTCCATGGCCAACCCGAACCCGATACCCGAGACCTGGCGTCTGTCCCCTCCCGTGCCGCCGGCGGCCACTGCGGCCCCGTCGCACACCGAGCCACCAGCCACCTCCCAGCTCATAGTGAAGCTGCGTCCGTCGTTCCTCAAGGTTCAACCCCGGTCTCCTCCAGCAGCAGCCTGCCATCAAGTAATTAAGAGGGTGTTTGTTTCCAGGAACTTATTGACTTAGGGACTTTTTTAAGTCAAGTCTCATCTAAACCAAATATGAGGGACTTATAGGAATTTAAAGTGAGCATTTGGGACTTATGAAATAAGACTCTCAAGGAGGGACTTATAGGGACTTATAGTTATAATATAGTCTTATAGGGACTCATAAGTCTCAGGAACCAAACAGGTATGGACTTTTTAGGGACTTGAGACTTATAAGTTGGGACTAAAAAAAGTCCTATGACTTATGAATCAAACAGGGCCTAAATCATGCATCCTGATACTGGAGTCCCCGCGCCCGTCGAGGCTGTGCTCGCGCTCGCTCTCCCCCGACCCATGAGACCGTGGACTCTCCGGCATCGCCGCCCACTGCCGTTATGCTGGCCGTGACTGCCCTTGCTTCCCGCAGGTCGGACCCGACCATTGAGAGGCGGATGCCTCGCTCTCGCCTCCTCCAACCAGCGAACGCGACAACCTCCACGGGCGCTGCACCCACTGCTCCTGCACCGCACATCATTGCTGAAGGCGACCGATTCGTCCCACCCGTGCGCCCGGGTTGGGGGGATTGTCGTGGATGCTTTCGTCATGCCGTTGTCGGAGTGTTGTGTGGCTGCTCTGTGTGGAGATGAGCTGGGGGCTGGCAGCTCGTCTCGAAGGGTCGACGCCTCCCCCGGCTTTTCGTTGCCTTACCTTCAATGCCTCCTCCGGCGTGGCTAAAAAACAGATGTTTCCGGTGACTATATATATTCGTGCAGGGATCCAATCCGTTGCTGGAACTGCCTCCGTTTCGGTCACATTGCTCGATTTTGCCGTGCGAAGCAACCAGTCGACCACGCTGCGCCGCAACCATGTGTTGCTCCACCGTCGGCATCCGTCATCCGAGCTGACGTGCCATTACAACCCCTCCTTGAGCTTCACGACTGTCTTGTGCGCGTTGGGATTGTCTTGGAAGGAGCGGAGGTTGCTCTTGGTAACCTTCAGGTTGTGCCCATTGGGTCTCGGCTGCCCTAGCTCCAGGTTGGTTCTGCAAATGCAGAGGAAGTCGACCTCTATGGAGGTTTCTCTCACATGCTAGACCCTGCTATATGGTGTCGACTGACACTGGGGGTGAAATGATCGCCGGGTTGTGGCTCCAGTTCTACAGATTATGCCTGAGTTGACAGAGCTATGTGGAGTCCACTCCACTTCTCCCGGTGGTGCTTCTGGAGCAGATGGGCTCGCTAGGGGCTTTGGAGGTGCCCACGACACCCTTATCGCCGCCCTTGGAGTCTAGCTAGCCAGACCGACTTTGTGGTGTGTATAGGTTTGGATGCTGCTGTCACTCACTCTCCCGTGGCCATTGTGCGGGTGGTGCCCCCAAGTTGAGATGTTGTTTGGGCAAGTGTGTTGGCACCTTGTTTTTTATGCTCTATTTGCAAAAGAGCTTTGCAACTTGCTCTCTAGCTTGGGGGCGGCTAACCCTGGGTCTCGTAAGGCGATTGCATGCATTCTGTCTGAGAAGGTTAACAAAGACAAGATCAAGAAGGTGGAGAAGTTTCTCAAAAGAAAAAACCAAGAAGAGTGATGCCATAGGGAAAGCGTCTGGGTCTCCTTAATGTTTGCTCTTCAATCTTTAGGGTCGTCCTCATGGTTTAGCTTATTACCGTGGTTTTGGTGGGGTCATTTATCTACATCTGAGGTATTCTTATTGGACATTCCTTCTCGATATAGATGCATGTGGGCTTGGGACTGTTGTGTGTTGGGAGTGCCTATATGGTTCACGGTCATGGGGTTTTAGACTTTGGGAGTAGTACACATGTGGTCTGTTTGTATTGATTTTCACCCTGTTTTTGTTAATTATAACTGGGCATCTCTCTTCTTAATTAATCGATGAGGAAAATCTTTTGCCTTTGTTTTTAAAAAACTCTTTCTACCAAGTAAATCATGCATGGGGACGAATGGGAAATAGCTGGTGATACAAACTACATTTGGCTGGCATAGTTTCAGACTTCAGTACGTCTTTGCTCCTTCCAAAGAAGAAGTTAAGTATTGTGAAAATTATTTGTGAATGATTTTTTAGGTTGCACGGTTTTTTCTATCTCAGGAAGGAGATCGTGGATCGTCTCAGATAAGCCCTGATGGCAGATAGACGCAACATGGATCTGAACTTCAGTTTGATTGAAACTATTACAGAAAAATTTTCAGAGGATAAAAAGATTGGCTCTGGTGGGTACGGAGATGTTTACAAGGTATGATTTTCTCAAATTAATAGTTCCACCCCACTGGCTACATATTCGGTCGTGCTAACATGTGATTTTAATAGGGTGTGCATAATGGGATAGAGATGGCTGTGAAGAAGCTTCATCCCTTGCAAGGACTCGATGATAAGGAATTTCATAGTGAAGTCATTAACCTTACCATGGTCTCTCACAAAAATATTGTGCGGCTAATTGGATACTGCCACGAGACTCGGCGTAAATACATTGAGCACAATAATGACACTGTTTTTGGGAGTTCAATTGAGCGAGTTCTCTGCTTCGAATACATGCAGGGCGGAAGCCTTGAAACACATATTGCAGGTATTTATACATATTATCAACAATTGCCAATATATATTATTTTGCAGATCAAGGAAAATGATTGTTGGTAATTTTCTATCTCCTTTTCCCTTTAATTGCAGATGAATCGTGTGAACTTGACTGGCCCACATGTTATAACATTATCAGAGGGACTTGTGAGGGCTTAAATCACCTTCATAATGCTCCCAAAAAAGCTATATTCCATTTAGACTTGAAGCCAGCCAATATATTGTTGGATCAGAGCATGACACCTAAAATAGGAGATCTTGGTTTGTCAAAAGTTTTTTCTTCATCAAAGACACATCAGACAGAGATTCTCAGAGGAACAGCGTAAGTTCATGGTCATGTAAAGCAGTTTATAAATTTTATCAAAGTTTGCACGAATGATATCAATATGCGATGTTTATGATATCATGTAGCGGGTACATGCCACCTGAATACATAAAGCATCGCTATATATCAAAGAAGTTTGACGTCTTCAGTTTTGGGGTCATAATTTTAAAGATGGTGGCCGGAAATGCTGGCTATTTCCGCTGTTTTGAGATGCCTCCCAAAGATTTTATTAAGCTTGTAAGAGAAATCCTTTGTATCTTTGTCGAATTAGTATGCCGTGAACATACATATGACTTTTCCACATTTTTTATCTTTAGTTACTGTGCCATTTTTTGCATGCAGGTAAGTGAAAACTGGACGAGGAGGCTCCAGGCAATGCCGCGCCTTTACTCATCCCACGAGATAGACATCCTACGAGTGAGCACATGTGCTGAGATTGCCTTAAGGTGTGTGGAAGATGACCGAGAAAAAAGGCCTTGCATAGAGGATATTCTCCATGAACTGGATAAACTAGAAGCTGAGATTAACATAATGTCACAGACTTCTGGTCCATCAAAAGTCCTAACTCTACAGGTAGGTGTAAAACTTCAGTTTGCTTGTTAAATTATGTAGTAATGTTATTTGTTGGGTCGATGGCACCAGTAAAAATAAAAGTATTCTTTCCTTGCAGAGAAGCTGTGGCTCCAATGTTGTCTCAGTGGATCCCACCTTGGAGCTCTGTTTCCACTTGGAGTTGAGGAAGAAGGCGTCAAGCTGCTTGCAGATAATCAACAACACGGATGGCTTCATTGCGTTCAATGTGAAGATCAACCCGGACAAGTACATAGCAGTGCCAAGCAGAGGGACCGTGCCACCATGCTCCAAGCATCGCATCGTCGTGATGATGGAGGCGCAGGAGAAGGAACCACCCAACTTGCGGTGCCAGGACATGCTCCAGGTGCAGGCCACCGGCGTGACCCAACAACAGGCATCGGATCTTGACGGGACCGATAATCAAGAATTGGTCGAGAGGGTCATGGCGGAGGGGGAGGTGGATGTGGTGAAACTTCCCATCGTGCATGTTAGACTGAGCCAGTAAGTAGTCTCCTCCACAAGATGTGAGAACCTTGGTGTCTTGTGCCAAGGGGTTTCTCCCCTTTAGGCCCTTCATTTCTGTATCATGTGCTCCACGCGTGTTGGTAAATTCAGACGATTCTTGATTCGATTCAGACAATATTAATTTGTGCATGCGATATTATTAGCAAAACTGTGACGATCTCGTCGAGGTTCAGTTCTATCTTCTTCGATTACAATACAATCTAGCAGTGCTCGACCTCCCTACAATCATTTCGCGTTTAACTACTGATCAATGTCTGTTGGATGTTGGCCATAAGACGGCCTGCAACAAAACCGTAACCTATCGAGTACTTTCCGACGACACTACCATGCCGCTTCCCGTAGAGCCGATTCAATCCTGGCAAGACGCGCAATTGACTAGCTCGTTAGCTCTCTTGTACACCACCCAGGGAAAACACGATTTTGGCCAGACGCTCTTATCAAGCCTTACTGCTTGGTACGGTTCAAGTTACAGGGGTGTAACGTATATAAAGCACCTTAGATCAGCTAACCTAGTAGAACTAGGACCAACAAATCACGTGCGCACATGTAGCCACGCGAGGTCGTTATTAAAACTGGTCGTTCCCACGTGACTCCATATTCTACTCAAATATGCATGTCGTGCTTATTTCTAACATTCACACCCTAAGCACGATGGACCTGGCCCCCAAATGCGACTGCCAGTACTCGCATAGGGGTGTTACCCTTGGCATTGCTTTCGCCGTTCCTTGTAGTGTCCATGCCGCCGATTTTTCTATTGTCGATTCATCCACGGCTTGAATCAATGCAAATGTACATCAATCAAGGAAACTCTGTGCAAGTGTTGCAGAGATAGTCTATTGTGTTGAGTTATGAATTTGTAATCCAAAGGCTATGCAGATAAAAGGCTAACTTCTGTCGGCGCGAGGAAGGTCCGTCGTCGGGGGGGCTTGGTATAAAAGGTATGAACCAGTAATGACCTAGGTTAACTTTTGACGAAGTCACCGCCAAGAAGAGCACCGCCCCACACACTAGACTCAGCAACCAGAATGGATGCTGAGTACACAAATCGACGGGCCCATCTGCATCGCTGCAAAGGATGCCGCCGAGATGGAGGCAGACTTGAAGAATCACTATTCGCTCCAACGCTTCCAACACAATGGATGCAACGCCGGCAACCATGCGGAGATCTAGGACTCCTCCATCCTCTCGGTATCGGAGTGGCAGACGGAGGACGAAGGACCTGGCGGACATCGGTGCGATTCGATGCACTCTCTTCTCGCCTCTAGAAACGGGAAGGGGATGGTTCGTATCTGCTCTTGAGTCGCATGCAAGTGGATGAACAATAAATTCTGGTACACTTGCAAAAAATAAAAATAAACTGAGTTTTCTTTTTGGCAAAAAAAAAAGTTTGGGTGCCCTATCCATCTTTTTTTGACAAAGGTTGATTTTATTATCTCAGAATGTAGCATCAAGGGGATACAAAACATCATAAGTAATATCCGGCCTCTGCATAAGTAAGATGCACACAGCCAAATTCAAAAGCATTTTAGATCACCTGTTAGCCATAATCTTGATGCAAGTTTGTTAGTTGACTGCCTAGTTAGCAGGGGAGGATTGAGTCACACGCATGCATGGATATGTTGTTAGTGGCCGAGTCATGGATGCATGCATGTAGTGCCTTAGCTAGTGCGTGCGTGACTTGCGGTGTGGCTGGGCTGTGCGTGCGTGTGTGGCCGTTGGGGTGTGTGTGTGCGCACCGTGTATAAATCCCCCGCCTGTGTACTCTTGTAGGTTGAGCCAAGTGAATACGGAGTAAGAAAAAGGCCCCGGCGTTTGTCGCCGGGGCGGGCGTCCGTCGTCGCGGGTGTTCGTCGCCCGGCAAAATTCTTCTCCTCGTGTTCTTGTGATAGTTTGTCGATCCTTGGTTCCAACATCACCGATTTTATTTTACGTAGCACAGAGCACGACAAGTGTAATTTCTTCACGAAAATTTACAAGGAGATAAAACACTCAAACATGTTATTTTTTAAACGTGGTTGGTATAACTTTTCGGATTTTGCTGTTCGTAAGTGTTTGTATACGAGCTCAGGAGCTGAAACTCAATGCCCCTCTCAGTAATATTTCTTTAATATTTACCACTATTGCTAACAACTTTTGCGGATTACATCCATGAAATTGTTTGAGTTGTTTTTAGAACATTCCAGGATTTGTGGAGTTTTTATTGCCATTATTTGCATGAATTTTCGTCTCCAAAACTAGAACTATCTGAACATAGAAATTAATATCACATTAAAACAATTGTGCTGTACAAACGTCATCATAAATACAATCACACATCAACAACACATGCCTGTCCCAGCAAAGCAGAGCAACTAGAAATGTCATCCAGGGGAGACAACGAAGCAGAGCATTTTCATCATAATCCCGACCCTGCCCTGCATCATTCTCTTCTCCGCGAGCAAGTCCCATCATTCTCTTCTCCACCTCCGTCCGTTCCAACCCGTGATCGGAAGAGAAGAAAACTCCATGACTGATCCTCAAGGCAGTACAGCGTCTTTGGTAGAATTAACCACGATCAGGAACCACGATCAGGAGTCCACGTCCGGCATGGACCGAGACAGTCATCCGAGTTGTATTTGGATAGGTTAACTTTGTTAGGCTAGCTCCTTTATATATTTTTTTAAAAGAAGGTTTTCCCTCGGCCTCTGCATCGAAAAGATGCATGCGGTCACTTTATTAAAGCAAGTTTAGCAAAATAAATAGTCTGGTATCCAAAGTACAGCTCACAAAAAGAGCAAAGATAAATAAAAGCTAGGAAAATAAATCATAGTCATAACCAACTGGATGAAAGGACATTAAAGACCTATCATATTATGCGACCGCAATCCAAACCGCTTAAAAATAGCCCATGCTAGCATCTTTCATCGGTCGCACCTAGTAGCCAAATGCTCCCTGGAGTCCATAGGAGTGAGTAGCAACCACGTACGGATCCATGCCGTAGCTCTGAAAATAACCTGCAAGAAGTTTAGCACACAAAGTCTATTAAAAATCATATCATTCCTGCAGTTCCATATAGCCCGAGGAAAAAATCATATCCTTCCAGCAATTCCGTATAGCCCAAAGAAGTGTCCTTATTTCAATCCAAATACTTGACGCAATATCAGGTTTCACTCCATTTAGCCACGTCCCAAACAACGCCTCTATACTAATTGGAGGAGTAACATTAAAGGCTATATGAATGGACCGCCAAAGTAACTTCGCGAGAGGACAATCGATGAATAAGTGTTGAATTTGTTTCGTCGTGAACACAAAAGCAACATCGTGAACTGCCAACCCATCGTCGTTTTATTAAATTATCTTTGATAAGGATCAGTTGCTTGTGTACAAACCACATGAAAATTTTGATTCGCAAGGGCACCTTTACGTTCCAAATATGTATCGATCTTGGGATTGGGAAAGAGTTAGTGATGTCTAAGTACATAGATTTAACCGAAAACACCCCATTACCCGTTAACTCCCAGTTCAAGGTGTCTTCCTGGTCTGAGAGTTGAACGTCCATCAACCTCCGCACCAAGTGTAGCCAAGAATTCCATCGTTCCCCTACTAGAGCCCTCCTGAACTGGATATTCAAAGATACCGTCTGCAATATTGTTGCCATGTAATCCTCATTATGTTGCACAATATGATACAACAAAGGGTACTAGAGAGCCAACGACGTGTCGCCTAGCCATGTATCCTCCCAAAACCTTGTTGTCGTTCCGTCCCCAATCTCATGTCAAACACAGGCAAGGAGATCGTGATGGCAGGAGCGGGAGCGCCGATGCCGATGGTGGGGGTGTCGCAATTCCCCTATTTGGATTGAGAGGACACTACACGCTATGGGCGATGAACATGAAGGTCGCAATGGAGGGGGATGAGTTCTGGGAAGCCGTCGACCCCGGCGGCGCCGAGTATACAAAGGGCGCGGCAAAGTACCAGAAGGATCGTCAGGCGTTAACGGCGATCTACTCCGCCATGCCGAAGGATGTGCTGCAGCACCTCGTTGGAAAGAAATTGGTGAAGGAGGCATGGGAGACCATCAAGATCCTGCACCAGGGTCATGATCGTGTCAAGGAAGCATACCTTCAGTCCCTGATGAGAAGTTACGAGTGCCTGTAGATGGATGAAAGTGAGACGGTTGGTCAGTTTGCCTCCCGTCTCAAGACCCTCGTCAACGACATACGTGTCTGGTTCAACTCTAGAAGAAGTTGCGATTGTCCGACGATTTTTTTGCGTACCGCGCCGGCACACTACATCCAGATCGTCACGTCGATCGGGCAATGTCTCAACCAGAAGACTCTCATGGTCGAGGATCTCGTCGGAAGGTTCAAGGCCCATGACGAGAGAATATTCGTCTTAGCTTCGACGACTCAGAGGCGAGTGAGCACCTCATGCTGACAAAGGCGCAATGGATTGCCTGTCAAAAGAAAAGCAGGGCGGATCTACGAGAAGCGACAAGAAGAAGGGAAAGGGGAAGCAACGCTTTGAGAGAAAGAGCTTCGTCGACTCGTATAATGAGGCTGCACCTACACCACCGAGGAGGAAGTTTGACATCAGAAAAATTAGGTGTCATAAATGTGGCCTCCTCGGTCACTTCAAGGCCAATGCGAGGAAGAACCGAAGCAACGGGTGCTCATGGCCGAGGAGGGACACGATGGGGATATGATGCTGATGTGCGAGCTAGTGGACGAAGAGGATCCAGATGATCTTAGTCAGTTGGACACGGGCTGGGTGAGTGCATCCGCACCAGTAAACCTAGGCGAAGTCATGGCGCCAGAAGACCATGACCCAATATATGACACAGAGCCGGCCCTGGCGTATGGCCAGAGAGGCGACGGCCTAGGGCCCAGCCCTGGAGGGGGCCCATGATCTAGTATCTAAATAGAGAAAAAAATAAGAAAGGAACAACAAGATGGGCTAGCCCAATTGATCGTTAGCGCTAGGAAATTAGCGTGGCAACTGCACGACGGCCGCATCTCGCAAGGATGCATCCTAATCGCCTCTTCGGAATTTCCTATTTGGCGCACGTTGCTGCAAATTGTCGCCGCAACGCATAGGCAGAGCTCGACATCGAGCGATTAGGGCTGGCCCATTTTGTGACCGCACGCAAACTTTTCCGTTTCCAGTTTTGGGAATGTTCCACGGGTTTCCAGCCGGTTTATTTCGGTTTTGGGAACCTTCTAGAAGATCCGGAACCGTGTTTTCTTACTTCTCCTTTTTTATTTTCGTTTTTTCCTGTTTCTTTTTTCTTTCTTTTTTCTGTTTTTTCAGATTCCTTTATTATTTTCATTCCTATTTTATTTTCTTCCATTTTCCTTTTCTTGTTGAAAAAATGTTCAAAAATTCAAAACATGCTCGCCTTTTCCAAAATTAGTTCATTTTTTCATAAAATATTCCAATTTTGTAAAATTCAGAAATTCACCAAAGTTCAGAAAGTTCAAATTTTGTTCGCATCTTTAAAAAATGTTCTAAAATATTAAAAAAAATGTCCGTGCTTATAAAGAAATGATCGAAATTAAAAAACTGTCGCGTTTTCAAATTTTGTTCATAAACGCATCAAGAGACTAAAACTTTTATTGCTAAGGATAGGACCAGTTAGGTTTTGGTTGGCAGTAAAAGACATGGTATATAGCTTAGACATGTTGAAGATTGCCTGGGGCACCGGGCCAGCAAGACGATTGACTTGTAGGTTAAGGAACTCCAGCATAGGCAAGGAGCTAATGCAAGATGGTATTGGTCTTGTCAAGCTGTTGTTGCCTATGTCCAAGATGGTTCTAATTACTGGATGTTCATGTTGTAACCCCTCTAATCTCACGAGGTTTTGATCTTGACGACATGTTCAAATTTTTGTTGCTAAGGTCTGGAATCCATACCTAAACTTCAAATACTTTGGGTTTGTTCATAGTCAAGAAAAACAAACTTTGTGAAGGTGGAAGGGCAATGTAGATAATGAAATACACGAGAGTCACGCGTAATGACCAAATTCAGTATGGGGCTCGAGATTTTTAATTAAATCAAATGTTTCATAAACTTCGCAAGCTAAACCAACAAAGCGAAGTGCCATGCTTATGGTTTGTAGCAACATTAAAATTTTGCCAACTTAACCATAGCAGCCATGGTAATTAGCAGTGCGATTAGAGGCGTCTAACTCGTTTTTGCAGGAGGTTTGCATGTGATGTGGTATAAGCCTTTGACTATTCAACATGTTTGTATGAGATTGATATGTTGTAACAATTTTATCTTGGTCTCCGAGCCATGGTACGATATGATGGCTAGAGCCATATGATTGTCTTTTTTTATTTGTTGCCCTACCTGTCAACCTCAATAACAATGAAGAAGATAATATTTTTATGAATAAGCAAACATTTTATGAATGAATAAACTATTTTATAAGTCATAAACAGTTTATAATTTTTAGAATATTTTTCCATTCATGAACATTTTTTGAATTAGCAAAATTTTGCTCAATTTCATTAGCATCTTTTAATATACAAACTTTAAAAAATTATGAACATTTTTAAATTCCAGAACATATGTATTAAAAATTTCAAACATTTTTTGAATAAGAAAACATATTTTTATAAAATCATGAATATTTTTTGAATCCACAAACATTTTATGATTTATTCAACATTTTATTTCAAAATTCTTATTGCTTTAATTTTCAGAATTTTTTTGAAGTCCCAAATTATTTAAAGTAGAAAAAATGAAAACAGAAAAGAAAATAAATAAATAACGAAATTTAAAAAATGGGCCGCCCGGACATGTGCCGACCCAGACGGGCGCACTGCGTCTTCTCCCAGCGTGCAGAGCGTAATATAGGAGGTCCCTACTGCATGCGACGGTCTAGGCGCGGGATTCCCCTGTGTGAAATGTTTTTTCGTCACTTATAGATGGTATTGGTGGGTAATATTTTGCAAATTTAAGGGCAATTTCGGTGACGTACTGCAAGAAGCAATAGCCCATTTATTATGATGAAGTACCAGGAAAAAAGGTACGTGTGTTGCAACGGGAGAAAAAAAATTATAATCTCAAATGATCATGATCATATTTTGTTGGTATACTATCACTCTAAATTTCATGAAATCATGACCATTTTGTTAAACTCGTGAACATATTGTTAGTGCTAAGTTTATGCTCATATGCTTGTGTTATGTTTTTGTTTATAGTATAGTATTATATTATGCTTACACAGTACAGTAGAATGCTTGTTTTATTGAAATACAGGAAGAAAAACCGGTGAACTAACCTACGCAGTGCAAGCAAACCTAGCTATTATAGATTAGGATGGAAGAATAAAATCAGAAGACATAATCTAAAATCATGCTGGACTGGTTCATTTTTTCCGCTGAAAAGGAGGTTAGGTGGAGTGAGGGCTTTTGGTGGCCGAGCTACAGACAGGCCGGAATCCGGTCCGTCTGTATGGGCTTTAGGATTCGGACGCAGTCACATCGGTTGCAGCAGGTTGGCAGGCCTAGTGGGCCAAATACGGTCCACTATACTCCTATATGTGCATAGCCGTATTGTGTTCGGCCCACCACCACTGCGTGGCCTAGACCGGCAATCAGGGACACGTTGGGTTCGAACACAGCACGGGTAAATGGGCCCCGAGGCGGATATAGCCACGAGTCAGGGTCGGCTCGCCATACCCACAGACGCTCACATCGGCGGCGGCTCTGTTCTTCCACACACGCGCACCGCGGCGGCGATTCTGGACCAGCGAGATGTCCACCGACGGCCTCGAGCTCGACGGGTATAATCATGAGCTGGACCAAAAGCTAATAGCTCGCGAGCTTAATGAGCGCTCGATAGTTCGGCCTGTTAAGCTCGGAGCTCGCTTCTTAATGAACAAAGCCAATTATTGATTTCAGCTTGTTAAGTTTAACGAGCTTAATGAACGAGCTAATGAGTTTCATGAGTAGCTCATTAAGCTCGTTAGTAACAACATAACATATATTTTTATCTTACGTGACAAACTTTTTGTAGCACCTTAGCCCATCAATTCAATTTAATCGACATATGAGGTAGCAAACTAGTGCATTTCTTTTTGTAGTCACAATATTTTATCTTGAAAACCACACATACACATTCATCATGTATATCATATCACATTATAATCTGTTAACAAGCGCTCACGAGTTTAGCAATCTTCAAACGAGCCGAGCCGAGCCTTAATGAGCACGAGCTTAACGAGTACAAGCTTAACGAGCCGAGCTGCTCATTAGTCCACCCCGGCCTGCCACTGTTTCATATGTGTGCTGCTGCTGATTACTAGCTAGGCTAGGCTAGGCTAGCTGCTGTCTGCTATCTGTATGTAAATTATCGCTGCTATCTGCTGTTTACTACTCCCTCCTATCATTTTTGCTCTGCATATAAGAATTGTCTGAAATCTCTACTATCTAAAAGAACCGTAAGGTTCCGTTTCCCCTCTTACGTCCCTTCGTCAGCCTCGGTTTCGTCCGCCTTCGTCCATCATCGATTCAAGTTTTTTTTACGCGCAGTCCATGCCGAAAACATGGGAACGCAATCCCACCTACTCCGTAGCACCGATCCACCCCGCCTCACCTCCGTCCTGGGCGGCTCGGCGCTGCATCCTCCCCTCCCAAGCACGACCGCCGCCACACACCCCCATCACCCCATCAGAGTACACCTCCCATACTCCTCTCTCCCTCTCTCTCCCCCCCCATCTCTCTCTTCTTGGAGCCGCCGTCGCTCCCCATCCGCCCTGCGTGCATCAGATCGACCATGTTCCCTCTCCTTGCAATGTGGGAGATGGAAGGGGCCGCCTGTCGGCCACCAATCTGATGGCGGCGTGGTCATCTACCTCCTCCTCTCTTCCCACGTTGGTCCAGCCTGGCGGCCGCGTCGGCGAAACTGCTGGCAGTGACACGGTTCGCGGGTGCGGCGATAGTACACATCGGTCGGTCGTCTTTGAGGCCGCCTACCACGGCGATCCCGCAGTCCAGTCTTCCCGCCTCCAAGATGTGGCCTGGACGAGGCCGTCTTCTCCTTTCTTCCGTGGCGTCCAAGAAAGATCTACACCGCCGTGTGAGGGAGTCCTGGATTAGGGGGTGTCCGGATAGCTGAACTATCACCGTTGGCCGGACTCCTGGACTATGAAGATACAAGATTGAAGACTTCGCCCCGTGTCCGGATGGGACTTTCCTTGGCGTGGAAGGCAAGCTTGGCGATACGGATATGAAGATCTCCTACCATTGTAACCGACTCTGTGTAACCCTAACTTATCCGGTGTCTATATAAACCGGAGGGTTTTAGTCTGTAGGACAAACAACAATCATACCATAGGCTAGCTTCTAGGGTTTAGCCTCCTAGATCTCGTGGTAGATCTACTCTTGTACTACCCATATCATCAATATTAATAAAGCAGGAGTAGGGTATTACCTCCATCGAGAGGGCCCGAACCTGGGTAAAAACATCGTGTCCCTTGTCTCCTGTTACCATCTGCCTAGACCCACAGTTCGGGACCCCCTACCCGAGATTCGCCGGTTTTGACACCGACATTGGTGCTTTCATTGAGAGTTCCTCTGTGTCGTCGCCATCAGGTAGGATGCATCATCTCGTCTTTAAAGACGATACTATCGCCAAAGAAGCCTTGGCCACTGGTCAGACTCTTCGGCTAGGTGGTTTTCTCATGACCGCTAGTTCGGCCACCGCGTCGACGATGACCTCTCGAGTCATCGAAACCAATCTCCATGTTAATTCGGAACTTGTCGAACAGTTAGATCCGGTCGAGCTCTCCTCCGTAAACGAGCTCTTGGATCGCATCGCCGCCCTGGGAGTCGCCACAGACTACGACCGGATCGGGCCTAAAACCGATCTGAGAGAGATCAACTCTCCCGAGGCTACCCATCATGTTGCTGTGATAGAGGAGCAATGCGGCGATTCTTCTTCTATCTTAAGGACTAGCTACGTCCGGATTCCCGATCCCTCCATGCCGGATTCCCGCAGAGGGACGGATGTCGATCAAGCCCTGAACTTAAAGTCAGGCAGCGGGTTGGATTCATTGGATAACACTCAAAAATCCAAACTTCCAAGTTCGGAAACTTCTCGGCCCCTGAGTTCTAAATCGGACGGGGTTCCGGATCTAGTTCCACCCGCCCACCCAAGCATTAGCGATCTCTCTCAAATTCGGCAAGAGCCCGCTGAAACAATACATCATTACTGGGCCAGATTCCTCCTGGTTATGGACAGGATAAAGGACTGCCGAGAGGAGGACGCAATCGCAATTTTCTGCAATAATTGCACGGACAAGGGACTCCTAAACGCCATAAGTCGTCGCAAAATTACACGCTTTGCTGACTTGGTAACCATAGTACAAAAGTACTGTGCGATGGAGAGCGCCTGAAAAACCGAAAGTAAATTTTGGGATAATCCGGCCCCGAATACATCCCTAGTCCGAAATAAAAGGGTGCATCATTACCAAGCACCTAGGTTAAACACCAAAAACCAAAACCCCTAAAGTGCGGAACTGTCTTCGGAGGGTTGGCTAAGCGGACCTGCAAAATTCATAGCACGTAGGGCGCCACTCCAACTCATAGCCTTGAGCATGCTGGATACTACGACGGTGGCCAAATGTGGCGAAGAGCTTCTAGCTTCGAATCCCAGCCCAAAGAACACCAATGCGGTGTTAAGGTCTTGAGACTTTCGCATCAAACAGCATGCGAAAAAGAACACTCCGCAACCTTGCTGAAGTCTACCAAGTAGCAACAATAAATCCATGGAGTGACATGGCTATTACCTTTAATGCCAGTGACGAACCTAAATTCCGAACAGCCCGAGCACCACCGCATTGGTCCTCAGCCCGATAGTGGGCGGCTTTACGCCTTACTAAGGTACTCATGGATGGCGGCAGCGGACTAAACCTCATCTATGAGGAAACCCTCCAAAAATGGAAATAGACTGGAACCGCATTGAGCGAAGCAGCACAACCTTTAGAGGAATAATCCCTAGCCGGAAGCATGCTGCACAGGAAAAATCACACTGGGCGTAGTGTTCGCTCGCGGACAATTACAGGTCGAGGAGGTCACATTTCAAGTGGCCCCGTTCAGGAGCGGATATCACGCTTTATTAGGGAGAGAGGCATTCACAATTTTTCAAGCTATACCCCATTATGGGTACATGAAGCTTAAAATGCCCGAACCTAGCGGAATCATCACCCTCGCTAGTGATCCGAACATAGCACTCCGCGCCGAAAACAAGACAGCCGCACTAGCCCTCGAGGCACTATCCGAAGCCCTAGCGGCCGAGGAACTCACTGCGATGCGCTCCACGGTGAACATGGACGATGTGATACTTGATAAAAGATCCAAGTCCACCTCTTTTAAACCAGCGGATGAAATAGTCAAATTCCAAGTCCACCCAACGGACCCTGCAAAGACGGCCTCCATTGGGGCATAATTAAACCCTAATGTAGACGCCGCACTACGAGAATTTCTACGAGAAAACTGGGACATCTTCGCCTAGCACCCTTCAAACATGCCAGGAATCCCACGTCGGCTGGCCGAGCACAGCCTAAATATCCTAAAAGGATTCAAGCCAGTCAAACAGGCTCTTCAGCGCTTTTCCGAACCCAAAAGACAGGCCATGGGAGAGGAGCTAGCCAAACTTTTGGAAGCCGGATTCATCAGAGATATAAAACATCCGGACTGGCTAGCAAACCTGGTGATGGTACCAAAGAAGGATAAATCCTGGCGCCTATGTGTTGATTTTAAAGACCTTAATAAGGCTTGCCCAAAGGATCCCTTCCCCCTCCCTCGAATTGATCAAATTATCGACGCTACAGCAGGGCACGACTCATTGTGCTTCCTCGACACATACTCCGACTACCACCAAATCAAGATGGCGGAGCCATACCAAGCTGCAACAGCATTCATCACTCCATACGGCCCGTTCTGCTTCAACACAATGCCCTTCGGGCTCAAAAACGCCGCGCAACATATCAGCGCATGATTCAGACATGTCTGGCAAACCAGATCGGCAAAACAGTGGAAGCATATGTAGATGATGTGGTCGTCAAAACCAAGCATGTCGAAACTCTAGTAGACGACTTGAGGCTCACATTCGACAATCTTCGAAAATATGACATCAAGCTCAATCCGAAAAAAATGCATCTTCGGCGTTCCAGCCGAAAAGCTCCTGGGCTTCATTGTGTCCGATAGAGGAATTGAAGCAAACCCAGCCAAGATCCGAGCTTTGTCATAATTGGATATTCTAAAAGACCTTAAACAAATACAAAAATTGACGGGATGCGTAGCAGCTCTAAGCCGCTTTATTTCCCGTTTGGGAGAAAAGGCGTTACCCCTTTACCGCCTCCTCCGCCGCACCGAACACTTCGAGTGGACGGATGCCGCAACGGCTGGACTCGAAGAGATAAAAGCCATATTGGCAACAAATCCGGTCCTGGCCGCGCCCAACATGGGCGAACCAATGCTATTATATATCGCCGCAACACATCAAGTTGTCAGCGTGGTGCTCGTTGTCGAACGAGAAACGGACGGACACCGGTTCCCTCTTTAAAAACCGGTTTATTATGTGTCCACTGTCCTCACTCCATGCAAGTCCCGGTACCCACATTATCAAAAGATAGCATACGCGGTGTTCATGGCATCCCGGAAGCTGCGACACTACTTTCAAGAGTGTTCGATAACGGTAGCCTCCGAAGTACCTCTTAATGACAATGTAAACAACCGCGACGCGACGGGCCAGATTGCTAAATGGACCATAGAGCTCCTTCCATTCGACATAACCTACAAGCCACGACGAGCTATCAAGTCGCAGGTTTTAGCCGACTTCCTGGCCGAATGGACCGAAGCCGAACTCCCTAAAGAGTACGACGCATACTCCAATTGGATCATGCACTTTGATGGCTCCAAAATGTTGGCCGGCATGGGGGCTGGCGTCGTCTTGATGTCCCCAACCGGGGACACAGTCCAATACGTCCTTCAGATAATGTATACGGACTCGAACAACGCAGCCGAATACGAGGCCCTTCTGCACGGCCTCCGGATGGCAGTCTCCATGGGCATTAAACGTCTAGAGGTGCGCGGGGATTCGAACCTCGCGATATCTCAAATAAACGGAGACTTTGATGCCAAAGATCCGAAAATGGCAGCATACCGCAATGCGGTCCTAAAAATGTCAGCACGGTTCGAAGGGCTCGAATTTCATCATATAGCCCGGGATAACAACCAAGCGGCGGACATATTGGCACGCATCGGTGCAAAACGCGATGCCGTCCCGCCCAACATCTTCCTGGAATGGCTATTCAAGCCATCCGTACTATGGGAAGGGGAGTCCGGAAATAACAATCCGGACCCAACCGCACTGCCTGACGCCGAACACTCTGACACAATCGGAGGCTCTGCCACCGAGATAACACCCTCCGCCCATGAAATAATGGCGGTTATCGCCCCATGGACGGAACCATTCCTAGCCTACCTAACTAGGCAGGAACTCCCCGAAGACCAAAATGAGGCTCGCTGCATAGTACGGCGATCTAAAGCCTATAAAGTCCACGAGGGAGAGCTTTATAAGAAAAGCACTACTGGAGTCCTTCAAAGGTGTATCTCCGAAGAGGAAGGGCGAAACCTCCTGGCTGAAATTCATGCCGGAGGGTGGGCACCACGCCGCAGCCCGGGCCCTTGTAGGCAAAGCCTTCCGTACAAGATTTTATTGGCCGACGGCCCGGGCAGATGCGCAGGACTTAGTCCAACGATGCGTTGGTTGCCAGCTTTTTGCTAACCAAAGCCACATGCCACCCACCGCCCTCAAAACTATACCCATCACCTGGCCGTTCGCGGTCTAGGGGCTTGACATGGTTGGACCCCTTAAGGGAGGAACCCACAAGCAAAAATACCTATTAGTCATGGTGGATAAATTCACCAAATGGATAGAGGCCAAGCCTATTAAAAGAGCCGAATCCGGACCGGTGATAGACTTCATATCAGGGGTAGTGCACCGTTACGGTGTCCCCCACAGTATCATAACTGATAACGGCACCAACTTCACAGCCGATGAGGTCAAATTATGGTGCAAAAACATGGGCATCAAGCTCGATTACGCCTCAGTCTATCACCCTCAAACCAACGGTCAAGTCGAGCGAGCAAACGGTCTAATCATGAGCGGCATTAAACCCAGACTAGTGCGGTCCCTCAAGGAATCTAACACACACTGGGTTGAGGAGCTCGACTCCGTACTCTGGGGGCTGTGGACCACGCCAAATCATACTACCAGATTCACACCATTTTTTATGGTGTACGGCGCAGAGGCAGTCTTGCCCTGCGACATAATTCATGACTCACCTCACGTGCGCATGTATGAAGAAAGAGAAGCCGAGCTTGATCGGCAGGACAGTTTGGACGCATTGGAGGAGGAGCGCGACGTGGCAAAAGCTCGTTCCGCATTCTATCAACAGCAGGCTCGAAGATATCAAAGCAGGGAAGTACGGGCCAAAGCTTATAACGTTGGCGAACTCAAGCCCAAATGGGAAGGTCCCTTCATTATCGATGAGGTCCTGACCGGCGGAGCATACCGTCTGCGAAAAGCATCGGATAACCGACTCGAGCCGAACCCATGGAACGCAGCCCGTCTACGAAGATTCTACGCCTAAGCGCCGGACTCCAAGTTCGTTTCCTTCCTCCGTCCACATTTTCTATTTTTGCTGTCTTTTATTTCTCTCCTTCCTCCTTCTTCCCGAAGCCTTTAGAGCCTCGTTTGCGCTTTTTCCACACATATTTGACCCACTGTACGCGCTCATTATACTTGGGGGCTTCTTTACCAGAAGCTTATTTATACGGGCTTCATGCCCAACACATGCGTCAGACTTCCGCATGTACCTTTTATTCACCATTATATGCATCGATATGACTTAAGTTTTGGCCAAGCTGGGTTGCTGGCTCCTGTGCTTACCCCTCGTTCCCGATTGTTCGGCTAGGTGGTAAAGGAGCACCTCTGCGATTATTACTGCGGGTCAGCGGATGTGTACCTCAGACTGGGTGAAGCCGAAGCTAGCGTTCTTAAGGGAATATTCGGTCGGTGAACTGAAAGATGATTTTTAACTATTTACCCATCTGCCCCCAGATGATTTTCTGCTTTCATAGCAGCTTTGACATGCACTTTAGGGCATGCACCCCAGCGAAAGGAACCCCTAACGGAACTATTCTCCCTGAAAGATGTTTCTTACTATCCATGTAATATAACATAACTAGTTGGGAACTTGTCTGATACAGCAACAATGACCCCTACGCCTTGTCTCCATGCATACCCCGGTTCTTATATGACCACGAAGGTATTCGGACACACTCCGGACTATTGGGTCCTGAGGTCGAAGCGAAAAGGTCCGCTATGACAAACGATCTACAATCCGGCTAGAAGACATTATTTCATGTCATATTTTTACATAATCAACTCGACTCATTGTATTCCTCCTCAATGCCATCTAATAGGCTATCTAATTTACAATCTTGCTGGGAATACTTGGCGGCCAATTCTACCTGGCCGTACGCTAAGCTTACAGGGATCTCCTTCCCATCAGGCCCCACAGGTCCGACCTCGGCCATGTGGTTTGGGTCAGCCTTCATGTATCGCATCTTTACCATGGCCCAGGCCTCCCTGGCGCCTTGACGGCAGGCCGATATCTTCCATAGTCGGAAGCGCCGCCGTGCTCCTTGAAGCCGCTCTGCCAGCTCCTCAATGCCTTCGGGCAGGGAGATAGATGGCCACAAGGCCTGGCCGACGCCTTTCATCACCTGCCGAACTCGTTCGTGCAGCTGACGCAGTTCGGGAAGAAGATCACTCGAAGTACTGGGCATCTCCTCCTCAGGACGACCAGTGAGCAAACCTACATACATGTTTATGTTAGTCGCCTTCCTCGCCGAACTCTTTCAAAGTTTGCTCAAGCACTTACTAAAAATTCCGCGACGAAGCCGCGATTCTCCTTTATGGAGTCAGACAACTGGGCACGAACATCCTTTAGTTCCTCACCCAGTTTGGTGTTGGCATCTTGTAGGTTATTTTTCTCCTGCCGCACCCTCGTAAGCACGCTCTCGCCGGCCTTTAGCTGGCCCAAGAGCTGTTGCTTGTCCGGATTTAGTCCGGCGCCATCTGCAATATTTTTGTCAGATTTACACACCCGCCGCACTTCATAAACTATTTATCTTTTGAGGCGTATATTACGGAGGGGTCTCTATAGCTCCCCTGTGGCGGCTAGTCTTGGCCTCAAGTTGGGCCTTGCATTCTTCAAGCTCCCGGGACAGTCGGGTACTCTTTTTGTAAGATCTCAGATAACAAATGATCCTTAAATCAGTTATTCTAACTATTTTAAGTCTCGGGGCTCTTGGCATACATAATCATCAAATTTCCTCACCCAGATGTCCTTTACATACTGCTCCATGGCTCTGGCTAGACCATCTTGAGCGGCGCGGAGGTGCGCATCTCCCGAATTGAAGGCATTCAAGGCCTCTTGGGAGAAACATGCGTCACGAAGAACTGTCCGGCGGCGCCTGTGATTCATGGCGCTCTCCACCTCGGAGTTGGTGGCGGACAATTTGTCGGGATCCTCTGTCGGAGGGGCATCCGACGCACGCCTCGTGCTCGCCTCCGCTTCCGGACCCGGCTTTGGAGCCTGGCCGGCGAAGGCTCGATTGGCAACCTCTCCGAACTCAGTCCGGCGAGCGCTCTTTTTCCTGAAAAGAGCACAAGCATTAGTACGCCTTCCAGGAATCAATCCTGGGAATATGGTGACACGCCATACCGTTGCGGCGGAGTTTCGATCCGGACCGCACTTCTTTTTAGCCTGCGGGGCCGTACTGCCCCTTGTTGGCTAGCCGCCGCGTGCTCGGCTTCCTGCCTTGAAGGTACCCCCTGCGAAACACCATTGGTATACGGTGATCAAGAAATAAGCATGAATGGGTCATTATCAGAATATTGGGACCTCGGTCTCAGTTACCTGTGAGGCTGGAAGTATTCCGGGGTAATCGGCCGTAATGGCAACCAAAGCATTGTCGATGCTAAGTTGGTGGAACACCCCGTCGATCAACTCCACCTTTATATCCGGATCCTCTTCGGAGGTCGGATCGAGGGACCGTTCCGGATCCTCGGGTTGTGGGGGCGGGCTGTGTATCTTCTCCACAGTCCGGCGCAGTTCCTGCTTGAAAACCATGAAATGAGATATTTAACCACGGAACATGGATCGGACAGGCCACAAAGATGTTTGCTTACCCAGCTTCGAGGATTATTCAAGAAAACTCCTTCGATGGATTGGCGCGGAGAAATCCTCCTCCTCCCTTTATACATGGCGACAAGATCTTCACCAGTTCGGTGACCGATCCCGCCCTTTGCGGCCATGGCGGGTGGCATCGTCCTCCCGTTGAAGTCCCACATGGGTGGCCCCTATATTGGGCGGCTGCACTCCCCTCATAATGCAGATTGCCATGACTCCAATCATGGTCAATCCGGCATGAGCCATAACCTTATTCGGCTCATCAAATAGATGACATCCGGTCATTTTCCTCGGGGGCTCGAGGCGCCCGGCTTAGGCGCTTCTAGAGAGGAGCATTCTAAACTCCGGAAGGCCGATCCGAACAGGATCCGGCAGCGGGGCGTCCTCCTTGTAAAACCATTACGAAGGCCAGTCTTGGACGCCTTCTTGGGTTCCGGATAGGTATCCGGTCCCGCGAGCGCCATAGCTCGGCTCCGCCCACTTGATATATTGACCCCTCATAAGAACGGGGTACTAGGCAGAATAATCTCTTCCACAGCCCGAAATGAGCCTCGGCGCCCAGAACAGTTCGCAAGGGTCACGAAGCCCGCGATGTGCAAAATGGAGGCAGGCGTAAGGTGGTGCAACCGAGGCCGTAGAACTCCAAGAGCCCCGGAGAAACCGATGGATTGAAATCCGAGTCCTCTTACTAGATAAGAGATGAAGCATACCCGCTCTCCTTTAGAGGATCGGGACACTCTCCGCTTGCTTTCCGCCCTTGTAGGTGGCAAGTCCGCTCGAACCGGAACCATGAAGGCCGGGAAAGAAATCCCTTGGTTTGGAGTATAACTAGCTCGCTATGCGGGACTGAGCATCTCTCCCAATTTCCAGGCTGAGGGCTGGGAGCGCGAGAGGAGGAGCCGCGTCGACTGTCCATGATGGAATGGGCTTTGGTCAGAGGCGCTCCGATGAAAGCTCGCGAAGGAGGGATGGTGTGACTCAGATCTAGATCCTCGCCCCTCTTATAGGCAGCTCATTTGCGCAGCTAGGGGGGTAAGTGTAAAAATACTCTGGCTTTTCGCATTCATTCAAATACGTGGAAGATGGCCATTATTGGGCGTAGAAGCCAAGGAGCGCAGCATTTATCAGAAGCCGGACACTGTTCGACAAGTATATGGAATTTGGAGAAGAACCCGCCTCGCAATGCCGAAGACAATCAACGCGCCGGACTCATCGTCATTGAAGCCTGGTTTGGGGGCTACTGAGGTAGTCCCGGATTAGGGGGTGTCCGGATAGCCGAACTATCACCGTTGGCCGGACTCCTGGACTATGAAGATACAAGATTGAAGACTTCGTCCTGTGTCCGGATGGGACTTTCCTTGGCGTGGAAGGCAAGCTTGGCGATACGGATATGAAGATCTCCTACCATTGTAACTGGCTCTGTGTAACCCTAACTTATCCGGTGTCTATATAAACCGGAGGGTTTTAGTCCGTAGGACGAACAACAATCATACCATAGGCGAGCTTCTAGGGTTTAGCCTCCTTGATCTCGTGGTAGATCTACTCTTATACTACCCATATCATCAATATTAATAAAGCAGGAGTAGGGTATTACCTCCATCGAGAGGGCCCGAACCTGGGTAAAAACATCGTGTCCCTTGTCTCCTGTTACCATCTGCCTAGACGCACAGTTCGGGACCCCCTACCCGAGATCCGCCGTTTTTGACACCGACACCGTGGCACCACATGACTTGTGTTGTACCTTCACCCCGCGGCCCTTTTGTGCTGGGAGGAGGCAGCGTTTGTCCATAGCACTCCATGTCCCACAATCACCATTCGTTTCTTACTTAGTGTCGTACAAGTGATGCAATCAGGATTTGCTGACCTTTTAACATATCCCTGGTGGAGTGAAGGGGACGGAAGAATTGGACATACAATGAGGTAATATTTCTGTACAGGATAATTGCTTGAGTTTTTTCCTCTTCTCTAATCAAGTCGATTGCTGTGTTAGAAATTACGTAGATGGTTACAGGTGCAGCTACACCTGAAGATTTCATTCTTAAACGTCAAATAAAGCAACCAAATATTTTATTTGTTCCCTAATGATCATATTTGGTGTTATTTCTTTAGGATGGTGCATGGAGAACATGCTCTGTTGCCATCTGCATCCGTGAATTGGCTCCCAAATCAAAAAGGCGCGGCTGCCGAAATAGGAGTCTAACAAGGTGCGGCTGCTGAACCAGGAGAACCACAAATGAGTTTTTGTTCGTCAGTGAATCTATCTAGCATAGGATTACACCATTCATCATTTATCTAGCACAGGATTACCCCATGCAATTTTTTCTCGGTATCTTGGATAATGATAGTCTGGTTCTTGAAGTGCGAAAATTAAACAGATCTAAGTTATTTTCTTTTTCAGGACCTGGTCACAAAGAATGAGTTTGAGACAAACGCCATGTGTTATCGCACTCAGATATTGGAGCCTTGGAGAATTCTCTACTACCTAAAAAAAACGTAAGGTTCTGTTTCCCCTCTTACGTCCCTTCGTCAGCCACATCTATGTGATATGGTCAGTATATATCTATCATGAGAATAGTGTCTCATGCAATCAAGTCGCAATTGTTTATCCTCTTCGATTATCTTGCACTGCAGAATTGTTGTACGGAACAAATTTATAGGTGGTATTCATTATTTCTCGGTAATGTATATGGAACAATGATCACACATATTCCTGTAAGCTATAGTCTCTTCACATTTATGCATATTCTTGCTGAGGCAGAAAAGAAAAGTAGTTATAGTAAGTAGATATATTTCTTCCCAATTGTGTATTCTTGCCGGGAGAGAAAAACATTAGCGACAAATAAGCAGTTATGTATAAACTTCTGCCATGCAAACTGGAAACGAAAACTGATTATCATTTTCTGCTTTCTGACTTGCACTGCAGAATGTGAGAGCTTATACCCCCATAAAACATGTAAGTGTTACAAAGTCTTTCAATGGTGGTCTTGTATACCCTCATAATTATTGTTGTTGTCGGCATGTATAAATAGCCAGATTCTTTTTCAGTTTTTTCTCGGGCGTCGATGAGCACAGGAGCTCGGAGGAGGCCACCATGGAGCTGATGCCACCTCGGCAAACAAAACCTGTGCATAACGAGAACGACGAGGCGAGCCAATACTACAGAGGAGCTGGACCATAGTGAGGTCTTAATTTTAAGTAGCAATCTCGGTTGCTAGCATAGGTAAGGTTTGAAGTATCTGTCCACCTTTTAAAATATAAGTGTCTAAATACTAAATAATGATTATAGTGGTTTATGACAATCAGGTGCCGTTTGGTTTAGCATAGACGGAGTAAGTGTCTAAATACTAAATATAGGTATCTATCCACACTTTGGTTTAACAATCAGGCACCGTTTTCTTCATCTTGCTAGCTCCAGTTTGTTGCAAAGGAACTATTGATTTATGACCGGACTTCCTGTTGATTTAGTGATTTATGATTCCTACAAGTATATAGGAATATTTCAGTTTCGGTGAACTTGACTATCATGACGCGAACTTGCTTCATTTAGTTTGAACTTAACTATCATGGTGTTTATAGTCCATTATTCATGCTTGCTTTCACACTTGTGTGTTAAATCAATGCTTATGTATCTTATTAATGTTGCTCAAAATATCATGTTTGTAAGATCGGGTAGATGTTCTGGTGACCTCAGAACAACATTGCATAATACTCTTCTTGTGATGAATTTTTTTGCTCCCGGCGCAACGCACGGGCAATTACCTAGTCAAACTTTATGAAGTTTGACCATAATTATACGAAAAAAATATCAACACCTACCATGCTAAAGTTATACATTTAAGTCATGACACATCTACTGATATTGATTTTATATTATGAATGTTGGTATTTTTTCTAAAAAGTTGGTCAAACTTTACTAGGCTTGACTTTAGACAAATCTTATATGCGAACTAAAGAATGTCCAGCTGGCCAGTCCAGAAGTTGTCATGCAGAGCCAATCGAACCAAGCAATTCTTCTCCTGCGACAAGCCATAGATTTTGGGAGCTATGTCCTTGGGCCTAATCCCATCAAGCCAAGAAGATTCCCCAAACTTGGCACGCAAGCCATCCCCAACTTGGGCCTTGGTAGCCGCGGCAAAGATATCACGGTCATTGTCATCACAAGGGGTTCCCAAGCTAACCCGGCAACCCCATGGCTTGTCTGGATGAAGCCACTTATCCCACGGCCACCGAAGGCGAAGGGAAGTGGCAAATTTGTTAAGATTTAGGATTCCAATACCTCCATGCATCTTGGACTTGCACACTCGCTCCTAATTTATCTTGCATTTTTCACCAGTAACCCTATCACAATCTGGCCAAAGGAAAGAACGTCTGAGGCCACCCACCAAATAGCCATCACACCAATCGTTTGGTGCTCCACTCCTCTTTTCCCAGTTAGTTAGAACATGTAGTTTTAGGTTGTTGTTAATTCCCTTATACTCTGTTCCCAGTAGCTACATGCAGTTGTTGGGACCTAAGCTCCATTTGCATTCAGGGTCTTTTTTTTGCTGAACACTTAATTTGCGTTTCCTTGTTCCGCAAAAAGGTTTTGTCGAATTAATGTGCTCTGAAGAGAGCAGATCCGCCATGGAACTCATGCGTATATCTGCTGTGTGTTATTATTCGTCAGTTTTTGTGCTGAAAAAGCTGTGATACTCTTGACGTTTTGAGGTGAAGTATCATGGAACAAAATTTTGATGTGTTCCAAGTTGAATGACCCTATCTCCATTTGTATGTAGTAAGCTGGATGACAATAGTAGCTCGTGATTTTATATACCGTATATGATATTGATATGAAAGATGGTGCAAATACGATCAGCTGTATTTGTGGTGAAACAGTTGTCCTATGTGCTCATGTACTGTGCTCTTAGAGCATCTCCAGCCACGCCCCAACAGGCCCTCCCCAGGCGTTTTTTCCGCGCCGGCGCCGAAAAAACGGAACAGTCGCCCCCCCAGAAGCCTGTTTTTCGCCGGCTCGGGCCGAAATTGGTGTCGACGGACCCAGGCAGAACCCGGCGCCCTGGGGGGCACCTGGGGCGCCGGCACAAGCGAAAAGGGGCGTGTGGGTCCGCCCTGTCGGCGAGTCGAGCGCCTCTTCCCGCCGTTTCTTCCCGCTTTTCCCCCACTTCCCTCCCATTTGCCCCTTTCCTCCCGCCATTCTCCCTCCCATTCTCCCTCCCGCTCGCCTACCAGCCGGCCGTCATGCCGCCGAAGAAGTACGTCGTCCCCCGCGCCGCGGCAACCGCTACCGCCTCCGTCGTCCAACCGAAGCAGAGGAAGCCGAGGGCGCCGCCGTCCAAGCCGCCGGGCATGTCGAACGCCGACTGGAGGGTGGAAGTACAGCGACGGGAGGCCGTCACCGCCGACCGGCGGAACAGGGCCCTCGCCAAGAAAGCTCGTGACGACGCGGTGCATGCGGCTGCGGGCGCCGCTGCCGCTGACCGGCCGAGGCCGAGGCGGCTCGCGCGGGGATGATGAATCCCCCCGGCAACCACGCGCAGTACGCGCTGTGGAGGTCGCCGGGCTACGCCGACGGGGACGCACACGGTGGGTTCAACCCCAACGTCGCCTTCCCCCATGGCCACCCGGCCCAGCGCACGCCCTCGCCCGCCTTCGCCGGCGTGCAGTACCCTCCATACAACTACTCGCCGCCCGCGTACGCGTCCTCCCCGACGCCCCCTCTTCGCAGTTGCGCGCTGCCCTTCTCTCACCTCGGTGGCGCCGACGAGACCGAGGCCGACATGGACGACATCATCACGGAAGGTTCGGCCGCGCCCGCCGCGTCCTCCGGGTTCACCGCGGACGAGACAGTGGATCTCAGCGGCGGCATGGAGGGTGAGCTCGGCTACGTCTACGGCGACGAGGAACAGGAGGAGCAGGACGAGGAGGAGGAGGAGGAGGAGCCGGCGAGGGGCCGCAAGAAGAAGGAGGCGCCGGACAGGCCAGAGCCGCGCATCAAGTGGGCGTCCAAAGAGGAGGAATGCCTCGCCGAAGCATGGAAAGTCGTTTGCCTCGACCCGACCACCGGCACGAACCAGAGCCTCGAGACGTACTGGGCACGCATCGAGGCCGAGTTCGACGAGCGCAAGCTCGTCGACCCCTACTTCAAAGGCGTCTACATGCAGCGGGGGGCGAAGGCGATGGCGAACCATTGGGGGCGTATCCAGGGGGCGTGCAACAAATGGCACGAGATCGTCGAGGAGGTCGCCGGTCGCCCGGAGAGCGACGCCAGCATGGTGGATCAGGTATGCCACGCCGTTCTCCCGCCTCTTTTCGCTGTTCACAAGCCGATTGTTTGTTCGTCCCCGCGCAGTTGCTGCGCATGTTCGGCCTGTACCGGCAGGGCAACAGCGACGCCGAGTTCAAGTACCTCCACATCTACAAACGCATCGACATGTGCGACAAGTGGGCGGAAGTTCGGCGCACCATCGAGAAGGCCAAGGAGACCTACAAGCCTGACGCGCCGACTCCGGGCGCGTCAGATAGGTGGCCGGACGGCAACAAAGGTGCCAAGAAGGGGAAACACGCCGACGCGGCCACATCTCGCGTGCTGGAGTCCATCCAGCACTGCCTCGCCGACGCACAGGTTTGGGCCGCCCTTCGTGAAGAGAAGACCGAGGCGCGTTGGTCGGTGTTGATGTCGACCAGCACCGTCAAGCTCGACCTACTCCGGACCAACGTCGTCGCGAAGAAGAGGAACACTGACGTGGCTTCCTGCTCGGCGGGGCGGACATGCTCCAGAGCACCGACGAGGCGGTCAAGGCGTGGTACAGGGCGCATGTTGGCCTCATCCTGGACCAGCTTCCCTCGGCGACGCCGCTCACGCCCACGCCGCCCACGCCCACGATGCCCACGCACACGCCGCCGCCGCCGCCAAGCCCGACCGCTGATGATGCCGAGACTGCCCGCAGCACAGAAGCCACGCCGCCAAGCATAGAGGCCCCGTCAAGCCCGCGCACGTCGACTCCGGCGACGCCGGAGGCTGACCTCGCCGCCTGATGCGCTTCCATCCTTTTTTTGATGCCGAGACTGCCCGCTTTTTTGTACGCCGAACATAACTCATCCGGCCGCCGATCTAAGCCGCTTGATCGCCGGATTGTGACGTCTATTTTGGGTGCGGAAATGACTATGTTTGAATTTTACCGTGGCTTGGGGAGGGCTGGGGGAGTGAGTGGGAGCTAGGCCGGCCCCAAGGGCCGAACTAGCGCCGGCTCGCCCCCAGACCGCGGTTTTTTTGCGCCCTGAGGGGCCGAACGGCTGGAGATGCTCTTAGTAAGTTCTCTTATGTGCGCACGCTTCTCGTGCACATAGGCCGAGCTGTGTGTGTGTGTGGCAAGTGATGGGTGTTGTGCCCATCGACTTATGCCGACAAGAGGAAGCCTTCTGGGCGCTTTGAGAGCTGCTATGCACACGACGCTGTCGGCCGATTTGTGCACGACATCACATATCAGCCCGTCCATGCTTACCATCCAGCGCATGTGAGCGGCTGGATTGCGCATCGTGTCGCTGTCGTCCGGGCATGCGTCGTCCATACAGTAGTTTCGGGGCGCTTTTAGGTGTTTAATTCAGGGTACTCTGTTTCATCTACTTTGCTCTGCTCTTCTTGGTAACTTGGATGTTTCAGGGCATGGGCATGGCGCTGTGTCTTTCTTATGTGTGCGCGCGTGTCCCCACACCACACACACACAGACCGAGCTATATTTGTCTCTCTTATGTATGCTGCGGACAGTCTCAACTTGTCATATTTGGTTCACAGGTATCTCTAGAAACGCAAACCCCGCTATATCTAGAGCAGGTATATGGAGGGCGATTAATTTTGATTAATTCGGTCTCTAACCAGTATGTTTATGTTTCTTCTATCCTTTTTTGAGGTTCCGGTTGGGGTCAGGAAGAGGTTAGACTTTTATCGATCTCGATTCTTTTGGCAGAATGATGAGCTTAGTATAGGCTTGCAAAATGGGACATCATCTGTAGGCCGAAGGACCAAGGGGGTCTAGGCATTGAAAATCTGGATGTCAAGAACATATGTCTCCTCAGTAAGTGGTTATTCAAACTCTCATCCGAGACGGAGGCTACTTGGGCTCAGATTTTGCGAAATAAGTATCTTCACTCTAAACCTTGGCACAGGTGACGGTGAGACCGACTGACTCACCTTTTTGGGAAGGGTTGATGAGAGTCAAGCCACTCTTTTTCAACAGGTCAAGGTTCTTAGTTGGAAATGGAGCTAATACAAGGTTCTGGGAGGATACGTGGCTTGGGGAGACGCCCCTTGCACTTCAATATCCTACTTTGTACAATGTTGTTCAATGTCGAGAAGCTTACGTTGCAAACTTCTACAATCCATTCCCCTCAGTATTAGTTTTCGGAGAACGCTAGTTGGCAATCGTTGGGAGGCCTGGCTTCATCTTGTAAGACGGTTGATGGATGTCCAGTTGTCTCAGCAGCCAGATCGGTTGTATTGGAAACTGACTAAGGACGGTGTGTTCTCGGTCAAATCAATGTATCTGGATGTCATAAACTCTAGTGTCATTCCCTTCTCGAAGCACGTTTGGAAAGTAAAGGTACTTTTGCGAATCAAAGTGTTTATGTGGTTCGTGCATAAACAAGTCATTTTGACAAAGGATAACCTGGCAAAACGCAATTGGATGTGTTCTGCTAGGTGTAGTTTTTGTGACCATGACGAAACTATCAAACACCTCTTTCTAGATTGTCCGCTGGCTAAGATTCTTTGGCGTTCGATTCAGATTGATTTTAATATTAATCCGCCCACATCCATCAACATGTTATTTGAAACGTGGCTTGATGGAGTTGACTCAGACTTAGCGAGGCACATTTGTGTTGAAGTTTGTGCCTTATTATGGGTAGTCTGAAACTGCAGAAATGATTTGGTTTTTAACAGATCAACGAACATTCACCTTTTACAGTTTATCTATTCAGATTATGTTTTGATCGATGTCTTCCGCGCTGATCGATTCAGCCCCGACCGCTGCCGTCCGCGCCATCGCCCAGGCCACCGCCGACCAGGGCGCCGCTGCCTTCCCGTTCCAGCAGTCCCGTACTCTTGCCGCGATGCCTGGCGCATGTGCGGTCGTCGCCGCCACACCACTGGCCGCTGACCACAGGTCGCAGCTCCTCAATCGCCCTCTGGTTCCCACGACGTCCACGCATCGCTGCAAGTCCCCGTCTCCAACCCGACTAAGATGCATGGTTTTGCCCCTTCGCCGCAGCCGATCTAAGAGCATCTCCAACGGCGGCACCAAAAGATGCGCGCACGAGACGTTTTCACGCGCTGGAAACAGGCATCTCCAACAGCGGAGGCGGGAAACTAGCACGCGCGTGCTAGATTTGGCGCACCGCTTCTAGCGCGCCTATAAATTACGGCACTCGCCATGCGGCCACCCATCGCCATCCAGCGTGCCACGCGCACTCTCGCCGCTTCCTCTGCCACTTCCTCGCCCCGCCATCAACGCGTCACCACCGCTCCATCATGCCGCCACGCCGCCGGGATCTTTGGGCTACCGCTGCGTCCGCGAGCGCCCCTCCGATGCCTTCTACGCCGAGATCCGGTCCGGCAACATCCACCTCGACCTCGGCACGTTCGAGACCGTGTACGAGGCCGCACGCGCGTACGACGCGGCGGCATGGCGCCTCCAGAGGCCCCACGCGCAGATGAACTTCCATGACGTCCACACGTGCGCGCAGGCGCTGGACGTCGCCCTCCCGCCTCATCTTTTAACTGACCAGGACCGTGAGGACCACCGCCGGCGGCAGGGCCGCCTCCTCATCGCCGAGGAGGATGAGCGCGCCATGGCGGAGTGGCGTCGGCGCTACCCGCTGGACGTCGCCGCCGAGAACGCCTTCTGGGCGGAGAGGTCGGCAAGGCGCCGCGCGGAGCGGGCGGACAGGCGTCACCAGAAGGACCGACCATATCGCAGGTCGATCTTGTTAACGCAGGTGGGAGGTCATTCTTCACCTCAGGCGATGATCGGGGAAGACGTGTGGCTTGATACCTCGGACAACACCAGTGAGAATGACTCGGAGTAGGGTCTAGTTGCACCGTTAGTTGCATCGTAGTTTTTTTATCGTGTTGGACTAGTTTTTTTAGTTATCTATCCTATGATGAACTATGTACGCATTATGAAATATCCATGTATCTTTTTGTATTCTATGCATATCTTTTTATATTTAGTTTGGAGTGTATATGTTGTTTTTGTTGCTCGCACGCGCTGCATTTTAGCGCGCCGTTTGGAGCTACGCGCGCGCTGTATTTTACAACGGCCGTTGGAGCCAGCACTAGCCGCCGCGCCAAAACAGGTGATCGACACGCTACTAACGCATTTTTAATGGGCTGTATGTTGGGCGGCTGTTGGAGATGCTCTAAGGCGTTGTTACGCCCTACGGCGCTTCCTCTGCTGCCGGCCCGTGGTGGCAACCGCACCATATGGCGCCCAGCCGCCGCCGGCCCGCGGCACTCAGGGCGTGTTTGGTTCGCATCCACACCACCTCACGCCTAGCCTGGACGCTGCCTGAAATATGCCTGGTACTTGTTTTGTTTGTGTCCTCAGAGAAAGAGTGCATGCCTGGCCTGGCTGGCGGAGAGTTGTGATTAGCCTGGTCAAGTGGAATAAAAAAAGAGAGGAAAACATGCATGACCCAGGCAGTGAGATTAGCCTGGTCCCAGGCGTCCAGTATCTTTCGCTTGGACCACGCCGCAGCATGCCTGGCTCCCACTTAAGGTTTTTTAATTGCTATATGACGCAGCAGCATGCCAGGGACAAACCAAACACCCGGATACCAGGCTAGCCTGGACAGGCACGAAAAGTTCACGACGCCAGGCATGAAAATTTTTCAGGCAAGGAGCCGAGCGAGCGAACCAAACTAGCCCTCAGTACGGCGCTCCTCCAGCAGCAGCGCACCACAACGCGCACCAGGAGTCAACACCATACGGCGCGTGCGCGGGGCGTAGGGCTGGGCATTCGGTTTATATGTTTAATATGGTTCGTTTTATTCGGTGTTTTATAATTTCGGTTTTGAAGAAATGGAAACCGAATTAATCACATAATATTTAGAAACCGAATCATATTAACCATAATATATCGGTTTGGTTTATTCGGTTAACCGAAAAACTAAAATACATGCACTCATCAGTATATATCACATCTCCACAAGAGCTAGCAACCTTAACATCAGTCGGTGCTTTATTCGGTCAAGCAAACTAGTGAACATAACTAAGTGTAAAATCACATGGGGCGTTACATGTATTATGTACGGAAGAATATGTGTGATGCGTGTAAACTAAGCAACTCATGCACTAATTGATACACTAATTGCTAGTTACTTCCATAACCAAGCGCCGGGCATGCATAGATACTCCTACGAGTACTAGTTAGATTGTGAGATTAGAAACTCATCTAGCGGCTGGCCTGACGTCTGCCACAACCAACAAGTATTTGCCAGAGGACGCGCCCCCGCTGCACTTTCGAAAACAAGGTATTGCATGGGGTATCGTACATATCGGTTTTTTTTCAGTGTATTCGGTTTTTGGACACTGGAAACCGAACAAAAACCAAACACCAAACAACCTTAAAATTTCCCACCGAACAAAAAATCGAATCACCGAATTAATAGATAAATCGGTTAATATGGTTCGGTTCGGTACGGTTTTTTGGTTCTCGGTTCAAAAGTGCCCACCCCTAGCGGGGCTGTATCCCTCGGCGCCATACGGCGGTCCTCCAACAGCGCCCTACAACACTCCTCCAGCAGCGCACCTCGGCGCGCACCAGCCGTCGATTCCCTAGTTGATTCCTGGGGCGGCTACGACGTCCTTTGGTGCGGCTACGATGCCCTACGCAGCTCTGCCCGCGGCACGTCACGGCGCACACTAGTCGCCGATTCAGTCGCCGCATCATTCGTACGACGCATCTACAACATTCTACGATGCATCCTCCGGGGCGTCCCTAGCGCCGTACTCCCCATCGGCCCTGGCGCCCTCGACGGATCTAGTCAGAGCCTCGTCACAACCTGGTGGTGCTCCACCTCCGGGGCTCTGTCCTATAGGCTACAGCGCTGCGCCGCCGTCACCGGATCATGTCGCCCCTTCTTCAGTTTCCTGCTAGCAGCACTTGTCCTAGCTCTCCTCTCCAGTTCTCCAAGCCAGCGCACAGACACCTATGAGAGGTCGATCCCGCACTCCCACTCCCTCAAGAATAAATCTTTATCTTTACCTATTTTTTTTAATTATATAATAATAAAGAGAACTGGGTTTCTGCCCGTACGTCATAAAAACTACCCTCGAAGTTGGCAATAATTACCCACTAATGCCAAGTGGCAAAAATGATTGGTTTTAAATTTCAAATATCGCTTCCGGACTCTGTTATTAAGTGTTGATACGGTATGTCAGTAGCAATCCGTGAGTAGCGCGATGGCTGAGTCTACGACGCTCCACACAGGAGACTAGTGTTCAATCCCTGGTTCTCAAGCTTTTCCTCTTACTTTTTACCCATCTTAAGCACAGTAATGGGCCAGCCCATGTGCGGGTCGTGGCGCCCCCTGTTTTCTATTTCTTTTTTATTTCTGTTTTGTTTTTTTTCTCTAAAAATTAATTTCAGATTCGTGGCGCCCCCTATTTTTTATTTCATTTACTTTTTTATTTCTGTTTTGATTTTTCATCTCAAAATTAAGTTCGGGTTTCCAAAATATCAAACAGTTGCGAGTTTTGAAAAAAAGTAGGAAAATGATAAACTGTTTGTGAATTTAAAAAATATTTGAAAAATCATAAAATGTTCATGACTTAAAAAATTGCTCACATGTTATAAAAAAATCACGATTTCAAATGAATTTTCATGAAATAAAAAACGTTCATGATTTTTAAATGAGCCAATATTCAAAGCATATTCAGGAATTTAAAAAACATGTCCATCAGCTTTTAGAAAATGTTCACAAAAATTAAAGCACATCCGTAAATAATGAACAAAACTAATTGTAGCTTCCATAAAGGTTTTTATTAGGAGATCTATATAGCTCATTTTATGATTTTATTTAGTCCTTCGCGTCGGGTAAAAAAGGGTTTCCGTGTTTTGTACAACGCTTAACCCAACAAAATTGACATAACTTTCTAAGGGTTAGTTTTTGTAAGCTATATTAAAATAACTAAATGTCTATTTTGCTTCCATACACAGTTATGCTTATTCTCGTATCACAATAATGGTTATGGTAAACACCGCCTACGCTAAGTCAAGGCGAGACACTTTATTTATCAGTATAGCTCAGGCAGGGTCCGTCAATGCAGTTTGCTCAGCCACAAAATATTTTGTTGTGACGCCTTAAAAAATCAAGTCTTGATGAGAATCATATTGTTCGTTTTTGAAATTACATTTTAAAAGTGTCTTATCTCATCATGACATCATTTGTATATACTTTGTGAATTTGATTCATACTTTTTTATATCTACCACACATGTATAACTTGATAGTTTTTTCCGTTGCAACGCACGGGCATTTCCAAAAATGTTCGTTAAATCAAAAAAAAGTTCATCAAATTCAATAACTATTCCACCCAATTTCTAAAAAAAGTTCATTGATTATAGAATGTTTGTCAGTTCAGGAAAATTGCTTAAAAATGTTCACAATTTTTAAAAAATGTTTGTAAATAGTAAACAATGTTCATAAATTAAAAAGATGTTCTTGATTGTAGAAAATGTTCAGAAATTTGTAATGGTATGTTGTTTGCGATTTCAAATATGTGCATGAGTTTAACAAATTGTTCATAATTTCAAAATGTTCATGATTTCGAGAAATTAAGAGAGATATTGTATCTCGCTGATGCAGCGAAATGTGATCATGACCATTGGAAATTATGAAATTTTTTCTCCCATTGCAACGCACGGGCCCTTTTGCTAGTAATACCTACTACTACATCAGCAACCTCTAATTATAGGTTCGTTACATGGGGTCAAAAAGCCAAAAAAAAGAAGTGATTTTAGCCCTTATAAAAAGAAAATGGACTCTTGACCCTCTTTCACGCTCATGTCACGTCGAGGTACTGCAGAAAAAAAAAACTATAAAATCCGATCCAATTTTTCATAATCGATTAGTTAACATGATGGTTAATCGTACTATGAAAGACGAAAAAAATTTGGCTTATCAAATTCTCTATCGAGCCATGAAAAAGATTCAACAAAATACAGAGACAAATCCACTACTGGTTTTACGTCAAGCAATATGTAGAGTAACTCCCAATATAGGAGAAAAAACAAGACGTAATAAAAAAGGATCGACGCGGAAAGTTCCGATTGAAATAGGATCTAAACAAGGAAGAGCACTTGCTGTTCGTTGGTTATTAGAAACACCAGAAAAGCGTCCGAGTCGAAATATGACTTTCAAATTAAGTTCCGGATTAGTAGATGCTGGATCTACACAATCTCAGATTCATCTATTCAACCAACACAAAGTACTTCAAAGAGTGCCCCAAAGTTTCTACTGGAGAGTCAAGACGAAAACGTGTGCCAACCCCTATGCATAGGTTCATGGGCGGAACCCGCAAGTTGATCACCAAAATATACATCAAGTGGATCACGTGATATCCCATTGTCACCACAGCTAAGCACGGCAAGACATACATCAAGTGTTCTCAAATCTTTTAAGACTCAATCCGATAAGATAACTTCAAAGAGAAAACTCAATCTATTACAAGAGAGTAGAGGGGGAGAAACATCATAAGATCCAACTATAATAGCAAAGCTCGCGATACATCAAGATCGTATCACCTCAAGAACACGAGAGAGAGAGAGAGAGAGAGAGAGAGAGATCAAAGACATAGCTACTAGTACATACCCTTAGCCCTGAGGGTGAACTACTCCCTCCTCGTCATGGAGAGAACCGGGATGATGAAGATGGCCACCAGTGAGGGATCCCCCCCTCCGGCAGGGTGCCGGAACAGGGTCCCGATTAGTTTTTGGTGGCTACAGAGGCTTGTGGTGGCGGAACTCCCGATCTATTGTTCGCTTCGATGTTTTTAGGGTATATGGAAATATATAGGCGAAAGAAGTCGGTCAAGGGAGTCTCGAGGGGCCCACGAGAGAGGGGGGCGCGCCCAGTAGGTGGGGCACCCTCGTGGCCACCTCGAAGCTTCCTTGACTTCAACTCCAAGTCTCCTGGATCGCTTCCATTCCAAAAATAATGCTCCCAAAGGTTTCATTCTGTTTGGACTCCGTTTGATATTCCTTTTCTTCGAAACACTGAAATAGGCAAGAAAACAACAATATGGGCAGGGCCTCCGGTTAATAGGTTAGTCCCAAAAATAATATAAAAGTGTATAATAAAGCCCATAAACATTCAAAACAGATAATAAAATAATATGAATGCTTTATAAATTGTAGATACGTCGAAGACGTATCAGCTCTCAAATCTCAGTTCGTTGACGACGGGATGGTTTCGTTGTCCGTGTACCTACTCTTCGTGTCATTTTGCTGTCGCCACGACTGGTAGCTGCGCTGGAACGAGGAGACGACGTGCGAGTCACCACTCGTGTAGTCAAAGCGAGGAGACTACATTGAGCGCTACGTCAGCGTTCGCTGGGGTGTGCACTGCCGACGCGACGAAGACGGCGAGCTATATGCTACTAGTTGTGGATATTCGAATTTGGGGGATCAATCCAACATGGTTGGCGATTACAAGCTCACACGCGACTCGTGAGATTCGGCCGAAGCCACCAGTCCATTCCTAGATTCACACGCAACACGCCCAAAGGTTATATCCTCACGTACACCCTTAACGGGCCCAATTCGGGGCTGCAGGCCACTGGGGAAGATGCCGGTCGCGAGTGGGCCGAGCTGCCGGCCCACGAGTCGAATCGTTTCCTTCGCGCGCTCCTGGTTGCTCTGCCCCGATGCCTATCTCGCTGACATTCCCCCATTCTTCAGAACCGGCTTGTCCCCAAGCCGGCGCGTGCGAAAATAGCTGACGAAGCGAGTCCTTATCCTCCAAGGTTGCCGAAGAAGCATCCCCTCCACTCCATTGAACCAAAACTTGCGCCACCGACCGGTGGTCAGAGCGGTAAATACGCTCCTGCAGAATCTTAACAGGGAACTGAAGATGAGCATCAACAGAAGGAAGCGATCCGAGTACCTCTTGGTCGTTTCAACTGTGAAACATGAAAAACTGGATGAATGCGGCTAGATGCAGGTAACTGCAGGCGGTAGGCCACTTCGCCGATCTTCTCCAGGATAAAAAAGGGCCCAAAATACTTGAAGGCGAGCTTGTGATTTTCTCTATGCACCACATACGACTGCACATATGGTTGAAGTTTGAGGAACACCCGATCGCCCACAACAAATGTTCTCTCTGTGCGTTTCTTATCAGCCTGATGTTTCATTCTCTGTTGAACAGGCAACAGATGCTGGCGCACTGACTGCTGAACAACCCCCTAGCATCCAACCACTGCTGCAGATCAACAAGATCGACTGCATATGAAGCTGAAATTCCAAAGTTCCTAGGACCATGGCCATAAAGAACCTCAAAGGGAGATTTATTGAGCGCTGAATGCCAATTTGTATTGTACCAGAATTCACAAAGAGAGATCCACCGTGCCCACTTCTTCGGGTGAGCGCTGATGAAACACCTCAAAAAACACTCCACCTGCTGATTGACACGCTCAGTCTGTCCATCCGTTTCTGGGTGATACGCCCTGCTCATGTTAAGTACAGCTTCGGTTCTTCTCACCAAGGCCTGCCAGAAGTTGCGAGTGAACACAGGGCCTCTATCTGACACAATATAACGAGGCATACCATGAAGTTTGTAGACATTGTCCAAAAATAGATCAGAAATCTTCTGGGCAGTATATGGATGTTTGACAGGGATAAAGTGCCCATATTTTGTGAACTTGTCGATAACCACCATAATGCAGTCTTATTGATCTGAAGGAGGCATGCCTGAGATGAAATCCATGGTTAGAGTTTCCCAAGCCCTAGCAGGAACAGGTAAAGGAGACAACAATCCTGGATAAGCTACTCTTTCTAATTTTGCTTGTTGACAGATAAGACAAGACTGCACAAACTGCTGGATCTTTTTCTTCATACCAACCCACTTAAAGAGTGCCAAATTCTTTTGTAAGTGACAGGAAAACCTGAGTGTCCACTTAGAGGTGTGTCATGGAAGGCCTGACAGATTTTGATATGCAGATCATTATCATTGCCCACCCAAATGCATCCTTTGTATCTTAACACTCCCTGGACTAATTTGAAATTGTTTCTGGATTGAGGCCTCACTGACAATTGTTGCAATAGCTCTTGTGCTTTTGGATCACCCTTGTAGCTGCCAACAACATCTTCAAGCCAACTAGGGTTGACACCAAAAATTGCTAGCACTTGAGAATCTGCCTGGGGTCTTCTAGAGAGAGCATCAGCTACAGAATTGTCAGAACCCTTTTTGTAGACAATCTTGTAATTAAGCCCCATCATTTTTCTAAGTGCTTTCTGCTGCCAAGGTGTATGCAACCTCTGATCAGATAGATTAACTTGGCTCTTCTGACCTATCTTGATGATGAATTCCTGAAACTGCAGATATGGCCTCCACTGTTCAATAACTAATAGTATAGCTAGATATTCTTTTTCACAGATAGATAAACCTTTGTTCCTGGGGCCCAATGCTCTGCTAACAAAAGCAATGGGATGGTCCTGTTGCATGAGAACAACACCAATACCAACATCACAAGCATCAGTCTCAACCACAAACTGTTTGGAAAAAATCAGGTAGAGCTAACACAGGGGCATTGACAAGAGCTTGTTTCAGAGTTTGGAAAGATAACTCTGTAGCTGGTGTCCACACAAAGATAGTACCCTTTTTCAACAAGTCAGTCAGGGGCCTACTAATCAGGTTGAGCTAACACAGGGGCATTGACAAGAGCTTGTTTCAGAGTTCGGAGCGGACGCCGTCGACACGGGCGGTGATGAGACCATCCAGGGTCTTGGTCGACTCCTGAAGCAACTTGGACATGGACTTGAGGAGGTCGTCACTGTGTACCTTGAGGCGCTGCTCGAGATCGTCGGTGACGGCGGACTTGACGAATTCGTGGATGTTGCGGCCCTCCGCCGACAGGTTCTCCATGGCTTCTCGCCGGCGCAATTCACAGAATCTGGTGCGGTGCGGGTGGCAGGGGAACTCCAGGACTGAACGGCTCTGATACCAGATGTAAGCTACTAGTTGCGGATATTCGAATTTGGGGGATCAATCCGTCATGGTTGGCTGTTACAAGCTCACACACGACTCACGAGGTTCGGCTGAAGCCACCAGCCCATTCCCAGATCTACACGCAACACGCCCAATGGTTATATCCTCACGTACACCCTTAATGGGCCTAGTTCGGGCCTGCAAGCCACTGGGGAAGATGCCGGTCACGAGTGGGCCGAGTTGCCGACTCACGAGACGAATCGTTTCCTTGGCGCGTTCCTGGTTGCTCTGCCCCGATGCCTTGATCGCTGACACAAGCAGGGCGACGAGCTCCCTGCGCTGCTCGCCCTCTTTGGTGGGGAGCTTCTGCGTGGAGTGCTCGTGGTCGCGTCTTATGATAATCCTATACTATGTGTGCGCACGCTGATCATGCACATAGGCCGAGCAAGGTGTTGTACCGGTCGACTTGTGCTGGTGGCGAGGATTGGGCTCACCGGCGAAGCCGACGTATGCACATAGGCCGAGCAAGGTGTTGTACCGCTTTGTGTTTCAGGGTACTCTGTAAGCTGTTGTCGTTGCATCGGTGTATGTTCACTTCTGGCCTCCCCTTGTCCCTGTAAAAGGCCTCAGCATTGCCCACGCTCACCTCGCCAATACCCTTCTCCCCGCGGGAGCTCTGGTTCTTTCCACCATTCCTCATTTCTCGCCGGAGCCTTGCACCGCCGCCACTGACGACGACAAGGTGACTCCAACCCCGATTCTCCTCTCTTTCTTCACATTTCATCACGGTGATCCCTTATGACATTGCTATATTCTTTTATCCGCAGCCGGAGCGTGTTGTCCGCGTTGCGCGTGCCCGCCGGCTGTTTCGCTTGACCGTAGAAAGGCCCCATTGCGCGGTTTGCGCCGACCCATGTATGGGGTGGACGTTCCTGTTTTTTTTTCCTTTTATGTATTCTTTTTTTTTTGCTTCCTTAGAAATGTTTGGGGTTTAAAAAAACGTTTTAAACTTAAAAAAACCACAAATTTGAAAAATGTTTCTTTATTTCAAAATTGTTCAAAAACTTGTCCTGAATTTTGAAAAATGTTCACGAATTTGAAAATTCTTTCAGATTACAAAAGTTGTTCTTGAATTTGAAAAAAATGTTCTTAATTTAAAAAACCCTACATTACAAAACAAAGTTAATCTATTTGTAAATTTTCACGCATTTCGAAAAATGTTCGTGAATTTGAAAAATATTCTCAGATTTAGAGAAATGCTCATGAATTTGAAAAAGTTACAAGTATCAAAATAGTGCCCACGAATGTTAAAAGGATCCCATCTTTCAAAAAATGTTCACGAATTTGAAAATTGTTCCCTGATTTCAAAAGAGATTATTTATTTAGAAAATGTTCCTACAATACAGAAAAATGATCCATTTGAAAATTTTCAAGGATTTCAAAAATATTTGAGAATTTAAAAATATTCATGATTTAGAAAAATGCTCATGAATTTGAAAAGGTTACAGATATAAAAAAAAGTGCCCATGAATCTAAAAAAGGTTCCAAGATTTCAAAAAAAGTTCCCTGATTGAAAAAAAGTTCATTTATTTAGATAATGTTCCTACATTAGAAAAAAGTTAATCTATTTGTAAATTTTGAAGGATAATGAAAAATGTTCGCGAATTTGAATTTTTTTTCCAAAGTTTACAAAATGCTCATGAATTTGAAAAAACTTACAAGTACCAAAAAAATGCCCAAGAATCTAAAAAAGATTCTCAAATCTCAATAAATGTTCACGGATTTGAAAAACGTTCCGTGATTTCCAGGCTTAAAACGTACAAGTGGCCGGCAAGATGCTTGGTTTTACTAACCTGAATACGTATGTTACTGCTAATAGTGTCCTCCCTTTTGGAACCCGACGGCTGAAAGCATACGTTAATTTTAGCTAATTAGCTGACACTCGGTCCCAGTCGCTTTATGCACATGGTAATTCACAACTCCCCGTAAGTAAAATATCGCCATCGTTAGGTGACTTAACCAATGCTTGCAACAAGAATAGCTGGCTAGCTAGGTCCTCTTGGTGTGCTACTTGGGGGGACAACGAACGGAAGACATAGATGGATGGCGGGCAGTGAGCGACACTTTTCGAAAAATCGGAACTACATAATTTTTGTGCGGGAAATCTATTTGGAGTGCTGAAAAATGCTGCATTGATTTCTTTGCGGAAAATCTAGCCGATGTACAAGTGGCCGTTCAAGATGCATTGTTGAAGGCATCTTTTTCCGCTTTGGTTTTGTTAACGTGAGTTAAGTATGCTGCATACCGAGGCCCCCTCCGTGTTTTCGCCTGACACGATCTGTTCTTAATTCGCCTGCACCAAACATTACATTAGGCAGCCTCTTTCTATGCGGATGCACATGCTAGCGCATGATCTTTCACATGCCTCCCACCGTTAGCTGAGCCAAAGCAAAGCATTTGCTTGGTCTTCTCAATTGCTGCTAGCTAGCTGCACTTGTCCAGGATTCTCTTCTCCACTCGAAGCACACAAACAATAAAGAGAGATACAGATCAGAGACAAGGAATAGCTACCGGCAACCAATGGCGCCTGCGGTGAGGGCTGCACTTGGCGCGTTGGGTCCCCTGCTAGTGAAGCTCGGTGGCTTGCTCGCTGGCCAGTATGGCCGCCTCAAAGGGGTCCGTCGAGAGATTCGCTCCCTCGAATCTGAGCTCACCAGCATGCATGCTGCGTTGCAAGAGTACACGAAGCTGGAAGATCCAAGTGGACAAGTGAAGGCATGGATATCGTTGGTGCAAGAGCTGGCATATGATACCGAAGATATCTTCGACAAGTTCATCCATCACCTTGGTAAGAGCGGCCGTCGTGGCGGTTTCAAGGAGTTCTTGAAAAAGATCACTCTCCCTCTGAAGACGCTTGGAGCTCGGCATGAAATCGCCGGCCAAATTGATGACCTGAAGGATCGCATCGAGCAAGTGAAAAAGCTCAAGGATAGTTACAAGTTGAATGATGCTCCTTCTAGCACCACTGGCCATACGGCCGTGGATCCCCGCCTGCATGCGCTCTTTGCTGAGGAGGCGCACCTGGTGGGCGTGGATGGTCCAAGGGATGATCTTGCCAAGTGGATGGTGGAAGAAGGAAACAACTCATCCAAACCTCGCAAGGTGTTGTCTATTGTTGGCTTTGATGGATTGGGAAAAACAACACTAGCAAATGAGGTCTATCGCAAGATTCAAGGCCGGTTTGATTGCAAGGCTTTCGTATCGGTCTCGCAAAAACCGGATATAAAGAAAATTATCAAGGATGTGATCTCTCAAGTGTCATGCCAAGGTGGATCCACAAAAGATACTAGCGATTGGGATGAAGTGAAGTATATTTCAGAGCTAAGAGTACTACTGCAAAATAAAAGGTAACATCGATCTTTATTATTTCTTTTAATAGATATTGCATGCATAGTTCCTGGTGTTTGAGTCACTTGTTATTGGCTGTAATATTATTAGTTCCACACAAATGAAACAACTCGATAGAGGTCGGCTTGAACAAGTCTAGGTATCCTTACCAGCCAAGCTAGAAAGTATCGTGTACTGGACGTGAAGTTTCTGCACCTGAGCTCAAATGACCTAGGTTGAACAGTAAAATCGGAAAATATTTTAAAAATGTTCAAAAAAAATCTGAAAGTTTTGTACGTCAAAATTTGACAAATTTTATAAGAGCTTGCAAAGCTTCGTCATGATTTGTGGAAGTCGTGGCAAGAAACACAGGATTGATACTCTGAAAATGGTACATTCAAAAGCATTTTGGAGCACTTAATTTATTTTTCACGACTTTCACAAATGTGATTTCATGATAAAAGTTTGCAAGCTATTAGATTTTTTTTGAAAGTTTGCCATAAAAAAATTCATATTTTTTAAATATTTTTAAATGTTTTTGTAGTTACTGTTCATCCCGAGCTCATTTGAGCTCGGGTGTAGAAAGGGACTTTTGTCGTGTACCGAGCACTATAAGGGATTTTTTTTCAAACTATGATGATTTTTATAGCAAATTCGGAAACTATACATCCTAATGGAGAAAAATCAAAAGTATCACCCCGTCGGCCTCCTGTTGGCCGAAAAGGGACTTTTCGGCCTACCGTTGGCCAAAAAGTACTTTTCGGCCAACCGTTGGCCAAAAAGTACTTTCCGGCCAACAGTTGGCCAAAGAGTCCCTCTTCAGCCCTCTACTTTTTAAAAATTCATATCAAATAGGATTTTTAGTATTTTAATTTGATTCTTTTTGCATTAGATTAGAAATTTTATGAAGTTTCTGTAGATATCAGGTTTGACTAGATTTGAAACTTTGAATTTGAATTTTTATGAATTTTCTCAAATCTTTAAATTGCCTATAATTTGAGCTAGGAGTATTCTTTTTAGATGATTCTTTTTGCTACTGGTTCTTTGTGACTTTGTTTATCAGTAGTAATTAATTGGTGAATTTTAGGATTATTTAAAATTAGGTTTTTATGAAAACAGTTCTATTTTAGTGTTTTATAGGTTTTATGCGATTTCTTTTAATTTTAATTGCTTTAAAAAAATTTCTTTAGTTTTTTTGACATATTCTTTTTGTTTCTGTTTAGTTATCAGTAGCTATTTTATTTGTAGTATTTTTTTGTATTTTATTTCTTTTATCCTACTAGAAAACTTGTTTTGAGCTTCATAGGAGTTTATATTTAAAAGTGCCTTGTAAATCCTGTACGACCATTGACGTTTTATACATGAAAAAAAATACTTTCCCATAATCTTTTTCCCTGCATTTTCTTTGCCACCATTTTATTTCCCGCCATTCTCTCCCGCCACACTAAGGAGTGCTGCATCGACGAAGGATGACGATGATGCCTTCATGTGGAGTGTGAAACACTGTGTGAGAGAAGTCATAAGTGTGAAACACTCTCCGATGATGATGACGAAGCTGCCAACACTTATGACTTCTCTCAGACAGTGCTTCACACTCCACCAGCAGCACCGACGCAGGAGACACAGACCGTGTCAGACGATGTTATCTACGATCGTGGACACCATGAGGCTCATTTTATAAGTTGAGAAGTGAAGATGGCGAGAAAGAAGATGGCGGGAAAGAAGATGGCGGGAGAGAATGGCGGGAAAGAAAATGGAGGGAGAGAATGGCGGGAAATAAAATGGCGGGAGAAAATGGAAGGAGAAAATGTCGTAAAAACCTAATTTTAAATAATCCTAAAATTCACCAATTAATTACTACTGATAAACAAAGTCACAAAGAACCAGTATCAAAAAGAATCATCTAAAAAGAATACTCCTAGCTCAAATTATAGGTAATTTAGTGATTTGAGAAAATTCATGAAAATTCAAATTCAAAGTTTCAAATCTAGTCAAACTTGATATCTACAGAAACTTCATAAAATTTCTAATCTAATGCAAAAGAATCAAATTAAAATACTAAAATCCTATTTGATATGAATTTTTAAAAAGTAGAGGGCTGAAGAGGACTCTTTATTAACTGTTATCAAAAGTACTTTTTGGCCAACGGTAGGCCGAAAAGTACTTTTTGGCCAACGGTAGGCCGAAAAGTCCCTTTTCGGCCAACAGGAGGCCGACGGGGTGATAGTTTTGATTTTTCTCCATTAGGATGTATAGTTTCCGAATTTGCTATAAAAATCATCATAGTTTCAAAAAAATGCTTAAAACATGAACTATTTTTCATCATAAATATATTTGTGTCGATCCTTCATCATCTCGATTGTTTTGCATTTAATAATGTACTCAAATTGTGAAAATGTTCACTCTCACATTTAAAGAAGAAACTACTATAGTATGATCATATAGTATTTATTCGCTTATCATCTTCATTTCAAATAGACTCAAGCATTTTAATAGTTTTTCAATACCATAAAGCAAAATAAAAGTAAAAACAATTATGGTTGATTGTGACCCGGTAACCAGAAGTGAGGTCTAGTCATTGTTATTTTTTTAATGAAGTTAGCTGACGTCATACAGTTATTAATTACTCCAGTTAAGTATTACGTGTTGGTGATGCAAAGATGTGCGTAATAAATGTTTCATTTTCTTAATAAACATGAAGCAATTTGGAGTTTCATGGCGTGTTTTGAGTGTTAAAGCAACAAAATGTAAAATATTTTTTGTTTGTTTGTGATCCAGTAACTAGAAATGAGTTCTAATCATTGTTAATTTTTTAATGAAGTTTGCACTGAATGCCACACTTATTAACTAGTCTGGTTAAATACATTGCTACATGTGTTGGTCATGCTAGGCGGACCATAATAAAGCTTCCATTTTCTCAAAAACATGAAGAAAGATCGGAGATTCATGGCATGTTTGAATATCCAAGCATAAACTTTTATCATAATTGGTTGATATCATCTACTAAATTTGTAGGTATCTTGTCATCATCGATGATGTATGGTCTACGCAAGCATGGCACACTATCATTTGTGTTTTTCCAGAGAATAATTGTTCTAGCAGAATTATAGCTACTACATGCATCATTGAAGTAGCAAAGTCATGTTGTCGAGATGGTGATGACCGTGTGTATAAATTGGAAGCCCTAAGTGATCTCCACTCAAGAAGATTGTTTTTCAGAAGATTATTTGGCTCTAAGGAACATTGCCCTGACATGTTGAAAGATGTTTCTAATTAAATCCTAAAGAAATATGGAGGCCTACCATTGGCAATTATTAGTATATCTGGTTTACTAGCAAACAAACCAGCCATCAAGGAAGAGTGGGAGAAGGTTAAGAGGTCAATTGGTTCTGCAATGGAAAATACTATGAGTCTAGAGGGCATGAGTAGCATACTATCTCTTAGCTACAGTGATCTTCCACCTCATCTCAAGACGTGCTTGTTGTATCTAAGTTTGTTCCCCGAAGACCATAAGATTGACAAAGATAAGCTAGTGAGGCAATGGATCGCAAAAGGCTTTATCTCTGAAGAGCGTGGACAAAGCAAGCAAGAGACTGCTGAGAATTACTTCGACGATCTTATCAATAAAAGCATGGTCCAACCGGTGGATATTCGGTATGATGGAAAGGTCGATGCCTGCCGAGTCCATGACATGATGCTAGAAATTATTATTTCAAAATCAGCTGAAGACAGTTTTACCACTGTGGTAGGTGGAAGTCAAACTAGTGTGCCCAATCATCAAGGTTCTATTCGGCGGCTATCAATCCAGCACATTGACAAGAAACTTGCATCTGAACTAGCAAATGTAGATCTAAGTCATGTTAGAACTTTGATAGTAATGCCAACATGTTGTGTGACAAACTTGCCCAGTCTGGATCGGTTTGAAGCTTTACGTGTTCTGGATTTTGAAGATTGTAGTGGTTTAGAGGACTATGATATGAAAGGCATGGACAAATTATTCCAGTGCTTTGGGGGAACACTTATATCAAAGCTACCAGCAGGGGTCATGATGCTAGGTAATCTAGAGACCCTAGATCTTCGTTATTCGGATGTGAAAGAGTTGCCTGCTGGAATTACTCGGCTGACTACACTACGACACCTAATCGGATATCTGAAGAAGCTACCAAATGGGATTGGTAGCTCGTGCTTTATATACATATGATATTGATATGAAAGCTGGTGCAAATACAAATCTACCAAATGATACTACACACTGTACTGCGATCAGCTGTATTTGTGCTGAAACACTTCTCCTATGTGCTTGTGTGCGCACGGATTGGGCCTATGTGTTGTATTTGTCACACACATAGGCCGAGCTGTGTGTGTGTGGCAAGTGATCCTATGTGCTTCTGTGCGCACGCTTGTCACACACTGGCGCAGCCGAGAAGAGGAAAGCCTTGTGGGTACTCTGTTTCCTCTGCTCTGCTCTTGGTAACTTCGATCTTTCAGGGCGTGGCGTGCTTCTGTGCTCTGCTCTTGTGCTGCTGAGGCTTTCAACTTGTCATACAGTATTTGTTTCACAGATGAGTATCTATGGAAACGCAAACCCAGCTGTATCTTGCACACGTCTAGCGTGTCCGTTCCTCTGGCCTTCACACCAACAGCAGGGCACCCTCATTCTTGCAGAAAATTGGCAGTAATGGATCATTCACAACTTTTCACACCGTTGCTTCCAAGTTATACATGTCCTTTCCTCGGAAGACCTGATCACCAATGTTGTTCCCTATGCTGTATTTGGAGCTACAGTAAAATATAATCTAGTTCTAGTGAGAATGCTACTCTCGCAGTCGTGCATCGTCATCCTTGGAACCGACTTGTAGTACTCTCGGACTGGTACTAACATTAGTCATGCGCTGATACGATATGGATGCAAATTAGGATGCCTGACAAGTCTCAGCCGCACAGCTCCGACACAAAGAACAGCTTCCCTTGGGCGACGTCGAACGTGAACCATGTTTTCAGTTCACCTATTATGCGGCACAAATCACCGTCTGATGGTACCCCTGAACTTTGTGACCAATTGCTAGCTATAACTAAGGAACTCCAGCCAAGCCCCTGATTCACACAAAGGAAAGAAAAAAAATAGAGAAGAAAACAAAGCATCCTCGTCACCGTGTTAGAATTATTGTATAGGAGATAGGAGATGTTGTTTAAGTTGTATTCTATCTCTTCTTCTATCTTATCTCCTGTAACGACCTCCTGGTCGATCTCCTCCTCTCTCTCTCTCTCTCTCGATCTCTCTGTAACTTGTGCATCAAGGCTTTGCCTAATATATACAATTCGGCCCGAGACAAAGGGTTGTACGCTTCCCAAACTATTTTACATGGTAACAGAGCCTCTTCCTCATTAGATTGAAAGAGATCGCATCTAGCTACCTTCGCTACCAAGCCATGTCTACCACCTCCGCTGCCATGTCGCCCAGCACCATGGACGCGATCACCACCACCTCCTCCGCCTCCACCTTTGCCTCCTCATCCACAGCCACCAATACCTTCCTCGGATCGCCACCACAGGAGAAGATGACAAGGGGGAACTTCCTGCTATGGAAAGGCATCGTGCTCCCCTAGATCAAGGGTGCCCAGATGGAGCACCACCTCGACGCGACGAGCCCGCCACGCCGGCCACTCTCACCATCACCAAGGATGGCAAAGAAGAGCAAGTCGTCAACTTCGCGCGCACTCTTTGGTATGCACAACAGCAACAACTTCAAGGGTTCTTGATGGGTTCCTTTTCCCGCGAGATCCTTTCCCAGCTGGCCATGCTCCAGACGCCGGCTGAGGTTTGGGGTGCCATCAACGACATGTTCGCTGCCCAGAGCCAAGTGCAGGCGATCAACACCCGCATCGAGCTCACCAATCTTAAAAAAGGTAACATGTCCATGGCAGAGTACCTTGGCAAGAACCATCACAGATGAAGTCGCGTGCACTGCTTCGGCGCTCTCCGATCCGGAGATCGTCTCCAAGATCCTTGCTGGACTTGACATGGAGTACATTCCTGTCGTCTCTGCTCTTGCTGCACGGGTGGAACCCATCACGGTTCCGTAGCTGCACAGTCAGCTGCTCAGTTTTGATGCCCGCCTCACTCTCCTCCATGGCGGCGATCTCCGGCAATCCTCTCCATACTCCGCTTCACGGGGTCGCGGCCGTGGCCGTGGTCACTAGGGCACCAACCGTGGCGGTGGCCGCAGACGTGGTGCCTCTTCGGGCGATGGTGCCCGCTCTGGTGGCACCTACGGTGACAACACCGAGGGCGGCGGCTACGACAACAACAACGGGGGTGGCGGCTTCAACTCCAACACTGGCCGCCGCCAATCTTCCTTGCGTGGCCGCCCTCGCTGTCAGCTCTGCAAGAAGGCCGGTCAGGAGGTCATTGACTATTGGCACCAGTGTGATGAAAATTTTGTCCCGGATACTCGTTTGGTTGCAGCTGCTATGCACGAGCAAGGCGGCGATGGCGTCTGGTATGTTGACTCTGGTGCTACGGACCACATCACCAATGAGCTAGAGCAACTTGCCCTTCGCGATACGTATCATGGCAACGACCAGATCCACACTGCCAGCGGTAAAGGTATGGATATTTGCCACATTGGTCAAGTTTCACTTAATTCCCCTCATCTTCAACGTGATCTAGTTCTTAAGGATGTTCTCCATGTGCCTCAAGCTGATAAAAATCTTGCCTCTATGTCTCGCTTAGCCACCGATAACAATGTTTTCTTTGAAACTCACCCTCGCTATTTTTTCATCAAGGATCGGGCAACGAGGGCACTTCTCTATCACGGTAGATGCGTTGGAGGCCTCTACCCCATCTCATCCGGAGCACTCAGCAAGCATTGTCGAGTCTACTCCGTCATCAAGCCTTCTTTGGCGCGGTGGCATCAAAGATTAGTACATCCCTCATCAGTCATATAGGCAAGTAGTCAATAAAGATAATCTTCCTTTGTCACATAGTTCAAATAATGAGTATGTTTGTGAAGCCTGTCAATGTGCCAAGAGCCATCAGCTTCCCTATCCTAAGTATACTAGTGTGTCTCATACTCCCTTAGAATTGATCTTCAGTGATGTATGGGGTCATTCCCGAGATTCTTTTGGTCGAAAAAAAATACTATGTTAGCTTTATTGATGATTACAACAAGTTTACATGGATTTATTTGCTTAAGTATAAATCTGAAGTCTTCTCCATCTTCCAAGAATTTCAGAAACTTGTTGAGAGACACTTTGATAGGAAAATTATATCGGTCCAAAGTGTCTGGGGAGGGGAGTATGAAAAACTTAACTCCTTTTTCTGTAGCATTGGGATCACTCATTATGTGTCCTGTCTTCATGCTCATCAGCAGAACGGCTCTGCTGAACGCAAACACCGTCATATCGTTTAAGTTGGTCTCTCTCTTTTAGCTCATGCGTCCATGCCTCTCAAGTATTGGGATGAGGCCTTTATCACAGCTACATATCTTATCAACCGCCTTCCCAGTAAGGTTATTGGCAACTCCACTCCTTTAGAACGTCTCAAAAAATTTGGGTGTGCTTGTTACCCCAATTTACGTCCATACAATCATCACAAACTTGAGTTTCGCTCCACACAACGTGTCTTCATTGGGTACAGTAATCTTCATAAAGGATACAAATGTATTGAACCATCTACTGGACGCATCTATATCTCTCGTGATGTTATCTTTGATGAGACATTGTTTCCTTTTTCCAAACTTCATCCCAATGCGGGCGCTTTGCTTCATGCAGAAATCGCACTTCTACGAGACTATGCCACACATCCTGATCACGGGGGTGAATTAAATGATCATGATCATGTGCAAAAATCCACAGAAAATTGTGTTTCTAATGACTTTTGTGCAGATTGTACTCGTCATTTTATGTGCACACAGGACAAACCAGGTGAGGGATTCCTGGATAAGTGGGTATCCGGACAGCCGGACTATGTACTTTGGCCGGACTGTAGGACTATGAAGATACAAGATTGTGGACTTCGTCCCGTGTCCGAATGGGACTCTCCTTTGCGTGGAAGGCAAGCTTGGCGATTCGAATGTAGATCACCTTCTCCGTAACCGACTCTATGTAACCCTAGCCCCCTCCCGTGTCTATATAAACCGGAGGGTTTAGTCCGTAGGACGACAACAATCATACCATAGGCTAGCTTCTAGGGTTTAGCCTCTATGATCTCGTGGTAGATCAATTCTTGTAATATTCATATCATCAAGATCAATCAAGTAGGAAGTAGGGTATTACCTCCATCGAGGAGGCCCGAACCTGGGTAAAACATCGTGTCCCCAGTCTCCCGTTACCATTAGCCTTAGACACACAGTTTGGGATCCCCTACCCGACATCCGCCGGTTTTGACACCGAAATTGGTGCTTTCATTGAGAGTTCCACTGTGTCGTCGCTGTAAGGCTCGATGTCTCCCCCAACCTTCAACAATGCAGTCCAGGGTAAGACTTTTCTCCCTGGACAAATCTTCGTGTTCGGCGGCCAAGATCAAGGGTCGACTCGCTTAACCATCCGGAGCAGATCGACAGCTCGCCCACAGCCAGGTCACGTTCGGAAACTTGAATTACACGGACGATATCCACGGAGACTTGATCTTCGATGGATTTGGGCCTACGTCAGGAGAGCCAGACAGTCACGACGAGCACGACTTAAATCTGTTGTCGGACAGTATTCGGGATATCGCCCCTGCTGCGGCTCCGGACCTAAATCCGGGGCAGATCGCGTCATCCCAGGACGGGTGGATGGACCCCGCCATGGAGGCCGCATGCTCTCTGGCGGTAGAGCCGAACACAGACTCCGCCGTTAAAGAGATCGGCGTCATCGGACCCCCGGACTTGTGTCCGGATGTGGGTTCCGAACCGCGCGTGCCCGGACCAATCGAGTCCGATTGGGCTCCAGTAATGGAGTTCACCGCCGCGGATATCTTTCAGCACTCCCCCTTGGGAGAAGCACTTAATTCATTAAAGTCTCTCTCTTTTATAGAAGACTCTTGGTAGAACTATGTCCGGCCCGAGTGGGACACGGATGACGAAGAAAATCGCCTCCCACCCACCACACACTTCATAGCCATTGTCGATGACCTAACAGACAAGCTTGATTTTGACTCCGACGACATCGACGGTATGGCCGTCGACGCAAGGGACGATCTGGAACCACCGCCCACGGGGCGCTGGACCGCCACTTCATCATATGACATCTACATGGTGGACACGCCTAAGGAAGACAATGGTGACAAAAAGGACACAACGGAGGATAAACCCACCGGACAAAAACAAAAACGACGGCGCAGGTGCCGCTCTAAGTCCGGTCACAATAAAAATAGCGATAACAGCGCAAGGAAAAATGATACACCGGCTGACTCCGAAGGCAACAATCACTAGTAGAAAAAGGGTCAAACGTGAAGCACATTAGTGCCGGTTTGTATAAGAGCCAGCACAAATGTATACATTAGTGCCGGTTCCAACGGCTAGCCTTTAGCACTGGTTCGTGGCTAACCTTTAGCACCGGTTCGTGCCACGAACCGGTACTAATGAGGGTGGTGGCAGGATGTTGTCAGTCTGGGCCCCCTCCATCACCTTTAGTACCGGTTTGTGCCACGAACCGGTACTATAGGTCCTCCTGCATATAAACCCTTCGTCCAGCTCGCTCTGTTCTTCCCCCTTTCCCCTCTCCTCTCCTCTCTGTTCTTCCTCTTCTCCCCTCGAGCTCATCACACATTTTTCCCAAAATTTGTCAAGATTTGAAGGCCCCCATCCATTCAAGTGATCACAAAGGTTAGCAACTTTGTCCTTTCATCTCTCATTGCTAGATTAGCTCTTGCATTGGTTCATATAGTTATTAATTTGTGAGTTTAGTAATTTGGGAGGAAATATATATATGTGCTAGTATTTGATTTATATGCAATTTGAGGTCAAAATAACACTTAGTTTGCATATGTAGGTGTGGTTTACTTAGTGCCTTCTAAATCTCTGTTGTAACCACCCGTCGCCTCGCACTTGTCGTCCGTCACCGGCACCACCTTGTGGTGAGCCTCTTGTTCATGAAATTTTATATAAAAAATTGATGTTTCTGTGATTTGGATATATAGTTACTCGTATAATAATTATCTTACCCGTACGTTGTTTGTTATACATAGTGCCATGGTTTTGATATCCGTCCCCGTCGGCCCTCGTCCTTGTTATGATTCGGATGTGGTATATTCTCTTTTAAAACTATTTGTTGCATTTCGTGTTTATGACAAATTATGCCCATCAAGTTGACCTAGATATTTTTATCTAGGAGGTATGTGAACCGGAAATTCCAACCGACCCTATTGTCGAGAGGTTAAATTTAGTTGAAAGAGAAAACGAGTACTTGAAAGAAAAATTGAAAAGAATTGAGGGGGAGAAGATGGAATTGGAGTTGCATGTTGCCGATGTCGTCGATGATCACAAGATCAAGATGGAGAAAATGCGCTTGAAGATTAGAAAGATTAGAAAATATGCCATCGATAGTGAGGCTTGGTATCATTATGCTGTTGGATCAATTGTTACCTTAGTTGCGATCTTGATCGCATTTGTTGTTGCATTTAAATGCTTTAGCTAGAGAGTTATTTGTTTGTTGCATTTAAGTGTTGTATGAACTTTATGTATGAACTTGTATTAATTTGGTCTATTCGGTGTTGTGTAATGAAGATGAGCCGGCAATGGATGTACGATGACCGATGCTCTCCCCAGTTCGTTGAGGGCGTGCATACTTTTCTGCTTGCGGCTGAGGCAAACAAGCGGGCGGATGGTTTTATGCCTTGTCCATGTGCTGGCTGTAAGAATGACAATGGGGGAAGAAGCTGAGCCGGTAATGCGGGAAGAAGCTGGGCCGGCAATGCGGGAAGAAGCTGAAGAAGAGGCATCAGATGAGCCCGTTAATGATCTAGGTCGGGCCATTGCCGATGCAAAGAGAAACTCGCATGCAAGTGATTTGGAGAAGAAGAAGTTGCAGCGCATGTTAGAGGATCACAAAAATTGTTGTACCCGAATTGCGTGGGTGACAAGAAAAAGCTGGGCACCACACTGGAATTGCTGCAATGGAAGGCGAGAGAATGGTGTATCGACAAGGGATTTGGAAAGTTGCTGGTAATGATAAAGGATATGCTTCCAAAGGACAACGAATTGCCCGAGAGTGCGTCTGAAGCAAAGAAGGCTGTCTGCCCTCTAGGGTTAGAGGTGCGAAAGATACATGCATGCCCTAATGATTGCATCCTCTACCGCGGTGAGTATGAGGATTTGAACGCTTGCCCGGTATGTGGTGCATTGCGCTATAAGATCAGCCGCGATGAGCATGGTGATGTCGAGGGCGAGCGCCCCAGGAAGAAGATTCCTGCCAAGGTGATGTGGTATTCTCCTATAATACCACGGTTGAAACGTTTGTTCCAAAACAAAGAGCATGCCAAGGCGTGCGATGGCACGAAGAAGACCGTAAGAAAGACGGAAAGTTGAGAGTACCAAATGACGGGTCGCAGTGGAGAAAAATTGAAAGAAAGTATGGGAAGGAGTTTGCGATGGCGCAAGGAGCGTATGGTTTGGTCTAAGCGCAGATGGCATTAATCCTTTTGGGGAGCAGAGCAGCAACCATAGCACCTGGCCTGTGACTCTATGTTTGTATAACCTTCCTCCTTGGTTGTGCATGAAGCGGAAGTTCATTATGATGCCAGTGCTCATCCAAGGCCCTAAGCAACCCGGCAACGACATTGATGTGTACCTAAGGCCATTAGTTGAAGAACTCTTACAACTGTGGAATGGAACAGGTGTACGTGCGTGGGATGAGCACATGGGGGAAGAATTTGACCTAAAGGCGTTGCTGTTCGTGACCATCAATGATTGGCCTGCTCTCAGTAACCTTTCAGGACAGACAAACAAGGGATACCGCGGATGCACGCACTGTTTGGATGATACCGACAGTATATATTTGAATAGTTGTAAGAAGAATGTGTACCTAGGACATCGTGGATTTCTTCCGAGCAGGCATCCCGTAAGAAAGAAAGGCAAGCATTTCAAAGGTGAGGCGGATCACCGGACGAAGCCTCGCCACCGTACTGGTGCTGATGTACATGATATGGTCAAGGATTTGAAGGTGATATTTGGAAAGGGTCCTGGTGGACAACCTGTTCCAAAGGACGCTGACGGACGCGCACCCATGTGGAAGAAGAAATCTATATTTTGGGACCTGCCATATTGGAAAGACCTAGAGGTCCGCTCCGCAATCGACGTGATGCACGTGACGAAGAATCTTTGCGTGACCCTGCTTGGCTTCTTGGGCGTGTATGGGAAGACAAAAGATACACCTGAGGCACGGGAGGACCAGCAACGTATGCACGGAGAGGACGGCATATATCGGGTCATGCAAGCTACGCTCTTACCAAAGAAGAGAAGGAAATCTTCTTTGAATGCCTGCTCGATATTAAGGTACCGTCGGCTTCGTCAAATATAAAGGAATAATAAACATGGCAGAGAAAAAGTTCCGAACCTAAAGTCTCATGACTGCCACGTGATTATGACGCAACTGCTTCCGGTTGCATTGAGGGGCTTCTCTTTGGAAAACGCTCGATTAGCCATTGTGAAGCTATGTGCATTTCTCAATGCAATCTCTCGAAGGTAATCGCTCCAGAAATCATACCAAGGTTACAGAATGATTTGGTGCAATGTCTTGTCGAGTTTGAGTTGGTGTTCCCACCATCCTTCTTCAACATCATGACGCACGCCCTAGTTCACCTATCTTGAAGAGATTAACGTTTTGGGTCCTGTATTTCTACACAATATGTTCCCCTTTGAGAGGTTCATGGAGTCTTAAAGAAATATGTTCATAACCGTGCTAGGACAGAAGGAAGCATCTCCAAGGGCCATCAAAATGAGGAGGTCATTGAGTTTTGTATTGACTTTATTCCTGACCTTAAGCCGATTGGTGTTCCTGAATCGCGGCATCAGGGCAGACTGGATGGAAAAGGCATGCTAGGAGGGGAACAAATAATATGTATGGACGGACATTCTCTCACTGAAGCACACTACACAGTTCTACAGAATTCCGCCTTGGTCGCTCCATATATGGATGAACACAAGAATTTACTACGCTCCAAACACCCGGAGCGGTCTGGTGACTGGATTACACGTGAACAAACCAGGAGTTTCGCCAGCTGGTTTCAGACACGTACCATGCATGACACCTCTATTGAAGATGACCTGTACTTGCTGTCCTAGTTACCATCTTCGAATATAATGACTTTCAAAGGGTACGAGATAAATGGTAATACATTTTACATGATCGCCCAAGATAAGAAGAGCACCAACCAAAACAGTGGTGTCCGCTTTGATGCAGAAACCAAGACGGGAAAGGAAACATATTATGGTTATATACAGGACATATGGGAACTTGACTATCGACGTGGTTTAAAGGTCCCTTTGTTTCGATGCAAATGGGTCAATATGACACGAGGCGGGGTAACAGAAGACCCGCATGCGGAATGACAACAAGGATCTCAACAATCTTGCGTGTGCAGACGAACCATTCGTCCTAGCCAATGATGTGGCACAGGTTTTCTATGTGAAGGACATGTCTACCAAGCCAAGAAAAAGAAAAGATAAGGAAGCGAATGCATCGTACGATGAGCCAAAGCGGCACATAGTTCTTTCTGGGAAGAGAAACATCGTGGGAGTGGATGACAAGACAGACAAGTCGGAAGATTATGAAAAGTTTGATGAAATTTCTCCATTCACAGTGAATATTGACCCGAGCATCCCGTTAAATGATGAAGATTTTCCATGGTTACGGTGCAAAGGGACACACGCGAAGAAAAAGTTTCACACCCAAAGATCTGGGATGTGATCGGCTTCACTATCATCACTTTCTTTTGTATTTCACACCCAGAGGGGAATCTCTGTAATAGTTAGGGTAGTTATGTGTTTTGGCATTTGAAACGCGAAGAAATTTTATGTGCAAACAAATTCTTTCATGCCTTTACTGATTTTTAAAGTTAAATTATTCATAAACTAGTGATTCACACTAATTTCAAATAATTCAAAATTTAAACTATTCAAATTTGAAAACTACGGGCACTAACAGAATGTTTGTAATTTTTTGTACCTAAAGCAAAAATATTCACAAAGAAACTCTAAATACACAAAAAACAACACAAAAATAAATAAAGCAAAAAAAAAGCCCGCCTACTAGGCCGTAACGGCCTGCATACGACTAGAAACCCAACCTGTGTTGGGCCAGGATGCAGGCCCGCAAAGGCCAAGTGGGCCAACAGGGCAGCAAAGAACACGTAGGCCCAGTAGGCCTGATTTGGAGAGGAGCTCGAGAGAGCGACCGCACGGGGGTTTATAAACCAGTGCGGTCGCCCCTCGGCTAGCGAGGTGGGACTAAACTTGCCGCACCGCACCTGCGCCAGCGCACGCCCTTTAGTACCGGGTCGTGGCACAAACCGGTACTAAAGGGGGCAGGGGGTCGCCTCCCGCCGCTTGGCCTAGCCAAAACAGGCCTTTAGTACCGGTTGGTGGCACCAACCGGTACTAAAGGTGCCTTCTATATATACAACAGCTACGAAAATTTCAGTTTCCCTCTCTGTTTGTTCCTCTGTTTCCGTCTCCGCCGCCGTCGCCGCCGCCCTCGTCGTCTCGTCGCCGCCCCGTCCCCCGCGCCGCCCTCGTCTCCGTCGCCGCCCGCCCGTCCCGTCGCGCCGTCCCGTCCCGTCGCCGCCGCCCTCGATCGTCTCCGTCGCCGCTCGTCTCGCTGCCGCCCGCCCTGCCGCCGCCCGTCCCCTTCCGCCGCCCGTCTCCGTCGCCGCCCGGGCCTGTCCCGTCGCGCCGTCCCGTCCCGTCGCGCCGTCCCGCCTGTCGCTGCCCGGCCGTCGCCTCCGCCGTCGCCGTCACCCGCTGTGAGCTCTCCCCTCTAACCCTCTCCCTCGCCCCAAGGCGGCACCATGGGCGCCGCCCTCCCGAGCCCATACACACACACACACAAGCATGATGAACACACACACACATACGTATATATTTAATTAGTTTAGATTTTGTATGTTTAATTAGTTTAGATTTTTAGATTATTGTTTTTCATTAGTATATATGTATGAATGCATGTTAGATGGATATAATTAGTGTTTAATTAGTATGGAAATTTTTTATATAATGTTGTTTTTCTGTTTTTAATGGATGTATAGAAATTGTTTTTTATGTTTTTAGTGTTAGATGCTTAATTAGTATGAAATAGTATATAGATTTTTGAAATAGTAGAAATGTTATAAATTTTAGTTATCAAAATCCAATCATTAAAAAAATATTATTTTTTGCGGGCATATAGCTAGTATTTGTTATCGACGATGCCCAGCCGGCCCATGTCCGGGACTGGGCTCCGCTGGGCTGGCACTGGGAGGTACTGCCTGGAGGGGCGCGCCGATTGATGAGGAACCCGGCCCCAGGTCCCGTCGTCGACCCTGATCTCGTTTGGTGGCGTTCGCGTGGGCCAGTCTCGGTGCGGAGGGACCCGGCCCGCCGGAGAAGGTACGCCGTGTCGTCAGGAGGAGGACGAGCACGCCCATCGCTACATGGTTGCGTTAGAGGCGGCAGGTTCTCCAATACCGGCAAGATCTTCGAGGATCTCACATCAGCTATGATCCTGTGAGGGTTCCTTCTCTTTGGGTGTCCACTGCCCGCGACGCAGGAACCGTGAGTGTCCTAGATTCTTCTGTAGTATTCGAAATTTAATTAGCTAGCCAGTGATGTACTATTCAATATTATATATTATTTGAGACGATGTATTCGGGATTGTATCTATTATTCTAGACAAAGTATTCGAGATTATATCTATTATTCGAGACGATGTAATTTGAATACTAAATTGTTTTATATTTCTTTTGAATTAGTTAAACAAAAGCTATGGCAGACAATACTGACAGAGAGGGAGAACAGACCATGTTCGATATAATACGCGGGCCAGATGATAATCAGAATGAAGAAGATTATGACGGCTCCGAATTTCTAAACAACACCGGAGAGGGTGATATGATATTCGATCGCGACGACCGAATTGATGAAGTCATGAACTACGATTATGACGATGACGAAGAACATGTTGATCCTGAAACAACAAAGACCGGCGAGGTATATATATTTATATAAGCAGGTTTCGGTGATCATCACATGTTTTAAATGACTTGAAGATATATTAACGAATCGATGTTTGTTCTTTCAGCCATCCGGTCGAGCAAATCTTCAGGCAAAAGGACTAAACGAGGCCCGAACAAAAAGTTGAAGGAGGCGTAAAGTACAATATCGAGGCAGTCAGACCTAATGGCGAACCATTAGCGCCTAACAAGATTGCGGACAAGTTCATTCGTCGGTCGGAGTTCTTGTGAAGGACCAACTCCGATCTCCTTCAAGAATGGAGAGAGCCAGCAAAGACAAAGGACAAAAGGCAAAGAGGACGCTGCTCCACGTCCAGATGTTACTTTTGTCGACAAGAATCAAAAAGATCTGCTTTGGGATACTCTCATGGAACATTTCACCCTACCGATCATTTCACGAAGCAGATGTGCAGAAAGTCAAGGACGCTGCTCTTAGGAAGATGGTGGTTGCATTCAAGAACCACAAGAATCGTGAATGGGACAAGTACGTCAAGGGAGGAAGGAAGACTCCAGTATTCGAGGGAACACTAGAGAACCAACGTGCTCATTGGGACAATTTCGTGAAATTCAAGGATTCAGAATTAGCTAAGGAACGGTCGAGAATAAACAATAAGAATGCCGAAAAAAAGGATAAGTTCCATAAGCTGGGGCCAGGTGGCTATGCGGTGGCAATGCCTAAGTGGGATAAGTCTGAGAAAGAGATGGAGGATGCAGGTGCCACTCCGGTTACTAAGAGCTGGCCCCCCAGGGTCAGGACTTGGTTCTATGTGCATGGGGGGGCGTTGGATCCAAAGACAGGCAAAGTTTGGACGAGGGCAAGTCTGAAGGGAGCCGACGATGCGATACTTGTTGCAATAGAAGAGGCACGAACGGGGGTGTTCCAGCCCAACAGAGAGAACGACGAGCTTACGCGTGCCCTGGGAAATCCTGAACACCCGGGAAGAACACGAGGCAAGGGCGCTATTCCGTGGTATGAGGGGTTTTCAGACTGGAACAACGACTACAGAACCCATGCGAGAAAGAAGATTGCGGAGGAGAAGAAGAGGAAGATGGAGGAGGAGCAGAGGAAGCGGGACTATGAACGCCTTCAAGGCCTAGAAGCAAGTCAAGCGGAATTGGCAGTCAAATTCCAGCGGCAGCAGGAGCAGATCGACTCACTTAGCCAGCAAAGGGGTCTCAAAGCTGCAGCAGCTAGCGGATGATCCAGCATTGGATAGCACCGCCCCATCCATGCAGAGAAGCAGCGTGGGTTCCGCCCCGGACGACGCAATGCTGGGTAGATACCCCGTGGATGACATCCCGGAGAACACTAGCTGCGAGCTACACGTCAAAATGAAGAACATATCCATGAAGGTGGCGGACGGAGAAGCTTTTCCAGCTACCCCCAAAGCAACCTACCATTGCATCCCGATTCCAGAGGGCTATGCTCGTGTCATGGTTGACGAGGTGGTGCAGCCATATTCGGGCTAGAGCTTGACATTCACGGAGGTGAGGACGAGCGCTTTCTGGAGACGCCAACCATCGATCATCCTATGGAAAAAGGATTGCATCATCTTTGAAGGCCACCGACGCGCGTCATCGACTCCTCGTCAAGTCCGCCACCGAGTCAGCAGTCTCCCGCTCCTGCAAGTCCACCAAGTCCGCAAAGTGTCAGCCACCTCCTCCAAGTTCGGCAAAGTGTCGAGCCACTCCTCCTCCTCCAAGTCCGCCACAGTGTCGACGTCCACCTCCTCCAAGTCCGCACAACCTCAGGCCACCTCCTCCAAGTCCGCACATCTTCAGCGGCCACCTCCTCGTCCAACTCAGCCCGTCACACCGGCGTCTCCGCCGCCTCGGAATCGCAGAAGAGACACCCCGCAGCTATTGTGCGTAGCGGTACGAGTCGAGGTAGTACAGGAAGTACAGGCGGAGGCAAGCGATATAAATATGGTCCAAGCCTCACGCCTCTTCCGCAGAGGTCTTATGACAGGTCCGAGGAGGAAATCGCAGCCATATCAAAGTCCGAGGTGGAAGCCCATTTTGCACTGAAACCGCCACCGCCGCCAAGGGAGAAAGTGCCTAAGGAAACGATTGTCCACTTCATTCGTATGGCTCAACCACCAGCTCCCAAGCCTGTTGACACAGACTATGAGCGCCACATCAGGAAGTTAAATCGAGCACGTCTACATAAGGAGGCGAGCTCGGGATCGAGCAAACAAGAAGCAGCTGTCAAAAATGCGGAAAACCATTCCCAGTGGGAGAACAGGCGGCGCAATCGATCCCTCGCTTGTTGTGCCAACAACACGTGATAATCTGACGCTACCCAATATTATTGTGGGCAAACAGTTTACGCTCTGAGGTGGGCAATGTGGTAATAACGGAGGACCATATAATGCAGGCTGAAGTTCTCAAAATCACTGTTGGACAACTCCTCGAGATCGAGCCCATGCCTGTGCTTAGAGAGGATGAAATAAAACGGAAATATGTCCGGGCCAACCTTTGGTCCATCCGACAAGGTCAAGAACCTCCCAACGAGAATGTATGAATTGCATCAATGGTACATGAACATTACCAAGATTTCCGATCGAGTGTCCTTCATGGTGAATGTCAAGGAGAACCATTACTTCCATGAGAAAGCTTTGTCCGTTGAGTATTCTGAACTGTTTCAGTTATACAATCAAGACGCACTCGACAAATCTATCGTCAGTTGCTATTGTCTGTAAGTGATTTCTTTCTGTAATTTAAGTCTCAAGCTAGCTGTACTGATCCTTTTGATCAATCATTACCTGTAATTATCCTCACTATATTCTTTTCTATGGTATTATATGCAGGATGAAGATGTATGAAATGACAAAAGGTGGACGTTATGGCATCAGGTTCATTGACCCAAACACCGTTAATGAATACACATGGAAACTAAATGCACATCATCAAAAGGACGTACAGGACAACATGCTAGAGTTCTTGAAGCGCCTCAAATACAATGAAGATATACTACTTCCTTACAACTTCCAGTGAGTCACACTGTCTTGTACTACAAATTCTCTGTTTTTGCCTACTAGCTAGCTACATGTTTTCGCTTTACATATGCCCGCTTAATTAAGGCATGCAAACGTGTGTGCACGCAGATATCACTGGGTCTTGTGTATCATTAAAGTTGACGCCGGAACAGTTGAAGTACTGGACTCACTACTCAAAGAAAAAGCTGACTATAACATCTTGTTTGGGATAGTCAACAGGTAATTTCAATTATTATTAACTATATATCTCGGCCTATTTAGTTCGTCATTTTTCATGATATGAACTATATTTAATAACCCCTTTATTCATTTTCATTGTCGGCGGGCAGGGCTTGGGAAAGGTTCATCAGCGTCACGGAAGGCGAATGGAAACAAAAGCTTAAATGGTTTCACCCAAGGTAAGTAATTATAGTACTAGCTAGCTAGCTAGCTGCCATCTCTTTAATTATCATGCTTGATTAATTATTATCCGATCAAATTCCATTCTCGTAAAGGCCCTAAAGCAGGCGCGAGGGACTGATCTGTGTGCATTCTGCGCTTATGAGAACATTCGCATGATGGCGTCCAAAGGAGCAGATCTGAAAGACAGGAATGGGTACGCTTGTCAAAACACTATTCACAATTTTTACACCATTATCGATATCTAGTCACACAACTAATACACATGCATATTGATCTCCTTCTTAACAGTTCACAGATGTGCGGGAGAAGCTCCTAGAAACGGAGCGCGTATAAGCACTTCAAGAGGAAATAGCGGGATTTTTGTTCGACCAGGTCCTAAATCCGAAGGGAGAATACTATTACCCGCTGCCCCCATCGAGCTCCGAAGGCACCAATTAGGCTAATGCCACTGGCTCCGAAGGCAACATGCATATGTAGGAGAAATTGTATATAGCTATACATGTGTGTATGTGTGAATTAATTAATATGATGGTTTGTGAGACATTGATGATATATATATATATATATATATATATATATATATATATATATATATATATATATATATATATATATATATATATATATATAACGTACAATGTGTAGTATTGTAAAATACCAGCAAGCGAAAAAAGAATTAAATTGATAACACAAATTTAATTGAAAAATAAAAATAAAACAAAAACCCACAAACATTTAGTACCGGTTGGTTTACCAACCGGTACTAAAGGGCTCCCGCCCCCCGGAGCTGGCTCGTGCCACGTTTTTGGCCTTTAGCACCGGTTCATGCTGAACCGGTACTAAAGGGGGGGGGGGCCTTTAGTGACCACACTTTAGTGCCGGTTATGTAACCGGCACTAAAGGGCCTTACGAACCGGTGCTATTGCCCGGTTCTGCACTAGTGAATATGAACCCAACTATGGAGCAAGAAGAGCCACGCCACGCCGAACAAATTTCCCACAGAGGGGAGGACAGTCCGGTTGACGATGCATTTATCATCCCGGAAAAACACTTGGAACAAGATAACCTTCGCAGAAGGCTTATGGCCACGGTGAGGAGCCTAAAGAAGCAGAAGCAAAGGCTTAAAGCCGCGCAGGATACGCTCAACCGAAGATGGAATAAGGTGCTAGACACTGAAGGAAAATGTGGCGACAATCGCCACACAAAGAGCTACCCAAAGCGCAAGCTGCTGCCCGAATTTGACGATGAGGCCGCAGTGCCTATTCCGCCAAAGAACAGTACGACCACTCGACCGGACCAGCCACTTCATGGCCGCGATAGAGCAGCCACTAATACCGCACACGATTTACGTGAGCTCCTGGACAAAAAGGCCGGCGCGGCCAAGTCCATCTACGGATCCAGAGGACGTGCTCCGACGCGGGATTATGGTCACCACAACGATCACACTGATCAAATACCAATTCAGAATCAACACCGGACTCAACAATAGCCGCCAGCATGCCGCGACATGTCCAGATACAGAGGGGCTGCGCACCCTCTGTGCTTCACCGATGAGGTGCTGGATCATGAATTTCCACAGGGATTCAAACCCGTTAACATAGAGGCATATGACGGAATGACAGACCCTGGGGTCTGGATTGAGGATTTTATCCTCCACATACACATGGCTTGTGGGAACGACCTCCACGCCATCAAATACCTTCCCCTCAAGTCGAAAGGACCAGCTCGGCATTGGCTGAAGAGCCTCCCTGAAAACTCAATTGGAAGCTGGGAGGAACTTGAGGATGCTTTCTGGGCCAATTTTCAAGGGACCTATGTCCGACCTCCGGATGCAGACGATTTAAGTCACATAATACAACAGCCTGGAGAGTCAGCCCGTAAGCTTTGGAACCGATTTCTCACTAAGAAGAATCAAATTGTCGACTGTCCGGATGCCGAAGCCTTAGCGGCCTTCAAACATAGTATACGGGACGAGTGGCTTTCCAGACACCTCGGCCAAGAAAAGCCAAGGACGATGGCGGCCTTAACAAGCCTTATGACCCGCTTTTGTGCGGGCGAAGACAGCTGGTTGGCCCGTAGAGGCACTAGTGACCCAGGCACATCCGAAATTCGAGATGGCAACGGGAAGCCATGACGCACTAAGCACAAGTGTCGGAACAATGACGACAGTATGGACAACACGGTGGTCAACGCCGGATTTAGGGGCTCTCGACCCGGTCAAGGAAAGAAGCCATTTAAGGGCAGTAAAGTGGGACCGTCCGTCCTGAATAAAGTCCTGGATAGATTGTGCCAAATTCATGGCACCTCCGAAAAATCTGCAAATCATACTCACAGAGAATGTTGGGTCTTCAAGCAGGCCGGCAAGTTAAATGCCGAACACAATGGAAGGGAAACACCAAGCGAAGACGAGGATGCGCCTCGCCAGCCGAACACGGGGGGACGGAAAAAATTCCCACTAGAAGTCAAAATAGTAAACATGGTCCACGTAACTCACACAGAGTTCGTTGCCCCCAAATTCAACCCCTGGGCGGCCTGCTCGATCACTTTTGATCACAGGGACCACCCGACCAGTATCCAGCACGGAGGATCGGCTGCCTTGGTGCTCGACCCAAGAATCGATGGATACCATCTCACTCGAGTCCTAATGGACGGCGGCAGTAGTCTTAATCTGACATATCAGGACACCGTCCGCAAGATGGGGATAGACCCATCCAGAATAAGCCAAAGTAGCACCACCTTTAACAGAGTGATACCAGGCGTTGAGGCCCACTGCTGGGGCTCCCTCGTATTAGAGGTGACATTCGGTTCTCCTGAAAACTTTAGAAGCGAGGAACTACTCTTCGACATCGCTCCCTTCAGCAGCGGTTATCATGCATTACTCGGCAGAACGGCCTTCGCTTGCTTTAACGCAATACCAAACTATGCATGCCTTAAACTCAAGATGCCCGGTCCACGTGGCGTCATAACCGTTAGCGGAAACACATAGCAGTATGCGGCGGCTCTTGTAGCCGGACATTAAGCGGCCTCTCCCACCAGAACGCATGATCGGTCGTCAAGACCACAAACACAGTTGGACGAGTCTAGTGCACCATCTTCAACAACAGCCCGGATAAACCTGAGCTAGGTGCTATACATATACCCCCATAAATGATACCAGGGGCTGCAAGCATGTAATAAAGCCCACAATTCGGCTCGCCTCATCAATAGCCAAATATCTGGCATTTCTAACATCCATTGAGAATAACTGACTTCTCGCACGCTTACTCTTTTGCACGAGTTTTTCGTTTTTTAGAGTATTTGTGCGACACCCTTCCAGGATACGACACAACGGAGACAAAGGCGCAGACGTGCAGCAGGGCCCCGCTCAAAGGTTTCTCTTTAGATTAAGCCCCTGTGTAAACCTTCTTTACTGTCTTTTGTTGCTTGACATCCCGTGGGTATTCAATACACCCACAGCGGATACTGGTGTTATAGGCATTTCGCCACGACAGATCAATGCGTGTACCTGAAAATACAGGGTTCATAATCAAGTGCGTTGCTCAACCCAGTATATGTTATAAAGTCCAAATACCTTCAGGAGTGTTTGGCGTCGCGTGTTTGGCCGTATATGCATCAGCTTCGAATCATGTCTTTGGTCAAATGTTGGGTTTGCCCGGCTCCTGGGTTTGCTGCCTTACGTTCCGTTCTATAGGCTAAGGCGGCCAAAGGAGAACTACTGCGATTGTGCCCTGGTTATTCCGGATGAGCACCTCAGTAGAGAAAGCCGAAAACTGACTGTCATGATATAACAAGAGACTGGTCAACCACTCGAAGACTCATCGGAATCTATAGGATTCCTCCGCATTAATGAAGGACCGTTTTCCGGTCACGTACATACACGCCCCTATACGGATGCACGCGGATATACTAGGGGCTACTTAGTAGCCCCACCATTAAACTCCTATGGCTAAGTGGAAGTGTTACAGCTATATAGTCCAGTTGCCTCGTTCAACGTGCGATCACCTCCTTAACGGACCAAGACATTGTGATTACGCATTTTTTTTCAAACACCCCCGCATTATATGCGTGGGGCTAAAGCCAACGACTGCTAACTTTCAAGTTATATGAATACATAAACGGCCGCACAGGAGGCATTATAACACTTTCAGGAAAAAGTAGAAACACAACCTCTATATCTCACATATAATTTTTTACAATTAATCGATTTGTCACTCGAACATGACATTTTTTGAGCATTGAGCCTCTATTCTACGAGCACCTTCTATGACCTGCTCAAAATAGTGCCCGGCTGGGTCTTGGCTTCCTGCCGGACCCTGGGTTGCAATGCTGGTGGCCTCCATATCTGCCCAATATGTCTTAACACGGGCAAGAGCCATCCGCGCACCCTCTATGCACGATGACCTCTTCACGGCATCGATTCGCGATCTGGCGCCAAACAGTTGCTGCACCAAACCAAAGTAACTGTCCGGCCTCGGTCCCTTCGGCCATAGATGGTCTATTACTACAGACCTCATTGCAAGACCGGACAACCTATGGAGCTCGGCTATACCGGCCATCTTCTCACTCAATGGCAATGAGCGCGTTGGAGTGCTAAATTGCGACCAGAATAGCCTTTCTATTTCATTATCTTTATGATCCTTGAACAACTTGGCCGCATAAGCCGTACTTTTCGCTAAGTCCGCATACTCATCTGCAGCGCTCCAAAGTTGATCCGAAGGAGCATACTTTGGATCTAAAAACTTCATCCGCAACAAATAGAGATTTCCAGCCGTCATTTCTCCGGCTTGTCAAAGTTCCTCCCGCGCATCTCTAATTTCAGAGTGCGTCTCCTTAGCCAAATCAAGCGCCTTCTTCAAGTCAGCCGCCTTTGCCTTATTCTCCTTCTCGAGAAGCTCATACCGGCCGGCGGCGTCCCTTTTCGGCTATCTTTTCTTCGCTTCGGCGATGAGCAGCCTGTTCGGCTCTCAAGTCTTCGGCTGCCTTTAGAGCAGCCACATTGCTAACCTGGGCTCGTTCCTTGGCTAGAGCAAGTTCCGCCCTCAGGGCCTCAATGGTAGCAGCTCCGCCTGCAACCACATCATATCATATTAATATCACAATCCTCTTAATATTTCCTAAAAGAAATGAGTAAAAAATGAGCGCATACTCTGTGACTCTTCAAGCCGCTTATTTACAAGCATAATGTCGGTATCCACCACATCAATCTGTCGCCTCAGTTCGGCGAACTCAGAATTCCGGTCTATCACCGGACTCTTAGCCACCTGCGCATGAATGCAGTACGATCATTCCCTGGGAGTGTGATCCTCCGTTTGCCGCCTAGGGCTGGCAACCAGAGTCTCAGGGGCTACTATCCATACGGAGCACACCTGGCGCGTGCGGATCAATCGAAAACTACGCATTTTATCGCGTACCTCGAAGCCTTTGATCAAACTTCCAAAAGTTTCATTTAACCCGCTTGTGGCGAATGAAATCTTCTCCAACACTGTACCCATTAATGTACAGTGACCCTCTGAGAGAGCAGCTTGCTCCAGGAGGCCCGTCAGCGTGTTCGGCGGGCACCGGACTGTTCCGGACCCTTCTCATCGCCCTCCAAGGGAGCCGAACGCTCCGGGCTCGGGGCGGCCGAAGCGTTAGCTTCCGGCCTCAGCGGATTTGGATTCCTCCGTGACGACACCTCAGGGTCGCCTGTCCCATGGGGCAGAGAGGCAGGTGGGGTTTCACTCTCCATCATCTCCGGAAGAAGGTCCCCCGAAGACGAACCCTGTTGAGACGAGCTACTAGCCGGACTGCAAAAAACAGATCCTGGTTACTTCTCTCGGAGGAAAAAGCGATAACTTCTTGTTCATTATTAACTTACAGCTCGGTGGAGGGCTGGCCCGTTTGCAGGCACGATGCGGTGAGGACGCCCTTCGGGGCAGGGCCCACTAGTAGAAAAAGGGCCTATTGTCCCGGTTGGTAAGGGCCTTTAGTCCCGGTTGGTGAACCGGGACTAAAGGGTGGGTACTAATGCCTCCCCCCTTTAGTCCCGGTTCAATCCAGAACCGGGACTAAAGGCCGCGGCCACGTGGAGCTCCACCTTTAGTCCCGGTTGGTAATATTTTTTGAAATTTTTTATGATTTTTTTTTCAAATTTCTGAATTATTTTAACCTCTAATCTCTAATCAGCACCCCTCATCACTACTCAATTTATCCTGTAATCTCTAATCACCCTCATCATTCCAAATTATCTAACTTCCCGAACGGTCACCCATCCTCCCACTCCCCCAGCCTGAGCACCCTTAACTTCCGGGTTCTATTCTCCCTCGTTTCCAAGTCTGCACTTGTTGTTTTCTTGACAATAGTAAGATGTCAATCCTATTAACCCTCAGGAATTTTGCTTGAGCATGAAGTGACATATTTCACTGTTTGAGTTTCAAACTATTGTTTTAAAAAACAATAATTATTTAGAAAACAATAGTTATTTTGAATAATTGGTTTGACCATTGTTTAACCATAGTTTGACCATAGTTTGACCAGATTTGACCAAAATTCAAAATAACTAAACAAATTATTTAGTAACACTAATATTCTAGAATAATTAGTTTGACCATTGTTTGACCATAGTTTGACCAAAGTTTGACCACGGTTTGACCAGATTTGACCAAAATTCAAAATAACTGAACAAATTATTTAGTAACACTAATATTCTAGAATAATTAGTTTGACCATTGTTTGACCACAGTTTGAAATTTTTTCGATTTTTTCCACTCTAGATCTTAAAAGCCCCGTAACTTTTTTTTCTGTTAGGTTTTTGAGGATTTTGAAAATGTTTAACGGGGTTCCAATATAAAAAACTTTTTCATCCGAGTTAGTATGAAAAAGTTATGCCTATATTTACAAATTCCAGAGAGATTTTGCAAATAAAGTCGAAATTCACATTTGCAAATTTTCCCAACAACTAGACCACATATCACATGGGAAACTTATTTTCTTTTATTTTTTTGACATTTCCATTATTTTCTTTTATTTTTTTAAACTGAAAAGGCGATCCAGTGGGGGTAGAGTTTGAAAATGGGACCTTTAGTCCCGGTTCGTGCCACGAACCAGGACTAAAGGTCTCAACCCCATTAGCACGGGTTCGTGCCTCAAACCGACTAAAGGTCTAATCTTTAGTCCCGGTTTGAGGCATGAACCGACTATGGGCATCGCCTTTTAGTCCCGGTTTGAGGCACAAACCGACTAAAGGGCACAGTTGAACTGGGACTAATGCCTTAGCCGCACGAACCGGGATAAATGCTCACATTAGTCCCGGTTCGTGATTGAACCGGGAATAATGTGAATATTGGCCCGGAACCATAGCCCTGTTTTCTACTAGTGGCCCCCTAGTGAAGCTTTCTTCCCATGCTTAGGAACCTCCGTCTCCAAGTCTTCGGAGGCAGCCCTTTTCTTCCCGCGAGGGGAGGGAACCTTGGAAGAACCTCCCCGATTATCCTCCTTCACGAAGACAGTAATTCCCCCAGTTTGGATGTGCAACCTGTGGAGTTCGGCTCCTCTATTCTTCTCTTCCCCTTTCCCCGAGGGCACTTGGCTCAATGCGCGCTTAAGCAGCCTGGCTATTGCAGGACTAGGCGAGTCTTCGGGAAGTGGGGCCGGACACCTGATTCTCCCCGCCTTGCTGAGCCAATCCTGGCCGCGGACAAGTTTTCATAATAATGTTGTATTAAACATATGTGAATTGTTCGGTTGCAGGGTTACTTACTTGGGTATCTGGGCGGTGGCAGCTCAGGCCCGCATCCTCGGTGATGTCCGAACACCTCACTTGTGGTCTGAAGAATAACTTATACATCCCTTCGAGCGTCAAGCCGAAGAAGTTCTGAATGGTTCGCGGACCTTCCGGATTAAACTCCTACATTCGGAGAGGTCGACGCTTGCACGACAGGATCCGCCGAACCAGCGTTACCTGGATGATTCTGACAAGATCGATATCCCTCTCAAGAAGCTCCCGAATACGGCTCTGCAATGACGGTACGTCATTAGCAGGCCACCAGTCCAGTCCCACATTGGTCCACGACGCTAGTTGAGGTGGAGGACCCGAGCGAAAGGCAGGGGCAGCCGCCCACGTTGTGCCTCGGGGAGCTGTGACGTAGAACCACCTCCGTTGCCACAGATCCGGCACCTCCGGGAAGGAACCTTCTGGCCATGGAACATCGGTGTTTATGCTTATTATGGCGCCTCCGCACTCCGCGTGTCACCCGTCAATCACCTTCGGCTTCACGATGAAAGTCTTGAGCCATAGGCCGAAGTGTGGGGTGATGTGGAGGAAGGCTTCACACACGACGATAAACGACGAGATGTGGAGGAGGGAATCCAGAGCTAGATCGTGAAAATCTAGCCCGTATTAGAACATGAGTCCTCTCACGAAGGGATCAAGAGTCAAGCCCAAGCCTTGGAGGAAGTGAGAAACAAATACGACACTCTCGTTGGGTTCGGGAGTGGGGATGATCTGCTCAGGGGCGGGTAGTATGTGCCTGACGTCGGCGGTCAAATATCTGGCCTGCCTGAGCTTCGCAACGTCCTCCTCTGTAACAGAGGAGGCCATCCACCGACCTTGAAGGTTGGATCCGGACATGATTGAAGATCCGAAGTACCTAAGCTTGAGCTTCAGGTGTTGGAGCTCTAGAGGCAAGAAAGCGCAAGCGTGGTAAGAAAGGGATAGGCCTTGACCCCTCTATAAAGGGGGAGGATATCAAGCGTCCCCAACGTGAACGTTTGGGACTTGCCTAAAAACACGGAGTCACGCCAACAGGCATGGTGGGGTTACCCATACCTGTATTGATGAGGATCCCACGATAAGAGGGACACGATCTCTGCTTCGACAAGACATGCCAAAGAAACCGCCTTGCACTACTAGGAAAAGGGCTATAGATGATATGGACACTAATGGCGCACCAGACATGTGGTGCGCTATTAGTATATACTAATGGCGCATCAAGTGTTGGTGCGCCATTAGTGTCCAAATACTAATGGCGCACCACATCCACAGTGCGCCATTAGTAACAATTTTTTTTCAAACTTTATTTATTTATTTTTCAAAGTTAGTAATGGCGCACCGTGGGTATGGTGCGCCATTACTAGTTTAGTTTAACTAGTAATGGCGCACCGCATCCACGGTGCGCCATTACTAACAATTTTTTTTATTTTCTTTATTTTTTTGCAAAGTTAGTAATGGCGCACCACAACCATGGTGCGCCAATACTAATTTTGACCCAAAATTCCCCCGAATGCACCCCCTGACCGCCTTTTCAGTTTTAAAAAATTAAAATAAAATGATGGAAATGTCAAAAAAAAATAAAAGAAAATAAGTTTCCCATGTGATATGTGGTCTAGTTGTTGGGAAAATTTGCAAATATGAATTTCGACTTTATTTGCAAAATCTCTCGAGAATTTGTAAAATGGGCATAACTTTTGCATACTAACTCGGATGAAAAAGTTTTTTATATGAAAAATCATCTACTCGAAAAGTTACATCCAAATTTAACCGGGGGAACCCGTTAAACATTTTCAAAATCCTCAAAAACCTAACAGAAAAAAGTTACGGGGCTTTTTATATCTAGAGGCAAAAAAATTCAAAAAAATTTCAAGCTAACTAGTGGCGCACCGTTTGCTAGGTGCGCCACTAGTAACAGAAAAAAAAATAGTTTCGAATTTTTTTTCGGAATTTGTTTTTCAAAATATGATACATAATATGAACGGAAGTTTGAAATAATTTTTCAAAATTTCATCATACTCATGAACATGAACAAAGTCCTAAACATCAACAAGGTTTAATAGGATTGATATGCTAGATATATCAACAAGTGCATGTGAAGTGAGCTGGTGCTGGGGTTGGATAGACTCTCAAGTTAAGCGTGCTTGGGCTGGAGTAGTGTGAGGATGGGTGACCTTTCGAAAAGTTTGACCACGGAGTGTGATTTGACCTGAAATTAAGCATATTGACCCGAGATTAAGCCATAATGACCCGAGATTAAGAAAAAAAACGATAAAAAAAGCACTCCTATGTGGTGCGCGCCATTACTAACTTCCAAATAGAAGCCTTCTATTAGGATGGCTGAGGTCATGCGGTAGGATGGTCGGCCTTTGCCCGCTGTTGGGTTTGCCCGTGCTGGGCAAAAAAGAACATGGGCAACGATTTTGTAAATACAAAGGACGGATATAAAGGCAATACAAACATAATCTCTTGCAGACTAATTAAAACAAACATCCTTCAAATAGTTCGCCTAAAATTTTTGGTTCTATTCGTTACCTCTCTTCTTTACTGCGGTTGGTCTCCGCGTCAATGTTTGTGGTTCATTTCTTCCGATAGCTCACTTATGGCCTGTTGGGAACGCTGGGATACATAACAGGGGAATTGAATAAAACATCAGAACGTGTTAGGAATGTTATTATGTTAAAACAAAGGAATGGAAAACCGTAGGAAACATAATACCTTGGATGTTCGGATGGCAGGAATATGATTATAAAATAGGTATGTATGACAAGGAATAGAGTAAACCATGCATGCAGATGCAGGAGACTCCACCAGACCACCAATACCACGACCAGGACCTTGGCCACCACCAAGATGTGACTATGCGATGGCCTCCGGTGAAAGATGTGTGGCGGACAGGGTGGAGGGTGATGTCGCGGTTCTCGGGATACGGCGGTGGCATCAACGTCATCCTTTGTCGACGGTGAATGGACGAGCGGAACAGCCGGCGGGCACCAGCATCGCGGACAACAATCGCAGGCTACGGATAAAAGAAAAATATGGCAAATGTCACAATGGATCACCGTGATGAAATGTGAAGAAAGAGAGGAGAATCGGGGTTGGAGTCACCTTGTTGCCGTCGAGATCGTCCACGGACAGTGGCGGCGGCGTGAGACTCGGGCGAGAAATCAAGGACGGTGGAAGGAACGAGAGCTCCTGCAGGGAGAGGGTATTGGCGAGGTGAGGGTGCGTGATGCAGACGCGTTTTACAGGGACTAGGGGAGGCAGCAAGTGTCCGAGATGCTCGTGTTAGGTATGCTCCATAAAGTGTCCGAGAATGTCGAGCTTGATTCCTCCTCCAACCTCATATCTCACACCTCCAATGTTATTATAGAAAGGAGCAGTCTGTGAATTACTGCCATCTTGTGGTGTGAGTGAAGGCCAGAGGAATGGACGTGTGCAAGATGCAGCTGGGTTTGCGTTTCTAGAGATACTCATCTGTGAAACAAATACTGTATGACAAGTTGAGAGCGTCAGCAGCACAAGACCTCGCTCGGTCTGTGTGTGCGTGTGTGTGTGGTGTGGACATGTGCGCACACATAAGAAAGGGACAGCGCCATGCCCATGCCCTCAAACATCCAATCCAAGTTACCAAGAGCAGAGGAAACAGATTACCCTGAACCTGAAACACCTAAAAGCGGCCATAGGAGATGCTAAGAGCAGAGCACAGGAGCACACAGGAGAACTGTTTCACCACAAATACAGCTGTATATAGTATCATTTGGGAGATTTGTATTTGCACTATCTTTCATATCACTAATATATACAGTAGCCCGTCCACCTCCCCTCCAGATCCCGTCCACCTCCTCCCCTCCGTCTCCCGTCCAGATCCCCTCCGCCTACCGCCCACCTCTCCTCCAGATCCCGTCCACCTCCCTTCCGATCCCCTCCGCCTCCCGTCCGCCTTCCCTCCCACCGCCTCGGTCCCGGCTGGGCAAAGCCCGTGCGGGGGGATGATGGCGACGGCGGGGCGTCCCTCCGTCGCGGCTTCGAGGCGTGGTTGTGATGGTGCATCTTGAGGGGGCGCCTGGGACGACGTGTGCGGGGCCATGGCGCCGGTCATGTTAAATTATGATCCAAATTCTAGTACCGGGTTGACTAGACGTAGTACAACCGGTGTGGGCCTTTGCGTTGACGTCGACGCGTACGAGTACAACTCGTTTACTTGTCCTACAAGGACTCTTATGTGTTGTCCCTCATATATACCCCATATAGTCGCACTTCAGACGGCCTGCCGTCTCGTGCTTGTAATACTCCTCCTCATAGTGATTGCGCCTTCGTGCGTCCGTGGTTTTCTCCCGTAAGGGTTTCCACGTAAAAATCCGTGTCTCTTTATCTCGTTTATTCTCGTTATTATCTAACAAGTGGTATACAGAGCTGAGGTTTCAGATACGAGATTAGAGACGAGAGAGTTAGGGTTTCGTCGGGTGCGCCGCCGCACGCGAGCCGACAGCAAATCGATTTCCGCTGCTGCATCGCCTACAAAGCCGCCGAGTCTCCCGCCGAGTCGGAGACGAGGTGTTCTGCACGAGGTTCAAGTACCGGGCAGCAGGTACGATTTGACTGCTGCTGGTCCAGGGCGATCTGTGTTGCTGCTGCTCGTAAGTCCCGAGACTGCTACGCTGCTATCGTTGCTTCGCATCACGTGAAATCCACCGAGCCGTCCTTGCTTCGCTGCAGCCGCTCTGAGTTTCGCCGAGTTGCCGCTGCTGTACGGGCGCTGCTACTACACGTCAATTCCTCCGCTTCAAGTCCCCACGCAAACAGTGATCTGCTGCTGCTACTTTTTGGTGCCAAGACCAAATTCCATCGAAGCAATCAAGATTACTAGTACTACTTCCTCACGAGAAGCTACAGTGTGGCGTCTGATTACTAGTACTGCTAGTTTTATGTTCTTCGTTCGTCTGCTACATCCACTGCCATATACTACCAGTTTTATCGACTCATGGCACTCATGAAGTACGATTTTCCGCTGCTGGACCGTGACACAAGGTTTACCCTATGGCAAGTCAAGATGCGGGCGTTGTTGGCACAGGCCGACTATGATGTAGCACTGGATAGTTTTGGGAAGAACCGAATTCAGGATTGGACTGATGAGGAGAAAAGAATTGATTGTAAGGCTTTGTCACAAATTCAACTCCATCTGCATAATAATATTTTGCAGGAAGTTTTGAGCGAGAAAACTGCCGCCGCTCTATGGTTAAAGCTGGAAGGATTTGCATGACTAAAGATCTCACCAAGAAGATGCATCTGAAGCAAAAATTATTCCTGCACAGGTTACCCGAGGGAGGTAATGTTTTGAATCATATTTCAGAATTTAAAGAGATCATATCTGATCTAGCTGCAATGGAGGTTAAGTATGAAGAGGAAGATACTGCTTTAATGTTACTTTGTTCACTGCCAAGTTCTTATACCAATTTTAGAGACACCATATTATACAGTCGTGATACTCTCACACTTAATGAAGTTTATGAAGCTTTGAACTCCAAGGAGAAGATGAAATTAATGGTGCCTCATGATGGTTCGAGTTCATCCCAAGCCGAGGGATTATCTGTTCGTGGCAGGACAAAGGAGAAGAACTCCAATAATGGAAACAGAGGCAAAAGTAAAAATGGCTACAGGGGCCGGTCGCAATCCAGAGACAAGAAGTATTGCAGGTATTGCAAGAGAGACGGCATGACATCTCCGAGTGTTTCAAGTTGCAGAACAAGGAAAGAGGAAAGGTAACAAACAAGGTGACAATTCTGCTAACGTTGCTCGTGATGATAGTTCCGATGATGCTCTTGTCGTTATTGCTGGATGTGCTGTGACCAATGATGAGTGGGTACTTGACACTGCATGCACTTTTCATATGTGTCCACATAGAGATTGGTTTAATACTTTTGATTCCACTACTTCTGCTGGTTCCGCTTTTGGGTTTTGATAATTCACCATGCAAGATTGAAGGCATAGGTTCTATTCAATCAAGATGTTCGATGGCATAATCAGAACTTTGACAGATGTTCGGTATATTCCGAAGATGAAGAGAAATCTTATTTCTATGAGTGCCCTTGATGCAAAGGGGTACAAATATTCAGGTGGAGATAGTGTTTTGAAGGTCACCAAAGGTTCCCTTGTTGTGATGAAAGGTGACTTAAGTTCGACCAATGGTCTTTATTACCTTCGAGGTTCTACTGTTTCAGGTAACGCTACTCCAGTTGTTTCAAAGAATTCTGATTGTGATGCTGCTAACCTTTGGCATATGCGTCTTGGACATATGAGTGAACTTGGTTTAGCAGAGTTAAATAAGAGAGGTCTTCTTGATGGATATGAACCTGGTAAATTGAAATTTTGTGAGCATTGTATCTTCGGCAAGCACAAGAGGGTGAAGTTCAATACTTCGACCCATACAACTGAAGGTATTCTTGATTATGTGCATTCTGATTTATGGGTACCATCTCGCAAGAAGTCATTAGGTGGTGCAAGTTATATGCTGACTATTATTGATGATTATTCGAGAAAAGTTTGGCCTTATTTCTTGAAGCATAAATATGAAGCATTCTCAGCATTTAAGGAGTGGAGGATTATGATTGAGAGACAAACTGAAAGGAAGGTAAAGATACTTCGCACTGATAATGGTATGGAATTCTGTTCAAAGCAATTTAAGAATTATTGCAAGTCTGAAGGCATTGTCAGACATTACACCGTTCCTTATACTCCTCAACAAAACGGTGTTGCTGAGCGTATGAACAGGACCATTATTTCCAGAGCCCGTTGCATGTTGTCCAATGCAGGTTTGCATAGGCGTTTTTGGGCTGAGGCCGCTTCCATCGCTTGTTATCTCATTAATCGCTCACCATCTATTGCTCTTAATAAGAAAACTCCAATTGAGGTATGGTCTGGTTCACCTGCTGATTATTCACAGTTGAGAGTTTTTGGTTGCACTGCTTATGCTCATGTTGATAATGGAAAGTTGGAGCCTAGGGCTGTTAAGTGCATCTTTCTTGGTTATAAGTCTGGTGTTAAAGGTTTTAAATTGTGGAATCCTGAAACCCAGAAGGTTGTTATTAGCAGAAATGTTATATTTAATGAATTTGCTATGTTACATGATGTTTCATCTACTAATGTTCCTGTTGAGAGTGAACAGCAGCCTACTGTTCAGTAGCCTACTGTTCAAGTGGAGCATGTTATTGATTCAGGTGATACATACGGTAATGAAATTGTTGATGCACATGATGAACACGTCGTTAATAATGATCATGTCACTCCCACTCCAAATCAGCCTATTGTTCCACCTAGTTGGAATCTTGCACGTGACAGAGTTAGACGGGTATTAATAAACCCGACAGTTAATTGAAGAGTGCAATATTGTTTCTTTTGCTTTATCTGCTGCGTAAGAAATTGAAGGTAATGTTGAGCCTTCTTCATATTCCGAGGCTATTATTTCTGGTGATAGTAATAAGTGGATGACCGCTATGCATGATGAGATGGAATCACTTGAAAAGAATGGCACTTGGGATTTAGTAAAATTGCCTAGAGAGAAGAAACCTATTCGCTGCAAGTGGGTTTTCAAGAGGAAAGAAGGTGTTTCTCCTAATGATGAGACAAGATATAAAGCAAGGTTAGTTGCTAAAGGTTATAGCCAGATTCCGGTATTGACTATAACGAAGTCTTTTCTCCTGTTGTGAAGCATAGCTCTATTCGCACTTTACTCAGATTGTTGCCATGCATAATCTTGAGCTTGAACAATTGGATGTTAAAACTGCATTTTACATGGAGAATTAGAAGAGGATATTTATATGGAACAACCTGAAGGTTTTGTTATTCCTGGAAAAGAAAAGCTTGTCTGCAAGTTAAAGAAATCTCTTTATGGATTGAAGCAATCCCCTAGACAGTGGTACAAGAGATTTGACACCTTTATGCTCTCTCAAGGTTTCAAAAGGTCTAATTATGATAGTTGTGTTTATTTGAAAACTGTCAATGGTTCAACTATTTATTTGCTCCTTTATGTTGATGATATGCTTATTGCTGCAAAGAGTATGTCAGAGATTAATGAACTAAAGAAGCAATTGAGTAATGAATTTGAGATGAAGGATTTGGGTGCAGCAAAGAAAATTCTTGGCATGGAAATATCCAGAGATAGACCGTCTGGAAAAGTGTATCTCAGTCAGAAGGGATATATTGATAAAGTTCTTCGTCGTTTTAATATGCATAATGCCAAGCCGGTGAGTACTCCGTTAGCTGCACACTTCAAATTATCATCAGCTTTATGTCCTAAGTCAGATGCAGATATTGAGTACATGTCTAGAGTTCCCTATTCAAGTGCAGTTGGTTCACTTATGTATGCCATGGTTTGTTCTCGTCCGGATTTATCTTATGCATTGAGTGTTGTCGAGATACATGGCTAATCCTGAAAAGAGCATTGAGAGCAGTTCGGTGGATTTTCAGATACCTGCGTGGTACTTCTAATGCTTATTTACAGTTTGGGAAAACTGGAGATGGACTTGTTGGTTTTGTTGATTCTGATTTTGCTGGTGATTTGATAAGAGAAGATCACTCACAGGTTATGTTTTCACCATTGGTGGTTGTGCTGTGAGTTGGAGAGCAACTTTGCAGTCTATTGTGGCTTGTTCCACTATCGATGCCGAGTATATGGCTATTTCGAGGCATGCAAAGAAGCTATCTGGTTGAGAGGTTTATACACCGAGCTTTGTGGAGATTCATCTTGCCCTACCGTATTTAGTGACAGTCAAAGTGCCATATATCTTACAAAGAATCCAATGTATCATGAGAGGACAAAGCACATTGATGTCAGATTTCACTATATTCGAGATGTTGTTGCTGAAGGTGATTTGAAGGTATGCAAGATAAGTACTCATGATAATCCTGCTGATATGATGACAAAGCCAGTTCCTACCAATAAGTTTGAGCTTTGCTCAGGCTTAGTTGGTATTTCTCACTAGTCCTATGGACTTTGACGCACAAGGTGTTTATGCTGTTTTGGATGGAGTTATTTCACTTTCATCGACTACTGGAGGGAATTTGGCTCAAGGTGGAGATTGTTAAATTATGATCCAAATTCTAGTACCGGGTTGACTAGATGTAGTACAACCGGTGTGGGCCTTTGCGTTGACGTCGACGCGTACGAGTACAACTCGTTTACTTGTCCTACAAGGACTCTTATGTGTTGTCCCTCATATATACCCCATATAGTCGCACTTCAGACGGCCTGTCGTCTCGTGCTTGTAATACTCCTCCTCATAGTGATTGCGCCTTCGTGCGTCCGTGGTTTTCTCCCGTAAGGGTTTCCACGTAAAAATCCGTGTCTCTTTATCTCGTTTATTCTCGTTATTATCTAACAGGTCACGCAGTGATGAGACCTCCTATACCTTTGGTTGTCTTCATCGTCCAAAGAGATCTGGTCGGTGGGTGTTGCCTCGCGTTGGCTTCCCGGCGACGGATCATGTGGAGGAGGAGATGGCGGCCTAACTGCTGAAGCGCGTGAGGATGCCACCGTCGTCGGCGGCGCCGCGGGTGTCATTTTCCTCGTTGGAGGCGATGGTGGGGGCATCCCTCGCTTCATTGTTTCCATGGGAAACCTCTGTTAAACGATGTATATCTGTAATGTGTGCGTGTGTTGTATTCAGTTAGGCCAAGGAGACCTGATCCCATATCTGTTAGTTGATTACTTGGAGATCAAGTCCATGGCCTAACAACCTTGTAATCTCGCAGGCCTTTGCGCCCTATATTAACACGCACGCGTCCCTGCATCGAGCATACGCTTTAGCCTCGGTTTTCTAGATGGTATACAGAGCCTATCCCTTCCATCGCATCTAGGTCATGTCTTCTTCCACCTCCGCAATGGCTGCGCCTCCTTGCTTCTCTCGCCACACCATCACGTAAAAATTGAATCGGAGAACTTCCTCGCCCCGAGGGCGCAGTGCTGCCGCACATCGTGGCAGCGGCATGATGGGCTTCCTCGACGGCTCCATCCAGAGCCCCCGCTGAGCTTCGCACAGAGAGAGACGCCTCCGCAAGAAGGAGATCACCGTCACCGCCAACCCAGCGCACGCCGTTTGGGTCACTCGGGATCAGCAGGTGCTTAGTTTCCTGATCGCATCTCTCTCGCGCGATGTTGTTCTGCAGGTCAGCAACTGCACAACTGCCGCCGCAACTTGGGATGCTCTCCTTCAGAGTTTTTCCTCGCAATCCCGCGCTCGGATCATCTAGCTCAGGGACCAGATCGGTCACACCAGGAAGGGTGACCTCTCGGCGGCCGCCTACTTCACCAAGATGAAGGGGCTCGCCGATGAACTCGCTGCTGCTGGGAGGCCCTTGGATGAAGATGATGTGGTTTCTCACATCATCCAAGGCCTTCTGCATGAGCCGGAGTACAGCGGCTTCGTTTCCGCCGTCTCCACACGCACCATCACCGACCAGCCCATTGGCCTGGGCGAGCTGTTCTCGCTGCTGCTCGCCGCCGAGTCCCGCATCACCGCCGCCCAGACCTCTGTCTACTCCGCCAACCTCGCTGCAAAGGGCGGCGGCTGTGGCAACTCCAACCGTTCTGGGAACGGTAGTGGCGGCTGGAACGGTGGCGGTGGCTCCCGTGGCTACAACAACAACACGGGCGCCCGCTTCCCCGACAACTCTGGTGGCGGCGGCTCTGGTGATCCGCCCCGCCTGGGTGGTGACCGCGGTGATCGTGGTGACCGCGACCGTGAGAAGTACCAAATCTGCAAGCTTGAAGGACATGGAGCATGGCGCTGCAAGAAGCGCTACGACCGCAACTACAACAACAATGTGCGCAATCCAGCTGGAGGTGGAGGTGGCGGTGGTAACCGATCTGCCAACGCCGCCCATGCTTATGGGGTTGACACCAACTGGTATCTTGACACTGGTGCAATGAATCACGTGACTGGCGAACTAGAGAAGCTTGCTGTCCATGATCGCTACACCGGCCCGGAGCAAATCCACACTGCGAGTGGTCAAGGTATGAGCATTGCGCATGTTGGTCATTCAGTTTTATCTACACCCCATGGCTCATTAGATTTAAACAATATCCTTCATTCCCCTCAAGCTGACAAAAGTTTACTCTCCGCTTATCAACTTATCAAAGATAATCATGCCTTTCTTGAAGTTTACCCTGAAACTTTTTTTGTTAAGGATCGGGCCACTCGGAGGATCATTCTTCAAAACGAGAGTAGAGATGGTCTCTTTCCAGTTTCCGGTCGGCAAGATGCTCCTCCCACTCGACAAGTCCTTAGCGTGGTCAAACCGTCTACATCAAGATGGCATAGGCGCCTAGGACATCCTGCATTCCCGGTGGTTCAGAAAATTCTTCGAGATTTTAGTCTTCCTGTGTCCAATAAAACAGATCATTTTTTGGTTTGTGATGCTTGTCAGATGGCCAAGAGCCATCAGCTCCCTTATCCTAAATCCACTAGTGAGTCCAAGGCTCATTTAGAGCTTGTTTTTTCAGATGTGTGGGGTCCCGGACCCGTTTCTGTAGGCAGACAAAAATATTATGTGAGCTTTATCGATGATTTTAGCAAGTTTAGTTGGATTTATTTGCTCAAAAATAAGTCTGATGTGTTTGAGAAGTTTCATATCTTTCAGCAACATGTTGAACGCCTCTTTGATCGCAAGATTCTGGCTATGCAAACGGATTGGGGGGTGAATACCAAAAGCTAAATTCTTTCTTTGAACGCTTTGGCATTACTCATCATGTTTTATGCCCCCATGCTCACCAACAGAACGGGTCCGCAGAAAGGAAACATAGGCATATCGTAGAAGTGGGTCTATCCCTTCTTGCGCATGCTTTCATGCCTTTGAAGTTTTGGGATGAGGCTTTTCTCACTGTCGTTTACCTCATCAACCGTATTCCTAGTAGGGTCATCAAAACCAAACGCCTCTCGAACGCCTCTTTGGTACAAAACCCAACTACACCTTTCTTCGATTTTGGGTGTGCCGATGGCCCAACCCACGCCCTTCAATAAACACAAGCTTGAATTCCGGTCAAAACAATGTGTGTTTTTAGGGTATAGTACCCTCCACAAAGGCTACAAGTGCCTTGATGTGGCCTCTGGTCGGGTTTATGTCTCACGTGATGTGGTTTTCGATGAACATGTTTTTCCTTTTGCCCAACTCCACCCAAACGCCGGTGCACAACTTCGCAAAGAACTCATCCTTCTACCTTCACATCTTCCGCCATCACCTGGTTTTCTTCAAGGGGGAGTAGTAGATGCTGCTGACCACATGTCAATGTCTCACAATAATGCCTTTGATGAAAATTCTGCTGAAAGTGTACAGGAATATGGAGCAGAAAATAGCGAAAATGCGCATGATTTTATGCTTGCGAAACCACAGGGAAGCCACAGAGGATCCGGTCGTCAATCCCGTGGGATTCCTCGATCCATCCTGCCGACGCGACAGATCTCCTGCGGGATCAGCGCCATCGCCTGATTCGGCGAGCAGGCGCGCCGCACCCACTGCGGGTCCAGGCGGGGCTCAGGCGCGTGGCCGCGGTCGGGCATCTCCAGCAGCAGAGTCAGGCGGGCCCCCTGCACAGCCTTCTGGTCGGCCCACTTGTGTGGGCGAACGCAGCCCACGCACCGGTGGGGTTGTACGTGCGGGCGCAGGCGTGCCCCCGCCTGACCAGCCTCTGCGCACCATACAGGCGTCGCCAAGTGGCAGTTCCGGAGAGGCAGCCTCGTTTGCGCCAGCGGATCTGTCTCTGTCGGCACAGGAGCCGCTACAGGAGTTCTCTGGTGGATCTTCTGTGGCTGATTCTGGATCTGCTGTTTCATCCTCTACAAATCGTCTTCAACAACAAATTAATCAACCAGCTCCGCCTCCTCCCGTACGTTCGCACACCAGATCGCAAAGTGGTATTATTAAACCTACAGTATACAAAGATGGTTGTATTCGTTGGGGTTCTTTTTGTGCAACAGGTGAACCTCAAAGCTTTGGAGAGGCGCTAGGTGAATCCCGATGGAAGCAAGCCATGGATGAGGAGTACGCAGCCCTAATAAAGAACCGAACATGGCGTTTGGTTCCACCAGCCAAGGGCAGAAATATAATTGACTGCAAGTGGGTTTACAAGGTAAAGAGAAAGTCTGATGGCACTGTTGACAGATACAAGGCACGTCTGGTTGCTAAGGGATTTAAACTAACAGATATGGGATCAGGTCTCCTTGGCCTAACTGAATACAACACACGCACACATTACAGATATACATCTTTTAGGCACAATCTCAACTTGGATAGTTGTGATTGAGGGGGAGTGTTAAATGATGTATATCTGTAATGTGTGCGTGTGTTGTATTCAGTTAGGCCAAGGAGACCTGATCCCATATCTGTTAGTTGATTACTTGGAGATCAAGTCCATGGCCTAACAACCTTGTAATCTCGCAGGCCTTTGCGCCCTATATTAACACACACGCGTCCCTGCATCGAGCATACGCTTTAGCCTCGGTTTTCTACAACCTCAGATCTGGAGGAGGATACCATTGACAGCGGCGCCCGTGGGCATCGTAGCCCTCGTTGGAGGCGTTGAGGGGCCTCCTGGATCGGATGATGGCAACGTCTTTGTCGTCACCCCCATGGGGGCATCATCTTTGGAGACATTCATCGGCTGGACGGACATGTGGACAGCTTGGTGGTTGGGCGTCGGTAGGTGGGGGAGCGGTGATTCATCCTACACATCGATGGCGGCGGATCTCGGCTGCGTGGCGCAGTGGAGACTCGGCGTCCGATGGGTGGCGACGGACTCGTGCAGGAGGACGACGTTGTCTGACGTCGAAACATGTGAATTTGAGCAAGCAACCTCCAGCCGCACAATATAACCTGGGCATCAAAACGAAAACATCAGAACATGTGAATTTAAGAGATCCAGAAGCAGCTTGGGATATTGATCTATTTTGGTGTGGAAAATTAAAATGTGACGATGTTCTCTAAAAGAGAAAGGGTGGATGATTAGAATATGTATTGGTACCTCTTGCAGGCTGTGAGCACTTTAATCCTCATCAGCGATACCACCAGTCTCTTCCTCTGGTTCCCCCTTAAAAGTAACTGCAGGACGGTTGGGATTGGCATCTGCTTCTTTCCTGATCGCAGCAGCAGCAGCCTTGCTTTCTGAAGGTGTCGCCTCTTTGTTATCAAAATCTATGTGAGCTCGTTTGAGACATGGGAGATGATGGATGCCTAAATAGAATTTATCAGCTTTTGCAGCCGACACACTGAATGGCATGTTCTGAATTTCCTCAAGCTTGGGCGCAGACCCTTTCACGAACGAAACATATGATTGTTCAATTCTTAGCAAGTTGAAGACCTTCAGGTTTGGGAAAGAAGTGGCTTGGACTGTACCAACAAACTTCTTTGATACAAATAGTTCCAGGCGGAGTAAGGATGGGAGTTGCCCAAGAGTAAGCAGCCCATCTTCCGTCATTTCAGTTAAGGAGATGCCCAGGAAGGCAAGGTTAATTAGTGCAGGTGTAATCCACTTTGGGAAGCTCGTGAACGAATCCATGTTGTCCAAAAACCTCTGAAGAGAAGATGGCAGAGGGGACCAAGAATCTAAGAAGTCGAGGGAACCATCAAAGGATTCTATATACAATGAACGGAGTTTGCAGGTGCCAAGCTTGCACAGTGAGGAGAGGAACGCCTCTTTTTCACATCTCTTGTCCTCGCAAGATACATCATCACCAAGATCCACATCGAGTTCCTCCAAACTTGTCAGATTCCCGAGATCCTCCAACACATCTGTTTCTTGCAAGGTAATAACAAATTTTGGCATCATCTGTAAGTTCCTCATGCCTCCAATCCCGTTTGGTAGCTTCTCCACAAATCCAATTAGGTGACGTAGTGCAGTCAGCCGAGCAATTCCGGCAGGCAACGCTCTCACATTTGTACTCCAGAGATCTAGGGTCTCTAGATTACCTAGCACCATGATCCCTGATGGCAGCTTTGATATACCTGTGTCCCTAAAGCTGAGGTACTTTAGCTGGAATAATTTGTCCATGCCTTTCATATCATAGTCCTTTAAATCCCGACAACCTTCAAAATCCAGAACACGTAAAGCTTCAAACCGATCCAGACTGGGCAAGTGTGTGACGCAGCATGATGGCATTACTATCAAAGTTCGAACATGGCTGAGATCTACATTTGCCAGTTCAGAAGCAAGTTTCTTGTCAATGTGCTGGATTGATAGCCGCCGAATAAAACCCTGGTGATTTTTCAAACTGGTTTGGCCTCCACCTACCACTGTGGTAAAATTATCTTCAGCTGATTTTGAAATAATAATTTCTAGCATCATATCATGGACTCGGCAGGCCCGGACCTTTCCATCATACTCAATGTCCACCGGTTGGACCATGCTTTTGTTGATCAGCTCATAGAAGTAATTCTCCGCGACCTCTTGCTTGCTCTGTCCACGCTCTTCAGAGATGAAGCCTTCTGCGATCCATCGCTTCACTAGCCTATCTCTGTCAATCAGATGGTCTTCGGGAAACAAACTTAGGTACAGCAAGCAAGTCTTGAGATGAGGTGCAAGATCATTGTAGCTAAGAGATAGTATGCTACTCATGCCCTCTAGACTCTTAGTTTTCTCCAGTGCAGAACCAATTGACCTCTTAACCTTCTCCCATTCTTCCTTGATGGCTGGTCGGTTTGCTAGCAAACCAGATATGCTGATAATTGCCAATGGTAGGCCTCCACATTTATTTAAAATTTTATTAGAAACTTCCTTCAGCATGTCAGGGCAATCTTCCTCAGAGCGAAATAATCTTTTGAAAAACAATCTTCTGGAGTGGAGATCACTTAGGGCTTCCAATTCATACACACGGTCATCAGCACCCGGACAACATGACTTTGCTACGTCAATGATGCGTGTAGTAGCTATAATTCTGCTAGAACAATTATTCTCTGGAAAAGCACACTTGATAGCATGCCATGCTTGCGTAGACCATACATCATCGATGATGATGAGATACCTACAAAATTAGTAGATGATATCAAGTTGTCAACCAATTATGATAAGTGATTTAGCTAGAAATCTCAAACATGCCACAACTTAATACATTTAACTGGAGTAGTTAATAATTGTTTATGACGCTTATTGCTTATGTTTCCATATACAATATGTAGCATGGTAACTCCATTGAAATTTTAACTATGACTAGAACTTAATTCTAGTTACCGGATAAAAAACCAAAAAAAACATTTTACACTTTTGGAATATGACATGGGAAAACTTTTAGAGCGTTCATTTGAGTCTATATAAAATGGTTATTAGAAACTCCAACATTGTATATGAACAAGGTACTACTTAATTAAGTGTATATAATACAATTAATTAATAAGTTTACATATCTATTTACTTGATTATCACATGGCATTTGGTTTCAAATTGTGAACATATTTCACAAATCTTCAATTTGTTATATATGAACACAAGAAGCAATATTGTAATTGCATCGTTACATTGAGATATAAGCTAGCTGAGTGGGATTGGTATGAACCCATAAAACTAGGATTACATGTGTAACTAGTTCTTACAAAATATTAATATGATAAAGAAAGATATGCACTCATACAATATAGTAAAAAACATTAATATGATAAAGGACTTTGAAATATATATTTTTCCAAACCATGCAGGGGAGTTGCATGAAATTCAATCCACTAGGTATAAATATTTTCATGATTACATATATTTCATGTTCCAAGCATTTATTAGCTGGTATGATTTTTTTTATCGTGGGGTGCAAGGATGCTTGAAATTGAGCAAGCCAACCTTAATCAGGTTATTTTTCCTTGAATTGAAATAATGACAATACACTCCAGAAATAAGTGGATGAAATGTTGAGAAGCATGGATGGCAGGCACATCCTTTAACGGGAATAGTAAGAGTCGGCATTACCTTTTATTTTCCAGTAGTTGTCTTAGCTTTGCAATGGACTTCTTCTCATCCCAATCACTAGTATCTTCTTTGGATCCATCTTCGCTTAGCACTTGAGAGATTACATCCTTGATGATTTTCTTTACATCTGGTTTTTGTGAGACTGATACAAAAGCCTTACAATGAAAATTCCCTTCAATCTTGCGACATACCTCATTCGCTAGTGTTGTCTTTCCCAATCCACCAAACCCGACAATTGACAAAACCTTGCATCCTTTCGACAAGTTATTTGCTTCTAACATCCACTTGGCAAGATCATCTCTTGGACCATCCACCCCCACAAGGTGTGCCTCATCAGCAAATATTGCCTGCAGTCTGGGATCCACGGCTGCAGGGCCAGCGATGCTAGAAGGAGCATAATCCAACTTGTAACTGTCCTTGAGCTCTTTCACTTGCTTGATGCGATCTTTTAGATCGTCGATTTGGTCCGCGACTCCGCGACGAGACCCAAGCGTCTTGAGACGACGAGCGGTCTTGCGGAAGAATTCCTTGAAACCACCATGATGGCTTCCGCTGCCAAGCTGGTGGATGAACTTGTCGAAGACATCCTCGGTATCGTAGGCCAACTCCCTGACCAGCGATATCCAGGTCTTGACTTGGTCATTTGGATCTTCAAGCTTGGTGTACTCCTTCAGCGCAGCATGCATGCTGGCGAGCTCTGACTTGAGGGAGCGGATCTCACGGCGGACTCCTTTCAGCCGAGCACACTCATCGGCGAGCAAGGTGGTGAGCTTCCCCAGCAGGGGACCAAACGCGCCGTGTGCGGCGCTCACGACCTCCATGGATCTCTCTAGCTACTCTTTGTATCTGCACTGCATCAATCTCTCGTTGGTGTTGTTGGTGTGTATTTGGACTTTGGAGTGGTGGAGGGAATAGCTCAGACAAGCGCAACTAGTTAGCAGGAAAATGAAGATGAGCAAGCTTGAGATTAGTTTGGCTCTTCTAACGATGGCAGGCACATGAGTGATCAGGCGCTAGCATGTGCATTCCTCTTGGTGCAAGCTACTCCCTCCGTCCCATAATGTAAGACGTTTTTTGGCATTAGTGTAGTGTTAAAAAACGTCTTACATTATGGGACGGATGGAGTAATTAAGAACAGCTTGTGTCAGAACTCAGAAGAGGACAGGTAGAGATATATACTTATTTCACATTAATAAAACTGGAGCAGAAAAAGATGCCTTCAACCATAATGTATCTTAGCAGCCACTTGTACGTATAATTAGTCTTCCATCCTACGCGCTACCAGATCAGAACGGAAGGAACCAACGCGGTGAGCTTCCCCGGCAATGAGTCAACTGCAACGCGTAGTGGCCACCACGTTCTGCTTCGTTGCCTTGTACCCATTCGTTGAGCCTCTCCCTCCCTCTCGTGTGTGCGTGTGATTGTGATTTGCAGTAGAAACAATGGTAGTATGCTGGTATTTGGGTGGGTTCAGCATCGTCAAATGACCAGAAATTTTTTCATGAGCTTATATGACCAGTTGAAGGCACCATGCCATGTTGCTCGAGTCTTCAGTAATTTTTACATATTCTGAATTTTCCAGATGAAAAATGGGAAATAAATGGCAGGACGTGACGCAACTTACATATAGTGTTGGAAATCGTTCAAGCCGGGTATGAAAGCTTTGCAAATATATTGAAGCATTTGGCGGAAGGTTACATCTTGCCATATGAGTAACATTTGGCAAGGCGATTAGTTTTATATTAAGGTTCTTTATTACTCCCTCCGTCTGGAAATACTTGTCGGTGAAATGCATAAAAATGAATGTATCTAGAACTAAAATACATCTAGATACATCCAATCCCCCGACGAGTATTTCAGGACCGAGGGAGTACTACGAAAAAGTGTTTTCCCCCGCTTTATAGATAAAGCACCATCACCAACACATTCGAGTAAGAAGATACAAACGCACTCCACCACCATACTCAACGCACACACCCAAGGCGAGATACAAAGGTGCCGAGCACCGAACACATTACCCCAACGACGACTAAGCACCCTAATGATAAGCCGATGACCACCATGAAGATGAACAATCAACCGAGGAGCGATGAGACGGACACGGCCAAAGCTGGGACTTCAAGACGATGCCTTCAAGAAGGATACGACCGTAGAAAGTCGTCATCGTCTGATCCAGAAGATCAAGTTTTCACCCGAAGTGACACGCAGGAGGTGGGAGCACCACGACGAAGCCTGCAGGGAGGGGAATGACGTCCGCGGACGCCGCCTCCGTCGGCCTGTACCAAGACTGGTCAAGTGGTGAACTCCGGTGCTCCTACCCCTCCGTTGCAGCCCCGCTCCGCCAACCACCTGCAGCCATGCCGCCCAAGCAACCGTGGCTGCCCACCCGCACCCGAGCAGCGCGGTCAGCCCACGACCAACGCGCCTCCCGCCACCAGAGTCGTCGCTCTGCCTCCAGACCACCCTGATGATCACCAAAGGCCGAGACTTTGAGCAAATCCGCACCCCAACTGCCTCCGAGACCGCCGGCCAACCACCCCCACCTCGAGCAACGCCGAAACCGAGAACACACGAGGATGGGGAAGGAGGGAGGGGGAGCCACGACCGGCAACCACCTTGGGCCGGCGACGGGCAGCTCAGCAGCGGAGCTCCCGTACTTCCAACCAGCTCCCCACCCCGAAACCACCGGTTTCGCCCCACCCTACCATAGGTCCGGCCCTGCGCGAGACCATGACAGCGGCCCGTCGCCGGAGCAGAGGAAGCAGAGCTCTCGCCGCCACGTCCATGGATGACCATCGGAGCGATCTCCCGTGCCGTACGACGCCGACCAGCCGCAAGGGCCCGGCCGGGCAGCGGATCTGGGCTCGCCGTCGCGAGCAGCCGCCGCCACCACTGGCCTCCAGCCCACACCACCTCCGCGCTGCCCGTCACATCGCCACCACGCCCCATCGCCGGCCCACGCCGGAGTGCCGCCGAGCGCCGCATCCGGGTTGAGGCATCCGGCCCGCGCCGTATCCCCCGAGCGCGGAGACGAGAGAGCCCCGCCGCCGCCCGTCTCGCGCCCTCCGGCGGCGGCAAGGGAGGAGGGAGTGACCGGCGGCGTCGCTAGGGTTAGGCCCCTCGGACGCCGGCGGGAGCGTCTCGGGAGGAAGGGGGAAAAGGAAAAAAAAAAAAGGTCTCCTCAGGTTCTTTATTACTTCTGCCAAGAAGGCTAGTTTTGGTGAAAACTACACTGGCACATGGATTATTAGCCTTCCGCCAAACAAAAAGGTACTAATCACAGTTTTTTAAAGGGAATCACATAGATATTTGGCAATTAAAATTTAACAAATGGACATTTACAGTTACAGTTGAATGGCGGCCTTCCGTACCCGTATCCCCGTATAGATTCCCTGTCTGCGGGCGGATGCAGAAGAAATTTAGCGGATCGCCGTTCCAGATGTCTTAGTTATGTTGAGCCACATGTTGAGCCACGCATCGCTTCAATCAAGGCTGAATTCATGCACGGCACTAATGGCCAAACCCAGCCTTGTGAGGTACTCCAGCCACCTGCAACCCAGCCTAGTTTTCAGGGGCACCACGTTTTGGTTTGTTGCCTTCTACCTCCGTTTGTGTGTATGATTAAGCTTGCAGTCGAAACAAGGTCAGTTGGGTGGTACTCCCTCCATTTGGAAATACTTGTCACGAAAATGCATAAAAATAGATGTATCTAAAATTAAAATACGTCTAGATTCATCCATACCTTTGATAAGTATTTCCAGACGGAAGGAATATTTGGGTGGGCGGTGCTATAGCTAACAATCATGATCCTCGCAAATGAAAACGAAAACCAATGGTGGTCTTGTTTGTGCTTGCTGTCAAAAAGAAGGGCAAACGCGAGCAAGGTGGTGAGCTTCCCCAGCAGGGGACCAAACGCGCCGTGTGCGGCGCTCACGACCTCCATTGATCTCTCTACTCTTTGTATCTGCACTGCATCAATCTCTCGTGGGTGTTGTTGGTGTGATTTGGACTCTGGAGTGGTGGAGAGAATAGCTCGGACAAGTGCAGCTAGCTAATTAGCAGGAATATGAAGATGAGCAAGCTTGAGATTTGTTTGGCTCAGCTAACGATAGAAGGCACATGAATGATCACGCGCTAGCATGTGCATCTGCATCGAAAGAGGCTGCCTAGTGTTTGGTGCAAGCGAATTAAGAACAGCTCGTGTCAGACGAAAACACGGTGAGAGCCTCTCTATGAAGTATACTTAACTCATGTTAACAAAACCAAAGCAGAAAAAGATGCCTTCAACAATGCACCTTGAACGGACAATTGTACATCAGCATCACTAGAACTACTCGGAATATCGCACTCCAGCAAGATTTCCCGTGCAGCAATAGGTCCAAATCAATCCATATTAAATGATGCTGGTCTAGTACAAAGCTAGTACAACATTGTACTAGATCAGCGTCAATTAATATGGATAAGAGGGAGTAGCATATTTTTCTCATGTAGAAAAAATAAACCAAAACGTTTTGTTTTATTTTTACTTTTAGGACACTATGAAGTTTCAATTGTTGAACAACTACGAAACGTTTCTCTCTCGTTTGTGTGTGTTTGTGGTGAAAAGAAGCACATGAAGAGGACCTAGCTAGCTGTTGGTGGGTAACTGGGTGGGTGCTAGTAGCCAGCTAGTCGCAAGCTTTGGTTCAATGATTTTATCAATCTTACTTATGGGGTGTAGTGAACTAGCATGTGCATAAAGCGACGGATTAGTTAAAATAATGTATGCTTTCAGACCCCCGGTTCCAAGAGGGAGAACCTTATTAGCAGTAACATATTTAGTTTAATAAAACCAAGCATCTTGCCGGCCACTTGTACGTTGTAAGCCTAGAAATGTGGCCAGTTAACTACTGGCCCAGTTCCATATCCGTCAGAATTTATTCAGGTTAATTAAAAATCAAGCATCTTGCCGGCCATCTTAAGGCTGAAACGGTGGCCAAATAGGAGTATTACATCCATGAATCAAACTTGGATGTAGTGCAAGAAGAGCGAATTAATCAAGGACAATACATACTGCTGCTTTACTATTTCAGAAAAGGATCGGTTTCCGATCGACAAGGTTGGTGTGGCTGGCTTGGTAAGTACAGAAAAAATTGATGTAAGGATGTGAATATGCTCGAGAGATGAATGGGCAAAAGAATGGCATGGTCGAGAGATGAGTGATAACAGTCATCTTGCAGGTGGAGACGAATAAAATTTCTCATCAGAGGATGACCATCTCAATTCTCGATTAGAATGTAAAAAATATTAAATCCCATACAATTACTTCATCAATCCATGATCAATTATTTAGTCACATAAGGCGACTAACCAACAACTAGATTAAGGTTCACAGTATTGAACATGTCCAATATATAACATAAATCCCAAAAAATGCAGCATTAACCAATAAGTTGATAAAGCAGCACAATTAGTAGCCCACCTATAGCAAATTACTATTAAAAAAAGATTTAACATGTCCAGCCTAAAAAAAACAAAGAATGCAGCATAACCAATACGCTGATACAAACATTAATTAGTTAGAACCCCCTCAATATCACCTACTAGGTGCATCATATTTATTTGTCTCCAATGTGCATTGTACTTAAGTGACAGTTTGTCCTAACTTGAGCATGCACATATTGTGGGTCTGCCCCACCTCAATAATAACAGGATAATTATGGAAAAAATACAGATTACGTCCCATAAAACCAAAAATCTAATTTTCACATCTAGTTTGCTATTAAGTGTTCTACATAACATGTCTCATGTTACACATGTAAGAAAATCGATAACATATACAATTTCCTATTACACTTAGCAAAATTAGGCACAAAATGCCAAATAGTATTAAGGTGCAATTTTATCTTATGTAATTTAATGTCAACCTTGAAAATTTCACATGGTCTCAATTGCAAGGATATTTGTTGTTAGTGAAGCTAGATTATTCTAGATCATAAAAGAATAAAATATGACAAGATTTGATGTATTCATATATTAATATATTTCATTTGAATTAAATGTAAATATTTGTATGTGTTCATTTCCATTTTTTATATATGTAGTTATTTAATTTAATTCTTATACATCGTGAAAAAATTGAACAAGAAGATTGTATGTCTTCATAGATGAATTTGTGTCACATGGGGTGGGGGGGAGGAGGAGGTTTTTTCACTGTTCTGACCCATATCGTGAAGTTTAGCACAATCTGACCCGTGTTTGAATTTTTTTTCCAGATCTGACCCAAATCGAGACGCCAACATTCGCGGTGTCCTGCTTGCATGAAGACGTCGCGAACATCGGCGTTTGGGCCTGGCCCACCTCTCTGGTCAGCCCGTTCGACCATCCGACGTGGCAAAGTGGTAAACACGATGACCCTTGGCGTTTACCCCGGCCATGGAGAGCAGTAAACCGGCCCGAGCCGGCTCGGGTGCAGCCCAACCCACCCCCAAGACGCAGGAGGCGTCTTCCTCCTCGCGGCGGCGCCCTACAGAAGCTCTGCTTCTCTCATCCCCTCACCCAAATCACCCCCAAATCGCTTATTGTCTTCATAAAATGTGTGGATCTGAGCCCCCCTATCTTCTTTGAGGTATTCTCCACCGATTCCTCCAATTATTTTTTGTTGAAAACTTTTATTTTTGCGGCATTAATTCATACTTTTTGGAACCCTAGGATTCGTTTTGTTTGCACTTTTTTGAGAAAGGGGAGCCCATGGCTTGGTCATGTGGGTATGTTGTATGCTTTAGAAGAGAAGGCATTTGTGGTATATGGTAGGATTGAGAAGAGAAGACATTTGTGGTAGGATTGAGAAGAGAAGGCATTTGTGGTAGGTTGGGGCATTTTAATTTTTGTTGCTATGTATATGGATTTAGATAGATGATTGCTTGAAAGAGAATTCTAATTAATTCGTGTATTTTGTATGCTTGATTCTCATTGAGATATGGTCATATAATTAGGATGTTATATTGACACTTTGTTATGTTGTGTTGCCATTGAGATTTTGTCATATATAGATAATTGTCTTGTTATCTTGACACTGAGATATGTTGTCCCGCGCACTGAGATTTTTTCATATATAGATAATTGGTCTTGTTATCTTGACATTGAGATATGCATTTATGTTGATGTTGTTATGCCAAATATATGATATGTAGGATGTTATATAGTGTTATGTATATCTTATTTGTTTATGCTTGATTTGTAGGATGGCGGGTGAACGTTGGTACGTACGACGGTCTTCATAAAGGGTGTGACAAAGAGCATCGTGCGCGGGACATTGAGAATCACCGGGTAAGACTCAATCTATTTGAATTGTTGGTTTTTAATTCTCATGTTTGCTAGTCACTAACCATAATGCAATGCTATTTTGCAGGAACTAAAACCTATGTGCATGAGGGGTCATAGTGCCCACGACTGGCCGTGCGACGAGCGATATGAGCCATACTTCGAGAGAGTGGGCCTTCTCCCGTTTTTGCTCTAGTTCAAGCCATGCTCCATCGATCAACCACGGGGCGATGACCGCACTTATTGATCGTTGGAGGCCAGAGACACACTTGTTCCACTTGTCATGTGGAGAGATGACCGTGACCTTGGAGGACATGGTGATGATCAGTGGCCTTAATTCCAATCAATGGAGAAGCTTTGACCGGCACCACCGTAACTACTAATTGGCGAGATCGTGTTGGCCAATTGACAGGCGTTTTCCCTGTGCCTCCTGAAGAAGGCAAGCGTGAGAGTGAGGAAGTGTTGAATCATTGGCTCCGAGAGGAGAGAGGAGTAGTATGCCCTCCGGACGCCAATGAGGTAGTTGTGCAGCAGCACGCCCGAGCTTATCTATGGTATCTGTTAACGAGGGTAGTGTTCCCAGATTCTACCGGTAATAAAGCACAGTGGATATTCTTGGACCTACTAAGTGACTCGGACTGTAAGTATAGTTGGGGTCCAGGAGCACTAGCATACTTATATCATTAGGTAATTAGTAACCAAATTGTCAATTTGTTTGCATTTGCAATTTCTCCGACCTTATCAACATTTTTTTAATTTGCAGCTCGACGAGGCATGTTGTAGGAAGAAGGCCACATCTGGTATGGGTGGCTTTGTTTGGTGCCTTCAGGTTTGGATGTGGGAGCGGATGCCCGTTGGACGTCCCGAGAAAAAAAAGATACCTCCCCTCCTGAATGGATCCCACATGACGGGAGGCATGGAGTTGATCCTTAGTGGTTTCCGACCGTCACCTACTGTTGGGAGATGGCGAATGTGTACACAGGCAGATCGGTTGTGCAGTACAAATGCTACATCAACAAGCTGGATATGTTGACTCATAAGCAGGTAATGATAACTTATGTAAGAGCACATCAATTGTGACGGAACCGTGTACTTAACTAGTATTATCCTGTGTTGTAGGTCGATTGGATGCCATATGATGCCGACTGTGAGTACATGCTGAACGAGATGTGCACGCGTGACAGGAAGATTTGGCGGGCGAGATGCCCACTGATATGCTTCTATGTTGTCGAGTGGCACTACCCAGACCGTGTTGCAAGACAATTTGGGAGAAGGCAAGTGACACCAAGGGATGAGAGTTACGAGACAAACCAATTTCTGCATCAGTGAGATAGTTTTAGCTTTGGATATATAGTAGAGCATTATCAAAGACATTTCTTGCTAATGCTTTCATCTTGTACATAATTTGCGGAATTAGTCGAAAGAATAACCCGAAAACTTCGACTTGGGCCATCAAGCACTCCGAGTGGATAGATTTGTGGAATCAAAGAGAAGCCCTAGTGGAGATGGAAAGAAGACTCCATAGTGATTTCGTATACGAAGAGCATCTAAAGTGGCTTGCGGGACGTTACCGGTTGAAGCTAAAGCCCGGTTGGAAGCATTCGCAATTGGAAGAGTTGCTTCGTGAGGGTGGGTATATGGACTTCAATGTAGAAACGAGAGACAACAAAGGGACACAACTTGACTACACACAATTACATGACCGAGTGGTATGCTCCACACAATTAGAACCTACTTCGAGTGCACTTACATGTACTCCAAAGATAATTTTTGTGTTCTTCATTTTGCAGGGCATGGAATTATTGCATTGTGTTAACGAGGCTGGTGTAGCACTTGGTGAAGATGAGGGAAGTGGATTATCTAAGAAATCTCTTACGAAGACAATGAAGGTATATGTTATCTTCGTTATGTTGCAGAGTTTTGTGAGTCGGTTCCACAAGATGGCAGCTATGCTCTCTTGCCATGGAAGTGAACCCTTCCTCACGGATGGAGCTTCTACTAGCCGGGACAATCGACAGCATCGTCATCTTGTCTTGCAACAGGAAGAGCAAGAGGAGCAACTGCAAGAGGAGCAAGAGGAAGAGGAGCAAGAGCAAGAGGAAGATGAGTACAATCAAGGCAAAGAGGAGCAAGAGCAAGAGGAAGAGGAGTACAATCAAGATGAAGAGGAGGATGTGCTTGGGATGTCCCAAATGGATGATGCGCCGCAGCCATCACAGCCCACACAACACACACCGCGCAGCAAAAGCGGAAGGAAGAAGTGAACTAGTGGCGTGAACTTTAGAAGTGGCGTGAACTATATTATGTTTGATTCATGAACTTTAGAAGTGGTGTAGCACTTTGTTATGTTTGATTCGTGAACTTTAGAAGTGGCGTGAACTTTGTTATGTTTGCACTTATGATGTTTCTTACTCGAACTCTATGATGGATGTCTCTGATTTTTTTATGTTTGATTCATGAACTTTAGTCATGCTGGAACTCTATGATGGCTATCTCTAATTTTTAAGTTTTGTAGGGGGTAGACGCCACGGTCCCTGGCGTTTTGGCCTAGAGGGGCCTAGACGCCAGGGTGTCTGGCGTTTTGCCCTATGCAGAAGCCTACAAACTTTCTTAGTCAAGCATTGCATAGCAGGGACATGAACAAACAAATGACAAATTAGAAGAAACTTTTTGGAAAATCATAAATAGACGGTCTCAAATTCATGACATACAACATAACTCAGATCCACGACATGAGCATTACATAGTTCAACTGACATACGCGGTACAAACTTCAACTAACATAGTTCAACTGACATACAACATCACCTAGTTCAAATGACATACAACATCACATAGTTCGAACCCTCGAATTTTTCTTGCGTGAATTCTCTTTCTTATTTTTCCTGGGTGAATCATTCTTTTTTTTCTTGCTTTCATTGTCCCCGTCTAGCACCGAGGAGCTTGGGTCGGTATATAGCACCGAGGAGCTTGGGTTGATATATAGCAGCCACAAGTTTGGCTCGTAATCTAGCGGGATAGGTTCCAATTGAATGTCTTTGTTTGGTCCAGGGTTGCAATAGATGACACCGATATTTTGAGAATCCAATCCCAACGAGCAGCCTGGGTCGGTATCGGGGACATACCTTCATTGACTGCCCAGTTAATGATCTGTTCAGGCCTCTTCAAGTCCATCTAACGATATTCTTGCATAGTTGCATAAAATGCGATTTGCCTGCCTAGATCACTTCTACAAACAAGTTCAGCCCTTTTCATCTCGATAAGATTCTTTTCCGTTTTAGCGATGAAATTATCTGAGTAATCAGATAAATATAACCTTGCATAGTTCCTCGCAGCTTCATTCATTGCACCGCAACTGTTGACCCACAGAGTCATCTTTTCTTTAATGAGTTCACGGTTCTTTTCATCCGCCGCAACCATATATTTCTCAATAAAATCCATCTTTGCGTCATTATTAAGTGCCATTCCTACATGAGTGACCTAACATTATTAATCATAAGCATAACAACTAGTGTAATCCTAACCCTAATCCTAATCGTAAGAATAACACTAGGAGCATGCATAGTACACCAACTAAATTCATTAGGCTAAAGCTAACAACACCATACAAAACACTATATTCTACTCTTTTTTGCAAAGGATTTCCTAAAAAAAGGTGAAAGTAGGGTTTGAAATAATGCACTAACTGTGATGGATTGAACCAAACAAATCATGGGGGTGTACTGGATTTACCTCAAAGGTTGTAAATGACTCCGATCCAACGGTCAAATGGGACCGATTTGTGAGAGATTTGAGGGGAGTTTGGTTGGGGAGAGACAGTAGGGGGGGCAGAAGCTCGGGTGTGTGAGGTTGAATAATGAGTTATGGAGTGGGCCCACAAAGACTTGTAATCTGCATACGACCAAAACGCCAGCAACCTTGTAATTTGTGTTGACCTTGCTTGCCATATACGTTTTGTTCACCTAGTTGCACATATAGAGAACCTGCTTTATTAGAAATTACCTTAAATGGGAATATAATCTTGAAGTTTATAGTATCCTATTCAACACCCCCACCCCCCCTAGTCGACCGTATCGAACCTTTGAGGGTTGTTACCAATGTTCTAAATAGAAAAAACTAGATCACGCAATATAAGTACGATCAAGGGTTCTCTCCTTGAATTGTTGGCATTCCTCGTTTATTTGTTCTTTTGTGACCATATATGCCTTCCTTGTTACGAAATTCGGCAATCTGGTAATGAATAGTTTACACATTGTCCTAATATATCACACTTTGGCTAAACTCTCATTGAATGTGTCTAACTTTACCATGGGATTTTTCTCATTGATAGTTACTTTCCATTTACACACAAATTTTATCTTTTTGCATCTTTGAAACGGTTAGTGTACTGTTCACGGGAAACCCCGGGGCTTTCATTTTTTAGACAGTCTAATGAAGGTGAAACAATTATTTTTTGATTTTAAATTTTGTTTCTATCAAGGAAGGCTCTCAAGTTTGGTTGTGGGAGGTCACTTGATTAGGCAATGCAGCATTAAGGGAGAAATATCATGAAATTTTTAGGATTGGGAGGTGTATATATCCCAGAATTGTTGAGGTTTCAAGAGTCTCGTCACCAATAGTCTCCTTACAAAAGGATATAGTAGGACTACGGTTGGAAGCATGGAACACTTTATTGTGTCGACTATAATCTGTGAATCTTACCTAAGGACAAGATGAGTTCCATTTGAAAAAAATACACCAAGATGGGAAATACTCGATTAAGTCATTGTATCTTGCTTTAGTCCATTTTCATGCTCTTATATATACAGTTTTACTATTTTTCAGTCATCTGTTTTTAAATCTGTCTCAGGTTGTTTTTCTGTCCGTCCGATCCACACGAATCTCCGCGCGTCGTACGCCCTCAGTCTCGCATGAACCGGCTCGATGTGTCGTGGATTTCTTTTGTGTTGTTGGGCTTTCGGGTTCATGGATTTTCCGCCCTCAGTCTCGCGTAAGTGTTTTTTGAATTTTCTATTCAGTCGGTGGCCCGGAGAGCGGCGGCCTTTTTCTTAGCCGGGGAGGAGATTGGAAGGCCGAAATTTTTATTATTGATAATTAATATTCGAGTAATTCTGAAACTAATAAATATTAATGAGAAATTTGAAAAATAGGAAGGACGCTAGGAATAACAGCGTCCAAGGCTGGACGCCAGTACCAACAACGTCCAAGGTTGGACGCTCTTATAAACAGCGTCCACTGTTTGGTTCGACCAGACCTCGTCTGGCTACCTCCGGCCTTCGACTTGTACCCTCAGCCACCTCCACAAGACCAAAGCTAGACTCCGTCACCTCTAGCCCGCCGAAAATAGCGCTCCAGCAATGAACCACCCTCCTTTCGCTCGCTGTTATCACCTCTTTGCCATTTCCCATTGTCGTTCCTCGCTTGCGATGGTGATCCACTGAACCCCCTCGCCTCCGGGGCCCCAGCTGTCCAACTCCGGCAGTCATATCCTCCTCAGGAAGGACCTCCCCTACCTCTTCCCTATTATGCTCGGAGTCATCTGTAACAACAGTGGCTACTAACACAGAGTGAATTGCAGAAAACCACCACATTTCAGCTCAGGTTTGCAGGAAACACTCTTCTACGTTTTTGCTGCAGAAAACACTGATTTTTTTCTAATCTTTTGCAGAAAGCACCAAACCTCCTGTTCGGGCAGTTTAAGCACTATTATGACAGGTGGGACCCTGTCTTGTCGACGTGGCTCACGGCCGCGAGCTGACGCCGTCTAACGGCACTACAGTGCCTGCCGTTGCGCCGATAGAAACCAGCTCAGCTCTCTCATCTGCCTCGCCCTCTCCTCTCGTCACTCTGCTCTCCTCTCCTCACTCTGTTCTTCTCCCCCGACGCCGCCACAACGCCGGCCGCCGTTGTGCTGCTCCCCCGTGGCCATGGTGTCGTGGAGCGACGAGACCAGTGAGGATTTAGTCATGAACATCTCCTCCTCCTGCGATGGCATCATCAAGGTCAGTTTGCTACAGCTAGGGTTAGGGTTAGGGTTAGTGATTTGGGGATTTTGTGAATGAGCTCGAGCTGAACCTAGGTTTATCTTTGCTTGCTCCTCCCGCAGCTTCCAGCTACGATGCACGATCCGAATTTCAATGGCACTGACGCAGATGTGAATGTTTTGTGCAAACACGGCGAGCCGGCCGAGCGCTTAGTTGCATTTGAAGGGATGCACACCGGCAGGAGGTTTCTAGGATGTGCTAAGAAGGTATGATCCTTTATAAGTGAAGGTGTTCATTGCTGAATGTGCTAAGTTTGGTATTTCTTTACCTTTACCTGACATACCTTGTCATCAGATGGTACACATTGTTTATTGTGGTTAGTGATTACTGCTTTGTTTATCAAGTTGTTAAGCTTGGTTAAGTGCTTAGTCTTTGTTTAACTTGTTTTATCCAGTGAGTGGATGGTTGTCATTGTTTATTATGGTCAGTGCTTAATTACTTGTTTAACAGTGGTCATTGTTTATTTGTTTGCTGTGTGATATGTTTGCTGCACATATTAGACCCCCTGAACATGTTAGCTTATGGAGTATGGCACTTAACAGTCGTCTTCAGCCTACTCACTTAGATGATTCTTTATTGTTTGATTGGAGCTTTTTATTGTTTACAGGAAGGCATAAACTGTGGAGTAGTTCAATGGATTGATTTTGAATGGCCAGACTCAATGGAGAAGGCATTGGCCAAGTTATGGGATATGTATGAGGAGAGTAAGTCAGGTAGGACCAATGACAATCTGGAGAGTTCCTTTGTAATCCACAACCTAACAGAAGAGAAGAAGAAACTACAGGAGAATTATGACAGTCTGTATGCTGATGTCAATGCTCTCTTGGATGCCCAGCAACAGAGGGGTCTGGAGTTGAGCAATCAGAAGGAGCAGAAGCAATGTCTTGATGTGAAGATTGCAGAGCTAGAAACTATAGTGGGCAACTTGAAGTCAGAGCTGGCAAAGAAAGAGGAGGAGAAGAAGAAAGTACAGGAGGACTATGACAGTTTGTATGCTGATGCCAATGCTCTCTTGGATGCCCAGCAGCAGAAGGGTGTGGAGTTAAACAATCAAAAGGAGCATAAGGAATATGTTGATTTGAAGATTGCTGAGCTAGAAACTGTAGTGGGCAACTTGAAGGTAGAGCTGTCAAAGAAAGAGGAGGAGAAGAAGAAGCTACTACAAAAGTGAAGGAAATATGCCCTAGAGGCAATAATAAAGTTATTATTTATTTCCTTATATCATGATAAATGTTTATTATTCATGCTAGAATTGTATTAACCGGAAACATAATACATGTGTGAATACATAGACAAACAGAGTGTCACTAGTATGCCTCTACTTGACTAGCTCGTTAATCGAAGATGGTTATGTTTCCTAACCATAGACATGAGTTGTCATTTGATTAACGGGATCACATCATTAGGAGAATGATCTGATTGACATGACCCATTCCGTTAGCCTAGCACTTGATCGTTTAAGTATGTTGCTATTGCTTTCTTCATGACTTATACATGTTCCTGTAACTATGAGATTATGCAACTCCGCCATCGGAGGAACACTTTGGTGCTACCAAACGTCACAACGTAATCGGGTGATTATAAAGGAGTACTACAGGTGTCTCCAAAGGTACATGTTGGGTTGGCGATTTCGAGATTAGGTTTTGTCACTCCGATTGTCGGAGAGGTATCTCTGGGCCCTCTCGGTAATGCACATCACTATAAGCCTTGCAAGCAATGTAGCTAATGAGTTAGTTACGGAATGATGCATTACGTAACGAGTAAAGAGACTTGCAAGAACGAGATTGAACTAGGTATTGGATACCAACGATCAAATCTCGGGCAAGTAACATACCGATGACAAAGGGAACAACGTATGTTGTTATGCGGTTTGACCGATAAAGATCTTCAGAGAATATGTAGGAGCCAATATGGGCATCCAGGTTCTGCTATTGGTTATTGACCGAGAATAGTTCTAGGTCATGTCTACATAGTTCTCGAACCCGTAGGGTCCGCACGCTAAGGTTTCGATGATGCTTATATTATGAGTTTATGAGTTTTGATGTACCGAAGGAGTTCGAGTCCCGGATGAGATCGGGGACATGACGAGGAGTCTCGAAATGGTCGAGACGTAAAAATCGATATATTGGACGACTATATTCGAGTTCGGAAAGGTTCCAATGATTCGGTATTTTTCGAGTACCGAGAGTTACGGGAATTCGCCGGGAGAAGTATTGGGCCTTATTGGGCCCTGCGGAAAGAGAGAGGGCTGCCTAGGGCAGGCCGCGCCCCAAGGCCTAGTCCGAATTGGACTAGGGGAGGGGCCGCACCCTTCCTCCCTTCCCTTCCTTCTCTCCTACTCCTACTAGGAAAGGAGGAGTCCTACTCCCGTGGGAGTAGGACTCCCCCCTGCGCGCCTCCTCCTTGGCCGCCACCTCCTCCTTGCTCCTTTATATACGGGGCAGGGGCACCCATGACACAAAAGTTGATCTACGGATCGCTCCTTAGCCGTGTCAGCGGTGCCCCCTCCACCATATTCCACTTCGGTCATATCGTCATGGAGCTTAGGCGAAGCCCTCGCGCCGGTGAAGTCATATCGTCGCGTAGCTTAGGCGAAGCCCTGCGTCGGTGGAGCATCATCATCATCACCACGCCGTCGTGCTGACGGAACTCATCCCCGACGCTTTGCTGGATCGGAGCCCGGGGATCGTCATCGAGCTGAACGTGTGCTGAACACGGAGGTGCCGTACGTTCGGTACTTGGATCAGTCGGATCGTGAAGACGTACGACTACATCAACCGCGTTGTTATAACGCTTCCGCTTTCGGTCTACAAGGGTACGTGGACAAACACTCTCCCCTCTCGTTGCTATGCCATCACCATGGTCTTGCGTGTGCGTAGGAAATTTTTGAAATTACTACGCTCCCCAACAAAGGCATCCGAGCCTGGTTTTATGCGTTGATGTCATATGCACGAGTAGAACACAAGTGAGTTGTGGGCGATATAAGTCATACTGCTTACCAGCATGTCATACTTTGGTTCAGCGGTATTGTGAGATGAAGCGGCCCGGACCGACATTACGCGACGCTTACGCGAGACTGGTTTCACCGCCGAGCACTCGTTGCTTAAAGGTGATCGGCGGTGTCTGCTTTCTCTCACTTTAGTTGAACTGAGTGTGGCTACGCCCGTCCTTGCGAAGGTTAAAACAGCACCAACTTGACAAACTATCGCTGTGGTTTTGATGCGAGGTAAGAACGATTCTTGCTCAGCCCGTAGCAGCCACGTAAAACTTGCAACAACAAAGTAGAGGACGCCTAACTTGTTTTTGCAGGAATGTTGTGATGTGATATGGTCAAGACGTGATGCTATATTTATTGTATGAGATGATCATGTTTTGTAACCGGTTATCGGCAATCGGCAGGAGCCATATGGTTGTCGCTTATTGTATGAAATGCAAAGCCATGTGATTGCTTTACTTTATCACTAAGTAGTAGCGATAGTCGTAGAAGCAATAGTTGGCGAGACGACAACGATGCTACGATGGAGATCAAGGTGTCGCGCCGGTGACAATGGTGATCATGATTTGCTTCGAGATGGAGATCACAAGCACAAGATGATGATGGCCATATCATATCACTTATATTGATTGCATGTGATGTTTATCCTTTATGCATCTTATCTTGCTTTGATTGACGGTAGCATTATAAGATGATCTCTCACTAAAATTATCAAGAAGTTTCTCCCGAGTATGCACCGCTATGAAAGTTCTTCGTGCTGAGACACCACGTGATGATCGGGTGTGATAGGCTCTACGCTCAAATACAACGGTGCAAAACAGTTGCGCACGCGAATAATCAGGTTAAACTTGACGAGCCTAGCATATAACAGATATGGCCTCGAACACGGAGACCGAAGGTCGAGCGTGAATCATATAGTAGATATGATCAACATAGTGATGTTCACCATTGAAACTACTCCATCTCACGTGATGATCGGACATGGTTTAGTTGATATGGATCACGAATCACTTAGAAGATTAGAGGATATCTATCTAAGTGGGAGTTCTTAAGTAATATGATTAATTGAACTTTAATTTATCATGAACTTAGTCCTGGTAGTATTTTGCAAATTATGTTGTAGAACAATAGCTCGCGTTGTTGCTTCCCTATGTTTTGCTTCCCTATGTTTTTATATGTGTTCCTAGAGAAAATTGTATTGAAAAATGTTAGTAGCAATGATGCGGATTGGATCCGTGATCTAAGGTTTATCCTCATTGCTGCATAGAAGAATTATGTCCTTAATGCACCGCTAGGTGACAGACCTATTGCTGGAGCAGATGCATACGTTATGAACGTTTGGCTAGCTCAATATGATGACTACTTGATAGTTTAGTGCACCATGCTTAAACGGCTTAGAATCGGGACTTCAAAGACGTTTTGAACGTCATGGACCATATGAGATGTTCCAGGAGTTGAAGTTAATATTTCAAGCAAATACCCGAGTTGAGAGATATGAAGTCTCCAACAAGTTCTATAGCTAAAAGATGGAGGAGAATCGCTCAACTAGTGAGCATGTGCTCAGATTGTCTGGGTACTTCAATCGCTTGAATCAAGTGGGAGTTAATCTCCCAGATAAGATAGTGATTGACAGAATTCTCTAGTCACCATCACTAAGTTACTAGAACTTCGTGATGAACTATAGTATGCAAGGGATGACGAAAACGATTCCCGAGCTCTTCGTGATGTTGAAATCGACGAAGGTAGAAATCAAGAAAGAGCATCAAGTGTTGATGATTGACAAGACCACTAGTTTCAAGAAAAGGGCAAAGGGAAAGAAAGGGGAACTTCAAGTAGAATGACAAGCAAGTTGTCACTCCCACGAAGAAACCCAAAGCTGAACCAAAGCCTGAAACTGAGTGCTTACACTGCATAGGAAATGGTCACTGGAAACGGAAATACCCGAGATATTTGGTGGATAAGAAGGATGGCAAAGTGAACAAAGGTATATTTGATATACAGATTATTGATGTATATTTTACTAGTGTTCATAGCAACCCCTCGGTATTTGATACTGGTTCAGTTGCTAAGAGTAGTAACTCGAAACGGGAGTTGCAGAATGAACAGAAACTAGTTGAAGGGGAAGTGACGATGAGTGTTGGAAGTAGTTCCAAGATTGATATGATCATCATCGCACACTCCCTATACTTTCGGGATTAGTGTTAAACCTAAATAAATGTTATTTGGTGTTTGCGTTGAGCATGAATATGATTTGATCATGTTTATTGCAAAACGGTTATTCATTTAAAGTCAAAGAATAATTGTTGTTCTGTTTAAATGAATAAAACCTTCGATGGTCATACACCCAATGAAAATAGTTTTCAAAACGGTTATTCATTTAAAGTCAAAGAATAATTGTTGTTCTGTTTAAATGAATAAAACCTTCGATGGTCATACACCCAATGAAAATAGTTTTTAAAACGGTTATTCATTTAAAGTCAAAGAATAATTGTTGTTCTGTTTAAATGAATAAAACCTTCAATGGTCCTACACCCAATAAAAATAGTTTGTTGGATCTCGATCGTAGTGATACACATATTCATAATATTGATGCCAAAAGATGCAAAGTTAATAATGATAGTGCAACTTATTTGTGGCACTGCCGTTTAGGTCATATTGGTGTAAAGCGCATGAAGAAACTCCATGCTGATGGGATTTTGGAATCACTTGATTATGAATCATTTGATGCTTGCGAACCGTGCCTTTTGGGCAAGATGACTAAAACTCCGTTCTCCGGAACAATGGAACAAGCTACTGACTTGTTGGAAATAACACATATATACCGATGTATGCGATCCAATGAGTGTTGATGCTCGTGGCAAGTATCGTCATTTTTCTAACCTTCCCAAGATGATTCGAGTAGATATGGGTATATCTACTTGATGAAATATAAGTCTGAAATAGTTGAAAGGTTCAAAGAATTTCAGAGTGAAGTGGAAAATCATCGCAACAAGAAAATAAAGTTTCTGCTATCTGATCGTGGAGATGAATATTTGAGTTACGAGTTTGGTCTTCAATTAAAACAATGTGGAATAGTTTCACAGCTCACGCCACCTGGAACACCACAACGTTATGGTGTGTCCGAACGTCGTAACCGTACTTTATTTTGATATGGTGCGATCTATGATGTCTCTTACCGATTTACCACTATCGTTTTGGGGTTATGCATTAGAGACAGCTGCATTCACGTTAAAAAAAAGGGCACCATATAAATCCATTAAAGACGACACCGTATGAACTATGGTTTAGCATGAAACCAAAGTTGTCGTTTCTTAAAAGTTTGGGTTGCGATGCTTATGTGAAAAAGTTTCAACATGATAAGCTTGAACCCAAATTGGAAAAATGCGTCTTCATAGGATACCCAAAATGTTGGGTACACCTTCTATCACACATCCGAAAGGCAAGATTTTCGTTGCTAAGATCGATCCTTTCTAGAGAAGAAGTTTCTCTTGAAAGAAGTGAGTGGGTGGAAAGTAGAACTTGATGAGGTAATTATACCTTCTCCCTTATTGGAAAGTAGTTCATCACAGAAATCAGTTCCGGTGATTCCTACACCAATTAGTGAGGAAGTTAATGATGATGATCATGAAACTTCAGATCAAGTTGCTACCAAACCTCGTAGGTCTTCCGGAGTAAGATCCGCACCAGAGTGGTACGGTAATCATGTTCTGGAAGTCATGTTACTAGACCATGATGAACCTACGAACTATGAGGAAGCGATGATGAGCCCAGATTCCGCGAAATGGCTTGATGCCATAAAATCTGAGATATGATCCATGTATGAGAACAAAAAGTATGGACTTTGATTGACTTGCTCGATGATCAGCAAGCCATGTTAAATAAATGGATTTTCAAGAGGAAGACAGATGATGATAGTAGTGTTACTATCTACAAAGCTAGACTTGTCGAAAAAGGTTTTAGACAAAGTTCAAGATGTTGAATACAATGAGATTTTCTCACTTGTATCGATGCTTAAAAGTCTGTCCGAATCATGTTAGCAATTGCCACATTTTATGAAATCTGGCAAATGGATGTCAAAACTGCATTCCTTAATGGTTTTCATAAAGAAGAGTTGTATATGATACAAACAGAAGATTTTGTCAATCCTAAAGGTGCTAACAAAATGTGCAAGCTCCAGCGATCCAACAATGGACTGGTGCAAGCATCTCGGAGTTGGAATATACGCTTTGATGTGTTGATCAAAGCATATGATTTTATACAGACTTTTGGAAAGGCCTGTATTTACAAGAAAGTGAGTGGGAGCACTACAGCCTTTCTGATAAGTATATGTGAATGACATATTGTTGATCGGAAATAATGTAGAATTATTCTGCAAAGCATAAAGGAGTGTTTGAAAGGAGTTTTTCAAAGAAAGACCTCGGTGAAGCTGCTTACATATTGAGCATCAAGATCTATAGAGATAGATCAAGACGCTTGATAAGTTTTTCAATGAATACATACCTTGACAAGATTTTGAAGTAGTTCAAAATGGAACAGTCAAAGAAAGAGTTCTTGCCTGTGTTACAAGGTGTGAGATTGAGTAAGACTCAAAACCCGACCACGGCAGAAGATAGAAAGAGAATGAAAGTCATTCCCTATGCATCAGCCATAGGTTCTATAAAGTATGTCATGTTGTGTACTGATCTATTGCATACCCTACCACTAAGCTGGCAAGGGAGTGCAATAGTGATCTAGGAGTAGATCAATGGACAGCGGTCAAAATTATCCTTAGTAGAATAAGGATATGTTTCTCGATTATGGAAGTGAAAAAAGGTTCGTCGTAAAAGGTTACGTTGATGCAAGTTTTAACACTAATCTAGATGACTCTGAGTCTCAATCTGGATACATATTGAAAGTGGGAGCAATTAGCTAGAGTATCTCCGCAAGAGCATTGTAGACATAGAAATTTGCAAAATACTTACGGCTCTGAATGTGACAGACCCGTTGACTAAAATTATCTCACAAGCAAAACATGATCACACCTTAGTACTCTTTGGGTGTTCATCACATAGCGATGTGAACTAGATTACTGACTCTAGTAAACCCTTTGGGTGTTGGTCACATGTCGATGTGAACTATGGGTGTTAACCACATATAGATGTGAATTATTGATGTTAAATCACATGGCGATGTAAACTAGATTATTGACTCTAGTGCAAGTGGGAGACTGAAGGAAATATGCCCTAGAGGCAATAATAAAGTTATTATTTATTTCCTTATATCATGATAAATGTTTATTATTCATGCTAGAATTGTATTAACCGGAAACATAATACATGTGTGAATACATAGACAAACAGAGTGTCACTAGTATGCCTCTACTTGACTAGCTCGTTAATCAAGATGGTTATGTTTCCTAACCATAGACATGAGTTGTCATTTGATTAACGGGATCACATCATTAGGAGAATGATCTGATTGACATGACCCATTCCGTTAGCCTAGCACTTGATCGCTTAAGTATGTTGCTATTGCTTTCTTCATGACTTATACATGTTCCTGTAACTATGAGATTATGCAACTCCGTTCCATCGGAGGAACACTTTGGTGCTACCAAACGTCACAACGTAATCGGGTGATTATAAAGGAGTACTACAGGTGTCTCCAAAGGTACATGTTGGGTTGGCGATTTGAGATTAGGTTTTGTCACTCCGATTGTCGAAGAGGTATCTCTGGCCCTCTCGGTAATGCACATCACTATAAGCCTTGCAAGCAATGTAGCTAATGAGTTAGTTACGAATGATGCATTACGTAACGAGTAAAGAGACTTGCCAAGAACGATATTGAACTAGGTATTGGATACCAACGATCAAATCTCGGGCAAGTAACATACCGATGACAAAGGGAACAATGTATGTTGTTATGCGGTTTGACCGATAAAGATCTTCGAGAATATGTAGGAGCCAATATGGGCATCCAGGTTCCGCTATTGGTTATTGACCGAGAATAGTTCTAGGTCATGTCTACATAGTTCTCGAACCCGTAGGGTCCGCACGCTTAAGGTTTCGATGATGCTTATATTATGAGTTTATGAGTTTTGATGTACCGAAGGAGTTCGAGTCCCGGATGAGATCGGGACATGACGAGGAGTCTCGAAATGGTCGAGACGTAAAATCGATATATTGGACGACTATATTCGAGTTCGGAAAGGTTCCAATGATTCGGTATTTTTCGAGTACCGGAGAGTTACGGGAATTCGCCGGGAGAAGTATTGGGCCTTATTGGGCCCTGCAGAAAGAGAGAGGGCTGCCTAGGGCAGGCCGCGCCCCAAGGCCTAGTCCGAATTGTACTAGGGGAGGGGCCGCACCTTCCTCCCTTCCCTTCCTTCTCTCCTACTCCTACTAGGAAAGGAGGAGTCATACTCCCGGTGGGAGTAGGACTCCCCCTTGCGCGCCTCCTCCTTGGCCGCCACCTCCTCCTTGCTCCTTTATATCACGGGGCAGGGGGCACCCCATGACACACAAGTTGATCTAAGGATCGTTCCTTAGCCGTGTGCGGTGCCCCCCTCCACCATATTCCACTTCGGTCATATCGTCGCGGAGCTTAGGCGAAGCCCTGCACCGGTGAAGTCATATCGTCGCGTAGCTTAGGCGAAGCCCTGCGTCGGTGGAGCATCATCATCGTCACCACGCTGTCGTGCTGACGGAACTCATCCCCGACGGCTGTATCGGAGCCCGGGGATCGTCATCGAGCTGAACGTTGCTGAACACGGAGGTGCCGTACGTTCGGTACTTGGATCGGTCGGATCGTGAAGACGTACGACTACATCAACCGCGTTGTTATAATGCTTCCGCTTTCGGTCTACAAGGGTACGTGGACAAACACTCTCCCCTCTCGTTGCTATGCCATCACCATGGTCTTGCGTGTGCGTAGGAAATTTTTTGAAATTACTACGTTCCCCAACAAAAAGTATGAGACTTTAGTGAACCTGGCAGGTGCTCAAGCCAATGTGATTAGGAACTTGAAGTTCAATCATTTGAAGGGGAAGGAAAGGCTGACAGAAGAGAGGCTTAAATTGCAGCATCACATTTCTGAGCTTCAAAAGTCTGAGGAGAAGATAAAGCAGAAGCTTCAGGGGGTGAAGGCCATCTTAGATGAGTAGGGGTATCTTCTAGTATGATAATCATCTATTTGTATGTAGATGATAGTCTTCTATGCAAAACTTTAGTATGAACTTGGTCCTCAACTACTTTAACTATGTATTTTGTGATCCAAGGTGTTGGATCCAGCAGTGTTGTAATGTAGATGATAATCATCTATTTAGTACTGTAGTTTGAATTTGTGAACCCAGTAATCTAAGTATGTATGTTGTGATCCATTGTGTTGGATCCAACCTTGATGAACCTTAATGAATGTGAGACAAATTTGATGTTATATGCTTTATGTGCTTAGTACAATTTGGTTTTACTCCCTCCTTTCCGGTTTATAGGGCTCAATTCAAAAATCTCATCAACCAAGGTAGATGGTGAGTGGTGGAATAATTTTTGTAGTTTGCAAAACTAGTCAATTAATGCGCTTGTTTTCCTCAAACAATTGTGTTTACCAATGCATTAATTGCAATGCATGCATGCACAAAGCACATGCATTGGTTAATTTTCTTTTAATACTTGCATGCAATGATTTAGTGCACCTTGAAATCTGAACATGTGATGGGGAACAACCAAATTGAGCCTTATAAAATGGGAAAACTAAAATTTTGAGATAAGCCTTATAAACCGGAAAGGAGGGAGTATATGGTTTAGATGATTATCATCTATTCAGTATTTGAGTATGAATCTGTCAACCAAGTAATTTTACTTATTATTTTGTTATCAATGGGGTTGTGATCTAGTGATTATCATCCATTTCATCGATTCATCGACAGAATGGCCCTAGGGGCACCTTGACCCTCATGTCATCGATTCATCGATAGAATAGCCCTAGGGGTACCTTGACCACCATTTCATCGATTCATCGATAGAATGGCCCTAGGGGTACCTTGACCCTCATGTCATCGATTCATCGACAGAATGGCCCTAGGGGTAGCTTGACCACCATTTCATCAATTCATCGATAGAATGGCCCTAGGGGTACCTTGACCACCATTTCATCGATTCATCGACAGAATGGCCCTAGGGGTACCTTGACCACCATTTCATCGATTCATCGACAGAATGGCCCTAGGGGTACCTTGACCACCATTTCATCGATTCATCGACAGAATGGCCCTAGGGGTACCTTGACCACCATTTCATCGATTCATCGACAGAATGGCCTTAGGGGTACCTTGACCACCATTTCATCGATTCATCGATAGAATGGCCCTAGGGGTACCTTGACCACCATTTCATCGATTCATCGATAGAATGGCCCTAGGGGTACCTTGACCCTCATGTCATCGATTCATCGACAGAATGGCCCTAGGGGTAGCTTGACCACCATTTCATCGATTCATCGACAGAATGGCCCTATGGACCAAATTGAACATGACAAGTGTTTAATTTTCCTAATAGCAAGACCATCATCAACAAGTGTTTAATTTTCTAACAGCAAGACCATCATATGGATCAAATTGAACATGGTAGCAGCCAGACCATCATATTGATGATCAAATTGAACATCATAACAGCAAGAACAACATCATAGTGCATAATTCTCATAAAAGCAAGACCATCAATAGTAGTTATTACAGTACCATAACATCAAATCAGCATAAGTTCCCAAAATAGATCATAGCAATTAGCAGTTTTGCCTGATCACATCATCAACAGTTTTTCCAAAGCACATTAGTTCCCTGAAGCATAAAAGTAATCCTTCAGCCTTGATGGTTTCTTCATTTGTCTTGGTGCCAAGAAGGATGTCCTAGCTGGAGTTGTTGAGCTTCTTGGCCTCCTAGCTGGAGCTGCTGAGCTGCTTGCCCTCCTAGCTGGAGCTGCTGAGCTGCTTGGCCTGCTTGCTGGAGCTGCTGTGCTGCTTGGCCTGCTTGCTGGAGTTGCAACAGATGAAGCTGCAGTAGTAGATGTGGTACCCTCCTCTGTCCTGTTTGACTGCATTTGAAAATGGCAACAAGTTAATACATTCAAAGTGGTACAAAACAGAAATAGATGACAGCAAGTATGCAAACAGAGACTAACCTCATGCATGTTCTTTCTCATTGCTAGAGCTGTCTTTAGTGTTTTGTGGCAAGATGTGTATCTGTGACCCACAAGATTGCAATTGCTGCATGTAATTGATGCCATCCTAGATGTATCTTTAGGTGCTGGTGGCTCAAACTGGCTCCTTCTCCTTTTGGTTTGCTTCTTCCCTGGTTTATCCTTGAAAACTGGGGGTTCTATGTCTCTAGTTTTGGTCTTAGGCCAGAGGTCAGGTCCAGGTACAGGAAATATGATGGGACCGTATGCAGCCAGATACATAGGCTTTTTGAAGAAGTCATGCACAAAATCTTCAGGCCTTAATTTGGCTTTGGTAATAGCAGAGACTGCATGATTGCATGGCACTGCAGTCATATCCCATTTTCTGCACCCACATGTCCTGTGCTGCAAGTTAACTGCATAGGTATTCTCATTGCTTGTCACTTGGTAAATATTTGGCCCAGCCATCAATGCTTGACAGTTCCTAGAGTGTTTCTTTGCTTCTTCAAGTAACTCAGCATATGTTGGACATATTTCCCACTTGGCTAACTCTGTCTTACTCCTATTTGTATTGAACCTGACCATCAACTTAGTCCTGATTCCATCTATCATGGTCTTTATTGGTTTACCCCTCACATCTAATATCATCTTGTTGAACACCTCACTAATATTGTTGACAACTAGGTCAGTTTTGCAGTTGAAGTCCATGGCATATCTAGCCCAAGCATGTCTAGGAATTTTATTTAACCAAGTCCAGGCAGCCTTACACTCTACTTTAAGAGCATCCATTGCAGCAAGATGGCCATGTTCAGTATAGGAGTAACTTGCCTTATCCATGAACTTCTTTAATTCTGACCCCCTAAAACCAGCAGTCTGGAAATTTTGGTAGATGTGTCTAAGGCAGAATCTTTGGGGGCAATTGGGGAAAACTTGACTCACAGCTTTCATAAGACCCTATTTGGAGAAATTACCAAACTTACTAATAAGAAAAGAATTTTAACTACTTCTACCAATTAGTGTTCCTATGATTTCAAAAAACATTTTTTAATGTTTATCATGTGTTTGAAAAAGGTTCATTGTGTGATTAAAAAATGATTATCATGTATTTAAAGAAAGTGTGCATGGATTTATAAAAGGTGCTCATTGTGGATTTACAAAAGGTTCATCGTATATTAGAAAATATCCATTGTGTATCAAAAAACTTGCCATGTATTCATTGAAATGTCCACCGTGTATTTTGGAAAATGTTCATCATGTCTTTACAAAATGATCATCACGTATTTGAAAAAAACATTCACCGTCTATTTAAAAATGTACACCATATTTAAAAAATGTTCACCGTTCATTCAAGAGATGTTTGACATGTATTTAAGAAATGCTCAACATGTTTAAAAGATGTTCTCAATGTATCTAGAAAATGATCAACGTGTATTCAGAAAATGTTCACCGTGTATTTGAAAAAAAAATCGATGTATATCTAAATAATAACTAACATGTATTCAAAATATGTTGAACGTGTATTTATAAAATGAAGAAAAAATGAAAAATAAAAGTAAGAAAAAATGAACAGAAAAAAGGAGAAAGGAGACTCTGGGCTAGTTTGAGAAGTTGTATGATGCAGGCTTGGCCGAATGTGCAGCTAACCAAACGGTCCTAATTTGTTAAACCAGAGCCTCTGGATGGCGGTTGTGAGATCAAAAAGCACGCCCTTGTTGTACCCATGCATAACGACGGACATGATTATGTCATGTCCGGACCTAATTAATCCTGCACTCATCACAATCCCAGCCGGTATGAATGTAATGTTAGGTCCATGTCCCCATCCAATTCCATACTTTTGTTCTTCAGTGGCCATGACGACGTACGTACCACGTACCACGGGACAAGGATCCCATTTGGTTCAGCAGCAATCTAATTTCCTCTCTCTTTTTTTTCCATTTCAAAAACCTGGCCGAAAGAACAGACGCCAACAAATTCCCCGATAATTTGAGAAAGAAACTACTGTGAACTGTTTTTGGCTTTCCTGGAATGACAAATGAACCGACCAATATGTATCCATCCCCCTTAGCAGAAAGATCCCAAATTTCATAGCATTCAACAAATGTTCAGCTTGTTTGTTGACACATTCAGGTTGCATATCTGCACATGAAAGGTTCTTCTTTTTTTTTCCTTTTCTGAAAAACTGTCAAAATGCATGCTTGTACACAATCAATCCACCAATCATAAGTCGCTTGCGTATATACAATCCATCTATCAATCATAAGTCGCTGGCACCTAACTACAATTTCACATACACGGTCTCACGAAACTGAACATCGATCTTGCACCTCGACTTCGGCCTTCTCACCTGCTGCTGCAGGTAAACAAGTCTCGTGCGGGCAGGGCCTCGCGTAGAACTTAGCGATGTTATCCCCGGGCATGATCACGGGCAACCCGCACTCCTTCCCCGCTTTCTCGCTCTGCAAACAACAAGGCAAGTCGCCATCAATCATCAGCTCAAGTTTGCAAGACATAGATGATCTTCTGGTGTCAAAACTGAAAATAAGTTGCAGAACAGAGAGATCGGTTGTTGCTACTACCTTGTGCTCGGAGGCTGCCTTGCTCGGCAACGATCCGATTGAGATGACGGTGTGCGGGCCATCCTGGAGCATGCCGGGATGCCGAGACCAGAGGAGGGAGCGCAGCCTGTCCCAGTGGTAGCAGCAGGAGAAGATGCCGCTGAGGGAGAAGATGACGAGGAGCAGGAGCGCCGTGCCGAGAGGGAACCCGAGCGTCGGCCTTGAGGAATGCGACATCGGGATCGTCATGGATGCAGGAGCAGGCGTGAGACCTTGTGGCATATTCACACGCATCAGATGGCCTTCTGGTACTTGAGTCAGTCCTGCCTGCTACTCGGTTAAGAGCCCAGGCTTGCAAGCTAAGGAGACTGGCTACTTATATACCTGAAAACTCGCCTTGCGTCGTACGAAGTGGACTGACTTGCACGGCCAGCCATCCGTCCGTGGTACTGGATGATGATGGTGCTGTGGTCCACATGCATCTGCTGGTGCCGCTAGTGCTCGATGCTGACCTCACCACCTGCCTTTTCCAACAAAAAGAAGCTGCTTAAATCACCTAAATATATGGCTTTAGAAGGTGGGACGAAAGGTGGCGAATATACACTGGGATAGAAATTATAGGTATGTCTCACCACAAGCAAATGTTTGTTAGGTAAAGTATGATGAAGTGATGCACAGGTAATCAAGTGCCCGAGCTTCTGGATGAAAAAGATAGCAGGTTGGCGATGCAACACTGCATATATGTGTTATTCTTGGAACAAACCAACAGTAAAGAACGATCGTAATTGAGTTGGGGGTGGAGGGACCCAAAAATTTAGGTCATATTAACAGTGGACATGCACAGGTGAGATGAACATGCAGCACTTTATCTCAGTGTGCATCATCATTTGCCTTTTGAAAAGCAATATGCTTTTCCATAGATAAAGTGCCAATATAGCTTGAGTATCCTTGACGAAATCCACGAATTTGTACGGACGATACAGATGCAAAGTTATTTTCAACAAAATGTGTCTACTACTAAAAAAAATGAGACTGCTAGCTATATAGCCTTGCCAAGCCTGGAAGCTATGCCCAAATAAGGCAAATTAGTTGAACAGCTAAAAGCTACAATGTACCACTAGTCAATTAGTCAATGAGGTGCCATCAGCCAGCTTTTCTATCTTCGAGGACTGCCACGAGTCATGCTTTTCAAAGCATTCAGTAACTTCAAAACTCTATCAAAGAAGCCGAGTGGAGGAAGCAAAAGAGAAGTAATCTTACCTAACAAATAGATCAGCACGAAGTAATTTGCTCTCGGTGGTATCATTTCCTAACCAGGAAGATGTATCAAGAATGTTTATATTATCTTAAGCAGCCAATGTCTGGTAATAGATATGTTTCCTACCTAGCCTCAACTGATGACGAAAGATGAGTTGCATGAGCTCTCTCATTTACCTGTTCTCCACTTGGAGGATCCCACCTGCAAAAGTAACAACAGATACCCTCTTATGGCCGCACTTCCTCCTGTCGGCCAAATTTTCATTCAATATCAGTGTGCTCCCTTCCTGCAGCAAATGGTATTCCTTCAATAGTTCACGGACTGGTATAGAGTAAGCAAACACACGCACTCCAGATATTTGTAGAAGCAGATCAAGGAATTTGGTACAGAAAAAGTAGTTATGCAAAGGAACGAGTTTAGTGGTCAAAACAAGCATACTGCAATGAGAGGGCTGTGAAGTACTGTCCAGTGGTTAAAACTGGTTGTGGACAGTGCCATCAGGACGCATGTATGATTTGACAGATTTCAGGCCAATTTATGGAGGAAAAACGGAAGAATTGCATGTGTTGAAGTGAAATATCTTTAGAAAGCATTACAATTGCATGTTAGCTAGTGCAGAGGGCAAACAACATGTGTTGGAGAAATTAGGTTGACAGAATCACTTACACATCAGCCAATAAGCCATCTGTAACGGGACCTAGCATGCATCACTAACAATAGTGATGCCTGCTTGGCCAGCTACACCATAGCTATTTGAGAGGGACCTATCAGGTAGAATGTTAGGTAAGTGTCCTTCCAGGTTACTACAGAACATAGGGAAGGTATCATGCACTACAAATCATGTTTCAGGAAAGCGGGTAGTGGATATATTATCTGGTAACCTTTAGCTGGATTCCAAATGCCAAAAGACATATTGGGTCGTACATTTTCCATAAGATATTTAAGTTGTACAGTAGATATTATTTCGTATTTAAAATAAAAACGTGGTATTATAGTTAATATTCTTTCTAATTTCATGCTTATAACAGCTAGCTTAGTTTCAATATGTAAGGAAAAAAAACTCATGTTAAACTTCCATGCTGCCGCCGATATATTCAACAGCAGGTGTAGCGAACTAACTGACACACGTTAACAATGTATAGTAAAATCTCCATTTACAAATTACAATATCCCTGTGGCAGATGAACATTTCTTTGTTATTTGGCATCAGCACAAAGCTACCTGAAGCTAAAGAGTACTACAATCCACGGTACTGTTTGAAAGAGATAATAAACTCATAAATATTATAAAGGACTTGCTATCTTCAAACAACAAACTGAACTGACTGTTCAAACGCGAAGTACCATGTTGATGTATATATATCCCTACAGTGATCTATTTTAAACACTAGATGTGGTTGAAAGGTAAAGGAAAGATATCAGGGATCTTGCCCGCTGCACCTATTTGACTAGCCTTTTTTATATCAGTTTTCTAATAAGATGTGCCTTTGGTAAAGGGGCACCAACATTAGCATCATATGCACTAACAGCAAAAGGCTAGTAAAAGTCTCGTTGAAAGCTAAAGATAGTTCCTCGGTCCGTAGAAACTGACATAAGATATATTAGTTTAGCTTCAGAATAAAGAATCACAATGAGTTCAGTGCATGGATGTAATTAACTTCAGTGAAGTTAATATCCACTGACAGCAACGGGATTGTGGACAGCTATGTGCATAGCAATTTAGAGCAGAGTGGCATTAGATGATAGTTGCAAATGCCTACTGCTTTGCTGAAAAACTTGTAAAAATAAGAAACAGTATATATAGAGTTATGTTTCCTCTGTAGTCCTTTGAACTTGAATTCCAATGTATGCTGATGGAAATGCTGTTGGCAGGAAGAAAATTGTACTGTATAACATCGATAAAAGTTTTTTTTTACTGATAGCACAAAGTTTATGATTATATTTCAAGAATATAAATCCATGCAGTGTCAGATTGAAAATGACACAAAAAACTGAAGTAGGAAATGTGTAAATAAGATGGTAATAAGATCAGGCTAGGACTGAACTATAATAGACATGACTTCTAACAGGGTCATCGCTTCTTTCCAGCATTCCCAGAAGGAAATTTGATGTTTATGCAGGATTTCCAGCTAAGAATTAAGCCACAGAAAAGTGTCTGCTGCATTTACAATCAGTTCAGGTTGAGATGCAGCGTATTCTGATAGATGTAGGGTTAGGGCTCTGGTACAATTAAATATTTTCCAGATGCTATTAACTAAAAGTAGTGGTGTTCTACTCAATAGACCCTCCAAAAAGAAAGAGATATTGGCACATCCCGCTTACATTTTCATGGACACAGAAATTGTGTATCCGAATAAACTTGAAATTTCCCAAATGTCAACCTCCTTCTTCAGACAAGCTCCCTGCAGCAAACAAATAAGTAAAAAAAAATAGAAGCTTAGCTGGTACAGACAAGGAAGTGGTGGAAAAAAAATTATTGGACATGGTCAAGTACCTTGACTTGCGGTGTATCGTCCAACTGCTTCCAGGTGAGCTCTGCAAGCCTCGTTGCTCCATGTCCCTTCTCACCCGCTCTGCCTCCTCATGCATACCCAAGCCCGAATAGATATTTGCAAGCGAAACAAAGTTCCCTGCATTCTCCGGTTCAATTTCAAACAATGCCCTCGCTGCAACTTCAGCCAGCCCCACCTCCCCATACTTCCTGCAAGCAGCAAGGAGAGCACCCCAGGCCTTTGCGGTAACTCTAACCGGCATCGTCCTTATAACATCATAGGCCTGATGCAACCTCCCTGCACGTCCCAAGACATCAACCAAGCATGAATAATGATCTCCACATGCTTCCACTCCATGCGTCTTGGTTAACACATCGAAGTACTTCAAGGCGTCATCCGCGCGACCAGCATGGCCGCAGGCCTTCAGCACGCCGAGGAACATTATGCCATCAGGACGGACCTTATCCAGCTCCATACGCCTGAAAAGCGACGTCGCGACGTCTCCATGGCCATGGAACGCGTACGCCGACACCATGGCGCTCCAAACAACCACGTCGCGCTCGTCCACCAGGTCGAAAACCCTCTGCGCACCGACCAAAGAGCCGCACTGCCCGTACGCCTCGATGAGCGAGCTGCCGAGGTGGCAGCTCGCGAACATGCCGTGCCGCACCGCGAAGCCGTGCACCTCCCTGACCGAGCCCAGCGCGCCCAGCGCGGTGCACACAGGGACGAGCGCCAGCAGGGTGATGAGCGAGGGCCTGACGCCCATCCCCTGCATCCGCCGGTAGAGCTCGACGGCCCGGGCGGGGCGCTCCCCGGACTCGGCCACCGCCGCGATCACGGAGTTGAAGCAGGAGGCAGTCGGCACAACATCCATCTCGCCGAGCGCCCGCGCAGCCGCGGCGACGTCCCCTGATCTGACATAGACCGAGATCATGGCGCTCCAGACGACGGCGGTGCGGCCGGGCAATTCGTCGAACAGGCGGCGCGCGGCCTCGGCGGAGGAGCCGGCGCACGCACCATAGGAGGCGACGAGCGCGGAGGCGACGAAGGGGTTGCTGAGGAGGCCTGCGCACTTGCGCGCGAGCGCGTGGATGGGGGCGGCGGCGGAGGAGGAGGGCAGGCGGAGCGCGGCGGCGGACTTGAGCGCGAGCGGGAGCGCGTACGCGAAGGACGGGTCGGCGAGCGGCGGGAGGGCCGGGTCGGCGGCCATGCGGGCGAAGAAGGCGAGCGCGTCGCGGTGGCGGCCGGCGTTGACGTGCGCCGTCAGGGCCTTGGTCAGCGTCGCCAGCCGCTGGTGGCGGGCGTCCATCGCTCCTCCGTTCGGTTTTCGGAGTGGGAGAGGGCCTAAGCAAAGCTTGACGACGATACCTTTTTAAAACTTTTGGAATTTGAAATTTGGTTTGAACGAGCAACTTTAGTTTTTTTTCTACATTTTTTACTCACTGCATTTCTGAAAAGAACCTATAAATTTTGTTTAATGTCCAACGATGGACAGTCTTGAGGCAACTCGTGTACATCACCAGACACATCAAATGCCTGCCAACTCTAGCCCTTCTCCTAAAATTCATCCCGTAAAACCGCCGTAAATTCTAGGGGAAGTTTATCAGGGAGCAATTTTTGCCGGTTCATGTAAACTTCTTTCTCTAAATCTATTTTTATTTTATTTCTTATTAAACAAAACTATATAGTGGCCTAGGGCCTGCCAATCGGTGACACGTCTGACGGCCTCCGGTTAGGGCGGCGCGAGGCAGTGTGGTGGCCACCGAGAGACGGTGTGGTGAGCGGGGCGGCGCAGCGATGACAATGGCACAATGTGGCGGCGGCGGCCTGGAAGGGCAGGCAATGGTGTTCCGGTGTGGCGGACGGTGGTGTTCCGGCGCGTCGGCGTGGCAGGCGTTGGTGTTCCAGCGTGGCGCATTGCGGCGCGTCGGCAAGACGAGCGGCACGGCGGCGACGCGTCAGGAAGTTTCAGACGGTTACTAGCCCACCAAAACTTTGTTGAAAGGTGATCTTCCCGTAAACATGCAGAGAAAAGGGGGCAATTTTATAGAATTCTCTAAAGTTATGACAGAGAGTTGTTGGAGTGCCACTACTAAGGTTTTGTATAGGTAAAATCATCAACAAATATACAATCTTAAATAGATATAACATGAAAATATATTTTATTATGTGTCTAATTGCTCTTAGTTTGGTATCATAGGTCTTGCTACTTTTTCTATAAATTTGATTCAGCTTTGCACTGTTTGACTTTAGAAAGAAAAAAAGTTAGGCCTTCTTTCAAAGTTGGAAAGACTACTAGTAGAAATGTAGAAGCAACCTTCAGAAGCAAAAAAATGCTCTATGATTTTTTTTTTACATTTCTATATTTCCAATTGTGTTTTCATGTTTCATCGGCATTTTGAGTTCAATTTGAACATTAAATCTGGATACAGCAGTTAAAATAGGCATGCTCATTTTTTAGCAAAACTTCCAGTTTTTCTTATCAGTTTCGGTCTAAGCTACGGCAATAAGGGCGCCTGCCTGGGGCCCTTTATCGACAGAGGTATAACTCATACTTGTACAATACGTATAGCCCCAGTCGGTCAGTCAGTGGGTTGTAGATCTATATATTTATTGGCCTCGTTAATATTAGTTGCCACAGGAGATTAGTTTCGTTTTTCAGTTGTATTTCTGCCGATTCCCCTCGCCCCTGGTTGTCTCTTTTAACATGAAACAACATTGAAGTGTTGTTCCAAGTTCTAGCATGTTAGGTTTTTATGTATATGGCGGCGAAGTCTTGACGATGAAGATGGCATTGCTCGAATAGAAGTATCACGGCTATGCTCCGTCCATGTGCAGCAATTGTGGCCCACAAGTTCGATACCGAAGAGTATGTGCTGTTTTGCACGGGCCAACGAATCTCAATCTTGCGGTTTGTCGTTAGGCGCTTCAGCCTGTCTTCATAGTGGTGATGGTGGTGATCGTGTAGTCTAGTTTTGTCATCTTTTATCCACTTTTCAGTCCTTTGTACTCCCGGTCTTCCGCCCCGACAATATGATATTGAATCATAGGTTCAACAACTTGCCTTGCAAAAAAATATTCAAAAACAACTTGCCTTGCAATGGTTGTGTTTCCAGCTGTGTTCAGTGATAGTAGGTTGGCAATTACTCGATGGGCGGCTCATGCGGTTTTTCTAAACCATTGAACCTTGTCAAGCTTATGCATGTTCAGTCTTCTGCAGTATCTTCACCACAGTTGGGATGGAACGTCCAGATGAAAAGTTGATGCTCAAGATGACAATCTCGAATAATATTGCGGTAAGATCTTTTGTTCATTTTGGTGCCAGCTTGTTCAACGTGATGTACTTGCTTGATTAATCAATAAAGTCAGATTGTTTTGGAATAAAAAAATATAATTCCTTGTGTGCAATATATGATCTTATGAAGTAGTTACGCGTGGTTGGGTTGGTTTTGGTAGGATTGGTATCGAGTGAGTTGAGGAGAGTGCTTGCATCTCGAATAAGGGCACATTTTAGGAAGGTTGCACCGCTTTTTAGAAGACAACCAATGTAAAAAAATCTAGTGAACAACAACAAAACTTATAGAAGTTTGAAAATAATCATGGATATTGCAAATTGTACGATTTTGATATTAAAATTTCTATTGTCCATATCCTAGCAAGCAAGAGTGGAAGATGGGAGTCAATGACAGACTAGCAGTTGATTCATGTCCTCCGGAAATATCTATGCACTAATCTTTAAACCCAGTAGTCATCTACTCTAGAAACGTCTAGCAATTTGTTTGCAACATACTTACGATTTTAAACACTCTACCTAGTTTCATAGATATCTAACAATCCTATGAAATATTATGCATACAAACACATAATGTGAGAGCATCGGCTTGTCGTGACTTACATTCAAATCGATGATATAACAACAGAGTTTCTTAAGTATTTCAAACTAAAAAATTAAAACAAATTCTGCAACAAAATGCAAATCCATTTTATTGTTTGAAAACAATTTCTAGAGATAAATAGTGAACAATATAACAATGTAAATACACTCGTGTACCTAATATACATCTTGTATTTTCATTATTCATTCTGTTTATAATATCTAAAAGTCAATATAGTACTTCCTCCGTTCCAAAATAGATGACCCAACTTTATACTAAAGTTAGTATAAAGTTGGTTCATCTATTTTGAACCGGAGGGAGTATATAATGAATAAAGTATATATAATCAATACATATTCAACGACTAAGCTGAGTGATGACAAAATAAAAAAGTTCAATATAAATATGTGAAAGTGTTTTAAAATGCCCTAAACCGAATGCTTGGTCCTAACCCATTTTTCTTTTAAAAATGTTAGGAAATAACAGCGAAACAAAGAATGATAAATAAAAGATGAAGATAAAACACAATGTACATCGAGACACGTTTGTTTATTGTATTGTTTGTTCTTTTCCGGTTTGGTCATTATGGGTAGAATTGGGACATGTTTGTGAGTTCGAGGAGCCCGTTGAGAACCTTTCCGAGGGGCAACTTACTATCCCACCGAAGAGTTTCTATGAAAGATGATCATTACATTGGATATCATTACTACCTTTGCTTGCTAGTTGTTTCGATGCTATCGTTTGGTCTCGCTTCCTACCACATGTTTGAAAGCCTCCCAGATGCCATGATAAGGCTCTAACCTTCACCACATATGCAAACTATTGTTTGGCTATGTTACCGCTTTGCTTAGCCCCTCTTATAGGTTTGCTAGTTGCAGGTGCACGTTGTTCCATATTGTGATATGGATATTATGGGATATCATTATATCATGTTATTTAATTAATTTATCTATACACTTGGTAAAGGGTGCAAGGCTTGGCCTTTTGCTTAGTGTTTTGTTCCACTCTTACCGCCCTAATTTCTGTGATACCGGTGTTGTGTTCCTTGATGAGCTCTCTTAACATGTGCGGGGTTTATGGGGCCCCCTTGAACACTTTGTCTTCGCGTTAACTTTTCCAACAAGGCCCAACATTGGTAATAAAATTTGCCAACATAAACCTTGCATAGGGAGTAATTAACCCATGGAATTTTAAAATAACTCGGCTAGTGCTCGCCATTAGCATTGGTCCAAAATAGAGCATTGTGTTGCGCCGCCCGGGGCTACAAAAAAAACTGAATGAGGTTCTCTCTGGACCTTTAACAGACGAGGTAGTGGTTAGACAACATTGAATCCTTATAGAAATTAAGAAACTTATGGAACAAGAGGACCTTTACTGCATGCAACGGGGCCGAGCTGATTTGCTAGCCCATGGTGGCCAGAATTCGGAATTTTTTCACTGGGCAGCAAATGGATGCCACAAGAAAATTTTATCAAGCATTTGCAGAAAGAGAGTGGCGAATGGATTGAGGATCAGGACGAGATAAGAGATCATGTAGAAGCATATTTTTATTCCTTGTTCACTCTGGGTGTGCAAGCGGCAGACACGACCGTTATTGAGAAGGTAAAGCAGTCACTTGAAATTGCCTAAGCAGGTCTGTAATAGTATTACCCACAACTGTCTAAATACTGGTAGGGAGATGATGACATGCAAAGACATATGCACTGGTTTGCTTGGTGAAAAATGTGTGTGCCATAGGAGAAGGGTGGAATGGGCTTTAGAGACTTGCACTATTTTCATTTGGATCTTTTGGCGAAGCAGTGTTGGAGGCTATTGTTTGAACCAGAATCTTTATGTGCAAAAGTTTTGAGAGCCAAATACTTTCCTGATAGAGACCTTATTAATTGTAGCCTTAAGCAAGGTAGCTCGTATACTTGGCAGAGTTTGTGGAGTGGTATTCAATATTTTAAGCGAGGGCATAAAATTGGAGAGTCGGTGATGGATCCTAGATCAATATTTGGGAGGATCCCTGGATACCAAGTGGCCCCTCTCAGAAGGTAATGACACCAAAAGGTAATATTGTGATCACAAAAGTTGCTGAGAGCATCTCCAGCCGCGCCCCCAACAAGGCTCCCCAGACGATTTTTCGGCCGCCGGCGCCAAAAAATCGGCCCAGTCGCGCCCCCAGGGACCCATTTTTCGCCGGCTCGGGCCGAAATTGGCGCCGGCGGACCCAACCCGAACCCGGCGCGCTGGGGGCGCTCAGGAGTGTCGGGCGAATATTTTTTGGCGCGAAAGCGCTGTGGGCCAGCCGCGTCAGCGACTCGACTCTCTTCTCGCCACTTTGTCGTCCTCATCGCCTTGTTTCCCGCGGCGAGTCAATGCCAAAGCTGCGCGCGCTGCCGCGCCGGTCAGCCTCCATTGATGCCTCACGGGCGGCGCAGTGAAGGCCGGGCGACGCGCGTCCCCTCGCCCGCCACGCGTAACGCGCCGGCCAAGCCTACCACGCGGCGCCTCCGCCTATATAAGCCGACCACCAGCTCGCCGGAGACCCGCACAGACACTCCACCGCCGACGCGCCCATTTCTCCCCCTTCCTCCTCTCGTCGTCTCCAGTTCAGAAGGATGGACGAGCGCTTCCCAGGCGACGGCGCGGCTGCGAATGGCTTCGGGCGCCGCCATCTTCACGAGGACGAGGCTCGCCTCTTTTTCGAGGCCGAGTACCCGGCTCCGCCGGACATGCGGGTGCCCGGGGCGTGGAGGATCAGCGCCGGCGGCGTGCTGGTGCCACCACCACCCACCGGGCGGCACGCGTCGCGAGATTGCACGTATCCGCGCCCCTCGCCGCGAAGCGGCGAGGGAAGGCCCGCGGTACACCCCGACAGCCCGCCTGGAGCCCTACTTCCGCCGCCGCCACACCGAGCAGCTCGAGGCGCAAACGGCGTTATGCCCTCCGGCAGAGCTCAACTCCGAGGCGGCGCGGTGGTGGGCGTGCCGGCCGCACGTTGAGGCCGTCCTCGAGTACATCGAGGCGGCAACACGCCGCGCCGAGTACCCCACTCCCGTCCTTCTCACGCCGCCGGGAGCTCACGACGCCGAGGCGCATGGAGCGGCCCGGTGCGTCCTCCTCCTCGTCCGGCCGCTCGTCGGGCTCTCCCTGCCTCCGCCCGTCAAGCCGGAGCCCCAGGACACGCCTGTCAGTGTGTGCACCCGCAGCTCTAGCGTCCGCATCGGCGACTCCACCCCCCCCCATCCGTCCGCTTCGTCCTCGTCAAGCCCAAACCGGAGCCCGGCCTCCCCGCGGAGTACGAGGAGATAGCCCGGCGTGGCTTCTCCGATGAGGACGCCCTGCAGTGGGCGCGGGACGACTACCTCCACGACGAGATGGTCCGGCAGCACCGGGCCCTGGAGGAGATTGAAGCCCACAAGTGTGGGCGCGAGGACGAGCACGGCGTCGTGATCCTCGACAGCGACGACGACGAGGACGCCCCCGGACCGTCCAGCCTGCCGCGCCAACCAGGGGAGGGATGCAGCAGGGACCATATAGAACTGCGAGGGCGGACAGCGGGCGGCGGGGAGCGGCGAGGCAGATGGCGAGGAGCGGCGATGGAGACGGCGAGTGGCGGCCCCTAGTATTTTTTCTCTTTTTTTGTAAAATATGTTTAAGTTTGAACGAACTCGCCGAAGTTTGCAATGAATTTGCGCCGTGTTTGTGCCGTGTTCAAATTTTTCAAAAAAAACATGGGCGCCGCGACTGGAGGGCATCACGCCCCTAGCGCACGGGTTAGCGCCGGTGCGCCCCCAGGGGCGATTTTTAGCCCCTCGGGGGGCAACGGCTGGAGATGCTCTGAGCATATCGATATGGAAAATAGAGTGTGGGATGAACAGTTGATAACTGAGTTGTTTTGGCCTATCAATGGGCAACATATTTTAAATATTCCACTCGCTTTGAGAATGATGAATGATTTTGTCTCAGGCACTTTAACATGAGTGAAATTTTCTCGGTCAGATCAGCATACTATGAAGAGTGGGAGCATCAGCATGGACAAAAGTTGAGTTGACTAACTCTATACAAGTCTCAAGTACTAGTCCAGTTGCAAAGAATTTTTCAAAAGCCGGATCGAAGCAAGCAAAACTTAAAAAGGCACGACTGGTGCGGGCCGCCGGAAGGAGTTCTTAAACTCAATGTCGATGCGTCCTTTAATTATGAAAGTGAAACAAGAGGAACGAGAGTAATCTTACGATACAATGCTGGCTTCTTCGTGGCAGATTCATGCAGGGACATTCCATTTGTAGAAGATGCGGCAACCGGGGAAGCTCGAGGCTTACGAGACGGACTCCTACTCGTTAGTGAAGTTGGCTGCAACAGAATTTGCGTTGAGGCTGATTGCTTAGAGGTCGTCGAGATCATGCAAGGTGGTGGAAATTCACTTGGCGCGTCTGCAGCAATTTATGAGGAGTGTTCTTTTGTACGTAGCTCGCAATTTTATTTCGATAGTTTTTTCCTCACTGTCCTACGGAACCTAATGAGGCGGCAGATTTGTTGACTACGAACTTGAGGTTTCGCAAACCATTTTTTGGAAATCGCATCGCTGTTTTCGCTGGAAATATAAACCGCCATGATGGCTTTTCCTAAAAAATAAGGGGGAGGGGGGAGGGGAGGGGAAGCAATGTTTAGCAATTTGTTCCATCTCCTCTTTCATTGTGTTTCTACATTTCCAATTTCAAGTTGAGTTGGAATTCAATGGGCATCTCTTGCTGAAGGCTTCAGCCTGCTAGTTGGCCTAATTAACGAAGGTGCCACTGACACGCCACGCAAGATGAGACAAGCACGTCAATTCAAAGTTAACCAACAACCAATGGCCTCTCATGAGCACAGCTACATACAATTCGGTTAGCAGCGCATTGGCATCAAACCCAACCCCTAACTGAGAATTATACTCTGTATGTATATTTTGCACATATCATCACGGACACGGGTGTACAAAATTATATCCAACAAACTGCATGTTGATCATCACTGGAACTGGGGGTCTGCTGCACCCACACCACCGAACCTTGCCGCCGCGACACCAGCGTTGGGGGGCCGCGCCGCCACGACCACATTGTCGTCGGCGAACAGCGCCTTGATGAAGGAAGGGGTCTTCAGGGGGCGCCGGCCGGTCATCCGAGGGTACACGTCTTCCAGGAAGTAATACACATGGCCAGCAATCATACCCTGAAACAAACATGATTTACCAGTTAAGCCACTGGTCCAGAAGAGAAAACAAATACCTGCAGATTTATGATTCAATTAATTTGTCCAAAAGCAAAGAACAAATGACAAGAAAATCAGAGGTGCGCAAGACAGAGTACTTAAGAGAAAGGGGCTAGCTATTTGTAACGAATATGACAGTAACATGTGAGCAGTGGGAAAGGTAAACTAGTCAGAGAACACGCTGGCCAGTCAGCCAGCCAGCATAGTAACAGGCTAACAGCCATTCCACTTTCTTAGCATTAATACAAGCTGCTACATCGACCAAAATGAACAGTCCAAAAATCCCAACCACAATCTCTAATGGTTGATTTGCAGGTCTGTAGCACTAGCAGCATTCATAAAACAGTAGCCTCACTCCGTAGATGTGAACCATGTTCAAACTTTCAAAACTGTCCACTATCACCCGGTTAGCTGGTTAAAACCATCATCAGGTTTTGGACAACCATGGGACAAAGAGAAGGTATGCCTATACTGGCGACCAAACTTTGGCTAAAAACCAAGTATAGGCAGCCTTTAGGCAGAGCAGCTAAAGAGATATATTGAGTGGTTACAACATTACAGATGATAGGTTCTCAGGATGCACAGTTTATAGACCACAAGCACAGAAAAATCTGCTTGCAACTATGGTAGCTGACTAGATCAGGCATCCATCAACAACAATTACCATGTTGCTGGCATGGCTACTTGCCCATTTCGTTAGTACCCAATGCCAAGCAAAGTGAGATATGCAATGTAACTAATGAATTGTTTGTTTGTCTAGAGAAAGTCTCAAAAATCGCCCATAGGCTGGTAGCTCGCAGAAAATGGTACAAATAAACAACATTCCTACAAATCCATGCGGAGAACTAAGCATTAACAGCTAGCCCTAAATATTGTTCAGTCAGCAATCAATGGCTTACATGAGCAGAAAAAAAATAGTTTAAATCATAAACACTAATAAAATCGCTACTGCAACCATTACTCTGAAATTCATCAGTTAAGCAAAACTCACCAAAAGATCAACCCATGTGCTGCTCCCCACCAGAATAGAGAAGCCAAGAAGAACCTGCAAGTTAAAAGAAACAGTTCAGACCACTGTTTTTCATCTCCGATATAATAATATAACATGAATAAAAAATTCACAAAGTTTGCTATTCATGGTATGAGATGACCAAGTAAGGATCACAGGAGAACAGTATCAGAGCAAAATGTGGCAGTTTCTTCAGTTTGTCATGTTTTCCAACAGTGATATGCCATCCTGTATGATGGACAGATAGCCAAGTGTCTTCCTACTGTAACTGTGCACATTACACAGCAGTTTACAGGTCACCCGGTAATTGCTAGGTTTTGCCTGGTTGGAGTTAAAGGAGCAATGATTAGTCCAATTCTCTCTAGTTGGAACAGGTCATTCTAAGGTACTTCCATTTCCAGAATATACCTAGCTATTTTACATTCTCTATGCTCGTTAATTTACATTTTCTATGCAGAGTTATCACACGCTACCTCACATACACGTTCCAGTATTTATTTTCTCATACATGATCTATCCAGGATGTATTCCATGATGACTACATGAACTAAAATGTTACTTCATTCACTTTATCTTGCATCTCGCCCCATTTAAAACGCAAGGATTCCATAGTAAAGGAAAGATCCAGCCCTTTCCCATAAATTCATGTGCACTAGGTCCTTTTTTGAGCCAAAACCTATAGTTACTTACATAGGCTGTGAAACCGAGGAGGCAAAGAAAAGAAGTTTGTAAATGTTTTGTCTTCAAAATTAAACAGCCTGAATCGATACATGTACCCGCCAGATAGGGTTATTCAAGTCATTACAGTAAGTGATGCATTCCCCTGATATATACAGATCTCAGATCTTGTGCATCAATACTCAGGCATTGAAAATCATAAGTTTTTCTATGCGTAAGCTTGTCAAAATCATTACAATTAAGTAGTTATTTCCCCTATGTACAATCTTGGATCTGATGAATCAATACTCAGGCATGAAAATTTATCAGTTTGCACGCTCGTCAAATAAGTAATTTTAGAGGAGTATCAAGTAGACAGATGCAACGCTTACCCAAGGTAAGTAGGCAGCAGTGAAGGTGAAGAGACCCAAGAAGCTCATGTGAATGAAGGGATTGTGCTTGCTCCAGACATAAACCTGTCATGCCATATCAGGGGTATTACTAATGCTCTGCCTCAGGCACCCAAAAGGACAATTCTGAAAGACAGGACTTCTCTACTATGTGTCCCAGCGTAGGCAACTTTTTATAGAAAATAGTAAAATGCTTGAAGCCTTAAAATTAATGTCATACCATCATAAACGTCAATGAATTGCTGAGGAACAGAATCCTAGCAAACGTCTCAGAGATGTAAGGTATTGTCCCACCAATCAGAACGATGCTAGTCAGGACAGTAGCACCAAACAAGAGCATGTAGAAAAAGTCAGCTGTTCTTCCCCTGAATGAGTTCTCCTCGAGAAGTTTGCAGTAGCGCGCAAGAAAAAACATGTGGAACAGGAAATCCAAATCTGGAAACAAGAGTAACCAGGTTCAGTCATAAGAGTGAAGGGCTTCAGCTATACATAAACTTTATCCCATAAATGATATGATAACGGAAAGTATACATCCCAAAGAGTAAAGGGCTTCGAATGAGCATGTGAATCAAACACGTGTAACAAGCTAGGAACACGTAAGCACTTGTGTTTAGCATGAGCAAAGATAAGCTAGTATCGTATCCGAGATAACGACTGTCCATGTCGGATACTCAACGGCAAAGCAATCTAGATTCTGCTCATTCATGGCAACATATTATGTTGGACAAATCATCGGTTACCCATTCTCCGTACCCGTTTGAAGCGTGCAAAATTAACTTGTAACTTGACAAATCTATGTTTATCGTTTCGTGCTGACTTTGATACGGCAGCTTACGCAACACGACAAGCAAGCAGGCCGTGTCCGTTTCCAATTCCACAAATTGCCGTATGCACATCGCCAGAAAACATAAGGGAAGCAGTAGTAGCTCAGCAGCATGTAAAGCGAACATACAAGCCTTCGCCGATTGGCGTCACGTGCCGATAACCTATATATTCTAGCATCCATGTCTAGCTGCACCAGCGTTTTGCCGACTCGGCAAGGCGTACCCTTGGAGAGCACATGAAGTGAGTTCCCCTGGTGCGGCTCTTATTAGTAAGTATGTCGCAAATGGGGTGACATGTACGCAAGGAATCCACGCAGCCTCGGCAAACCTAGCCCTACGGCATGCCCGCCAATCGAAATTTCACATGGCGTTGCAACCTGGACAAGGGATGGAAGGCATACCCATCTTGCGGAAGTAGAGGAAGTTGGTGACGAGGCGCCAGATCTCGTAGTGCTGCACGACCAGCTTGGGGTTGAGGTAGAGGTGGTAGGGCGAGATGATCTGCAACCAATCAACCAACCAATCAATCAATCAATCACTAGGTCATCGACTGAACTCGGCAGCAGCAGCAGCAGCAGCAGCACAGATCGCGCCGCGGACGACCAGAGGCCCCGCCCCCCGGAGGAGATGGGACGGGGCGGGGTACGTGCGTACCTCGAGGGTGCATCCGACGGTGGTGAGGACGGCGGCGGTGAGGTAGGAGCGCGTGATGATGGGCATCTGCCGGTACCACTCCTCCACCGCCTGCGCCATCCCCGCTCCTCCTCTCCCCTCCCGCACACACACGTGCCGAAACCCTAGCTCCCCCGCTCGCCCGCTCCCTCTGCTACTCGCCTCTCAATGGGCTAGACGGATCGCCGGCGGGATCGAGGAGGACGACGGGGATGGGGGATGGGGAGGGTGGAGAGGGACTGCGGCGTGGTCTCGATCTCTTTCTCGGTTTTTTTTTTCCTGTCTCTCTCTCTTCTGCTTCGGAGTGGATGAGGGGCCTGGGTCGTGTGGCTGGCATGTGGGGGCCCGCGGGCGGAACCTGTGGGCGGGGCCGAGGAGTCGGTGGCGGTGACGTGCGGTGCCCCAATGGGACACCGCCACGTCGGACGAACACGTCGGACATTGGTGCTGGGCGTCGCCCGCTGCCTGCCAGACTGGACTTCCACGCCACGCCTGCCGCCACTTGTACTAGTAGTATCTTTTTGTTTTGCGACTCTTTGAGGTCCCATCCGGTGAAGGAGAAAATTTATACTCCTATGTAACTATGAGCCATAGTGCAAAGACATATGGTAAAGAATGCCGCGAGTTTTTTTTTTCACAAAATGAGCATGTCATGATCTTTTTTTTTTTGAATTTGCGGAAGTCATGAACATGCTAACCCGGGAATGCTCTTATAGCCGAACGGCGTGCTGGATTAGGACTTATCCGTGACAGATTGTTGAGTCGACCATTTATCGACAACTGTGGTTCCACGCTGTTGGTCGGCGGTGTTTAAAGCAAAGCATCACGTGGGACCTCCATATCTCAATATCACACAAAAGTGTGCTCCGGCTTTCACGCAATTCATGCGAAAATGTATCCATACCGTGTGGATTCTTATGTGAGAGAACAATTCCCTCGAAGCACGTCATCGTTCTCGCCTCGGATTTGCTCCCCTGTCGTCTACAGACGGCGACCGTAACACCCTCAACAACTTAGCAGATGCATATGGGTTCGAAGAAGGTTGCAGCGTCCTCCACAGGATCTGCTTCCAAAAAAAACCAGCAGCAGATCCTCATCAAGAAAGAAGGAGGATGAACTGCACCTTCTTACCTTATTTATGCAAATAGCTTGAAAATAGTGGTACTCCTCTTACCTTATTCATACAAATCTTACATGCCTACTCACACGGTATTCATCCGGTGAAGGAACTGCACCTTCTTCCTGATATCCTACAATAGTTCACCAAAGATATCGATTTAAAAGTTTCTGGTGTACAGTTTGCATCTTTAGTCTTGCAAACGGTAGTGTCAGCCATATGACTCAATCTTACCCACCCGAGTTCAGTATCCTGAACTAACTCGTGATGCATAAGGTTTTCCCCATTTATTATTTCACTTTAGTTAGACATTAGTCGCCTGGATTTCAATCGCGTCAGCCAACTTCCAATGGAAGGAAGCAACACCCACGAAGGTGCGGAGAGCATCTAGGTCGTCGGTTCACAACGGAAGCAGTGCCTTGGTGTCTATCTTAGGGATTGAGGGAGTGCATGAGTTGTTGCGCCGAAACTGGAGGTCGACAGGGCTTAGTGGGTTGGCGTTCATCCATGTGATGGTTGATGGTCAACCACTCGGTGGCCTGCCACAAACCCCTTCGTCTCTTTTTACAACGTCCAAAAGTCAGAGGCCTGAATCGCCTTGCAAAGATGTTGAGCGTTGTTCAAGGCATGACGCCAAAGGCGAAGTTCGCCGGAGATGGCAGTTCCATCGGTTCAACGACGTGGACAATGGCATGGGGACTTGATCACTTTCCAGATCCTTATTGAAGGATCTTTGAGCATAATCGAAGGACTCATCTGTAATACTTTATTTGTTAGAGGTCCTTCTATGGTTCGTGCTGGTACAACTTGTGTTGGTTAATGACGGCTTCTCGGTCCTTCAGGAACCCGCGGTTTCAAATAAAGTAGTGTATAAATGCGCTAGTGCTGTGAATAACCAACCGACAACTACATTTTCATACAAATAACAAAATAATAAGTCAGAACATCCATAAAAGAAAAAACAACTTGATCATTGTTGAAGCGTCGACCTCCACCGCTTCAACGGCCTTCAGGGCACGTAATTTTACATTTTCAATATATACATTTTTAACTTAAATGACAAAAATGTTAAACTACCGGCGATATCAAGCAAATTTCAGTTACCATGAAAGAGTCTCAACCCTAAAAGTACCCATACACATATAGTGCAGAGCACCCTACATTTATTTTGCAAAGTGAGGGAGTCCTCGACTAGGGGGTCCTCAGGGTGCCGGCTCATCTCGCGTGGGCCGGACTGTTGGGCCGCACCATATCTGGGCCGAAGACCTTTTGTGCCATGGTGTGTACCCCAAGTCAAGATGGAAGATCCGGAGTTTCCTTGATGTAACCGACTATCTGTAGTGCTATATCCATGTCTTGCGCTCATGTATTGCGTGAGGGTTGAAAAAGCTGAAGCGCGTTAAAAAGTATGAACCAATTGCTCGGCTCGTCATCGGGGTTCTGCATGATGGGAGCATTTTGTGTGACGAAGATGAAGCATGGCCAAACTGTATGATTTTGTAGGGATAAGCTTGCTTTGGCCTTATTGTTTTAAAAAGACATGATTGCTTTATTAGTTCGCTCGAAGTATTATTGGTTTTTATGTCAAATGATAGACTATTGCTTCGAATCACTTGTGTCTTAATATTCATGCCATGATTAGATATATGATCAAGATTATGCTAGGTAGCATTCCACATCAAAAATTATCTTTTTATCATTTACCTACTCGAGGACGAGTAGGAATTAAGCTTGGGGATGCTGATACGTCTCCATCGTATCTATAATTTTTGGTTGTTCCATGCCAATATTCTTCGACTTTCATATACTTTTGGCAACTTTTTATATTATTTTTTGGACTAACATATTGATCCAGTGCCTAGTGTCAGTTCCTGTTTGTTGCATGTTTTATGTTTCGCAGAAAACCAATATCAAACGGAGTCCAAATGGGATAAAAACGGACGGAGAATTATTTTGGAATATTTAGGATTTTCCGGAGGAAGAATCAACATGAAACGGTGTCCGAGGTGGCCACGAGATAGGGGGGCGCGCCCCAGGGAGGCAGGCAGGCACTCCCTAGCCTCTCGTGGGCCACCCGTAAGGCGGTTGATGCCCTTGTTTTGCCGCAAGAAAGCTAATTTTCCGAGAAAAATCTGGGTGAAAGATTCACCCCAATCGGAGTTACGGATCTCCAGATATAAAGGAAACAATGAAGGGGTAGAAACAGAGAACGCAGAAACAGAGAGATAGATACATCCTCGGAGGGGCTCTCGCCCCTCCCAAGCCATGGGAGCCAAGGACCAGAGGGGAAACCCTTCTCCCATCTAGGGAGGAGGTCAAGGAAGAAGAAGAAGAAGAAGGGGCCTCTCTCCCCCTTGCTTCCGGTGGCGCCGGAACGCTGCCGGGGGCCATCATCATCACCGCGATCTTCACCAGCACTGCCGTCATCTTCACCAACATCTCCATCACCTTCCCCCTTCTATATTCAGCGTTCCACTCTCCCGCAACCCGCTGTACCCTCTACTTGAACATGGTGCTTTATGCTTCATATTATTATTCAATGATGTGTTGCCATCTTATGATGTCTGAGTAGATTTCTATTGTCCTATCGGTGATTGATGAATTGCTATGATTGGTTTGAGTTGCATGTTTTATTATGGTGCTGTCCTATGGTGCCCTCCGTGTCGCGCAAGCGTGAGGGATTCCCGCTGTAGGGTGTTGCAATGCGTTCATGATTCGCCTATAGTGGGTTGCGTGAGTGACTGAAACACAAACCCGAGTAAGTAGATTGTTGCGTATGGGATAAAGGGGACTTGATACTTTAATGCTATGGTTGGGTTTTACCTTAATGAATCTTTAGTAGTTGCGGATGCTTGCTAGAGTTCCAATCATAAGTGCATATGATCCAAGAAGAGAAAGTATGTTAGCTTATGCCTCTCCCTCAAATAGAATTGCAATAGTGATTACCGGTCTAGTAACGTAGTCAATTGCTTAGGGACAATTCCACAACTCCTATCACCACTTTTCCACACTCGCTATATTTACTTTCTTGCATCTTTATTTAAACAGCCCCTAGTTTATGTTTACGTGTTATTTATTAGCTTGCAAACCTTTCCTATCACTCCTACAAAGTACTTCTAGTTTCATACTTGTTCAAGGTAAAGCGAACGTCAAGCGTGCGTAGAGTTGTATCGATGGTCGATAGAACTTGAGGGAATAGTTATTCTACCTTTAGCTCCTCGTTGGGTTCGACACTCTTACTTATCGAAAACTGTTGCGATCCCCTACACTTGTGGGTTATCAAGACCTTTTTCTAGCGCCGTTGCTGGGGAGTCATAGCGTGGGGTGAATATTCTCGTGTGTGCTTGTTTGCTTTATCACTAAGTCATTTTTATTCGCTGTTCTTAGTTGTTCCCTATCTTTAGATATGGATATGGAATGCAAAATACCAAAAAAATTTAGAGGTACTTGCTACTCATGTAGATGGGGTAACTCCTAAAACCCCTGATTCTCATTATGTGAGAGATATTATGTACTATTTCGATAATCCTGAGAAAACCCCATTCAACTTTATAATGGGAGACACTTTGGATCAACGTGAATACTTTAGGGATTATCGCTCGACACAAAAAGGGAAACTATTATGGGATCAATTTATTATTTGCGTTGGTATGCTCGTCAACTATGCGTGCTGCATGATTATACTTGTTGCTCTAGGATGAAGGATCCACACCTTCCCTTTTCATGCAAATTCAATGATAATTAAACCTTAGCTTCTTATGCTAATGGTAGATATGATTACTATGATGTGGAACAACTAGAAGAATTTGTTGCTTTTATGGGTGCTTACGAGATTGAATCTATGTTTAAAGCTTTTGATGATTCAGCTTGCAGACCTGAAAATTTAGCTATACTTAGATATTGCTATGAAAATTATGAATACAATTACTATATTAATGCTTTTATGAAGAAATTCTCCGCTGTCCAAGAAGAGTCTAATATTTTGCAGGAAGCTATGGAAGAAGAAATTGATGAAACTATGAGCTCATTGGATGAAAAAGATGATGAGGAGAGCGAAGAACAAAAGGAGGAACAGCGGATTAGCTACCCGTGCCCACCTTCTAATGAGAGTAACCCTCCAACTCATACATTATTTAATTCCCCTTCATGCTTACCGAAGGATGATTGCTATGATGATTGCTATGATCCCATTGATTCTATTGAAATATCCCTTTTTGATGATGCTTGCTATGCTTGTGGCCAAGATGCCAATATAAATTATGCTTATGGAGATGAACTTGCTATAGTTCCTTATGTTAAACATGAAATTGTTGCTATTGCACCCACGCATGATAGTCCTATTATATTTTTGAATTCTCCCGACTACACTATATCGGAGAATTTTGTGCTTGTTAAGGATTATGTTGATGGGTTGCCTTTTACCGTTGCACATGATGATTTTGATGAATATAATATACATGTGCTTGTTGCTCCTACTTGCAATTATTATGAGAGAGGAACTTTATCTCCACCTCTCTATGTTTCCAATACGATAGAATTGCAAGAAACTGTTTATACTATGCATTGGCCTTTACTTTGTGTGCATGAATTGTTCTTTTATGACATGCCGATGCATAGGAAGAGAGTTAGACTTAGTCATTGCTTGATGTATGTTACTTTGTGCTCAATACTAAATTACAAATCATTGTTAATTAAAATTGGCTTTGATATACCTTGGGATTCGGGTGGGTCCATTACTTGAGCACTATATGCCTAGCTTAATGGCTTTAAAGAAAGCGCTGCCAGGGAGACAACCTGGAAGCTTTAGAGAGTCATTTATTTCTGTTGAGTTCTTTTATATAGTTTAAAAACAAAAAATATAAATAGGGTAACCTAAAAACTTTTCAAAAAGGAAAGTGAAAGTAAGAAAGACAAGCATTGTTGAAGTGAGAGAGCTCCTTGAACTTTGTTCATGCTCACAGAAACTTTGTGAATCTTGATTACAAAACCTTTTCATCAAAAATAATTATCCCCTTGTACAATTCCATTGTTTTATAAAAATAATGTGCCAAGGTTTGCCTTTAGGATGTTTACAATGCTTGTTGGTTTGTACGGTGCAGGACAGAAACTTTGGTTGTAGTGCACGATTTTACATTTTTAACTGGAATGTCAAGTGGGTCTGATTCCTTTTGCACGGTCTTGCTGTACAACTTTTTTATTTTTCCTAATTTTGGTAGAATTTTGGAGTGCTATAAGTATGGTGAATGTTCAGATTGCTACAGACTGTTCTGTTTTTGACAGATTCTGTTTTTGATGCATAGTTTGCTTGTTTTGATAAATCTATCAATTTATATTAGTGGATTAAGCCATGAAAAAGTTATACTACAGTAGACACAATGCAAAAAAAATATGAATTGGTTTGCTACAGTACTTAGAGTGGTGATTTGCTTTATTATACTAACGGATCTTACCGAGTTTTCTGTTGAAGTTTTGTGTGGATGAAGTGTCTAAACGAGGAGGTCTCGATATGAGGAAAAGGAAGAGAGGCAAGAGCTCAATCTTGGGGATGCCCAAGGCACCCCAAGTAAATATTCAAGGAGACTCAAGCGTCTAAGCTTGGGGATGCCCCGGAAGGCATCCCCTCTTTCTTCAACAAGTATCGGTATGTTTTCGTATTCGTTTCGTTTATGCGATATGTGCAAGTCTTGGAGCGTCTTTTGCATTTAGTTTTCACTTTTATTTTATGCACCATGCTGGTATGAGATAGTCCTTGGTTGATTTATAGAATGCTCATTACACTTCACTTAAATCTTTTGAGTATGGCTTTATAGAATGCTTCATGTGCTTCACTTTATATCATTTGAAGTTTGGATTGCCTGTTTCTCTTCACATAGGAAACCGCCATTTGTAGAATGCTCTTTTGCTTCACTTATAATTGTTAGAGCGTGGGCGTATCTTTTGTAGAAAGAATTAAACTCTCTTGCTTCATTTATATCTATTTAGACAGATGACAGGAATTGGTCATTCACATGTTTTTTAGGGTTAACGATAGTGGGAGAGGCTCCCACTGACTTTTTGTATTACTCACAAGAGAATAGTTACATGTGTGTTACAATGGGTTTTAGGCCCCCCGGCCCTACAAGCTATCAAAAACCCAAGACTAGTGTCCCAAGCTTACAATGTAATTAGAGAGAAAAGGATGAAATTTCTCTTTACAGTTGTGGACTACTAGTTGCAAGAGGTGCTTGAATCTAGCTAGCCATGCCTCGAAGGAGTGTGGAATCCCCCTGAAGTGTTGGTTGTTTCTCTCCATCCACAAACTCCAAGCAGCAAGCAAAAAAACATCCATGAAGAGGGGCCGTCGCCAACTATCTTTACCCCCATGCAGTAGGGCTAATCTGTTGGCTCCCCCCGGCCATGACATCCCAACCTTACTCCAGCACCGCTGACTAAAAGGACACGTAAAGTCATAAAATCCTACATAAACTTGTAGATCGCTGAATATGATATGTTTGATTCCTTACAATAGTTTTGCGATATAAAGATGGTGATATTAGAGTCATGCTAGTGGGTGGTTGTGGATTGTAGAGAAACTTGTGTTGAGGTTTGCAAGTTCCGTAGCATGCACGCATGGTAACCGTTGTGTGACGAATTAAAGCATGGGGTGTTTCTTTGATTGTCTTCCTTATGAGTGGCAGTCGGGGACGAGCGATGGTCTTTTCCTACCAATCTATCCCCATAGGGGCATGCGTAGTAGTACTTTGCTTCGAGGGCTAATAAACTTTTGCAATAAGTATATGAGTTCTTTATGACTAATGTGAGTCCATGGATTATACGCACTTTTACCTTTCCATCATTGCTAGCCTCTTCGGTACCGTGCATTGCCCATTGCTCTTTATGACTAAAGTAAATAAAAGTGTGATGATCATCATTATAGAGCATTGCCTCATGAAAAAAAAATGAAAAAAAAGAAAAAAAAAGGGAAAGGCCAAAGAAGCCTAAATAAAAAAAGGGGCCAAAGAAGCCCACCGAAATAGAAAAAAGAAAAAAAAAGAAAAAAAAGAAAAAGAAAAGGGGCAATGTTACTATCTTTTTCCACACTTGTGCTTCAAAGTAGCACCATGTTCTTCATAAAGATTGTCTCTTATGTTGTCACTTTCATATACTAGTGGGAATTTTTCATTATAGAACTTGGCTTGTATATTCCAACGATGGGCTTCCTCAAATGCACTAGGTCTTCATGAGCAAGCAAGTTGGATGCACACCCACTTAGTTTTCAGTTTGAGCTTTCATACACTTATAGCTCGTAGTGCATCCGTTGCATGGCAATCCCTACTCCTCGCATTGACATCAATTGATGGGCATCTCCATAGCCCGTTGATTAGCCGCGTCGATGTGAGACTTTCTCCTTTTTTGTCTTCTCCACATAACCTCCATCATTATATTATATTCCACCTATAGTGCTATATCCATGGCTTGCGCTCATGTATTGCGTGAGGGTTGAAAAAGCTGAAGCGCGTTAAAAAGTATGAACCAATTGCTCAGCTCGTCATCGGGGTTGTGCATGATGGGAGCATTTTGTGTGACGAAGATGAAGCATGGCCAAACTGTATGATGTTGTAGGGATAAGCTTGCTTTGGCCTTGTTGTTTTGAAAAGACATGATTGCTTTATTAGTATGCTCGAAGTATTATTGTCTTTTATGTCAAATGATAGACTATTGCTTTGAATCACTCGTGTCTTAATATTCATGCCATGATTAGATATATGATCAAGATTATGCTAGGTAGCATTCCACATCAAAAATTATCTTTTTATCATTTACCTACTCGAGAATGAGCAGGAATTAAGCTTGGGGATGCTGATACGTCTCCGTCGTATCTATAATTTTTTATTGTTCCATGCCAATATTCTTCAACTTTCATATACTTTTGGAAACTTTTATACTATTTTGGGACTAACATATTGATCCGATTGCCTCAAGCAGTTCCTGTTTGTTGCATGTTTTATGTTTACGAGAAACCAATATCAAACAGAGTCCAAACGGGATAAAAACGGACGGAGAATTATTTTGGAATATTTGGGATTTTCCAGAGGAAGAATCAACGCGAAACGGTGTCCGAGGTGGCCACGAGATAGGGGGCGCGCCCCAGGGATGCAGGCGTGTCCTGGCCTCTCGTGGGCCACCCGTAAGGCGGTTGATGCCCTTCTTTTGCCGCAAGAAAGCTAATTTTACGAGAAAAATCTGGGCGAAAGATTCACCCCAATCGGAGTTACGGATCTCAAGATATAAAGGAAACAGTGAAGGGGTAAAAACAGAGAACACAGAAACAGAGAGATAGATCCAATCTCGGAGGGGCTCTCACCCCTCCCAAGCCATGGGAGCCAAGGACCAGAGGGGAAACCCTTCTCCCATCTAGGGAGGAGGTCAAGGAAGAAGAAGAAGAAGGGGGCCTCTCTCCCCCTTGCTTCCGGTGGCGCCGGAACGCTGGCGGGGGCCATCATCATCATCGCGATCTTCACCAACACCGCCGTCATCTTCACCAACATCTCCATCTGTTGGGGAACGTAGTAATTTCAAAAAATTTCCTACGATCACGCAAGACCATGGTGATGGCATAGCAACGAGAGGGAGAGTGTCCGTCCCGTACCCTCGTGAGACCGAAGCGAAGCGTTATAACAACGCTGTTGATGTAGTCGTGCGTCTCCACGATCCGACCGATCCAAGCACCGAGCGACGGCACCTCCGAGTTACGCACGTTCAGCTCGATGGCGATCCCGGACTCGATCCAGCAAAGTGTCGGGGATGAGTTCCGTCAACCGACGGCGTGGTGGCGATGTTGATGCTCCACCGGCGCAGGGCTTCGCCTAAGCTCATGACGATATGACTTCTCCGGCGCAGGGCTTCTCCTAAGCTCATGACGATATGACCAAGTGGAATATGGTGGAAGGGGCACCGCACACGGCTAAGGCAAGATCCGTAGATCAACTTGTGTGTATTGGGGTGCCCCTGCCCCAGATATAAAGGAGACAAGGGGAGGTGGCGGCCCTAGAGGAGGCGCACAAGGAGGAGTCCTACTCCCACCGGAGTAGGACTCCCCCTCTCCTAGTTGGAGTAGGATTGGGGAGGGGAAAGGGGAAGGCGCGCCCCTCTCCTGTCCTATTCGGACTGGAAGGGGAGGGGCGCGCAGCCCACCTGGCCGCCCTTCTCCTTCTCCCTCAAGGCCCATGAGGGCCCATATACCCCGGGGTTCCGTAACCCCGGTGTTCCGGTAATATCCTGTTTTCACTCGGAACCATTCCAAGTCAAACATAGGCTTCCAATATATCAATCTTTATGTCTCGACCATTTGAGACTCCTCGTCATGTCCGTGATCACATCCGGGACTCGAACAACCTTGATGCATCAATACTTATAAACTCATTATGAACTGTCATCGAAGCGTTAAGGGTGCGGACCCTACGGGTTCGAGAACTATGTAGACATGACCTAGAACCATTCTCGGTCAATAACCAATAGCGGAACCTGGATGCCCATATTGGTTCCTACATATTCTCGAAGATCTTTATCGGTCAAACCGCATAACGACATCGTTGTTCCTTTTGTCATCGGTATGTTACTTACCCGAGATTCGATCGTCGGTATCCAATACCTAGTTCAATCTCGTTACAGTAAGTCTCTTTACTCGTTCCGTAATACATCATCTCACAACTAACTCATTAGTTGTAATGCTTGCAAGGCTTAAGTGATGTGCATTACCGAGAAGGCACAGAGATACCTCTCCAGACAATCGGAGTGACAAAACCTAATCTCGAAATCGCCAACCCAACATGTACCTTTGGAGACACCTGTAGTACTCCTTTATAATCACCCGATTCGTTGTGGCGTTTGGTAGTACCAAAGTGTTCCTCCGTAAACAGGAGTTGCATAATCTCATAGTTACAGGAACATGTATAAGTCATGAAGAAAGCAATAGCAACATACTAAGCGATCAAGTGCTAGGCTAACGGAATGGGTCATGTCAATCAGATCATTCTCCTAATGATGTGATCCCGTTAATCAAATGACAACTCATGTCTATGGTTAGGAAACATAACCATCTTTGATTAACGAGCTAGTCAAGTAGAGGCATACTAGTGACACTCTGTTTGTCTATGTATTCACACATGTATTATGTTTCCGGTTAATACAATTCTAGCATGAATAATAAACATTTATCATGATATAAGGAAATAAATAATAACTTTATTATTGCCTCTAGGGCATATTTCCTTCAGTCTCCCACTTGCACTAGAGTCAATAATCTAGTTCACATCGCCATGTGATTTAACATCAATAGTTCACATCTATATGTGGTTAACACCCATAGTTCACATCGACATGTGACCAACACCCAAAGGGTTTACTAGAGTCGATAATCTAGTTCACATCGCTATGTGATTAACACCCAAAGAGTACTAAGGTGTGATCATGTTTTGCTTGTGAGACAATTTTAGTCAGCGGGTCATCACATTCGAGCCGTAAGTATTTTGCAAATTTCTATGTCTACAATGCTCGCACGGAGCTACTCTAGCTAATTGCTCCCACTTTCAATATGTATCCAGATTGAGACTCGAGTCATCTAGATTAGTGTTAAAACTTGCATCGGCGTAACCTTTTACTTACGAACCTTTTTCACTTCCATAATCGAGAAACATATCCTTATTCTACTAAGGATAATTTTGACCGCTGTCCATTGATCTACTCCTAGATCACTATTGCACTCCTTGCCAAGCTTAGTGGTAGGGTATGCAATAGATCTGTACACAACATGACATACTTTATAGAACCTATGGCTGATGCATAGGGAATGACTTTCATTCTCTTTCTATCTTCTGCCGTGGTCGGGTTTTGAGTCTTACTCAATCTCACACCTTGTAACACAGGCAAGAACTCTTTCTTTGACTGTTCCATTTTGAACTACTTCAAAATCTTGTCAAGGTATGTATTCATTGAAAAACTTATCAAGCGTCTTGATCTATCTCTATATATCTTGATGCTCAATATGTAAGCAGTTTCACGAGGTCTTTCTTTGAAAAACTCCTTTCAAATACTCCTTTATGCTTTGCGAATAATTATTTCCGATCAACAATATGTCATTCACATATACTTATCGAAATGCTGTATTGCTCCCACTCACTTTCTTGTAAATACGGGCTTCACAAGTCTGCAGATAAAACTATATCTTTGATCACACTATCAAAGCGTTTATTCAACTCCGAGATGCTTGCACCAGTCCATAGATGGATCATTGGAGCTTGCACATTTTGTTAGCTCCTTTAGGATTGACAAAACCTTCTGGTTGCATCATATACAACTCTTCTTTAATAAATCCATTAAAGAATGTAGTTTTGACATCCATTTGCCGATTTCATAAAATGTGGCGATTGCTAACATGATTCGGACAGACTTAAGCATCGCTACAGTTGAGAAAATCTCATTGTAGTCAACACCTTGAACTTGTCGAAAACCTTTTGCAACAAGTCGAGCTTTGTAGATAGTAACACTACTATCAGTGTCCGTCTTCCTCTTGAAGATCCATTCATTTAACATGACTTGCTGATCATCGAGCAGGTCAACCAAAGTCCACACTTTGTTCTTATATATGGATCCTATCTCAGATTTTATGGCCTCAAGCCATTTCGCGGAATCTGGGCTCATCATCGCTTCCTCATAGTTCGCAGGTTCATCATGGTCTAGTAACATGACTTCTAGAATAGAATTACCGTACCACTTTGGTGCGGATCTTACTCTGGAAGACCTACGAGGTTTGGTAGCAACTTGATCTGAAGTTTCATGATCATCATCATTAACTTCCTCACTAATTGGTGTAGGAATCACTGGAACTGATTTCTGTGATGAACTACTTTCCAATAAGGGAGAAGGTACAATTACCTCATCAAGTTTCTACTTTCCTCCCACTCACTTCTTTCGAGAGAAACTTCTTCTCTAGAAAGGATCCACCTTAGCAACGAAAAACTTGCCTTGGATCTGTGATAGAAGGTGTACCCAATAGTTACCTTTGGGTATTCTATGAAGACGCACTTCTCCGATTTGGGTTCGAGCTTATCGGTGAAAACTTTTTCACATAAGCATCACAACTCCAAACTTTAAGAAACGACAGCTTAGGTTTCTTGCTAAACCATAGTTCATACGGTGTCATCTCAGCGGATTTAGATGGTGCCCTATTAAACGTGAATGCAGCTGTCTCTAATGCATAACCCAAAGCGATAGTGGTAAATCGGTAAGATACATCATAGATTGCACCATATCCAATAAAGAGCGGTTATGACGTTCGGACACACCTTTACGTTATGGTGTTCCATGTGGCGTGAGCTGTGAAACTATTCCACATTGTTTTAATCAAGGCCAAACTCGTAACTCAAATATTTTTCCTCTGCGATCATATCGTAGAAACTTCTATTTTCTTGTTACGATGATCCTTCACTTCACTCTGAAATTCTTTGAACTTTTCAAATGTTTCAGACTTGTGTTTCATCAAGTAGATATACCCATATCTGCTCAAATCATCTTTGTGAAGGTCGAAAAATAACGATACTTGCCACGAGCATCAACACTCATTGGACCGCATACATCAAGATGTATTATTTCCAATAAGTCATTTGCTCGCTCCATTGTTCCGGAGAACGAGTCTTTAGTCATCTTGCCCATAAGGCATGGTTACGCAAGCATCAAGTGATTCATAATCAAGTGATTCCAAAATCCCATCAAGATGGAGTTTCTTCATCGCTTTACACCAATATGACCTAAGCGGCGATTGCCACAAATAGGTTGCACTATCATTATTAACTTTGCATCTTTTGGCATCAATATTATGAATATGTGTATTACTACGATCGAGATCCAACAAACTATTTTATTGGGTGTATGACCATTGAAGGTTTTATTCATTTAAGCAGAACAACAATTATTCTTTGATTTTAAATGAATAACCGTTTTGCAATAAACATGATCAAATCATATTCATGCTCAACGCAAACACCAAATAACATTTATTTAGGTTTAACACTAATCCCGAAAGTATAGGGAGTGTGCGATGATGATCATATCAATCTTGGAACTACTTCCAACACTCATCGTCACTTCCCTTCAACTAGTCTCTGTTTATTCGTAACTCCTGTTTGAGTTACTAATCTTAGCAACCGAACAGTATCAAATACTCGGGGCTACTATAAACACTAGTAAGGCACACATCAATAACCTGTATATCAAATATAACCTTGTTCACTTTGCCATCCTTCTTATCCACCAAATATTCAGGGGTAGTTCCGCTTCGGTGACCAGTTCCATTGCAGCAAAAGTACTCAGTCTCGGGCTTAGGTCTAGACTTGGGCTTCTTCACTCGAGCAGCAACTTGCTTGCCGTTCCTTTTGAAGTTCCCTTCTTCCCTTTGCCATTTCCTTGAGACTAATGGTCTTGTCAACCATCAACACTTGATGTTTTCTTGATTTCTACCTTCGCGATTTTAGCATCGCCAAGAGCTCGAGAATCTTTTTCGTCATCCCTTGCATACTATAGTTCATCACGAAGTTCTACTAACTTAGTGATGGTGACTAGAGAATTCTGTCAATCACTATCTTATCTGGAAGATTAACTCCCACTTGATTCAAGCGATTGAAGTACTCAGACAATCTGAGCACATGCTCACTAGTTGAGCGATTCTCCTCCATCTTTTAGCTATAGAACTTGTTGGAGACTTCATATCTCTCAACTCGGGTATTTGCTTGAAATATTTAACTTCAATTCTGGAACATCTCATATGGTCCATGACGTTCAAAACGTCTTTGAAGTCCCGATTCTAAGCCGTTAAGCATGGTGCACTAAACTATCATGTAGTCATCATATTGAGCTAGCCAAACGTTCATAACGTCTGCATCTGCTCCTGCAATAGGTCTGTCACCTAGCGGTGCATTAAGGACATAATTCTTACGTGCAGCAATGAGGATAAACCTCGATCACGGATCCAATCCGCATCATTGCTACTAACATCTTTCAATACAATTTTCTCTAGGAACACATATAAAAACACAGGGAAGCAACAACGCGAGCTATTGATCTACAACATAATTTGCAAAATACTACGGGACTAAGTTCATGATAAATTAAAGTTCAATTAATCATATTACTTAAGAACTCCCACTTAGATAGACATCTCTCTAGTTATCTAAGTGATTGCGTGATCCAAATCAACTAAACCATGTCCGATCATCACGTGAGATGGAGTAGTTTCAATGGTGAACATCACAATGTTGATCATATCTACTATATGATTCACGCTCGACCTTTCGGTCTCCGTGTTCCGAGGCCATATCTGTTATATGCTAGGCTCGTCAAGTTTAACCTGAGTATTCGCGTGCGCAACTGTTTTGCACCCGTTGTATTTGAGCGTAGAGCCTATCACACCCGATCATCACGTGGTGTCTCAAAGACGAAGAACTTTCGCAGCGGTGCATACTCGGGAGAACACTTCTTGATAATTTTAGTGAGAGATCATCTTATAATGCTACCGTCAATCAAAGCAAGATAAGATGCATAAAGGATAAACATCACATGCAATCAATATAAGTGATATGATATGGTCATCATCATCTTGTGCTTGTGATCTCCATCGCCAAGCACCGTCATGATCACCATCGTCACCGCGCGACACCTTGATCTCCATCGTAGCATCGTTGTCGTCTCGCCAACTATTGCTTCTCGACTATCGCTCTGCTTAGTGATAAAGTAAAGCAATTACATGGCTTTGCATTTCATACAATAAGCGACAACCATATGGCTCCTGCCGATTGCGATAACTTCGGTTACAAAACATGATCATCTCATACAATAGAATATAGCATCACGTCTTGACCACATCACATCACAACATGCCCTGCAAAAACAAGTTAGGCGTCCTCTACTTTGTTGTTGCAAGTTTTACGTGGCTGCTACGGGCTGAGCAAGAACCGTTCTTACCTCGCATCAAAACCACAGCGATACTTCGTCAAATAGACTCCGTTTAACCTTCTCAAGGACCGGGCGTAGCCACACTCGATTCAACTAAAGTGAGAGAGCAGACACCGCCGGTCACCTTTAAGCAACGAGTGCTCGGGCGGTGAAACCAGTCTCGCGTAAGCGTCTGGCGTAATGTCGGTCCGGGCCGCTTCATCTCACAATACCGCTGAACCAAAGTATGACATGCTGGTAGGCGGTATGACTTGTATCGTCCACAACTCACTTGTGTTCTACTCGTGCACATGACATCAACGCATAAAACCAGGCTCGGATGCCCTTTGTTGGGGAGCGTAGTAATTTCAAAAATTTTCCTACGATCACGCAAGACCATGGTGATGGCATAGCAGCGAGAGGAGAGAGTCCGTCCACGTACCCTCGTGAGACCGAAAGCGGAAGCGTTATAACAACGCTGTTGATGTAGTCGTCGTCTCCACGATCCGACCGATCCAAGCACCGAGCGTCACGGCACCTCCGAGTTACGCACCGTTCAGCTCGATGGCGATCCCGGACTCGATCCAGCAAAGTGTCGGGGATGAGTTCCGTCGGACGACGGCGTGGTAGCGATGTTGATGCTCCACCGACGCGGGGCTTCGCCTAAGCTCATGACGATATGACTTCTCCGCGCAGGGCTTCTCCTAAGCTCATGACGATATGACCGAAGTGGAATATGGTGGAAGGGGCACCGCACACAGCTAAGGCAAGATCCGTAGATCAACTTGTGTGTATTGGGGTGCCCCTGCCCCGTATATAAAGGAGACAAGGGGAGGTGGCGGCCCTAGAGGAGGCGCGCAAGGAGGAGTCCTACTCCCACCGGAGTAGGACTCCCCCTTCTCCTAGTTGGAGTAGGATTGGGGAGGGAAGGGGAAGGCGCCGCCCCTCTCCTGTCCTATTCGGACTGGAAGGGGAGGGGCGCGCAGCCCACCTGGCCGGCCCTTCTCCTTCTCCCTCAAGGCCCATGAGGGCCCATATACCCCAGGGTTCCGTAACCCCGGTGTTCGATAATATCCTGTTTTCACTCGGAACCATTCCAAGTCAAACATAGGCTTCCAATATATCAATCTTTATGTCTCGACCATTTCGAGACTCCTCGTCATGTCCGTGATCACATCCGGACTCGAACAACCTTGATGCATCAATACTTATAAACTCATTATGAACTGTCATCGAAGCGTTAAGCGTGCGGACCCTACGGGTTCGAGAACTATGTAGACATGACCTAGAACCATTCTCGGTCAATAACCAATAGCGGAACCTGGATGCCCATATTGGTTCCTACATATTCTCGAAGATCTTTATCGGTCAAACCGCATAACGACATCGTTGTTCCCTTTGTCATCGGTATGTTACTTACCCGAGATTCGATCGTCGGTATCAATACCTAGTTCAATCTCGTTACGGTAAGTCTCTTTACTCGTTCCGTAATACATCATCTCACAACTAACTCATTAGTTGTAATGCTTGCAAGGCTTAAGTGATGTGCATTACCGAGAAGGCACGAGATACCTCTCCGACAATCGGAGTGACAAAACCTAATCTCGAAATCGCCAACCCAACATGTACCTTTGGAGACACCTGTAGTACTCCTTTATAATCACCCGATTACGTTGTGACGTTTGGTAGTACCAAAGTGTTCCTCCGTAAACAGGAGTTGCATAATCTCATAGTTACAGAACATGTATAAGTCATGAAGAAAGCAATAGCAACATACTAAACGATCAAGTGCTAGGCTAACGGAATGGGTCATGTCAATCAGATCATTCTCCTAATGATGTGATCCTGTTAATCAAATGACAACTCATGTCTATGGTTAGGAAACATAACCATCTTTGATTAACGAGCTAGTCAAGTAGAGGCATACTAGTGACACTCTGTTTGTCTATGTATTCACACATGTATTATGTTTCCGGTTAATACAATTCTAGCATGAATAATAAACATTTATCATGATATAAGGAAATAAATAATAACTTTATTATTGCCTCTAGGGCATATTTCCTTCACCATCACCTTCCCCCTTCTATATTCAACGGTCCACTCTCCCGCAACCCGATGTACCCTCTACTTGAACATGGTGCTTTATGCTTCATATTATTATCCAATGATGTGTTGCCATCTTATGATGTCTGAGTAGATTTCTATTGTCCTATCGGTGATTGATGAATTGCTATGATTGGTTTGAGTTGCATGTTTTATAATTGGTGCTATCCTATGGTGCCCTCCGTGTCGCGCAAGCATGAGGGATTCCCGCTGTAGGGTGTTGCAATGCGTTCATGATTCACTTATAGTGGGTTGCGTGAGTGACTGAAACACAAACCCGAGTAAGTAGGTTGTTGCGTATGGGATAAAGGGGACTTGATACTTTAATGCTATGGTTGGGTTTTACCTTAATGAATCTTTAGTAGTTGCGGATGCTTGCTAGAGTTCCAATCATAAGTGCATATGATCCAAGAAGAGAAAGTATGTTAGCCTATGCCTCTCCCTCAAATAGAATTGCAATAGTGATTACCGGTCTAGTAACGTAGTCAATTGCTTAGGCACAATTCCACAACTCCTATCACCACTTTTCCACACTCGCTATATTTACTTTCTTGCATCTTTATTTAAACAGTCCCTAGTTTATGTTTACGTGTTCTTTATTAGCTTGCAAACCTTTCCTATCACTCCTACAAAGTACTTCTAGTTTCATACTTGTTCTAGGTAAAGCGAACGTCAAGCGTGCGTAGAGTTGTATCGGTGGTCGATAGAACTTGAGGGAATAGTTATTCTACCTTTAGCTCATCGTTGGGTTCGACACTCTTACTTATCGAAAACGGTTGCGATCCCCTACACTTGTGGGTTGTCATGCAACAATATGATGCATGATCATGACATGGCAAAATGCTTTGATTTGAGCTAATGCAACTAGCAACAGGTTTAATGAAGTTGGTTTGAATCCAAGATTCAAATTCAAACTCCATATGTGGATATTCAAATGCCGTTTATATGGTTTGTCCTAAACAGCAGCTATAAGTTGTTCTAACATGCATGAAAATGGTAAAGATGGCTAAATTGGATTTTTCTGATCATTGTTCATATATAAATTATTTCATTTGGAGTTATGGTTGAGTTTCTATGAATTTTTCAAGTTTAGACTATTTTCTGGAATTTCCTGAATTAAGATTAATCCAAAAAATGACTTATTGCGCCAGCATTAGGTCATGTTGATCTCAGCAGGTCAACAGGTGTCGTCCAGGTCAAACCTGACCAGCAGGGCCCACTCGTCAGTGACTCAGTTAACTAACTGAGTTAGTTAGTGTTAGGTTAAGCACTAACCTAGGTTAGTTAGGGCCTCGGCCCACTGGTCAGTGTCTAAACTAACTGTCAGGGTTAATTAGCACAAACCTAAACCTAACTAAAGATTAATAGGGCGGCCCCGCACGTCAGTGACCCTGGGGTGTCAAACCCTAGGTCAAACGAGTCAACCTCGCCGGACTTGGTCCACGGCTCGTCGCCAGTAACGCCATAGACGGCAGAGGTGCTCGGAATCGCTCCTTCGGCGACCAAATGACCAGCGGAGGGCATCTATGTGCAACCCATACTCTCGTGCATCCAAAGCAACAGACGACAGCAGCTGGGGTGGCTGGATTTGACGGTGGCGAGCTCTAAGGCGGCGGCCGGAGTTCGGGTGAGCTCAGTTTTGGCGTTAGGTAGCACAGCAGGAGGCAAGGAGGGGCGCTACGGCCTCCTGGGGGTGCACTGAGCATGACTGTGTGCTCGGTTGCAGCTCTAGGCAACGGTGGCCACGGCAGCGACATGGCCGGTGGCAAAGACCTATCGGCTCGACGGCAACGGCGTTGGCAGGAGGGGGAATGGACGCAGCAGCTCACAGCGGGTGCAGTGGTGGCCTCGGCGAGCTCGAGGAGGCACTGGAGCGAGCAGAGCATCGAGGGGGATCTCCGGCGGCCGGTGATGAAAACGAAAGGGCGGCGTCGCTTCAGGCGTCCCGCGGGCGCGTGACTTGGTGGAGAGGGCGAGGGCGTCGATGCAAAGCTCGTGGGCTCGTCGGAGAAGGGGGGGGGGGCGGTGGCTGCGTCTATGGCAAGCGGCGGCAACGAGCTCTGCTCGGGTGAGGCGCGGGAGAGAGCGGAGAAGGGGGAGAAACACGGGAGAGAGTGAGAGAGGTCCAGGAGGTTCGGCCGTCTCCATGGCGTCGTCTAGGCACACCGTGGAAGAGCCAGGCAAGCAGGGAGGGAGGAGGTGGCCGGCGCGGGGCGAGCACACGCATCCGTCTTTTTGGCATGGGAGGAAGACGACAGAGAGGAGGCGATGGTGGGCTGGGCTGCACAGCTGGGTCGGCCAGGTGGGCTTTGGTGGGCCCTAGGTAAGTTCCAGGTGAGTCTCTACTCTTTTCCTTTTTCTTTCTCTTTTCTAATTCCGACGTTTGTTTCTAGACTTATTAAAATGGCTAGGCACTTTCAAAAATCATGCAACTGATTGAGGTCACTGTTTGGAATATTTCCAACAGTAAACATTTCAGTTTGTCATTATTTGGACATTTAAATTATTTTATAGCATGTAAATGCCCAAATGCAAATAGAGTATGATTTAATTCAGAGCCCAAATATGTCATGGAAAAATGTGCATCACCTCTGGTTACTGTTTCCAGCATTTTCCAAAAATTATGAACATTTTTGAAAGCCATTTGGATTTACTGAAAATATTTTAGTTGAACCTAATGAATTCCTTTGATGCTAGGGTTTAGGCATTCCCCATTTCAAGTTTCTTTCAAAATTAAACATGATGCACACATGAAGCTAGCCTAGTGCATTGCCAGAAGCTAGGGATGTGACAGGATATGCAATGTATTATCATGTAGAGATGTCTGAAATTAGCCGTGTCAAATTGCAGATAGGGTTACACAATGAAAAAGTACAAGATGTATGTGGCAATTTCATGGAACATCGCAAAAAAAAAGGAGAGGCAACAGTGATCCTATACAGTGTGCTATGGTACGTCACTCCTCCATTGCAATCATCGTGACATGTTATTTGTATGTCAGTTCTATTGGCCAAGTTTCTTAGGGACAGTTATTACGAGTTATCCTAAGAAAATAAGCACCTGTGAATATAAGCTCCATGTAATAAGCCAACCAGTTCTTTTCATTGCCTTTTCAGCTTATCTTTGTTATCATCAGTGAAAAGTCTAGATTGCATTATATTTTTTTCATTTTGCTGCCCATATGAAAATTAATTTGACTTGCAAACATCACAAATTGAACCCAGTGCAGTAATTAATATGATAGGAAAACAGACCATCACTATTTTCTCAAAATGCAAATACAAAGATACCATCTACTTGGCACAATCTACTTTGGTCAATGTTTTCCATAGAGATCACATTGCCTAATTTAAACGAAGAACGCATGACCCACATTTAAATGAAGAACAATTATTTATTGAAATTCGATGGTCCAAGTGGCTGGTTATTATCATATAGCAGCACCACCTGAAAGCATCATATAGCAGCACCACCTGAAAGCATCATATAACAGCAGCAGCAGCTCATAGCAACTCATCATACAACAACAGCAACAGTAGCAGTGTACAATTCATCATATACCAGCAGCAGCTCATAGCAATTCATCATATAGCAGTAGCAGGAGCAGCTCATAGCAATTCATCATATAGCAGTAGCAGGAGCAGCTCATAGCAATTCATCATATAGCATCAGCAGGAGTAGCTCATAGCAATTCATCATACAGCAGCAGCAGGAGCATCTTATAGCAACTCATCATATAGCAGTAGCAACAACTCATAGCAATTCATCATATAGCAGCAGCAGCTCATAGCAATTCATCATATAGCAGCAGCAGGAGCAGCTCATAGCAATGCATCATATAGCAGCAGCGTGAAGCACTCATAGCAATTAAATGCGTATAGTGGATCGAATGAAAATTTGGCAAAAATCGAGGAGATCCTCACCTTGTTGGATGAGCTCATCCTTCAACAAGACCTCAAGGCCACGGCACAGGGAGGAGGAGGGGAATAAGGTGCCTTCATTGTAGTGTGGCATCGGCCGTAGTTGTGCAAATACCCGGAGTAGTCGTTGGACGAACCACAGTGGAGCAGCTGTTGGAGACCATGAGAATGAGGCGGCGCCAGAGGGAGGAGCAACCAGGCAGATTTGCCCCTACTCGCCGGCCATGTAGCCTAGTTGGACAGAGCATCGTCAAGGACCAGTCCAGATGGGACTAGTGGCGATGGCTCACTGGAGGAACCCTAATGCTGCAGGCAGGGGATCGAGGTAGAGGGAAAGGGGAGAGGAGATGCAAGCGGGCAGGGCAATGAACGCTTGCGTGTTTGTTTTTACTTGAGGGTCAGGTGTGACATAGGCGTCAGCAGTTGCATTTTGAGTGTAATATAGGCGGAACAACGAGTCATTTCATTATTCCCTCCCTTCAATTTTAGTGAGGTTCTACCCAAACACCCCCTCAACGCAAAATAAGTTGAGCCCAAGCCCATAACTCAAAAATGACTTCTTTACATCTTTTATGGCTTATTTTGACAATAAGCCCTGAAAAGGCGGAATCGAATTGTCCCTTAACCTGCAATTCAATTGTGCGTGCAATGATGAATCACTCCTGCCTGCTATAGTGTACATTTAGGCATCATCATACATGGCATAACCTAATACATGTGCATTCCATTATAGAATCTGGAATATGCAATGTTTATGTTAGTTCATATGTTGCACATGATGTTTAAATGCCCCTTAAATCTGGTCAGTCAAGTGATGGTCTTTAAGCCTCCTTCTTTTCTTCTTTTCTTGATATGTAAGATTTGCTCACACATCTGTTCAATTGCTTGTTTGCATCAGCCAGCCATACTAGGACTGTTTGCTTTGATTAGTTGTTGTTTTTGACCTAACACTCTAACAGAGCTTGTCAACGATTTAAACACTAAGGGCTGCTGTAGTGGAGCTTGTCTAACTCATAGGTGACATAAAGGTTTGGTTGTACACTAAAGTAGGCTCTCCAAGAGTACAGTTCGAGGTATGCCTAGTTTTTACATAGTGCAGACATAGTAAATGCTCATTTCATTGTGTGCAAGTGCAAGAGATGCGGCATGTTTCATTATGTGGTGTTGTTTTGTTATAATCTCATCCTTTTGTGTTCACAGACTGGAAAGTATGCATATTTATCTTCCAAGGAGACAAGTAACTAGTTTGTGTCAGCTTGCAAAGGGGGTGCAATGAAGATAAATTGAAGATTTCCAAGTACAAGATGTTAGGAAGGAGCCTTGCAAGAGAAGTAGGAGTCGCGATGAGCCTCTTCAACCAGTTAAGGTAAGTCATTGTATCCAACTCAACAGTTCAATTCCTTGTTTGTTTCAGGCATAGTTAATTTGCTCTTTTCAATTGCTTTATTTGTCCTCAGTTAACGAGATGCTCAAAGAATGATGCCTGATGTTGGGTACTTGTATAACTACTAGTTGACATAATTAAAGGCCTTACCATTTAATTACTCTGCCGAAGTGTGCTTGAAGCTTTGAAGTCTATTAACCAACTATTATTGCATGATGCTCACAATCTAGTTTATACTAGGCTAATGATTGCATAGTTTTGCTTGTTGTAGTATGTTTGTATGAAACCCTCTGTTGTTCATTATGCTCCATAAGACTTTAATTGAGCTACAAAATGGCCAACTACTTGCTTACTTATACGCAACGTGTTGTCTAAATTTGTAACTTGTCTGTGTATTGGATTGGGCCCCAACATCATGCTCCTCTAGTGGGCTAAGAGAGTTTTCTGTATGCAGGCTGCACAGACTACCTTTTTTATAATTTTTAAAATATCACCTGCTTATGCTTCATGACGTGTAACATTATTGTTAGTCCTGTTTTCCCATGTACAAAATAGTCTGTCTTGCTCGCTTCACTGTTGTAACTATATTTTTGCCCTAGTCATGTGTACTTACAGAAACATTTCAGGATGAAGTGACATCAACACAAAGATCTGCGAGCAGTGTGGCATGGCCGTTATCAAATGATTATGGATTGGAATTGGAATGTGCTGATGTTCTCAAGCATCAACTAGAGGTGGCAAGACAACGTGTACATGATTCTCAACGTACAATCAACAAGTTGAGACTGGACATGTAGGTATTAGATGCAGAAGTCAAAAAAATGAAACAAGACACTGAGGTAACCATGAAGGAATTGGAGATTTTGCATACTAAAATTTGTGCTATCTGAACCGGCCAATCCTATTTTCTGAAGAGATTATAGTTCAAATGGTAAGTTCTGTTGATGCGTGTCCATGATGTATGAGCTTTATTTGTTCAATGTATGTAATTTGCTGTTTGTGTATGCTTTATTATGACTGGTGCTGAATTATAATGCCTAGTGGGTATATTCGGCTGTAATTTCTTTATTGTATAGTGTAAGATTATTCTATGTTTGTATGCCGTTTTTTTGTTGTATAGTGTATGTTTTTTAAAGGCGATAGTATAGAGTAGGGTATTTCTTGAATATGCCATATCGTTAAAACGAGGGCCAACACGCCCAAACATTTCCTTAACGCCATACAAACGAACAAACAGATGTACTCAAAGCGGGCCTTAATTGGGCTGGTCAAAATAATATTAAGTGGATCCCAAATGATGTGACCCACCATAACAACGACTCTTAGCAGGCCGTCAACAGGCCTAAAGCTCGATAGGGCCGTATAAATGGAAATTGCCTGCGGGCCTTTAGCAGGCCGAAATAAATGTCAATTGTGTCTCGACCCTTTTACTTTACGGGCCAGTAAGAGGCCAAAAGTGTTATGGGCCAGAGGAGGCCCAGTTTGCAAACTAGGCTTTTAACACGCAGAAAGTCACGTTGGGCTGAAATGATGCCCTGCGGAACGTGGGCCCCTAATGGACCTTTGCCGTGCAGAACATGGGCCCCTCATGGACCTAAAGTCAAAGGCCCAACAGTTGTGCGGGCTGTTAACAGGCTGAGGGACAAAATGGGCTAAGAGTTGGCCCATTTACCGAATGGGCCGAGGACAGGCCTAAAGTCACAACAAGCTAGAATTGGCCCAACTGCAGAATGGGCCGAGAAACGACTGAAAGACGTTCCTGGCCGTTAACGGGTTGGAACTGACGATGGGCTGCTAACAGGCCAAAGAAGCTCGGGCCGCAATTGGGCCCAAAGACATAGCAGGCTGTTAACGGGCTTAAACTGACGACGGGCTGGAAATTGTAGAATCTAGAATGGGCCTTTGATGGGCTGATTCTGTGTAACTTGTATGGGCCATACTTGTAAATGGGCCTGACTCAAGTAGGCCGCTAATGGGCCGGCCCGCTTATTTTGACAGGCCCGGCCTTTTCACCGGAATGGGCCTCTCTTGGGCCGTGCCATGTGTCGACGTATCATAGGCGGCTCCTGTCCAATGAGTGGATGACATCTGTCCCAACTATGAGGCAACACGTGTTTCCTCCGGCCAATGAGAATTTTACACGTGGAAAATCCCCATTGGTTGTGGATATTAGCGGGTTATCGGATCCAAAACCGGACTCGATAGTTTAATGGCATTCTGTTACGGTGAATGCCACGTGTCGGTCACTCTTGACGAAAGCACTTCTATGACGCGCGATTTATCGTCATGGAAGTGGACACTTTCGTGATGATAATTTTGGTTATGTCATGGAACACTTCTATGATAGCACATGTATGACTATCTTGATTCTGTCACAAAATCGTCATGGATGTACATGCATGACAGAAAACGTGACCTACTGTGACAAACACGTATCATCACGGAAGTGTATTTTTTTGTAGTGTCACCAAATCACATAACTCATATAATACAAAATCGTCATCGAACGTTAAGCGTGCGGACCCTACGGGTCCGAGAACTATGTAGACATGACCGAGACACCTCTCCGGTCAATAACCAATAGCAGAACCTGGATGCTCATATTGGCTCCCACATATTCTACGAAGATCTTTATCGGTCGAACTGTTATGACAACATACGTTATTCCCTTTGTCATCGGTATGTTACTTTCCCGAGATTGGATCGTCGGTATCTTCATACCTAGTTCAATCTCATTACCGGCAACTCTCTTTACTCGTTCCATAATGCATCATCCTGCAACTAACTCATTAGTCACTTTGCTTGCAAGGCTTCTTATGATGTGCATTACCAAGAGGGCCCAGAGATACCTCTCCGATACTCAGAGTGACAAACCCTAATCTCGTTCTATGCCAACCCAACAAACACCTTCGGAGATAACTGTAGATCATATTTATAATCACCCAGCTACGTTGTGACATTTGATAGCACACAAGGCATTCCTCCGGTATCCGGGGGTTGCATAATCTCATAGTCGAAGGAATATGTATTTGACATGAAGAAAGTAATAGCAATAAAGCTGAACGAATGCTAAGCAAATGAATGGATCTTGTCCATCACATCATTCTCTAATGATGTGATCTTGTTCATCAAATGACAACACATGTTTATGTTTAGGAAACTTAACCATCTTTGATTAACGAGCTAGTCTAGTAGAGGCTTACTAGGGACACAGTGTTTTGTCTATGTATCCACACATGTATCAAGTTTTCGGTTAAGACAATTCTAGCATGAATAATAAACATTTATCATGAAATAATAAAATATAAAATAACAACTTTATTATATCCTTTAGGGCACATTTCCTTCAGTCTCCCACTTGCACTAGAGTCAATAATCTAGTTCACATCGCCATGTGATTTAACACCAATAGTTCACATCGTCATGTGATTAACACCCATAGTTCACATCGCCATGTGACCAACACCCATAGGGTTTACTAGAGTCAATAATCTAGTTCACATCACCATGTGATTAACACCCAAAGAGTACTAAGGTCTGATCATGTTTTGCTTGTGAGAGAAGTTTAGTCAACGGGTCTGTCACACTCTAGCTAACTGCTTCCACTTTCAATATGTATCCAGATTGAGATTCAGAATCATCTGGATCGGTGAAAAAACTTGCATCAACATAACTTCTTACGACGAACTCTTTATCACCTCCATAACCGAGAAATATTTCCTTAGTCCTCTAAAGATATTTTTGACCGCTGTCTAGTGATCTACTCCTGGATCGCTATTGTACCCCCTTGCCAAACTCATGGCAAAGTACACAACAGGTTTGGTACACATCATGTCATACTTTATAGAACATATGGCTGAGGCATAGGGAATGACTTTAATTCTCTCTCTATCTTCTGCTATGGTCGGGTTTTTAGTCTTACTGAACTTCACACCGTGCAACACAGGCAAGAACCCTTTCTTTGCCCGATCCATTTTGAACTTCTTCAAAATCTTGTCAAGGTATGTGCTTTGTGAAAGTTCTATCAGGCGTTTCGATCTATCCCTATAGATCTTGATGCACAATATATAAGGACTTTTATTGAAAACTCTTATTCAAGTATCCTTTTATGCTATCCAGAAATTCTATATCATTTCCAATCAACAATATGTCATCCACATATAATATCAGAAATGCTATAGAGCTCCCACTCACTTTCTTGTAAATTCAGGCTTCTCCGAAAGTTTGTATAAAACCATATGCTTTGATTACCTCATCATGAAGGAAATATGCCCTAGAGGCAATAATATAGTTATTATTTATTTCCTTATATCATGATAAATGTTTATTATTCATGCTATAATTGTATTAACTGGAAACATAATACATGTGTGAATACATAGACAAACATAGTGTCACTAGTATGCCTCTACTTGACTAGCTCGTTTATCAAAGATGGTTATGTTTCCTAGCCATGGACAAAAGAGTTGTCATTTGATTAACGGGATCACATCATTAGGGGAATGATGTTATTGACTTGACCCATTCCGTTAGCTTAGCACTTGATCGTTTAGTATGTTGCTATTGCTTTCTTCATGACTTATACATGTTCCTATGACTACGAGATTATGCAACTCCGTTTAGCGGAGGAACAACTTGTGTGCTACCCAAAGTCACAACATAAACTGGGTGATTATAAAGGAGCTCTACAGGTGTCTCCGAAGGTACATGTTGGGTTGGCGTATTTCGAGATTAGGATTTGTCACTCCGATTGTCGGAGAGGTATCTCTGGGCCCTCTCGGTAATGCACATAATTATAAGCCTTGCAAGCAATGTGGCCAATGAGTCGGTTACGGAATAATGCATTACGGAACGAGTAAAGAGACTTGCCGGCAACGAGATTGAACTAGGTATGGATACCGATGATCGAATCTCGGGCAAGTAACATACCGATGACAAAGGGAACAACGTATGTTGTTATGCGGTTTGACCGATAAAGATCTTCGAGAATATGTAGGAGCCAATATGAGCATCCAGGTTCCGCTATTGGTTATTGACCGAAAGCAGTTCTAGGTCATGTCTACATAGTTCTCGAACCCGTAGGGTCCGCACGCTTAACGTTACGATGATAGTTTTATTATGAGTTTATAAGTTTTGATGTACCGAAGGTTGTTCGAGTCCGGATATGATCACGGACATGACGAGGAGTCTCGAATGGTCGAGACATAAAGATTGATATATTGGACGACTATATTCGGACACGGAAGTGTTCCGGTGATTTGGAGAAAACGGAGTGCCGGAGGTTACGGAACCCCCCGGGAGAAGTAATGGGCCTTATGGGATTTAGTGGAGAGAGAGGCGGCCAGGATGGGCCGCGCACCCCTCCCCCTCTGGTCTGAATTGGACTAGGAGAGGGGGAGCGGCGCCCCCCTCTTTCCCTCTTTCCCTCTCCCCCTTCCTTTCCCCCTCCTAGTAGGAGTAGGAAAGAGGGAGTCCTACTCCTACTAGGAGGAGGACTCCTCCTCCTTGGCGCGCCCCAAGGGCCGGCCGGCCTCCCCCTTGCTCCTTTATATATGGGGGCAGGGGGGCACCCTAGAACACACAAGTTCATCTTCGTGATTGTTCCTTAGCCGTGTGCAGTGCCCCCCTCCACCATATTCCACCTCGGTCATATCGTTGCAGTGCTTAGGCGAAGCCCTGCGTCGGTAGAACATCATCATCGTCACCACGCCGTCGTCTTGACGAACTCATCCCGACACCTGCTGGATCGGAGCCCGGGATCGCCATCGAGCTGAACGTGTGCTGAACTCGGAGGTGCCGTACGTTCGGTACTTGGATCGGTCGGATCGTGAAGACGTACGACTACATCAACCGCGTTGTCATAACGCTTTCGCTTACGGTCTATGAGGGTACGTGGACAACACTCTCCCCTCTCGTTGCTATGCATCACCATGATCATGCGTGTGCATAGGAATTTTTTTGAAATTACTACGTTCCCCAACAGTGGCATCCGAGCCTGGTTTTATGCGTTGATGTTATATGCACGAGTAGAACACAAGTGAGTTGTGGGCGATACAAGTCATACTGCTTACAAGCATGTCATACTTTGGTTCGGCGGTATTGTTGGATGAAGCGGCCCGGACCGACATTACGCGTACGCTTACGCGAGACTGGTTCTACCGATGTGCTTTGCACACGTGGTGGCTGGCGGGTGTCGGTTTCTCAACTTTAGATGAACCGAGTGTGGCTCGCCCGGTCCTTGCGAAGGTTAAAACAGCACTAACTTGACGAACTATCATTGTGGTTTTGATGCGTAGGTAAGAACGGTTCTTGCTCAGCCCGTAGCAGCCACGTAAAACTTGCAACAACAAAGTAGAGGACGTCTAACTTGTTTTTGCAGGGCATGTTGTGATGTGATATGGTCAAGACGTGATGCTATATTTTATTGTATGAGATGATCATGTTTTGTAACCGAGTTATCGGCAATGGCGAGAGCCATATGGTTGTCGCTTTATTGTATGAAATGCAAACGCCTGTAATTGCTTTACTTTATCACTAAGCGGTAGCGATAGTCGAGAAGAAATAGTTGGTGAGGCGACAACGATGCTACGATGGAGATCAAGGTGTCGCGCGGTGACGATGGTGATCATGACGGTGCTTTGGAGATGGAGATCACAAGCACAAGATGATGATGGCCATATCATATCACTTATATTGATTGCATGTGATGTTTATCCTTTATGCATCTTATCTTGCTTTGATTGACGGTAGCATTTTAAGATGATCTCTCACTAATTATCAAGAAGTGTTCTCCTGAGTATGCACCCTTGCCAAAGTTTGTCGTGCCTGACACCACGTGATGATCGGGTGTGATAAGCTCTCGTCCATCTACAACGGTGCAAGCCAGTTTTGCACACGCGAATACTCAAGTTAAACTTGACGAGCCTAGCATATGCAGATATGGCCTCGGAACACGGAGACCGAAAGGTTGAGCGTGAATCATATAGTAGATATGATCAACATAGTGATGTTCACCATTGAAAACTACTCCATCTCACGTGATGATCGGTTATGGTTTAGTTGATTTGGATCACGTGATCACTTAGATGACTAGAGAGATGTCTGTCTAAGTGGGAGTTCTTAAGTAATATGATTAATTGAGCTTAAATTTATCATGAACTTAGTACCAGTAGTATTTTACAAATTATGTTGTAGATCAATATATAGCTCGCGTTGTTGCTTTCATATGTTTATTCTGATATGTCCCTAGAGAAAACTGTGTTGAAAGATGTTAGTAGCAATGATGCGGATTAGATCCGTGATCTGAGGTTTATCCTCATTGCTGCACAGAAGAATTATGTCCTTGATGCACCGCTAGGTGACAAACCTATTGCAGGAGCGATGCGGCGTTATGAACGTTTGGCTAGCTCAATATGATGACTACTTGATAGTATAGTGCACCATGCTTAACGGCTTAGAATCGGGACTTCAAAGACGTTTTGAACGTCATGGACCATATGAGATGTTCCAGAATTGAAGTTAATATTTCAAGCAAATACCGAGTTGAGAGATATGAAGTCTCCAACAAGTTCTATAGCTAAAAGATGGAGGAGAATCGCTCAACTAGTGAGCATGTGCTCAGATTGTCCGAGTACTTCAATCGCTTGAATCAAGTGGGAGTTAATCTTCCGGATAAGATAGTGATTGACAGAATTCTCTAGTCACCATCACTAAGTTAGTAGAACTTCGTGATGAACTATAGTATGCAAGGGATGACGACAAAGATTCCCGAGCTCTTCGTGATGTTGAAAATCGACGAAGGTAGAAATCAAGAAAGAGCATCAAGTGTTGATGATTGACAAGACCACTAGTTTCAAGAAAAGGGCAAAGGGAAAGAAAGGGAACTTCAAGTAGAAAGACAAGTAAGTTGTCACTCTTGCGAAGAAGCCCAAAGCTGGACCAAAACCTGAAACTAAGTGCTTACACTGCAAAGGAAATGGTCACTGGAAGCGGAAATGCCCTGAATATTTGGTGGATAAGAAGGATGGCAAAGTGAACAAGAGTATATTTGATATACAGGTTATTGATGTGTGCCTTACTAGTGTTTATAGTAGCCCCTGAGTATTTGATACTTGTTCGGTTATTAAGATTAGTAACTCGAAACTGGAGTTCGAGAATAAACAGAGACTAGTTGAAGGGAAGTGACGATGAGTGTTGGAAGTAGTTCCAAGATTGATATGATCATCATCGCACACTCCCTATACTTTCGGGATTAGTGTTAAACCTAAATAAATGTTATTTGGTGTTTGCGTTGAGCATGAATATGATTTGATCATGTTTATTGCAAAACGGTTATTCATTTAAAGTCAAAGAATAATTGTTGTTCTGCTTAAATGAATAAAACCTTCATGGTTATGCACCCAATGAAAATAGTTTGTTGGATCTCGATCGTAGTGATACACATATTCATAATATTGATGCCAAAAGATGCAAAGTTAATAATGATAGTGCAACTTATTTGTGGCACTTTGCCGCTTAGGTCATATTGGTGTAAAAGCGCATGAAGAAACTCCATGCTGATGGACTTTGGAATCACTTGATTATGAATCACTTGATGCTTGCGAACCATGCCTTATGGGCAAGATGACTAAAGACTCGTTCTCGGAACAATGGAGCGAGCAAATGACTTATTGGAAATAATACATACCGATGTATGCGGTCCGATGAGTGTTAAAGCTCACGGCAAGTATCGTTATTTTCTGACCTTCACAAGATGATTTGAGCAGATATGAGTATATCTACTTAATGAAGCACAAGTCTGAAACATTTGAAAAGTTCAAATAGTTTCAGAGTGAAGTGGAGAATCATCGTAATAAGAAAATAAAGTTTCTACGATCTGATCGTGGAGGAGAATATTTGAGTTACGAGTTTGGCCTTCATATAAAACAATGTGGAATAGTTTCACAGCTCACGCCACATGGAACACCATAACGTAATGGTGTGTCCGAACGTCATAACCGTACTTTATTTTGATATGGTGCGATCAATGATGTCTCTTACCGATTTACCAATATCGTTTTGGGGTTATGCATTAGAGACAGCTGCATTCACGCTTAATAGGGCACCATCTAAATCCGTCGGCGACACCGTATGAACTATGGTTTAAGCGAGAAACCTAAGTCGTCGTTTCTTAAAGTTTGGAGTTGTGATGCTTATGTGAAAAGGTTTCACCGATAAGCTCGAACCCAAATCGAGAAGTGCGTCTTCATAGAATACCCAAAGGCAACTATTGGGTACACCTTCTATCACAGATCCGAAGGCAAGTTTTTCGTTGCTAAGATGGATCCTTTCTAGAGAAGAAGTTTCTCTCGAAAGAAGTGAGTGGGAGGAAAGTAGAACTTGATGAGGTAATTGTACCTTCTCCTTATTGGAAAGTAGTTCATCACGTAAATCAGTTCCAGTGATTCCTACACCAATTAGTGAGGAAGTTAATGATGATGATCATGAAACTTCAGATCAAGTTGCTACCAAACCTCGTAGGTCTTCCAGAGTAAGATCCGCACCAGGGTGGTAAGGTAATCCTATTCTAGAAGTCATGTTACTAGACCATGATGAACCTACGAACTATGAGGAAGCGATGATGAGCCCAGATTCCGCGAAATGGCTTGAGGCCATGAAATCTGAGATAGGATCCATGTATGAGAACAAAGTATGGACTTTGATTGACTTGCTCGATGATCAGCAAGCCATGTTAAATAAATGGATCTTCAAGAGGAGGACGGACAACGATAGTAGTGTTACTATCTACAAAGCTTGACTTGTTGCAAAAGGTTTTCGACAAGTTCAATGTGTTGAATACGATGAGATTTTCTCACTGTAACGATGCTTAAGTCTGTCCGAATCATGTTAGCAATTGCCACATTTTATGAAATCTGGCAAATGGATGTCAAAACTACATTCTTTAATGGATTTATTAAAGAAGAGTTGTATATGATGCAACCGAAGGTTTTGTCAATCCTAAAGGAGCTAACAAAATGTGCAAGCTCCAATGATCCATCTATGGACTGGTGCAAGCATCTCGAGTTGGAATAAACGCTTTGATAGTGTGATCAAAGCATATGGTTTTATACAGACTTTTGGAGAAGCCTGTATTTACAAGAAAGTGAGTGGGAGCACTACAGCATTTCTGATAAGTATATGTGAATGACATATTGTTGATCGGAAATAATGTAGAATTATTCTGTAAAGCATAAAGGAGTATTTGAAAGGAGTTTTTCAAAGAAGGGCCTCGGTGAAGCTACGTACAAATTGAGCATCAAGATCTATTGAGATAGATCAAAAATGCTTGATAAGTGTTTTCAATAAGTACATACCTTGTCAAGATTTTGAAGTAGTTCAAAATGGAACAGTGAAAGAAAAGTTCTTGCCTGTGTTGCAAAGGTGTGAAATTGAGTAAGACTCAAATCCCGACCACGGCAGAAAATAGAAAAGAGAATGAAAGTCATTCCCTATGCCTCAATCATAGGTTCTATAAAGTATGCCATGTTGTGTGCGGATCTATTGCATACCCTACCACTAAGATTGGCAAGGAGTGCAATAGAGATCTAGGAGTAGATCAATGGACAGCGGTCAAAATTATCCTTAGTAGAATAAGGATATGTTTCTCGATTATGGAAGTGAAAAATAGGTTAAATAAGTAAAGGTTACGTCGATGCAAGTTTTAACACTAATCTAGATGACTCGAGTCTCAATCTGGATACATATTGAAAGTGGGAGCAATTAGCTAGAGTAGCTCCGTGCGAGCATTGTAGACATAGAAATTTGCAAAATACTTACGGCTCTGAATGTGACAGACCGTTGACTAAAATTATCTCACAAGCAAAACATGATCACACCTTAGTACTCTTTGGGTGTTAATCACATAGCGATGTGAACTAGATTATCTGACTCTAGTAAACCCTTTGGGTGTTGGTCACATGTCGATGTGAACTATGGGTGTTAACCACATATAGATGTGAACTATTGATGTTAAATCACATGGCGATGTGAAATAGATTATTGACTCTAGTGCAAGTGGGAGATGAAGGAAATATGCCCTAGAGGCAATAATAAAGTTATTATTTATTTCCTTATTTCATGATAAATGTTTATTATTCATGCTAGAATTGTATTAACCGGAAACATAATACATGTGTGAATATATAGACAAACAGTATGTCACTAGTATGCCTCTACTTGACTAGCTTGTTAATCAAAGATGGTTATGTTTCCTAACCATGAACAAGGAGTTGTTATTTGATTAACAAGGTCACATCATTAGTTGAATGATCTGATTGACATGACCCATTCCGTTAGCTTAACACTTGATCGTTTAGTATGTTAATGCTTTCTTCATGACCCATACATGTTCCTATAACTATGAGATTATGCAACTCCGTTTACGGAGGAACACTTTGGTGCTACCAAACGTCACAACGTGAATCGGGTGATTATAAAGGAGTATTACAGGTGTCTCCAAAGGTACATGTTGGGTTGGCGTATTTGAGATTAGGTTTTGTCACTCCGATTGTCGGAGAGGTATCTCTGGCCCTCTCGGTAATGCTCATCATTATAAGCCTTGCAAGCAATGTGACCAATGAGTTGGTTACGGGATGATGCATTACGAGCGAGTAAAGAGACTTGCGGTGACGAGATTGAACTAGGTATTGGATACCGACGATCGAATCTCGGGCAAGTAACATACCGATGACAAAGGGAACAAAGTATGTTGTTATGCGGTTTGACCGATAAAGATCTTCGTAGAATATGTAGGAGCCAATATGGGCATCCAGTTCCGCTATTGGTTATTGACCAAGAATAGTTCTAGGTCATGTCTACATAGTTCTCGAACCCGTAGGGTCCGCACGCTTAAGGTTTCGATGATGTTATATTATGAGTTTATGAGTTTTGATGTACCGAAGGAGTTCGAGTCCCGGATGAGATCGGGGACATGACGAGGAGTCTCGAAATGGTCGAGACGTAAAGATCGATATATTGGACGACTATATTCGGAGTTCGGAAAGGTTCGAATGATTCGAGTATTTTTCGGAGTACCGGTAGTTACGGGAGAAGCAATGGGCCTTGATGGGCTTTAGTGGGAAGAGGAGAAAGGGCCAAGGGCTGCTGCGCCCCCTCCCTCTAGTCCGGTGGACTAGGGAAAGGGGCCGGCCACCTCTCCTTCTCCTCCACTTTCTTCTCCTTCCTCCCCTCTTGGTGGACTCCTACTAGGACTTGGAGTCCTAGTAGGACTCCACACCCTGGCCGCACCTATTGCCTTGGCGGCCTCCTCCTCCTCCATCCTTTATATCACAGGGGCAGGGGGCACCCCAGACACACAAGTTGATCTACGGATCTTGCCTTAGCCGTGTGCGGTGCCCCTTCCACCATATTCCACTTGGTCATATCGTCATGAGCTTAGGAGAAGCCCGCGCGGAGAAGTCATATCGTCGCGGAGCTTAGGCGAAGCCCTGCGTCGGTGGAGCATCAACATCGTCCCACGCCGTCGTCTTGACGAACTCATCCCGACACTTTGCTGGATCGGAGTCCGGGATCGTCATCGAGCTGAACGTGTGCGAACTTCGGAGGTGCCGTGCGTTCGGTGCTTGGATCGGTCGGATCGTGGAGACGTCACGACTACATCAACAGCGTTGTTATAACGCTTCGCTTTCGGTCTCACGAGGGCGTGGACGGACACTCTCCCTCTCGTTGCTATGCCATCACCATGGTCTTGCGTGATCGTAGGAAATTTTTGAAATTACTCGTTCCCCAACACCAGACCCTGCGGCTTAGGTTTAGACCGGCGTGTTGGCCTCTCTGTTGTGCCTAGGTGGGGCTGCGGCGTGTTGATCTTCCACGGCGGGCATGACCCGAAAAGTGTGTCCGGCCAAATGGGATCAAGCGTCTTTGGGTAAGATGGTGCACCCTGCAGGAAGGTAATCTATTCGGATAGCCGTGATCTTGATAACAGGACGACTTGGAGTTGTACCTTGAGCTTATGACAACTAGAACCGGATACTTGATAAAACACACCCTTCCAAGTGCCAGATACAACCGGTGGTCGCTCTCTCTCAGGGATATGAGGAGGGGATTGCCGGGTAGGGTTATTGCTATGTGATGTTACTTGGAGGAGTTTAGATCGTCCTCTTCTACCTGTTGCAAGACAGATGACCAGAAGCGTAGTCTTCGTTAAGACTAGCTATCCCCCTCTTATTCTGGCATTCTGCAGTTCAGTCCACTGATATGGCCCTTTACACATATATCCATGCATATGTAGTGTAGCTCCTTGCTTGCGAGTACTTTGGATGAGTACTCACGGTTGCCTTGTTCCCCTTTTCCCCTACCTCTACTCGATTGCTGCAACAGACTATGGAGCCGGGAGCGAGATGCCACCGTCGATGGCGACTACTACTCTGGAGGTGCCTACTACTACGTGCAGCCCGGCGACGACGACCGGAGTAGCCTAGGAGGATCCTGCGGGAGGCCTGCTCCTCTTCGATCTGATCCCGCTTTGTGCTAGCCTTCCTAAGGCAAACTTGTTTAACTTATGTCTGTACTCAGATATTGTTGCTTCCGCTGACTCGTCTATGATCGAGCACTTGTATTCGAGCCCTCGAGGCCCCTGGCTTGTATTATGATGCTTGTATGACTTATTTTATTTGTAGAGTTGTGTTGTGATATCTTCCGTGAGTCCACGATCTTGATCGTACACATTTGCGTGCATGATTAGTGTCTGATTAAATCGAAGCGTCCAAAGTTGGTATCGAGCCGACCGCCTGTAGGAATCCCCCTTCCACACTCCTTGGCCGAAGTCGAGTCTAGACATTGCAAAAACTTTACTAACTTGGCTGTGTGCCTTACGGGCCCACGTCGCCATCGGGTGGTACTAGGATCTTTTACTCCTCGACCTTTACTCTGGGACTCTGAACTCTCTTCTACTTGGGTTAAACGATTTTACTAACTATCACTAGGATCCCGTGACCGCATTCACCCCAAAGTTGGATAAAGCCATAGTTGCTTCTTGGAATTGTATTTTGATCAATTTCCACACTGTCATTTGACTCCTTTGAAACGTCTTTGTTTTCATATGGAACCCACGAGGCAGGTCGTGCGCCACACGACGGCCATTGGTGCCTCGGGATCACCTGCGGTGCTAGCAGAGATGATGACCTATCGGGTTATCGCTGGCACCCTGAGTACACCGCCTATGTGGAGTACCGGGACTATAACCGAGGAGCAGATGCAGCGCCATCGCCCACCTCTACTCTCGGGAGTATGAGTCCACTCTTGTGTTGCACACCGCACATGGTGTTGGAGTGACTATCGATATGGCAGTCCACGATGTTGCTTATGCTGCTCGACACGTCTTCGTGCGAGTATCGAGAGTTGGACACCTCCCCTTGAGGCACATTGCTATCGCGTCGATGTTGGTGAGGAGGTTACTACACCGCTGCCTACTCCATCGTCACCAGAGAGCCTTCTACCATCGAACTTTGTTACGCATGCGATGGGCTGGATCGAGCTAACCGAGCTCTTCGCCACGAGTTGTACATCACCCGTCGGCACCTTTACCGTGCTCGGCGCTGATGCACCCTTTGTCCGATCCGGAGAGCTGCCGCGTCTGCGATCTACCCAGCCAGACCGTGATGCCCCGGGGTGTCGGTTGGCGGGACGTGGGAGGCTACTCTCCGCGCTTGGCCCTCTTCGCCACTTGGGCGTCGGATTCAGCACCGGAGTATCCGCAGCCCCAGTCAGCGGCGTGGAGGACTACCCTGCCGCACTACCAGCTTTCAGCTACAGCTATCTCCAGCATGCCGCGTGGGGTGATGTAGACTTGCTTGTTAGTGTTAGACGCATTCGCCGCGAGCTGCGTGCGCCTATGATGTCTTAGTCTTTGTCTTGAACTCTATGTATCGAACTCTATGCATGATCCCTTTGTAAGATATGCCGACTACTATGTAGTTCCTATCGTCTTGCTTTCATTATGAATGTTTCATCATGAATGATTCTTGCTTTTGCTTAATTTCTCAAATGCTGAACTACCTGTTATATAATAGCGGGATGGTTAGGCCAGCTGGTCGTGGTCGTGGTGGCAACTTCCCACCACCGCTTTGAGTACATGGCTGGTATGATCCAACAGCTTGAGATGAATCGCCACCATGGAAAACATGATGGCTCGTTTCCTCGCCCCAATATGAACCAGCACCCAAACGGAACAACTCTGCGAGATTTCATACGCTTTGAACCCCAGCTGTACCGCAGCTCAACCCAGCCATTTGGATGTCGATGGTCGCTCCGTGACATCACCTATGAGATGGAGTCTGCCGATGTAGCCCCGCCAATTTATGTCACTTTTGCTTCCTTCTTCTGAAGGGACCCGCAGCTCAATGGTGGGACAGCCACAGCGTACTCTGCCAGCTTGGAACACTCATCACCGGCGGACTTCCAAGCTGCCTTCCGTGCCCGCTTCATCCCTCAAGGGTCATGGACCGAAGAAGCGTGAATTCATAACCTCACCCAAGGCAACAAGACTGTTGAAGCTTATCGGCGAGAGTTCTTGGACTTGTCTCGCTATCTTGAAGAGGACATTGCAAGCGATGCACGCAGACAGAGAAGTTCCGTGGCGGCCTTCAAGCTGACATCAAGCTCGCACTTCTAGTGCACGACTTTGCTGATTTCGCCACCTTGGTGAACAAATCTATCAATGTCGAAACTGGTCTGCAGGAATACCAGAGCTCTAACAGGCGCAACCGTGACACGGGCTCATCTTCGGGCCCGTCCTCGCAGAAGCGCAAGATATGGATTCCCAACAGTATGGACCAGCCGAATGCACCTACTCCAAGGCAGAACTATGCTACACCTCGTGCACTGCTTCAACTAAGCAGCCAAAGCTTCCAGCTCCACCACCCCAAGCTCTGTTCCCACCCCCAATAATGGTTTGTGCTTGGTGCGGACAACCAGGGCACCGTGCTAGAGAATGCAACGAACCAGAATCAGTGGCCCTTCCAAAGAGGTGGCCGTGGAAACACCTGACCATAACAACACCGCCAAGTCTTATGGTCAAGCTCAGGCCAACCACGTTGATCTGAACGAAGCTCAAGACCAGCACCTCTTGTGATGGGTACACTCCTCGTAAATTCAAGACACAGATCTGTTTTATTCGATTCAGAGCATCGCATTCATTCATGTCGAAGACTTTGCATACAAGCACGACGTTAAGTGTGAGGAGATGAACTCTTGGTAGTGGTAAAAACCCCATTGGGACAATGTCAAACCTCCATGGTTGGCGTCGGCGTCCCGTGGAAATCGAAGGGTTGGAATTCTATGCCTCCCCATTATCCTCAAGGCGTCTAACATCGACCTCATTTTGGGGATGGATTGGTTGAAAGCGCATCTCGCGTCAATCGTTTGCGCCACTAAGACCGTCCATCTGCTACACCCTTCGATGAAATAATAAGCTACAATGCTCGTGCGGTTCAGGATGCCGAGGCAAGGCTCTATGCATTGAATGCATTGAGCGCTGCGCCCTCGAGGGCATTGAAAACATTCACGTCGTTTGCGATTTCCAAGGCGTCTTTCTGAAGAACTGCGAGGATTCCCCACCTAGAGCTGTCGAATTAGTCATCGACTTGAAACCAGGCACCACTCCTATAGCCAAGCGACCCTACAAGATGCCGCCGCATGAACTCCTTGAGCTAAAGGAGGACGTCGACAAATCTCTTCAAAGCGGTTTCATTCGCCCAAGTTGCTCTCCTTGGGGAGCACCTTCTCTCTTTGTCAAGAAGAAGGATGGGACAAACCGATTAGTCCAAGACTACCGTCCCATAAATCAAGCTACCATTCAGAACAAGTATCCTCTTCCTCGGATCAATGATCTTTATGATCAACTGGCTGGATCGTCAGTGTTCTCGAAACTCGACTTGAGGTTGGGTTACCACCAGATCCGTGTTCGTGAGGAGGATATCCCCAAGACCGCATTTGTGACTCGTTATGGTTCATACGAGTACACCATCATGTCTTCGGCAACCAATGCTCCAGCCACCTTCTCTCTTTGATGAACTATATATTCATGGATTACCTCGACAAGTTCGTGCGTGGTTTATCTGGATGATATCCTGATATTCTCCAAGAATGAAGAAGAACATGCTGAACATCTTCGTCTTGTCTTTGGAAAAGCTACGAGAGCATCAACTATATGCCAAGTTCTCCAAGTGTGAATTCGGCTTCCGAAGTAACCTATCTTGGGCATGTCATCTCTAAGGATGGTATTGCCGTCAACCCCGAAAGAGTTCAGGCTGTTCTCGATTGGACTCCTCCAAAGAGCGTTAAGCAAGTCGAAGTTTTCTCGGTCTCTTGACTATTGCCGTCGATTCGTGAGAACTTCTCCAAGATTGCCAGACCTCGACTAACTTTGTTGCATAAGGCGTCAAATTCCAATGGACGAGATAAGTGTCGGAAAGTTTCCGGCACTCAAAGACAAGTTGACTTCGCCCGATGCTAGCTCCTCCGATACTAAGAAGGACTTCGTCATTTATCGCGGCGCTTCTCGTCAAGGATTAGGCGGCGTCCTAATGCAAGAGCGCAAAGTGGTTGCTTATGCCTCTCGACAATGCGCCCTCACGAAGAGAACTACCCAGTTCACGACCTCGAGCTTGTCTTTGTCATTCATGCGCTAAAGTAGTGGCGACATTACCTTCTCGATAATCGTTATGAGATCTTCACCGACCACCAAAGTCTGAAGTATCTGCTTACTCACCAGACCTGAACCTCCGTCGGCGAGAGATGGATGGAGACTGCTGCGAACTTTGATTTGGGTATTTCCTATCGCCGAGCAAGGCTAATGTAATGGCTGATGCCTTGAGCCGCAAGTCTTCTGCAACCACCTTGAGTTCACAAAGTTCAGCCCTCACTTGTTGAAGAATTGAAAGCTGAACCTCCATATTGTTCCTCCGGTGCACTTTCGCTCCCCTCCTCCGGAGTTCCGCAAGATGAATCTCCGTGTTGTTCCCCGTGGTTCCCTCTATACCACTGGCTGTTGAACCCGATCTCGTGGGCACCATAAAGACAATGCAGGATTTGACTCAAGTCTACAAGATTAAGCAAGACCTCAAAGGGAAATCCTCATTCTTCACTATTCTTGATGATGGCGCCTTGTACTTCAAAGGCCGCCTAGTGGTGCCGTGTAAGAAGGAAAACCTGAATATGACTCGAAGGTTATGAAAGAAGCTCATGATACGCCTCTATGTATCCATCCCGGTAGTACAAAGATGTATCAAGACATTCGACGAGATTACGGTGGTCTAATATGAAGCGAGACATTGCTCGCTATGTTCTTTGAATGTGACGTTCTTTGTCGTATCAAAGCGAACATCAAAGGCCTCTTTGGAACTCTGCAACCTATCTCTATTCCGGAATGGAAATGGGACCATGTTGAAATGGACTTCGTCCTTTGGATTTCCCAAATCGCAGAAAGGTAATGATGCAATTCTTGTCGTCATTGACCGGCTTTCTAAAGTTGCACATTTTCCGGCGGTCAAAGAAACGATCACTTTGCTAGTCAACTTGCAACGCTCTATATGTCCGAAATTGTTTCACTTCACGGTATTCCACTTGGTTATCGATTCGGACCGTGGCAGCTTATTCACTTCAAGATTACGGGCAAGTTTTCAAGAAGCTATGGGGACTCATTTATCTTTCAAGATGCGTTTCATCCATGATCTCAAGGGCAAGTTGAACGTGTCAACCAAATTCTCAAGACATGCTTCGAGCTTGTGTCGTTTCCTTCGCAAGGAATGGGAGGAATCTCTCCGTATGCTGAGTTCTCTTATAATAATAGCTATCAAGCTAGTCGAAGATGGCCCCTTGAAGTGTTATATGGACGAAAGTGCGAACCCCTCTCGAACTGGTCGAGAACTGGGAACGTCCACTCTTGGTCCAGATATTATCCAACATGCCGAGAACAAGTCCGCATTATTCGCGAGAATCTCAAGACTGCTCGATCCACGTCAAAAGAGTAATTATGACCGTCATCACAAAGACATGGTCTATCAACTTTGGCGAAAAGGCCTATCTTCGTTACACCAATGAAGGGTGCTCACCGCCGATCAAGGGAAAGCTAGCTCCTCGCTATATTGGCCCATTCACTATTCGGAAAGGCGTGGAAAAGTGGCATATCAATGGAGCTTCGTCGAACCTTTCTCGGAGTTCACGATGTGTTCCACGTGTCACAACTCCGACGCTGCTTCAAGGACCCAATCCGAGCGATGGACCATGAAGTGCTCGAATTGCAACAGACCTCTCCTATAAAGAGCATCCGGTCCGCATTCTCGACCAAGCGAGCGCCGCACACGCCGGAAGGCGATCAAATTCCTCAAAGTTCGAAGGGTCGAATCACTCAAGAAGCCACACAGGAGCGAGAGGATCGTCTTGAGATGAATACCCGCACTCTTTCCTTCTACCTCCTAAATCTCGGGACGAGATTTCTTGTAGTGGAGGAGATTTGTAACACCCGGATAATTAAGCTACAGTAATCCTTGCTATTGATGCCACGTCACTGTGATTAAACTCACGTGGATTCAAAACCGGGTCAAATTCAAATTCAATTAAAGGCAAACAATAAAAGTTCTCAAAATCTAAAACTAAAATGTTCGGGGGTTGTCAAAAATTACAAAGCTAATTATGGTGGGGTGCACACATTTTTATGAAGTGTCTAGATAGATTAAATAAACTAAAACAGATAAAAGAAAATAAGAAAAACAAAATAACACAAAAGAGAGAGAGAAAGAAAATCCCACAGCCAATCGGGCCAGCGGCCTAGCCAAGCCGCCACAGCCAACAGGCCAACCCGAACCCAGCCGCCCTCCCCTCTCTATCCCCCGAAACCCTAATCCTCTCCCCACGCACCCCACTCGCCCCACTCCTCCCTCCCGATCCAGATCGGATCGGGCCAAACCACCGACCCCCACCTCGCCAGCCGCCTCCTCTGCCGCCACCAAACGCCACCGCGTCGCCCCTCTCCCCTCGCCCCTCGCCGCCGCCCGCCGGATCGACCCACCCTGCCGTCGCCCGCCCGGAGCTCCCCTTCGCCCAGGGTCGTCCTGACCCCGCCTCACGGATCCGCCCGATGCCGACGCCTCCCCCCCCTCCTCACACCGGTCGCCACCGAAGCGCCCAGGCTTCCTTCGATAGACCCCACGCTCCTCCCCGTGAGCACTCCTCTCCCCATCGGTCCCTCTCTCCCCTAGTCCCCTCCCGAACGCCGCCGCCCCTTGGCCTCCCGTCGCCCGGCTCGGCCGCCACATGATCACAGTGATGCCGCCCGCAGCCACGCCGTCATGCCACCTCCCTCTCCTTTCTCCTCGCCCGCGGCGTCCCCCCTCCGCCGCACGTTCCCCCACGTTTCGTCGTGGGACTCGTCGCCGGCGCCGGTGACTAAATGGTCACGGGCCGAGCCCGTGGTTCTCGCGCCGCGCTTAGCACCCCGCCCCAGAAGCGTTTCGTCCCAAGACCGAAACCCTCGCCACCTCCGCCGCTTCATGGCGCCGATCCCGGCCGAGCCGGCAGCGCCACCACCACCATCGGACCCGCCGCCTCCCGCTCTCGAACGCGAACGCCGCGCCCGTTTGGCCACCGGAGGATTTAAGATCGGCGAGCTCGGCGCCCCTCCGCCATGGACGCCACCGAGCCAACTCCGGTCCTCGCCGACGTGATTTACCGGGGCCACCGCTCACCCTCGACTAGTGGGCCCAGGCCCCCACCGGTCGGTTGACTTGGTTAGTTGGTGACCGCACCCACAAATCGACATGGGGCCCCACCCCAAAGAACGTTTTAAAATAAAAAGAAAAGAAAATGAAATTAGTTAAATATAAATCAATATAAATAAAATGAATAACACTAATTAATTAATTAATTAATTAATTAACTAATTAAGTAATTAATTAATTTAATTAATCCTCGATTAATTAAACCTAATGACTAATTAACCTAATTAACTCATTAATTAAACTTAACTAAGTTAATTAGTTAGCAGTATAATGACAGGACCCACATGTCGGGGTTGACTTAGTCAACCTGTTGATCTTGACGTCGGCATGACATCATCTTGGCGTCATAAATACATTTTTCAATTAATTAATTAATTAATTAAATTGCGAAATTATTAAAATCTTTTAAAATCATATCTTTTAATCCGTAACTCGGTTAAAATATTTTCAACATGAAAATTGCTCGAGCGAGCGAGGCGAATCCGGATGCGCAATCCGTTAAATCGCCACACACCCCTAACCTATCGAACCTGCAACTTTCCCCTCCGGCTCCTCTGCCGGAAACTCAAACACCGAATACTTTCCGGATGTTTCCCAACCACAGATACCACCTCATACCACGTTAGAACACGCCTAGCATCGCTTCTTGACATGTCATGCATCGATATGCATCTGTTTACTTGGTATTCATTGTTTCTTCCCCTCTTCTCTCCGTAGACTACGAGACCGACGCCTGCTGCTTTGGCGATTCGACTACGGTGTTGACGACCCTCTCTCTTGCAGAGCAACCAGGCAAGCCCCCCTTGATCACGGATATCGCCTACTCTTCTCTACACCGCTTGCATTAGAGTAGTGTAACTTGTTATTGCTTTCAGATATTCCTATCTTCTTTGCATAGCTTTGTCCTTGTTACCATCAAGTTGTTACCTTACCGCAAACCTATATGCTTAGTATAGGATGCTAGTACTTTCATCTGTGGCCCTACATTCTTGTCCGTCTGCCGTGCTATACTATCGGGCCGTGATCACTCGGGAGTTGATCACGGTATATACTATATACTTATACATGATACATGTGGAGATTAAAGACGGGTCGGTGATGGAGCACCATGAGTGGATCTTGAGGCGGAGCGACAGGCAGGTTGAGACCGCCTAGGAGAGAGGTGGGCTGGCCCTGTTCGGCGCTCATGTTACTTAACACGCTTAACGAGGTCTTGGTATTTGATCTGAGTTGGCTCTGAGCTTATACGCACTAACCATCTACGCGGAGTAGTTATGGGTATCCGGCGTCGTGGTATCGGTAAAAGCACTTCAGACGTCAACGACGGAGCGGCGCTGTCGGATTGGACTGAACGCTGTTAGGCTAGGTCTGATTCGGTCGGCGTCATAGCGTCGCGAGGTGTGCTCGAGGCGATGGGCCTGGACCCTGGCGCTTAGGTTTAGACCGGCGTGTTGGCCTCTCTGTTGTGCCTAGGTGGGGCTGCGACGTTTTGATCTTCCGCGGCGGGCATGACCCAGAAAGTGTGTCCGCCAAATGGGATCAAGCGTCTTTGGGTAAGATGGTGCACCCTGCAGGGAAGGTAATCTATTCGGATAGCCGTGATCTTGATAACAGACGACTTGGAGTTGTACCTTGAGCTTATGACAACTAGAACCGGATACTTGATAAAACACACCCTTCCAAGTGCCGATACAACCGTGGTCGCTCTCTCTCAGGGATATGAGGAGGGGATTGCCGGGTAGGGTTATTGCTATGTGATGTTACTTGGAGGAGTTCAGATCGTCCTCTTCTACCTGTTGCAAGACAGATGACTAGAAGCGTAGTCTTCGTTAAGACTAGCTATCCCCCTCTTATTCTGGCATTCTGCAGTTCAGTCCACTGATATGGCCCTTTACACATATATCCATGCATATGTAGTGTAGCTCCTTGCTTGCGAGTACTTTGGATGAGTACTCACGGTTGCCTTGTTCCCCCTTTTCCCCCTACCTCTACTCGATTGCTGCAACTAGACTATGGATCCCAGGAGCCAGATGCCACCGTCGATGACGACTACTACTCTGGAGGTGCCTACTACTACGTGCAGCCCGCTGACGACGACCAGGAGTAGCCTAGGAGGATCCCAGGCAGGAGGCCTGCTCCTCTTTCGATCTGTATCCCAGTTTGTGCTAGCCTTCCTAAGGCAAACTTGTTTAACTTATGTCTGTACTCAGATATTGTTGCTTCCGCTGACTCGTCTATGATCGAGCACTTGTATTCGAGCCCTCGAGGCCCCTGGCTTGTATTATGATGCTTGTATGACTTATTTTTATTTGTAGAGTTGTGTTGTGATATCTTCCCGTGAGTCCCTGATCTTAATCGTACACATTTGCCTGCATGATTAGTGTACGATTAAATCGGGGGCGTCACAAATAGTTTGTTGGATCTCGATCGTAGTGATACACATATTCATAATATTTGATGTCAAAAGATGCAAAGTTGATAATGATAGTGCAACTTATTTGTGGCACTGTCGTTTGGGTCATATCGGTGTAAAGCGCATGAAGAAACTCCATAAAGATGGATTTTTTGAATCATTTGATTATGAATCATTTGATGCTTGCGAACCGTGCCTTATGGGCAAGATGACTAAAACTCCGTTCTCCGGAACAATGGAACGAGCTAGTGACTTATTGGAAATAATACATACTGATGTATGCGGTCCAATGAGTATTGATGCTCGTGACGGGTATCGTTATTTTCTGACCTTCACAAGATGATTTGAGCAGATATGAGTATATCTTCTTAATGAAACACAAATCTGAAACATTTGAAAAGTTCAAAGAATTTCAGAGTGAAGTGGAGAATCATCGTAACAAGAAAATAAAGTTTCTGCGATCTGATCATGGAGGAGAATATTTGAGTTACGAGTTTGGCCTTCATATAAAACAATGTGGAATAGTTTCACAGCTCACGCCACATGGAACACCACAGAGTAATGGTGTGTCCAAACGTCATAACCGCACTTTATTGGATATGGTGCGATCTATGATGTATCTTACCGATTTACCACTATCGTTTTGGGGTTATGCATTAGAGATAGCTGCATTCACTTTAAATAGGGCACCATCTAAATCCGTTAAGACGACACCGTATGAACTATGGTTTAGAAATAAACCTAAGCTGTCGTTTCTTAAAGTTTGGGGCTGCGATGCTTATGTGAAAAGGTTCAACTGATAAGCTCGAACCCAAATCGAGATCGCGTCTTCATAGAATACCCAAATGGAACTGTTAGGTACACCTTCTATCATAGATCCGAAGGCAAAATATTCGTTGCTAAAATGGATCCTTTCCAGAGAAGGAGTTTCTCTCGAAAGAAGTGAGTGGGAGGAAAGTAGAGCTTGATAAGGTAATTTGTACCTTCTCCCGAATTGGAAACTAGTTCATCACTGAAATCAGTTCGATGATGCCTACACCAATTAGTGAGGAAGCTAATGATGATGATCATGAAACTTGATTACTACCGAACCTCGTAGGTCAACGAGCAAGATCCGCACAGTGTGGTGCGGTAATCCTATTCGGAAGTCATGTTACTAGACCATGATAAACCTACGAACTATGAGGAAGCGATGATGAGCCCAGATTCGTGAAATGGCTTGAGGCCATGAAATCGAGATGGGATCCATGTATGAGAACAAAGTGTGGACTTTGGTGGAGTTGCCCGATGATCGGCAAGCCATATTGTATAAATGGATCTTCAAGAGGAAGGCAGATCTTTGATAGTAGTGTTACTATCTACAAAGCTCGACTTGTCACAAAAGGTTTTCGACAAGTTCAAGGTGTTGACTACAATGAGATTTTCTCAAGCTGTAGCGATGCTTAAGTCTGTCCGAATCATGTTAGCAAGTGCCACATTTTATGAAATCGGCAAATGGATGTCAAAACTGCATTCCTTAATGGTTTTCTTAAGGAAGAGTTGTATATGATGCAACCGAAGGTTTTGTCAATCCTAAAGGTGCTAACAAAATGTGCAAGCTCCAGCGATCCATCTATGGACTGGTGCAAGCATCTCAGAGTTGGAATACGCGCTTTGATAAGTTGATCAAAGCATATAGTTTTATACAGACTTGCGGTGAAGCCTGTATTTACAATAAAGTGAGTGCGAGCACTACCGCCATTTTGATAAATATATGTGAGTAACATATTGTTGATAAGAAATGATGTAGAATTTTTCTGGAAAGCATAAAGGAGTATTTGAAAGGAGTTATTTAAAAGAAAGATCTCAGTAAAGCTACTTACATATTGACATCAAGATCTATTGAGATAGATCAAGACGCTTGATAAGTTTTTTCAATAAGTACATACCTTGTCAAGATTTTGAAGTAGTTCAAAATGGAACAGTCAAAGAAAAGTTCTTGCTTGTGTTGCAAAGGTGTGAAATTGAGTAAGACTCAAATCCCGACCACGGCAGAAAATAGAAAAGAGAATGAAATTCATTCCCTATGCCTCAGTCATAGGTTCTATGCTATGTACCAGACCTATTGTATACCTTGCTCTGATTTTGGCAAGGGAGTACAATAGTGATCTAGGAGTAGATCACTGGACATTGGTCAAGAACATCCTTAATGAGGACTAAGGAAATATTTCTCGATTATGGAGGTGATAAAAGAGCCCGTCGTAAAGAGTTACATCGATGCAAGCTTTTTACACCGATCCAGATGACTCTAAGTCTCAATCTGGATACATATTGAAAGTGGGAGCAATTAGCTAGAGTAGCTCCGTGCGAGCATTGTAGACATAGAATATTTGCAAAATACATACGGCTCTGAATATGATGCAGACCGTTGACTAAGCTTCTCTCACGAGCAAAACATGATCATACCTTAGTACTCTTTGGGTGTTAATCACATAGCGATGTGAACTAGATTATTGACTCTAGTAAACCCTTTGGGTGTTGGTCACATGACGATGTGAACTATGGGTGTTAATCACATACAGATGTGAATATTGGTATTGAATCACATGATGATGTGAACTAGATTATTGACTCTAGTGCAAGTGGGAGACTGAAGGAAATATGCCCTAGAGGAAATAATAAAGTTATTATTTATTTCCTTATATCATGATAAATGTTTATTATTCATGCTAGAATTGTATTAACCGGAAACATAATACATGTGTGAATACATAGACAAACATAGTGTCACTAGTATGCCTCTACTTGACTAGCTCGTTTATCAAAGATGGTTATGTTTCCTAGCCATGGACAAAAGAGTTGTCATTTGATTAACGGGATCACATCATTAGGAGAATGATGTGATTGACTTGACCCATTCAGTTAGCTTAGCACTTGATCGTTTAGTATGTTGCTATTGCTTTCTTCATGACTTATACATGTTCCTATGACTATGAGATTATGCAACTCCCGTTTACCGGAGGAACACTTTGTGTGTTACCAAACGTCACAACGTAACTGGGTGATTATAAAGGAGCTCCACAGGTGTCTCCGAAGGTACATGTTGGGTTGGCGTATTTCGAGATTAGGATTTGTCACTCCGATTGTCGGAGAGGTATCTCTGGGCCCTCTCGGTAATGCACATCACTATAAGCCTTGCAAGCAATGTGGCCAATGAGTTCGTTACGGAATGATGCATTACGGAACGATTAAAGAGACTTGCCGGTAACGAGATTGAACTAGGTATTAAATACCGACGATGGAATCTCGGGCAAGTAATATACCGATGACAAAGGGAACAACGTATGTTGTTATGCGGTTTGACCGATAAAGATCTTCGTAGAATATGTAGGAGCCAATATGAGCATCCAGGTTCCGCTATTGGTTATTGACCGGAAACAGTTCTAGGTCATGTCTACATAGTTCTCGAACCCGTAGGGTCCGCACGCTTAACGTTACGATGACAGTTTTATTATGAGTTTATAAGTTTTGATGTACCAAAGGCTGTTCGGAGTCCCGGATATGATCACGGACATGACGAGGAGTCTCGAAATGGTCGAGACATAAAGATTGATATATTGGACGACTATATTCGGACACGGAAGTGTTCCGGTGATTTGGAGAAAAGCTGGAGTCTTGGGAGGTTACCGGACCCCACCCCCGGAGAAGTAATGGGCCTTATGGGCTTTAGTGGAGAGAGAGAGAGGGGCAGCCAGGATGGGCCGCGCGCCCCCTCCCCCTCTGGTCCGAATTGGACTAGGAGAGGGGCGCGCCCTCTTTCCCTCTCCTCTCCCCTTCCTTTCCCCTCCTAGTAGGAGTAGGAAGAGGAGTCCTACTCTACTAGGAGGAGGACTCCTCCTCCTGGCGCCCCCAAGGGCCGGCCGGCCTCCCCTTGCTCCTTTATATACGGGGGCAGGGGGGCACCCTAGAACACACAAGTTGATCTTCGTGATCGTTCCTTAGCCGTGTGCAGTGCCCCCCTCCACCATATTCCACCTCGGTCATATCGTTGCGGTGCTTAGGCGAAGCCCTCGTCGATAGAACATCATCATCGTCACCACATCGTCGTCTTGTGGAACTCATCCCGACACCTGCTGGATCGGTCCGGGGATCGTCATCGAGCTGAGCGTGTCTGAACTTCGGAGGTGCCGTCGTTCGGTACTTGGATCGGTCGGATCATGAAGGCGTCGACTACATCAACAGCGTTGTCATAGCGCTTCCGCTTACGGTCTCACGAGTGCGTGGACAACACTCTCCCCTCTCGTTGCTATGCATCACCATGATCATGCGTGTGCGTAGGATTTTTTTTGAAATTACTACGTTCCCCAACACATCAAAGCGTATATTCCAACTCTGAGATGCTTGCACCAGTCCATAGATAGATCGCTGGAGCTTGCGCACTTTGTTAGCACCTTTAGGATTGACAAAACCTTCTGGTTGCATCATATACAACTCTTCTTTTAGAAAACCATTAAGGAATGCAGTTTTGACATCCATTTGCCAGATTTCATAATCATAAAATGCGGCAATTGCTAACATGATTCGGACAGACTTAAGCATCACTACGGGTGAGAAAGACTCATCGTAGTCAATCCTTGAACTTGTCGAAAACCTTTTGTGACAATCGAGCTTTGTAGACAGTAACATTACCATCAGCGTCAATCTTCTTCTTGAAGATCCACTTGTTCTCTATGGATTACCGATCATCGGGAAAGTCCACCAAAGTCCACACTTTGTTCCCATATACGGATCCTATCTCAGATTTCATGGCCTCAAGCCATCTGTCAGAATCTAGGCTCATCATAGCTTCTTCATAGTTCATAGGTTCGCCATGGTCTAGTAACATGACCTCTAGGATAGGATTACCGTACCACTCTAGTGCGGAACGTGCTCTGTTCGACCTACGAGGTCTAATAGTAACTTGATCTGAAGTTTCATGATCATCATCATTAGCTTCCTCTCTAGTTGGTGTAGGCATCACGGGAACAGTTTTCTTTGATGTACTACTTTCCAATTCGAGGGATGGTACATTTACCTCACCAGGTTCTACTTTCCTCCCACTCACTTCTTTCGAGAGAAACTCCTTCTCTAGAGAGGCCTGGAGCTATGTCGCTAAGCCTTTTATACCACTGGATAAAATCCCTGACCGGATCACTCACCGCGAATCCCCGGATCGATGGCCCGCGCGGCAAGGCTTTGCACAGGGAAAGCACGTCACATGGCGGGGATCATGCATGCCAATCGAGGAGACATGCCCCCCACTTTCCCACTAACGCATGACGTTATAGCTTCAGCGCGCGAACGTGCAAATTCAAATCCCGAGATTTCCGAGACGAATCAATCCGATTGATTCAGAACGTTTCCTTTCCTAAAGGACACACGTCAGTCCAACTGACCACCCTCCATGGGGATCCATGCACTCGGCCACATTAAACACCCGACTGAAGTCTTCTTCATGATTGTTATGTGACGAACTTGACGCCCCTCTGCAGGTTCACTTGGCCCTCTTGGTAGGCTCCAAGAAGCATGACTCGTAAACCTGGACTTGTAGAAGGCCCGTGCTAGCATTCCCCTGGGATAAGGAGTGGCGTCTCTCCAGAGAGTCAGACCACGCGCTGACGTCGCCCCTCGAGTTGGCATGGTATGCCCTCACTCGGGCCCCTAGTCTATCTATTCCGGGAGACAAATGAATGACACCGGGTTTTTTCTCGACGATCAACAACATCCGGTCGTCCGGATAAAACTAAGGTCCAGAATCCGTTGTGTTTCCGTCCAATGAACAACAAATCACGACTTAGAAACATAGTCCTAGTGGCCCTACAGCACTCGGACTTAACCGAAGGGTCGACTTGTTTGTTCTATGAAATCTCAACCGAATCAGGGGCTAATGATGTGGTCACCTGTTATAGGTAGGGTCAAGGACACATCATTTGGGACCCACATGGGGCTCACCACCATCATAGGTAGGTCTGGACCATGCCAGCAGCCAGATGCGTTCTCAGGAGGATCACTCGGACGGCTCTACAGCACTCAGACAACCACACGCCACTCGGTGGACGATCAACCACTCGGACGTACAGGGCAAGAAGGTGTCATAGGAGCTCCACCGGTCGAGGGATCCTAAGTCGTCCACTAAATAGAGTTATAGCTACCTGAAAGTGCAACTATCCCTGGGTAGTTTTGGTAATTCATAACAACATATATCTCATTGAGCTAATGCTATTTTAAGATAAGTATTTCAGGAAAGCTCAATGGTTGGCATGGCATGGATGAGAAACGTGGACCCCTCAAAATGCTAAGGACAAAAGGATTGGCTCAAGCTCAAAACACAAGACTCTACATTTTACTTTTAGTGATCCAAGATCACATTGAGTCCATAGGAAAGCCAATACTATTAAGAGGGAGTGAGGTGTTTCTTAATGAGTTGCTTGCTCAAAGTGCTTAGTGATATGCTCCAAAGCCCTCAACTACTTTCTCACATCCACATATGTCCCAAACCAAAAGTCAAACTCGGCCCTACCGAATCTTTCTATCCGGCGCCACCGAGTTCAATTGACATAGCCACTACCAGAAACCCTAGTGTTTTCGGTCTAGGGATCTCGGTCTCACCGAGATGGGATTGTAATCTCTCTGTTTCCCTTCGTAACGTTTCAGTCAAACCGAGATGAGCAATCGGTCCCACTGAGATTGCAATGCAAACTCTTTGTTTCCTTTTTGTAACGTTTCGGTCCAACCGAGATGAGCAAATCGGTCCCACCGAGTTTGCCTGACCAACTCTCTGGTTAGCTTATTACCAAAATCGGTCTCACCGAGTTTGTGTAATCGGTCTCACCCGACATTACGTTATGCCATAACCATAATGATATCGGTCCCACCGAGTTGACATGTCGGTCCCACCGAAATGCCTAACGGTCACATTATGAACTAAATCAGTCTGACCGAGTTTAACGATTCGGTCTCACCGAGTTTGGTAAGTTGTGTGTAACGGTTAGATTTTGTGTGGAGGCTATATATACCCCTCCACCCACTCTTCATTCGTGGAGAGAGCCATCAAAACATGCCTACACTTCCACTATCCATTTTTTGAGAAAGAACCACCTACACTTGTGTTGAGATCAAGATCTTCCATTCCTACCACATAAATCTTGATCTCTAGCCTTCCCAAGTTGCTTTCCACTCAAATCTTCTTTCCACCAAATCCAAATCATGTGAGAGAGAGTTGACTGTTGGGGAGACTATCATTTGAAGCACAAGAGCAAGGAGTTCATCATCAACACACCATCTATTACCTTTTGGAGAGTGGTGTCTCCTAGATTGGTTAGGTGTCACTTGGGAGCCTCCATCAAGATTGTGGAGTTGAACCAATGAGTTTTTAAGGGCATGGAGATCGCCTACTTCGTGAAGATCTACCTGAGTGAGGCAAGTCCTTCGTGGGCGACGGCCAAGGTGGGATAGACAAGGTTGCTTCTTCATGGACCCTTCATGGGTGGAGCCCTCCGTGGACTCGCGCAACCGTTACCCTTCGTGGGTTGAAGTCTCCATCAATGTGGATGTACGATATCACCACCTATCGGAACCACGGATAAAAATCTCCGTGTCACCATTGCGTTTGCTTCCTCAAACTCCTCCCTTTACCTTCATATGCAATTGTTTACATTCCGCTGCTATACTCTTAGAATTGCATGTGTAGGTTGATTGCTTGACTTGTGCTAAGTTGCTAAAATCTGCCAAGAACTAAAATTGGGAAAAGGCTAGATTTTTATTTGGTCAAGTAGTCTAATCACCCCCCTCTAGACATACTTTCGATCCTACAATTGGTATCAGAGCTTTGGTCTCCATTTGCTTTGATTTTCATAGCTTTTGGTAGTCATAGCCTTAGTCTCAAAACCTAGGAGAGTATGGCGTCTAGCGAGGGAAACTACCACCGTAGAGGTCCTTACTTTGATGGTACAAATTTTGCTAGTTGGAAGCATAAGATGAAAATGCATATTCTTGGACATAACCCCGCCGTTTGGGCTATTATGTGTATTGGCTTGCAAGGTGAATTCTTAGATGGGAGAGAACCAAACCGTGATGCTACCATGGAAGATTTGAAGATGCTGCAATACAATGCTCAAGCTTGTGATATTTTGTTCAACGGATTGTGCCCCGAAGAATTCAACAAAATCAGTCGTCTTGAGAATGCAAAGGAAATTTGGGATACTTTAATTGACATGCACGAAGGTACCGACTCCGTCAAGGAATCCAAATTGGATGTGCTTCAAAATCAACTTGACAAGTTCAAAATGAAGAATGGTGAAGGCGTCGCTGAAATGTACTCTAGGCTTGCTCTCATCACAAATGAGATTGCCGGCTTAGGAAGTGAAGAGATGACCGACAAATCCATCATCAAGAAGATCCTAAGAGCATTGGACGTAAAATATGATACCGTGTGCACATTGATCCAAATGATGCCCAATTACAAGAATCTCAAGCCAACTGAGGTCATTGGAAGAATTGTTGCTCATGAGATGTCACTCAAGGATAAGGAAGAGCTCCACAACAAGACAAGTGGTGCTTACAAAGCCTCATGTGAAGCTCCCACATTGAAGGTTTGTTTCGCACTTGACGATGAGTGTATGGCTCCCTACAAAAGAAGAGAAGATTCTCCAAAAAGAAGAAGTAGAAGAGAAGAATAACCACCAAGAGAAAGGAAGAGTAGAGATGATCGTTATGAATGAAGAACATCCCGGAGAAGCAAGGATTCGGAAAGGAAGGACAAATCATCAAAGAGCTACATAAAACGAAGATATCAAGCTCATGTTGGTGAATGGGTATCCGGCTTCGACTCCGACCATCACTTCGAGAGAAGCTATCACTCTGACTCCGAACATACTCAAGATGAAGGTGTTGCCGGTCTAGCGCTCGTGTCAACCAACTCCTACGACATATTTGACTCACCAAATGAAGGAATTGGAAGATGCTTAATGGCTAAAGGCCCAAAGGTATCACATCATGCGTATGTAGATTTCAATAGTGATGAAGATGACTTGTTAGGTGATGATGATTTACTTGTTGACAACTCTAGTGATGAATACTATGATGAAACATCAATTAATCATGCTAAAACGAATGACAATGATAAGGAGAAGATTGAGCACCTAACTAAAGAACTAAACACTCTTAAGTTAGCTCATGAAACTATCTTGGAAGATCATCGAGAACTTTTAAAGACTCATGAGAAGTTACGCTTTGAAAACCTCAACCTAGAGCATGCGCATGAGTTTTTAAAGGCAATCAATGATGATGTTCGCAAGAAAAGTTCTTCTTACATTGCCAAGCATTTACTCTTATCTACTTACATGCCACAAGTCAAGTCTAGTAACAAGAACAAGAAAGATTCTCCTTCTAGTAGTAACAATAATCATACTAAATCCAATATTGTTACTTCTAGTAGTTCTCTTGATTCAACTAACGATTCTCTTAGCCAAGTTACACTTGAGCAAGAAAATAGCTTATTGAAGGGAATCATAGAGAAAGGTGTTTACAAGAGCCTTGCCGGAAGTAAACAATTCGAGGAGATTGTACGCAAGCAAGGAAGGCACCGGAAGAATCAAGGTGTTGGTTTTGAACAAAAGTTCAATGCCAATGGAGTTGAGTGGGAAGAAGATCAATACCCCAATACGAAGTTTGTTCCTCAACAAGAGAAGTATGATCCTACTTATTTCAAAGGAACACAAGCTCAAGATGATCTTCCACCACAAGACCACAAGCAAAAAGGCAAGGACAAGCTTCAAGAGGAGATTGATGCATTTGAAGAAGCTCCTAAGGCCTTGGTCAAGTGGATTCCCAAGACTGCATCAAGCTCTACTTCATCAAGTACAACTACAACTCCAAGGATTCCCATCAAAATGATGTGGATCCCAAAGAATAAGAACTAGAGAGTTCTTGAGGGTGACTCCGCCAACATACTTCACTCATATCATTTTGGCGAGGACAAGTGCAAACAATCTCCATATCTTGCACTAATCCAAGGAGTCACAAACCCTCTTGTTGGTAACACAAGGGACAAGGTAACCTAATGCTTTCATGGCAATCATCTTGCGTGTGCATCACTCTATGTCTATGGATATCCTTGTTTGTTCCTTGTGGGACTAACCCGTGTAGGTATTGAAAGTGCAACTCACTCTAATGGATTGCTCCAAATGATCTACATCAACATTGAGCATCCAAATCTTCAACACCTACATGAAGTCATCATCGACAAAACCCAAGGTTAGTTCATCCCTCTTAGGGGGGATATCACATCTAGGGGGAGCTTTACTCTAAAGAATTGAGCTAAAGCAACTCTAAGGGTGTGAAAACAACAACGCTTTATGTAAAAGTGGTAACCCCACTTGTGCTTAAACGATGAGTATGACCTATGATCAAATGTTCTCATTTGACTCCTTAGTCAATATACTCATATATAGATGACCTAGTCATCGCCAATTGTTTGATAGATGCTAGAATTGGTTGTCCATGCATCGTCACATATCTCATTTGCCATTTCATTGTGTGAGCATGTCGTTTGCATATTTTACTCATTCGAGGACATCCACTTGTTGTTTTGTATGTTTGGCTTTCTTTTCTTTGACCAAGTGGATGGACAAGAATGCCTAAGTACCCTCTCTAGCTATCTATGCTTTTCTCATCTCAAAATCTATTCATGCTACATCACAAAATTTGATCAAGTCAGATTCAAACCACTCTGTGTGAGGAGCACTTGCAGTCCCCGATTTGTCATAGACTTAAACTTCCAAAACCTCTTTGTGCATTTCGGTCTGACCGAGAAATCCATTTCGGTCACACCAAGTTCACTAAGTTGATCTAGGTTTTCATCTCGATGCAACCGATTAGAACTCTTTGGTCACACCGAGTTGCAGTAACTGTTCGCAGTTTTGCATCCCGGTGCCACCGAGTTGTTCCACTCGGTCACACCGACAGGGTCAGGTTATAAATACCGATGGGTCAAATTTTGGAAATTTCTCCGAAACCATTCGCCCGCGCGTAACCTGCTATGCCACTAAGGGTCTTCGGATCGTCTTCTCGCCGCCAGCGACCTCCCGCCGCTGGACTCCGCAGCCGTCAACGGCAATCAACTCTACCGTTGCCGCCGTAGCAAGTTCATCGCCGGATAGGGTATGAATTTGTCTCTTTGTGCTACTCTTTAACTCCGATTCCTAGCACATTGTGTTGCCATGACTCTTGCCACGTATGAAATCATCCTGTCCAGCTAAAACATCCAGTAGAATAGATTTGATCTGAAAATTTAGGGTTAGGTTTCCGCCGAATTCATCTCGGACCGACCGAGTTGTTGAAATCGGTCCCACCGATTTGGCTTAGGCCATTGCACATGCGATTCTCGGTCTGACCAAAAATTGCAAATCGATGTGACCGAGTTTGATTCTTCGTGAAACCCTAGCAGTCTCGGTGCCACCGAATGGTGACTCGGTCTGACCGAGTTCACTAGTTTAGGTCCCAAAAGCTGCTTCGGTATCACCGAGTTTACAAATCGGTAGCTCCGAAATGCTTTCTGTGGAAAACTAAAACTAAGTTTTTGAGTCAATTGTTTTGCAAAATCTCTGTACTTTGTGATGCTCATCTACTCTACCTCATCTACAAACTATTCACAGGGTCTGCTGACATTTGTTTGCTTGAAGATGTCTGATCAAAGTGATAGTCAGAACAAGTCAGAGGAGCAGGCTCAGTTAAGTGAGGGCACTAGTCCCTCAAGCAGCTATGATGAGGGTTGCAGGAGCACACCTAGTAACTTGCCCAAGGAAGCTACTAGGACAAGGAAGAAGAGAACATCTGATTCTGAAGATGAGGACTACATTGCAGCTGAGGATGAAGCCACTTCAAAGAAGAAAGTGGTGAAGAAAGAGTTTGGAACTGCAGCTTCAACAAAGCCAGGAATGAACAGAAAAGCTCCAGCCAAGAGAGTTCCTATGCTAAAGGTCAGAGCATCCACTCAAGAAGCTTTGGGATCTGAACCCAAAGAAGCAGTTGTGGCTGAGAAGAAAAGGAAAGAAAGGGCCAAGAAGACCATGGCCAGAGTTGTTGGGAAGCCCTCAATGATGGAAGAAGAGGAAGACGTTGATGCACCAGCACCTAAAGCTCAGAAGCTGATGGGAGATGCTATAAGATCAGGGGATGCTCCATCTAAGCCAAAAGATGCTCCCAAGGCTGCTGCTCCTAAGCCCAAATCTGCACCTAAGAGGAACACCAGGAGTATTCCAGCAGAGGAGAAGAATAACGCCCCAGTGCCTGAAGCCGCTGAAGAAGAAGATGATACACTTATCTTGAGAAAGTTGAAGCCCAAGATCCCTGACCACAATGATGCACATCCAGTTGCAGAGGACATGCAGGTCAGGAAGGATGCAGGACTGAGATTATGGAGACAGTCTGTTCCCTATGCTGTCAGGAGGAGAACTGCCGTGGACTACAGGTTCCACACAAAGGAACAAAAAGATTTCTATGAGACAGTTTTGCTTGACAAGAAGGCCATAGTGTGTGACATGAGATGGGCTGACTGGGAGTACATCAGGAAGAATGAAGATCATTATCCAGGAGTATATGACAGCTTCAAAGCATGTGGAGTAGACACATTTGTTGCTCAGGAGCTCACCAAGTGGAATGATGAGCTGATCATGCAGTTTTACTCCACTGCCCACTTCTACCCAGATGGGAAGATCATCTGGATGACAGAAGGTACTAGGTACCAATCCTCTGTAGAAGAATGGGCACAGTTGATCAATGCTCCAAAAGAAAGTGAAGATGACTTGTATGTCTATGCCAAGAAGAAGCAGGATCACAACTCCATGGCTAGCATGTACAGAGAGATCCCAGATGCTGCTCTAGAGACACATAAGTTTGGATTTGTACATTACCTGTTGTCTGGTTTGCCTACCATCAACTGGATCCTAAGGCACACTTTGCTGTCCAAGTCAGGTGATCAAGATGATCAGAGGACATGCAATTAACTTGCTGCATATATTTGATGTGCCTCAGAAATTCAAAGTCACGAGTCTGATTGTGGAGACAATCAAAAGGACTGCTGCTGATCAGAAGAGATCTTGTGGATATGCCCCACACATTCAGGAGCTCATTAACTCCAAGATGGGCACAGGAAAATATCTTTTGGATAAGGAGCACCTGCCCATCTACCCTGACTTTGAGGACAACACCATTGTCATGGGTGAAAATGAACCATCATCAGCTCAAGCACATAAGAAGAGAGAGAAGGCAAAGGCAGAAAAAGCTGCAAAGATGCCAACAGCTGAAGAAGCATCTCAGGTTTTCTTGAAGAGCAAGCAAGATCAACTTGGATACTTGATTGCCTCCACCTTGAGGATTGAGAAGGGCTTGGCCACCCTGACTCAAAACCAGGAGAGCTTGGAGAGGATCATTGAGCAGAAATTTTATGATCTTGATGTCAACGTGGCGAGATCCAACGAGAGTTGAGCAACTTCAGGAGGAAGTGGAGGAGAAGAAGGGCAAGTCTACTACAGATGCTTTTCATAGAGTGCCCGGAGCGGAGATCTGCTGCGATGCATGTCACGAGATCTGAGCTACTACATCAGCACCAGCAGCCACAGCAGCAGTTCCACCAGCTCCAGCAGCCACTCCACCAGCTCCAGCTACATCAACAGAAGCCTTCGTCCTTGGAGTCATCTCAACGCCACCTCATGAAGACCAAGCCTGAGAGTCGTTTAGCACCATGCATTTTTTATGAACTTTTTGATAACTTGTTATCAAAGGGGGAGAAAATGTATAGATCATAGTCTTCGAGAGAGAGTGTGTTGCTTTTTGGTCTCTCTTTGCTTTGTTTGAACTTTATTGTGTGTTTGCTTGATACACTATGTCGTTTGTGTGATACTTGGATGATCATGTGTTTGATCATATGCTACCTTAATGCTTGTTGGATGATATTATCTCTTATATCCTTTTATGATCATTCACTTGCTTGGTGATGAGTGCATGCTTTTAACTTCTATCATTTTGAGCGCTCCACCAAGATGTATGTGACATGAAAGAGTAACCCATGATCCTAACACATTGTGCATTTGCAGTCCAAAGAAAATTTTAAATAATGCACAAATTTAGGGGGTGCTCTTGCTTATCACATACTTCTCAAAGCGACGATGTTTTTCAATCTCATTATCATTTGTCAAAGCTTTGATCTATATGTTGTCATCAATTACCAAAAAGGGGGAGATTGAAAGTGCAACTATCCTTGGGTGGTTTTGGTAATTCATAACAACATATATCTCATTGAGCTAATGCTATTTCAAGATAAATATTCCAGGAAAGCTCAATGGTTGGCATGGCATGGATGAGAAACATGGACCCCTCAAAATGCTAAGGACAAAAGGATTGGCTCAAGCTCAAAACACAAGACTCTACATTTTACTTTTAGTGATCCAAGATCACATTGAGTTCATAGGAAAGCCAATACTATTAAGAGGGGGGGGGGGGTGAGGTGTTGCTTAATGAGTTGCTTGCTCAAAGTGCTTAGTGATATGCTCCAAAGCCCTCAACTACTTTCTCACATCCACATATGTCCCAAACCAAAAGTCAAACTTGGCCCTGCCAAATCTTTCTATCCGACGCCACCGAGTTCAATTCACATAGCCACTGCCAGAAGCCCTAGTCTTTTTGGTCTCACCGATAGGGATCTCGGTCTCACCAAGATGGGATTGTAATCTCTCTGTTTCCCTTCGTAACGTTTCGGTCAAACCGAGATGAGCGATCGGTCCCACCAAGATTGCAATGCAAACTCTCTGTTTCCTTTTTGTAACATTTCGGTCCAACGGAGATGAGCAAATCGGTCCCACCGAGTTTGCCTGACCAACTCTCTGGTTAGCTTATTACCAAAATCGGTCTCACCGAGTTTGTGTAGTCGGTCTCACCGAGATTACATTATGCCCTAACCCTAATGATATCGGTCCCACCGAGTTGACATGTCGGTCCCACCGAAATGCCTAACGGTCACATTATGAACTAAATCGGTCTGACCGAGTTTAACGATTCGGTCTCACCGAGTTTGGTAAGTTGTGTGTAACGGTTAGATTTTGTGTGGAGGCTATATATACCCCTCCACCCACTCTTCATTCGTGGAGAGATCCATCAGAACATGCCTACACTTCCACTATCCATTTTCTGAGAGAGAACCACCTACACTTGTGTTGAGATCAAGATCTTCCATTCCTACCACATAAATATTGATCTCTACCCTTCCCAAGTTGCTTTCCACTCAAATCTTCTTTCCACCAAATCCAAATCCTGTGAGAGAGAGTTGATTGTTGGGGAGACTATCATTTGAAGCACAAGAGCAAGGAGCTCATCATCAACACACCATCTATTACCTTTTGGAGAGTGGTGTCTCCTAGATTGGTTAGGTGTCACTTGGGAGCCTCCGTCAAGATTGTGGAGTTGAACCAAGGAGTTTGTAAGGGCAAGGAGATCGCCTACTTCGTGAAGATCTACCCGAGTGAGGCAAGTCCTTCGTGGGCGACGGCCATGGTGGGATAGACAAGGTTGCTTCTTCGTGGACCCTTCGTGGTTGGAGCCCTCCGTGGACTCGCCCAACCGTTACCCTTTGTGGGTTGAAGTCTCCATCAACGTGGATGTACGATAGCACCACCTATCGGAACCACGGATAAAAAATCTCCGTGTCACCATTGTGTTTGCTTCCTCAAACTCCTCCCTTTACCTTCATATGCAATTGTTTACATTCCACTGCTATACTCTTAGAATTTCATGTGTAGGTTGATTGCTTGACTTGTGCTAAGTTGCTAAAATCTGCCAAGAACTAAAATTGGGAAAATGCTAGATTTTTATTTGGTCAAGTAGTCTAATCACCCCCCCTCTAGACATACTTCCGATCCTACACTACCGTTACCTGTAACCGATGTAGTATACGATCATTACTCTGGTAACTGCGTCATTCAATGGCATTAATTGCCCCGGCGGCGTGGGAGGCATGGGACTACAACGCACTCTATATAAGCCACACCCTCTCCATAGCCGGGCACGTTCAACCTTGTAACCATATCCATCAAATCAAGGCAAGCCTGAGGGCACGAGACATAGGGCTTTTACCTCCACCGAGTGTGGGGTTTGAATTCGTTAAACACCGTGTGTTACACCTATGCCATAGCTAGTCTCTGCCCCCTTATTCGTATCCCTAGTACTCATTGTCAGGATCATAACCCCGACAGTAGCCGTGGTTGAAGTCGTGTAGGCCATGGACTTACTAACCTTGAAATGTAATTATAGTCGAATTATGTGTTGGCTTTAAAGTTATCTGGGGGAATTGTTAAGTCGATCATGCATCAATGAAGACTGTAGCTCCAGACTTACAATGTTGATCACCGGTGAAAAAATAAAGCGCGGTGTCGAATCTTGAGAACACGCAATTGTGATACAATTTGTGTAATCCATGAGATCAATATCCTTACTGATACCGCTAGCATTGGCATGATCCGTGAAAATGAAAAGGCATGTTGTGTGGTTTAATGATTGTTAATGATGACCTAGATCCTTATGTGAGAGACCAATTTCATCGAAGCGGGGAATAGTAGGCCGAAAGAGTTAGATATTAAGCGTGGAAACCTTACCACATTTGCAAAGATTTAAGCGATCTATATAACTAAAAATGGGTGTATATATGGAAAACCTTTTAAAATGGTTGATTTATAAGAACAATGATGCGCATAGATCAGCACAATTGCAATAGCACATAAAGTTGGTAAGCTTGCACATGATGTTCAGATGCTCAAAATAAGAGTAATGACTTCTAAAGATGACATGCCTAAATTCCTAAATTCATACAAGTCACACTGATAACAGAGATACAATGCTAGCTATCCTTAGAGCTAGAAGGGAAAGAAGAAATGCTGAGAGCGTCTAGTTGTGCTAAAACTTATGATAAAAGGGGTATCGAAGAAGTCACACTTAAAGTACTGTTGAAACCCCTTCAATAGATGGACTTCTAGGATTATTTGGAAACGTTAGTTATGATGATAAAGAAAGTGCTATTTGAGAGGTCATGACTTTAGGTAGTAATAGTCTCACTACTTTACAAACAAGCAGGGTAAGACATGACCTAGCGTGTGTCATGGAAGTTTCATTTTTAGTCCCAACAATTTGCACAATACATTACTAATTTCTTTCAAAACAATTGTTTTAAAGTTAAATGATTGTTCTAGCGTCACAAGTTTTTGATTATGATGAAACTAGCTTTTCAGTTGATTAAATGTTGTCAAAAAAGCATCAGGGTACTGATAGGAATCATGTCACATGATTTTTCTTTGCCTTGCGTATGATTTCTCTAAGTTTACGATTTAAGGAACACAATTTCGTATTCGGTGTTGTCTACTGTTTTTTTGCATTTTGTAGCCGAGTTACAACTATGAGGATCTAGCATACTATAAACTTACGTTATGGAGCACTAGGAATCCGGAAGTGCCTTATCAGTCGGACTGGTTGATGCTGTATTTGGTGGTTGTGGTGATTTCTAGGTTTCAGGATTAATGCACTGTCGCTCCTATTTACTAATTGGCCACTGTTATGTCTCTAATTCATGTGTATGGATATATTTATTTGGGTTTAGTGTTGCTCCAAGTCTATATGCACATGGCCATGCTCTTGTGTTGTGTACTCCCTAATATGGGATTTTCTCCAAATACCTAGGGCTCGTGTTATTGCCCTGAATATTTGCTAATGTTTTAGTTCATTTACTATATTGTGTTGTTGCTATGGTTTTTGGTAATACTACTAGGTTACTGCCATGCTACTGGTTTATTAACTACTAGTAGTTTTCAGTTATGTCTAGCTCTAGTTGTAGGTTCATAGTACTATGTTATTTTCTTAAAATCCATTAATGTGGTTTGTCATATTACACACTTGTAGATAGGCAAGTATTAGTTGTACATGGTTATATGGCTACTTCCATGTTCTTGTACATATTCTTATACAACTATTGTTTTCATATAGCAAATGCTTATGTTAATTGCTCTATGTACTTTAGTATCTTGTTGTTCATGCATATTTGTACAACTAGCTATTAGACCAAGTGTTGTGAGGTGCTTGTGTCCTATATATAGTAAAGCACCCATGTGTATGTGACGCATAGGGTGTTTTGCCAAACGGCGGATCTGTATAACTGTGCTACTATGGCCTATTTTTTAATGCTAAGAACAATATCTCTTTTGCCTACTTTCGCTCTCTTCTAATTTTGGTACTGAACATAAACTTCCGTGTTCTTATCCTTTCTTTCTTTCTCTATTAATTCTCACTGATAATTGAAGGAAATATGCCCTAGAGGCAATAATAAAGTTATTATTTATTTCCTTATATCATGATAAATGTTTATTATTCATGCTAGAATTGTATTAACCGGAAACATAATACATGTGTGAATATATAGACAAACAGTATGTCACTAGTATGCCTCTACTTGACTAGCTTGTTAATCAAAGATGGTTGTGTTTCCTAACCATGAACAAGGAGTTGTTATTTGATTAACAAGGTCACATCATTAGTTGAATGATCTGATTGACATGACCCATTCCGTTAGCTTAACAGTTGATCATTTAGTATGTTAATGCTTTCTTCATGACCCATACATGTTCCTATAACTATGAGATTATGCAACTCCGTTTACGGAGGAACACTTTGGTACTACCAAACGTCTAACGAATCGGGTGATTATAAAGGAGTACTACAGGTGTCTCCAAAGGTACTTGTTGGGTTGGCGTATTTGAGATTAGGTTTTGTCACTCCGATTGTGGGAGAGGTATCTCGAGCCTTCTCGGTAATGCACATCACTTAAGCCTTGCAAGCATTACAACTAATGAGTTAGTTGTGAGATGATGTATTACGGAACGAGTAAAGAGACTTACCGTAACGAGATTGAACTAGGTATTGGATACCGACGATCGAATCTCGGGTAAGTAACATACCGATGACAAAGGGAACAACGTATGTCGTTATGCGGTTTGACCGATAAAGATCTTCAGTAGAATATGTAGGAACCAATATGGGCATCCAGGTTCGCTATTGGTTATTGACCGAGAATGGTTCTAGGTCATGTCTACATAGTTCTCGAACCCGTAGGGTCCGCATGCTTAACGCTTCGATGACAGTTCATAATGAGTTTATAAGTATTGATGCACGAAGGTTGTTCGAGTCCCGGATGTGATCACGGACATGACGAGGAGTCTCGAAATGGTCGAGACATAAAGATTGATATATTGGAAGCCTATGTTTGGACTTGAATGGTTCCGAGTGAAAACAGGATATTACGGAACACCGGGTTACGGAACCCCGGGGTATATGGGCCCTCATGGGCCTTGAGGAGAAGGAGAAGGGCGGCCAGGTGGGCTGCGCCCCCCTCCCCTTCCAAATCCGAATAGGACAAGGAGAGGTGGGGGCGCCCCTTCCCCTTTCCCCTCCCCAATCCTACTCCAACTAGGAGAGGGGAGTCCTACTCCCGGTGGGAGTAGGACTCCTCCTTAGTGCGCCTCCTCTAGGGCCGCCACCTTCCCTTGTCTCCTTTATATCTGAGGGCGGGGGCACCCCAAGACACACAAGTTGATCTACGGATCTTTCCTTAGCCGTGTCGGTGCCCTTCCACCATATTCCACTTGGTCATATCGTCATGAGCTTAGGAGAAGCCCGCGCGGGAGAAGTCATATCGTCATGAGCTTAGGCGAAGCCCTGCGTCGGTGGAGCATCATCACCGTCCTGCCGCCGTCGTCTTGTGGAACTCATCCCGACACTTTGCTGGATCGGAGTCCGGGATCGTCATCGAAATAAGCGTGTGCGTAACTCGGAGGTGCCGTGACGTTCGGTGCTTAGATCGGTCGGATCGTGGAGACGTCGACTACATCAACAGCGTTGTTATAACGCTTCGCTTTCGGTCTCACAGTGCGTGGGCGGACACTCTTCCCTCTCGTTGCTATGCCATCACCATGGTCTTGCGTGATCGTAGGAAAATTTTTGAAATTACTACGTTCCCCAACAATAATAACATGTTCTCTGATCTTAGCCAATGATGTTGCATCGAGGCTCTCCCTAGGATAAAAGATACTACAGCTGCCTTAAAAAATCATATGATGCTCAGTTCTGTAAGTGCACCAAGTGTCCCCTTAGTGGTTTTGGAGTATTGAAGACAAATACGTTGAGGGACTAATGTGTTTGCGAGTGTACACATGAGTTATAGTCCCTGAAGATTTGGTTTAACCTACGGAAGACGACCCCTAAAAATGTATTTCTTCAAGTGAAGAAATTGGTATGGCCTCTAAAGAAATTGATGTGAAGACTTTGAAACTTGAAGACTTTGTTTTCATAGTTTCTTTCTTCTTATTTTGAGTCACATGAAAAACCGTACTGTTAAAGGGGGTCTAGGTGAATCATAGTTCACATTTCCAAAGTGATGCTCAAACCTATACATACACAAGCCACTTTAAGTGAAGCCTTTGAAAATCTCCGGAACAACTGGCAACTTTGCTAGCGAGAGTGACGAAGTTCATATGGTCGCTAACAAAATTAGTCACGCTGAGGAGTTAGGATCTCGCCAGTGCGATCTGCATATCGTGAGGAAATTGAGTGCCCCGACAAAATTGAGAGTTCTATTTTTGACCGTTGATGCGCCGCGTGCCAGCTGTCGAGTGGGTCCTTATCCTCACAACAGTCATGTGTGACAAGGGCATTTATGAAAATTCATGTTGGGTTGCCCCTGGCTATAAATATCCACCCCACAACCACTTGTTGGTTGGCTGCTCTAGGGAGAGCTTGATACTTGTCATTTGAGGGCAACCCATCCTCTGGCGACTTTGAGAGAAACCTAAGTGAGAAAAAGCCCAACCAAAGCCAAAGTGATTGAGCATCACTAAAGAGATTGATTTGTGTGATCTGACGCCTATTACCTTTGAAGACTGACATTCTTCCTAACGGTTGGATTTCAAGTTCTAAGCATCCAAGAGTAATTGTGGCGTACCGGTGAACAAGTCTGTGAAGGTTTTGGAAGTCTACCTTGAAGACTTACCACGAGTGATTGGGCGAGGTCTAAGTGACCTTGGCTCAAGAGGAATACAATGAGGACTAAGTGTCCTCTGAGTTCATCTCAGCCGCCTCAACCAAGTGTATAGTTGATACAACAACTGGAATTGGTTTACCAAACTGTTGTGCCTTCATCGAGCCTACCTGGTTTCAAATTCCTCACTCTTACCTTACATATTTCCGCTGCCGACAAATTTGTGATCTACCTTCTGACGAACATGAACTGAAACTTTCATCATGATGTTTTTCATTTCTTCAGTTCATCTTCCTCATGCTTGTATGCCTATATGATTACATGTTCTTCACTTGTATGTATCTTGTATGCATGCTTTCTGTTACCGTGACGATTTAGTTCCCTCGTGTTTCTATTTCTTCACTCCGGTCTTCATCAAATTCATCAGTTTGACGAATTCCTAAAAATCTCCCATTCAACCCTCCTCTGGGAGTAAACCTGCGCTTTCAATTGGTACCAGAGCAAGGTACTCTCTTGCTCTGTTTGATTTTGGTTATAACCACCTGGAGTTTTAGTTATGTCGAGCGCATGTATGATCAAGGTCTCCGCTGCGTGCCCCATCTTTGATGACACATACTATCCCTACCGGAAGAACAATATGTGAATGCATCTTAAGGCAATTGACAACGACCTCTGGTTCGTCGTTGAGAATGGCGTCCCCACTGTTGCTCCTAGCATCAATGCTGGAAACGTGAAGAGATTCAAGCAACTTGATTCTCAAGCGAAGAATATCATATGTGGGCATCTGAACAAAGGACGATATGGAAGAGTGAGTGCACTCGAAACATCAAAGCTTATCTAGGATAGGCTCTCCAAGGTCAATGAAGGTGTTTCCACTCGACGTGGCTCTTGAGTTGATGTTCTTTGCAATCTCTTCAACCGCTTCAAGAGATTCTTTAATGAAAATGTTCAGCAAACCTTCGACTGCCTCACCGACATCTCCAATGAGCTTTAGGCTCTCGGTGCTGCCGACATCACTGACCACGAGATGGTGAAGAAATTGTAGAGGTCCCTTGACAGTTCCTTTGACACCTTGGCCTTGATGATTCAAGAGCGTCCGGACTACAAGTCAGTTGACCCGGCTGATATTCTTGAAAGGCTCAATACTCATGAATTTCAGCGAGGTGAGAAGAGAGATGTATGGTCCCAGCTATGACAACCCCACGCTCTAAAGGCAAAAGAAAAAGGCAAGGCAATTTCTTCATCTGAATAAGAAGTATCTGACTGCAGTTCTGATGGCGCTGAGGAAATTGGCAGAGAGCTGGCAATGCTTGTGAGGAAGTTCCAGAAGTTTTCAAAGTATGACTCGAAGAACACCGGAGAAGCTTCTGCTCGAGACTACAACAAGAGAACTTGCCACAAATGCAAGAAGCCAGGCCACTACATCGCTAACTGCCCTCTTTGGCAAAAGGGCTCAAAGAAGAAGAAATCTAGTAGAGACGAAGACTCTAGTGATAAAAGAAGAAATCCTCAAAGTCTTCATCACGCAAGAAAAGTAGTCTCGGCAGAGCTCGTGCATTCATTGGGAAGAAAATGGATTCTGAGGAAGAATCTGATCAAGAGGAAGCTGAGGAATTTGAGGAGGAGTCAAACTCTGGCGTGGCGAGCCTAGCTCTTGCTACTGAGTTCGTCAGCAAGTCCATCTTCAACCCTGAAGAAAATGGTGACTCCACCAACAATGAGGACTGTGCTGATGACTACACTCCCACCTATTGCTTCATGGCAAGAGATGCAAAGGTAACCTCATGAGAAGCTTACTTTAATACTTCCAGTGATGACGACTCTTAGTGTGAAGCTAAGCCCGGCTATAAGAAACTTGCTAAAATTGCAATTGAACAACAAACTGCTAGACAAAAAGCGATGATCTGTTAGATACAACAACTAAAACTGGTCTACCAAACTGTTGTATCTTCAGCGAGCCTACCTGGTTTCAAATTCTTCACTCTTACCTTACGCATTTCCGCTGCTGACGAATTTGTGATCTACCTTCTGATGATCTTGAACTGAAGACTTTCATTGTGCTGTTTTTTGCTTCTTTAGTTCATCTTCCTCATGCTTGTATGGCTGTATGATTACATGTTCTTCACCTGTATGTATCTTGTATGCATGCTTTCTGTTACTGTGATGATTTACTTCCCTCGCATTTCTATTTCTTCACTCTGATCTTCGTCAAATTTATCAGTTTGACGAATTTCTAAAAATCTCCCATTCACCCCCCCCCCCCTCTTGGGAGTAAACTCGTGCTTTCAAGTTCCTTGCACTTCAAGGCCGAGTGAGGATACTTCCCCCAAAATCCTACCACGGGGTCATTTGAATCCATATACAAAAGGATTCATGCTGAATTTCAAATTGATTGGGAAGGTATGGTTAAAACTAAGTTTGGGTTCAAACTAAAATAATCCAAACTTGGTAGGTTAGTTTGTGCTCAAAATGGTTCGATTAGGCTGTGATCATCATTTGAATCAATTGACACAAAGTTTCATTTGATTTTGGTGTGAGCTTTGAATTCATTTTCAATTAAACACCGCCTAAGATATAAAAATAATTGCGCTATTTTAGAAATTCATGTGTTGCAGGGCATCCGTTTCATGTAACCGCAGAATCACGTGATCATGTGATAACCCTCGGAGGTAGCTGCCAAACTACAGACCCCTTGCAAACTTGATCAAACTACAGATCGTTGGAGATGCCTTGATCAAAACGAGCGCGTAATTTACGTCTTCGCAAATAGCCAAAAGCAGCGGCGGCATTTAGTTGGTACCGTAAAATACCCTCGACACTAAGAGCGCATGCGGTCAGACCTTGCGCCGTCCAATCGAATAAACGCCACCGATAAACATGCGCCATGCCATAGACGAGTCAGAATAGTCGCGACAACAAATGTTCAATCTACAAAATTTGAAGGCACATCACATTCACATACATGAAAACCTTTGAAATGGTAACCCATTGGCGATGTGGGCGTTTGTTTGAAACACAAAAACGTTGGTTTGGTTTGGTTTGTGGAAACAACCGTAGCCGTGGCGAAATATAAAAAAGCGCCCTTTTCTCCGTTCGTTCGCGAAGCTTCCGCGCGGCCCCGAAACAGTTTGAACTCCACAGCGAGGGTTTGGGCGGCGGCGGAGGGAGGAGGAGAGAGGCGGGCATGGCCGGGAAGAAGCCAGCGGCGGTGAGCCCCGCGCCCTCCGAGGGCGAGGAGAGCGCCGTCGTCCCCGGCTCCACTGCCAAGCGCAAGCCTGGGAGGCGTAAGAAGGACCCCGTCCCCGCCGCCGCCGCCGCAAGCCCCGGCTCCAAGCGCGGGCCCGGGAGGCCTAAGAAGGTCCCCTCCCCCGCCGGGTCCGGCGACGGCTCAGCTCCGAAACCCGGGAAGAGCGACATGGGGGAGAAGGAGATGGGGGCGACCCCGAAGAAGCAGGGGAAGGGGGAGATGGATAAGGCGGCCACCCCGAAGAAGAAGGAGAAGGGGGAAAAGGCGGCGGCGCCGGAGAAGAAGGAGAAGGGGGAGAAGGCGGCAGCGCCGGAGAAGAAGGAGAAGGGGGAGAAGGCGGCGGCGACCCCGAAGAAGAAGGGGAAGGGGGAGAAGCCGGCGGCGCCGGAGAAGAAGGAGAAGGGGGAGAAGGCTGCTACCAAGAAGAAGAAGGAGAAGGAGGAGAATGGGGGGAAGGCAGCGACCCCGCAGAAGAAGGAGAAGAAGGGGGACAAGCCGGCGGCGACCCCGCAGAAGAAGGAGAAGAAGGGCGGCGAGGCGGCGGCGACCCTGAAGAAGAAGGAGAAGAAGGGCGGCGAGGCGGCGGAGCCCGGATCCGGATCCGGGAAGCAGGAGCCTTCCGGCGAAGCGGAGAAGCCCAAGCCCACGCCCCCGCCCAAGAAGACGAAGCAGCAGGCGTCAGACGGGGCGGCGAAGGGGACGCCCAGCAAGAGGAAGCACGACGACGCCGGGGAACCCCAACCCCAGAAGGCGGCCAAGAAAGCGGACAAGGCCACGCCCACCAAGAAGAAGCAGGCCTCCTCCGGCGGCGCTGAGAAGGCCACCACGCCCAGCAAGACGCCCCAGAAGGAGGCAAAGGGCACCAAGAAAAGTCCCGGCAAAGCAGAGAAGGCCACGCCGACGAAGAAGCAGGAGGCCTCCGGCGCGCCGGACAAGGCCACGCCGAGCAAGCGGAAGCATGGCGATGTGGAATCCCCAAAGGCGGCCAAGAGCGGGCAGAATGGCCCTTCGCCTGCGAAGAAACAGAAGGGCAAGGCGGCAGGGGCGGCGCCGCCGGTGGCCGCCGAGCCGGGCACCTGCAGCTTCCCGATGGCGAGGGTGCGGCTGCTGATGCGGGACAAGGACGCCACCATCCGATCTAACAATGAGACCGTCTTCGTCGTCAACAAGGCCTCGGTAAGAATACCCCAACTTTTACTCTGAAATCTGAGTGCAAGTTATGCAGTGGTCTGTGTTGGCAATTAGAAATTTCAGTCAGGACTGAAGCTTGGTGTCATTCTATCAGAATGCCATGATTTTGGGTGGAATCTATGCTAGCTAGTGAGTTTTAGATTGGTTGTGCTATCAGCCCGTCAGCGCCCACAAGGTGTTCGATGAGTTGTCTGTCGTGTTCTCACTGTCGATCGTTTGTCTCTACCCTTGGTCAGTATACTAGTGTAAAGTTGTTTGAGATGTCAACGTGTTCTTACTCCAGTGCAAATTATGCAATGTTTTGTGCTAGCAATTAGAAATTGGAGAACTGAAGCTTGATGTCATTCTATTAGAATGCCATGATTTAGGGTGGAATCTATGTTAGCTAGCGAGATTTAGGATGGTCGTGCTATCAGCCGGTCAGCATACACAAGGTGTTTGATGAGTTGTCTTTGGTGCTCGCACTGTCAAATGCTTTGTCTCTGCCCTTGTCAGTATACTAGTGTAAAGTTGTCTGAGATGTCAAAAGCTTGATTTTGTGTTGAGCCAAAATTCAGCATAACAAGATTTGTCTGCTTCTGCTGCTACTAGTACCAAACTGTCAACAAGGGATCTGTGAGGACTCCTTTCTTAGCGTGATTTGTTTCAAGAATTGGATGCCCTTGTTAAGGAAATCTAGTATAAAAGGAGAAATTGGGCCTATTTAGAACTTTTGGTAGTATGTTTTGCACTGGCCTCCATAGATAGTGTTGTCTATTTCTGCTGTATATGCGCACATTTGGTCCATGTTGTGGCTTTGGCTTTTTCTTACGCATATCCACTTGAAATATCTTAGTCAGCACAGCGATTATAGTTGAAGTGGTTTGTTTAAAGAGAAAAATTTCTGTTCTCTTTTTGGATGGAAGAATACAACCGGTGTTAGTAACATGGCATTGTATTTCCAGATTGTTTCTATTATTCTGAACTTTTATGTGATTGTTAGTCAATCATGGATGACCTAAATTTATGAGATTGCTCATTATGTAGCTTAATGTTCCAGGCTTACCTTAAACATAGTGTTTGTTGTAAATTCGTATATGTCCTGTATGAGCTAAAGTAGTTGATAAAATGTTCGTTTTGAATTTTAATTTATATGTAGTAAGATTTGCACTGGAAAATATTAAGCTTCAGCCATCATCCAAAAGACGAGTAGAAGGAATTCTAGGTTACCACTGGAGGATTTGTTTTGGTTTAGTATATGCAAAAAATAGTTTTTTCCCTGCATTGGTATATGTAATTATCCCTGCATCGATCACTAGATGATTTTTTTTTTTGGTTCAACACGATTAAACTGTACCTGCAGCATAACAGATTGGTGAGGAAGTCGATCTGTGTAAGCTGATTGCATAGTTCCCTTCCTGTAGTGCAGCAACTCATGTAGATTTCAGTTGTCAACTAAAGAGGTTGCAGGCGGCTAATGATAATTTATATTATGAGATGTAGGTTCACAAGAATTATAAGCTTGATGAGGCCATCCAAGTATCTGACTGGGAATATATTCTATTAGAATGACATCATTTTTGTTCTAAAAAGTTTCAGTATAATAAAAAATTTGGTCTCATGAATTCTAGACAAGATAATGCGAGCTAGCCTGAAGGTGATGCCCAACCAATAATAGAAAGAAGATAACCCCGAGAACGATTTTATCTTTTATTTAGGCAGAAAAGTGGCACAAAGCAGGGATAAGATTGTCGGAGTGGCTGGTGTAACTAGTTTATCTTTGTTGCAACCTGTATTTATTGACCGATGCCATTCTTTTGGTATGCAGTGATTATGACATCTACTGAATCTTGAACTGGATAGTATTATCATGTTATATATATATTCACCGTTTCGAAAAACATTATATATATTCATGTTACACATGCACCTGCAGGAGTTATTCTTGGAGGCATTTGCGAAGGATGCTTATCAGAATGCCCTGAAGGAACGCAAAAAGTCAATTACCTACGATAACCTTTGTGAGTTGGCTCTTCCTTCTTATGTTATTCTAGTTATCTTTTCTGGGAACCCTTTTATCCTTTTATCGACTATATGCTGCCTGAAAGATAGTTGATGTTGAAATAAAGAGCTTTTCTAGAACACACAGTGGATATACGTTTGATATGATACCAATTAGTTAAAAAAGTCATTTTACTTGCTTTCCTATTGTTCCGATGGTTTTTGCTGCTCTTGTTTTAATAGGCCATGTCACATTCCCTTAGGATCTTGCATGGGTTGTTGCAGTATGTATTTGCTTTTCATTTTCGGTGGCAATCCTTAGCTGGTAGCCTGGTACTAGCATTTGATACACAGGACATGTTGTGTTACGAAAACTGATAGAGAGTTTGTTTTCCAAAGAATCAAACACTGGTCTCTGCTCGATGCCCAATATTGTTTTCTGAAGATTTAAAGGTTATTTATTAATTTGTTATGAGTAATCTAAAGTAATCATCATTTTCATAAATCATTACATCTGAATTGTTCTCTTAACAATTCCAAGTAAATCTAAACCCATGGGTCCTGCTCCCATAGGGGAAAATATATATACCCCCCGAAACATGTTTATGCATGTGCACGTTGAAGCCTTGCGGCTGCAGTCTGAAAGTGGTTATATTTGATATAAACATGGACTCATCAAAGTCCTAGACATGCATATACTTCCCTGATGGATGGATGGATGGATGTATCGGCTATAACTGAAACCCCTCCTCTTTGGTTATCCCTGTCATTTAGGCTCTTTTTTTTCGTCTTCCTTTTTTACTTGTAGCAGTAGTACTTGTTAATTGACATGAAATGTATCATCTACTCATCTTTTCAGCGGCGGAGGTGTGCAATGAGAAGCGGTACAAGTTTCTATCAGGTGAAGCTCCTTACCCTATGGTGCTGTTCAAATCTGCGGAAGCCTGCGTGTGTTTTTTGGATATGGCAAAGATTGGGTGGTGCTGACATACATTTGTGTGTGTTTTTGCGTCCAGATTTCGTGCCGCTGAGGGTGACGGCCGGAGATGCACTCAAGGCTGCGGTGGAGCGGTCCTAGACAGACCTGGTGTCAGTCCTCGACCACGAGGGAGACACGGACGCATGCCATAGGCTGTCTTCTCTTGTGCTAGCTATCCTGTGCACTATGTTCTTGTGTGGTAGGTTAGGTTAGGTTAGGTTGAGACCAGCCAGAGTATGTATGGAGATGTATGTGCTATGTTGTATCCATATGGAATTATGGATCCATAATGGCTTGGGCAAGGGAAGCACATTCATGTTCTCAACCCACCCTTGTGGCCATGCATGCCTCTTGATGTGGGTCTGCTCTGAATTACCTGAAGCTCGCTCGCTTGCTCGCTTTGTTTGTACCCTGCAAATTTTTTTTTCTATCTAAATTAAGCACCCCAATGGAACTAGTCGACAAAGTTAGGTTTGATGTTAGGTATGAAAAACTACCTTTGTATTGTGAGTGTTGTGGGCTTGTAGGTCATACTTCCGAGTGTTTACTCCTAGTGACAAAAGAATAGCGAGCCACCCAAAAAATCTTGTGGGTTCAAGTAAGAGAGCTCTCAATTTGGGCTTCTGTCCGTCGGCTCCGGCAGCAACAACTACTCCAAGGCCATGGACATGGCAACAACAATACACCATAGTAGTTTTAACTTTTAAGATGAATTAGATGGAGGAACATCAACACAAAACATGCAACAACAATATGACATGGCAGCACCAAACAAATTATTTGGAATCACTCGCATTAGATGAACCAAAATGGTGAAAACAACATCCTTTGAGGTACATTGCGATCAAGATCGCTGAGAGATGGTGAAAACAACATCCTTTGAGGTATATAATGCAGGGCACTGTAGATTTCAAATATACAAACACCAAATAACTATATTAATTTGCTTTTAGACTAGATAGTAGATTGTCCTCCTGACTTGCAGCAAATCATCAAAGGAGACGGCTGCTACTTTCCCAAAATATGGGAGGCTCGAGTCACAAGTCAGAACATGCTTGAAATAACATATACACGCTGTTCAGTGAACATACTAATTAATAACAGGAGCAAGTAGAGAACTACAGATGACAAAAGGAAATATGACGTTGGCGCAGATTTTTGGCTCTGGGTAGCAACCGCTCCCTAGTGGAACGGTAAAATAAAAATAAATAGCAAATAAATTTTAAAAATTGTGAACTTTTTTTTTGCAAATATTGATATTAGTGTGGCAAGTGTGCTTCACCATTTTCATGCCATATGGGATAGTAGTGCTTCATCGGTGAAAATAAATAAATTAAGTGTAACATTTGGCGTTCGAAATTCTTTTTTTTGCACAGGTCAAAATGCTTGAGTTTTTCACCTGCAAATTTGCATGTACCATTTGGGTGTGACAACAAACACATATAATTTTTTCAATTTTTTTGATATTTGTAAAATCTATTTTTGGCATTCAGGAGCATGTGCTCCCGAGATGATGCGCATGTGCTTGAGGAAACTACACTGCACATTACCCAACAAAGAACTATAATCTACATTTCGGCCGCCGCCTAGTCTACAACGGCCTCTGCCCCACGCTTGCCACCAGGAAAATACTAAAGAAATATAATGTGCTACTTGGCGGGGAGGGGGGAGGAGGGGGGGGGGGGCAATGGCCCCAGCCGTAACATAACGAGTGAAGTCTGAAATGAAGCTTGTGTACACATCCAAGCTTGTCGGGGACAATGGTCTCCAACGTATCTATAATTTTTGCTTGTTTCATGCTGTTATATTATTATTCTTGGATATTTTACAATCATTTTGTAGCAACTTTATATCATTTTTTGGGACTAACCTATTGACATTGTGCCCAGTGTCAGTTAGTGTTTTTGCTTTTTTTTTACTCCGCAAAAAATCAATACCAAACGGAGTCCAAACGCAGCGTAACTTTTTAGAGATTTTTTCTGGACCAGAAGATACCTGCTGGGCCAAAGAAGTACGAGAGGGGGGCTCCGAGAGGAGCACAACACACCTGGGCATGCCTGGGGGCCCAGGCACACTCTGATGGGTTGTGCCCACCTCGGCCGCCTCCCCCACCGCCTCTTTGCTTTATAAATATCCCGAAAATCCAAAAACCCTAGGGGAGTCAACGGAACACAATTCTAGCCGCCGCAAGTTCCAGAACCACCAAATCCAATCTAGATACCATCACGAAGGGGTTCATCATCCTCATTGGTGCCTCTCCGATGATGCGTGAGTAGTTCATTGTAGACCTACGGGTACGCAGGCAGTAGCTAGATGGCTTCCTCTCTCTCTTTTGATTCTCAATACAATGGTCTCTTGGAGATCCATTTGATGTAACTCTTTTTGCGGTGTGTTTGTTAGGATCCGATGAACTTTGAGTTTATGATCAGATCTATTTTATCCATGAAAATTATTTGAGGCTTCTTTTGATCTCTTATATGCATGATTATTTATAGCCTTGTATTTCTTCTTCGAATCTTTGGTTTAGTTAGGCTGACTAGATCGATTTTTCTTGCCATGGGAAGAGGTGCTTTGTGATGGGTTTGGTCATGCAGTGTTCTTTCCCAGTGACAAAAGGGGCGGCAAGACACGTATTGATTGTTGTCATTAAGGCAAGATTGGGTCTATTCCTACATAAATAGATCTTGTTTGCATCATGTCATCGTTCTAATTGCATTACTCCGTTTCTCAATGAACTTAATATACTAGATGCATGCTGGATAGCGGTCGATGTGTGAAGTAATAGTAGTATATACAGGCATGAGTCGGTCTACTAATTTTGGACGTGATGCCTATATAATGATCATTGGCCGGATATCATCATAATTATTTAAAGTTCTATCAATTGCCCAACAGTAATTTGTTTATCCACCGTGTGCTATTTCTTGAGAGAAGCCACTAGTAAAATCTACAGCCCCGGGGTCTATTCTTTATCATATTTGCTTTTCGATCTATTATTTGCTACTTTTATTTTCAGATCTATTATTTCAAAAACCCAAAAATACCTTGCTGCGCTTTTTATTTGCATATTTTTTTTATTTCACGTTTTATCGAGATCCATTTATGGAATCTATCACAATTTTATCCCATCAACTTGACAATTTCTGACGCCGTTACCCCGACAAAGGGATTGACAACCCCTTATGCGTGTTATGTTGCAAGTATTTGTTCTTTGTGTGCAGGTACCGTTTACAAAGTGTTGCTTGGTTTTCCTACTGGATTGATACATTGGTTTCATAACTGAGGGAAATACCTACCGTAGTTGTGCTGCATCATCTCTTCCTCTTGTGGTGCAACAACGAGGAGTGGGTGGTGTGGCACTCGACGGACCCGGGGAGAAAGCATGCACCCTCCTCCCATCCACGGAGCCACAACAGGATCCGGAGCGCGGAGTGCGCGGCGCGCCCATGCCGCTAGGAACTAGAGGCGGTGAGGTGCCGCCGCGACCGGAGCGGCGCGGAAGCGGGGAGGAGGGGGGGGGGGGGGACAAATATTCTTCGTGACAATTTAAATTTGGTTGTAAACCTTGTGATTTTTATCGGGTTGTGAAACTATTTATTATCATGACACTATGTTATTTATTTGGTTAAACTATATGCAATGTTTCCTTTTAGTTTTATTTGGTTGCGATGTTTCTTTGTAGTTAAAATTAATGTTTATATTTGGCTGCCGGCGTCACCGACGCAACCACAAAGAAGACGAGACAAGTCTCTTTATCCGACCTAAATGGATAGAATCCGGATAAAATGATTGCCCGTTTAGGGTCGCGCGCGTTTGGAGTTGGCCTTATTGCTTTGAGTCAGTGCTTACATAGACAGACGACGCTTTACACTTGCTCCAACAGTAGTGTGTTGCGGTAGAATCCACGGCTGCGACTAGGACTAGGTATGGTTGATGCATTTCAACGTAGGAGGTTACTTTGATGTGCGCGCGGGCCGGCCGGACGGCCGGAGTTTATGCCAAGCGTCAACGCCTCGTCTGCCGTCCGTCGCCGACGCCGCGCAACAGCTAGAGTTGTAGGATGTATATCAAATCGTTGGAAGGTATCTGTCTGCATGCACTTGTCACTTTGCCGTGAGTAGAATACAGCTTGATTAGTCCTAGAATCGGACCTGAATGTTGGGCTGGTTGGCACAGTCAACAAACAGCTCACCGTGCGTGCCAAACATTTCGCCGCTCGTGTCGTGTCACATGTGTCGTCGTATGTATGGCAATCTTCCTTCTGTCCACCTGGTCCATGCAATGCAGTTTGTGGGTGACCTGTACCATCACTCTTTCCGTGGCCAAAACTAGTACTAGGAGTACTAGTAAGAGCATCAAAGCCGGACGCCCCAAACCTGTCTCAAACGATCGGACGAACGATCCGGTCACCAAAATTCAATCCAGACGGGCTCCTCAAAAGGGCTTCAAACACTTAGGCTGAACGACACCCCTCATATCCATCCCAAATATATGGCACGTTGGACTGACGTCGGGGTCCCACGTGGAATCACTCGGAAACCCAACGGTGCGATGGACGTCTCCTGTGGTTTGAGCGTGCGGGGAGGGGGTTGGGGGGTGAGCGTCGCGTGGTGCCGGTCCAACTCGCCGCCTGAGGCCCTAGCTATTTAAGCCGGCCGGCGTCCCTCAACCCTAGCCCATCCACCTCCTTCCTATCCGTGTCGTCGGCCCGAGCCCATCCACCTCCTCCCTCCCGCTCCGGCACTCTTTCCACCTTCTCCAGCTTCGCCATGGTCCGGAAGAAGATAACCACCAATGCTATACTCAGGTTGGAGTGCTGGTACGAGATCGAGCAAGTGATCCACGCGAACCGCCCGCATAGTTGTCGGGCTGCCTCCGGACTCGTAGGAGCCAGAGGAGGAGGAGGAGTAGCAGCTGGCTCCGATGGAGGTGGCGGATCCGGAGGGCGACGAGGAGGCGGAGCAGCTGGAGCAGGGGCTGGAGTCGGCTCCGGGCTTCAACATGGAGCAGACAGAGGCGGAGTTCGCTGTCGCCCAAGCGGAGAAGATGGCGGAGCAGCAGGCCATCTTGGAGTCCATCAAGGATAAGGCCTATGTGGAGTCCATCAAGGATAAGGCCTATGTGAAGGCCAACCGGCGGTTCATCCGACAGGAACAGGTGGCAACCGACGCCCTCTTCGACGAGGTCGAAGTTGAGATGGATGCGCATGCCGCTACGGAGGAGCCATAGCCGCGGCCTGCCCATGTACCCGACGCCAGGTACGGAGATAGTGGACATCTTCGATGAGAGGACTAGGCTAGTTGATCTACATAGCATGTAGGATTTTTCTTTTCTTTGCATGCTTTTAATTTGTATGGATTTACGATTTCTAGTATAGGTACCCGGATGGAGACGAGCAAATTTGAGGCTTGACCGGTCAGTGTCCGTCTATGGGCGTTTGATGGTCCGGATTTGACTACTCCGGCTGTAGATGCTCCAAGTAGTCGCTTAGGGCATCTCCACCGCTGGCTCCTGTGGCGCCTAAAAGCGCCTCTGGGGTGAGCCAGCATAAAAATGGCCCCTGGGCGAAGTCGGTCCTCAGTGGTCGGCCCCTGGGCGCCTAAAAGCGCCTCTGGGGTAAGCCAGCGTAAAAATGGCCCCGAGGGCGAAGTCGGTCCCCACCGTTGGCCCCAGTGGCCGCCCAGCGTATTTAAAAAACCGTTCTGCGGTTATGATAAAAACTAGTTATATTTCGGCCAACCATGGCAAGTTTTGGCGAAATTCGTCCAAATATTACATTAACCTAATCTAAAGTAAAAGAAAGTGGCTGAACTCGTCGCCGCCATCGTCGTCGTCGGCCTTCTCCTCCTTGAGGCGGTGCCCTCGCTGACCCCTGCCCGCGCCACCTTGGCGAACAGGCGGCGCGCGCGTCGTCGTTGCCGTCGCATAAGACGACGACCCGCCTTCCTCGCGGCGCGCCGGCGCTCCTCGGCGGCGAGGGCGGCGACCGGCGCGCCTTCTCCTTCTCCCGCGCGCTTTCTCCAACGCATTGAGTCTGGCGCGCCATTCGAGGGCCGCGTGGTTGTCGCCGAACGCCGCGTTCACCGGCGCCAGCCCGCCCCGTCTTCACCGGCGCCAGCCCGCCCGCTCTTTGGCTTGACGGCGCGGAGGAGCCGACGAGGACGAGGCGCGCCGCCGCCTCGTTGATGAGCGATGCCGCGCTGCGAAAGTGCGCTGCCGAAGCGGCGTCTCCGCCGCGGGCTCGGCCTTGACGCCGAGCAGCGCCGGAGAGCCGGAGGAATGGGAAGAAGAGCGCGATGAGGAGGAAGAAGAGGAAGCGCCGAACCTCCTCGGCGCCCATGGCCCGACGCGTCGGTGCTGCGCCGGGGCGGCCACCCTCGCCGGGGGGTACGCCAACGGCGGGTCGTTGCCGCCCTCGAGGTACGTGAGCACGCCCTCGAGTGTGCGGTCGGGACGCCCACCGCAGGTGGCGCCGCTGTTTCGCCGCCGCCACCACCGGGCGCCACAGGTGGGCGCCAGCGCTGCTGCCGGGCGGCGCTGAAATACGCCGCCAGGCCGCGTGGTTGTCGGCGGCGATCGGGGAGGGAGCGCGGCGTCGGTGAGGACGCGCGACGATGTCGACCTCCTCGGCGGTACCTCGGCCGCCACGGCGTCGGCAACGGGGAATGGGCACTCCCCTGCGCCGAGCCTCCACCCGCTGGCCCGCGCGCATGTCCGGCGGCGCCGGATGTTCGCCGTAACAGAGCGAGACTCGTCGCGGAGCGAACGACGGCCGGTTGCTGCCGCCGCCGTCTCCGGGAAGCGTTACGCCATGGCGACGGCGGGCTGGGCGGGCTCGGGAGAGGTAGAGGAGGGCTGGGTGGCGGCGCCGGGAGAGGCAGGGAGAGGGAGGGCTGGACGGCGGCGAGGGCGGGGTGTGGGCACAGCGAGTGGAGGCCGCCGCTTTATAGCCGGGCCGCGCCTGCAGGTACGCTGCGTCGAGGGAGGAGGGCGTCGCGCGCCGTCCCTGCGTGAAGCATCCGCCGTGAGGAATCAATGGCAAGGCTGACCGCGGCAGCCTTGCCATTGATTCTCATGGAACCGAGGCCGTTGGGGAAGACGAGGCGCCGAAGTCGCCGACGCTGCTGGCCCGCGTTTTTCGCGCCAAAACAGTTCGCCTCGGCGCTTCGCGGCGCCCAATAGCCGGTTCGGCTGGGTCCGCCGGCGCTATTTTCGCCTCAAGCCGGGCGAAAATCGGGCTCTGGGCGCGATCGGGCGTTTTCGGCGCCGCGCGAAAAAATCGCCTGGGGAGGCCTTTCTGGGGGCGCGGCTGGAGATGCCCTTATTCCCATAATGTATGATGTCGAGCCCATCCACCTCCTCCCTATCCGTGTCACCAGCCCGAGCCCATCCACCTCCTCCCTCCCGCTCCGGCGCTATTTCCACCTTCTCCAGCTTCGCCATGGTCCGGACGAAGATAACCACCAATGCTTTACTCAGGTTGGAGTGCTGGTACGAGATCGAGCAAGTGATCCACGCGAACCGCCCGCATAGTTATCGGGCTGCCTCCGGACTGGTAGGAGCCAGAGGAGGAGGAGTAGCAGCTGGCTCCGATGGAGGTGGCGGATCCGGAGGGCGACGAGGAGGCGGAGCAGCTGGAGCAGGGCTGGAGTCGGCTCTGGGCTTCAACATGGAGCAGACAGAGGCGGAGTTCGCCGTCGCCCAAGCGGACAAGATGTCGGAGCAGCAGGCCATCTTGGAGTACATCAAGGATAAGGCCTATGTGGAGACCAACCGGCGGTTCATCCGACAGGAACAGGCGGCGACCGACGCCCTCTTCGACGAGGTCGAAGTTGAGATGGATGAGCAGGCCGTTACGGAGGAGCCAGAGCCGCGGCTGCTGCCCATGTACCCGACGCCAGGTACGGAGATAGTGGACATCTTCAACGAGAGGACTAGGCTAGTTGGTCAACATAGTATGTACTCCCTCCGTTCCCAAATATTTATCTTTCTAGTCATCTTAAATTGTCTACAACATACAGATGTATGTAGACATGTTTTAGAGTGTAGATTCACTCATTTTACTCCGTATGTAGTCACTTGTTGAAATCTCTAGAAAGACAATTATTTAGGAACGGAGGAAGTAGGAATTTTCTTTTCTTTGCATGCTTTTAATTTGTGCCGGTCCAACTCGCCGCCTGAGGCCCTAGCTATTTAAGCCGGCCGGCGTCCCTCAACCCTATCCCATCCACCTCCTTCCTATCCATGTCGCCGGCCCGAGCCCATCCACCTCCTCCGTCCTGCTCCGGCGCTCTTTCCACCTTCTCCAGCTTCGCCATGGTCCGGACAAAGATAACCACCAATGCTATATTCAGGTTGGAGTGCTGGTACGAGATCGAGCAAGTGATCCACGCGAACCGCCCGCATAGTTGTCAGGCTGCCTCCGGACTCGTAGGAGCCAGAGGAGGATGAGGAGGAGGAGTAGCCGCTGGTACCGATGGAGGTGGCGGATCCAGAGGGCGACAAGTAGCAGCCGGCTCCGATGGAGGTGGCGGATCTGGAGGGCGACGAGGAGGCGGAGCAGCTGGAGCAGGAGCTAGCGTCGGCTCCGGGCTTCAACATGGGGCAGACAGAGGCGGAGTTGGCCGTCGCCCAAGCGGACAAGATGTCGGAGCAGTAGGCCATCTTGGAGTCCATCAAGGATAAGGCCTGTGTGGAGACCAACCGGCGGTTCAGCCGACAGGAACAGGCGGCGACCGATGCCCTCTTCGACGAGGTCAAAGTTGAGATGGATGCGCAGGCTGCCGCGGAGGAGCTGGAGCTGCGGCTGCTGCCCATGTACCGACGCCAGGTACGGAGACAGTGGACATCTTCGACGAGAGGACTAGGCTAGTTGATCTACATAGTACGTAGGAATTTTCTTTTCTTTGCATGCTTTTGTATGGATTTACGATTTCTAGTACGAGGTACCCGGATGCAGATGCGTAAATTTGAGGCTTGACCGGTCAGTGTATGTCCGTGGGTGTTTGATGGTCCGGATTTGCCTACTCTGGCTGTAGATGCTCCAAGTACTCTCTCATTCCCATAATGTATGATGTTTCTTGACACTTGTGTAGTGTTTAGAAGACGTACTACTGTATTACATTATATACATACGAAGGGAGTAGTAGTGTAGGCGCAAAGTTTGGGGGACACAGAAATGAAAAGAGGTCGCTTGGAGTAGGGAATGGAACAGCTGGATGGCTTTGAGTAGAAATGCCGGGTCAAAACAGCATCAACAGCAAGAGGTGCAGATCGGTCGAGACGCGTTGCGCACAATGCACTTGACGTTGGCTTGGTTCAGAGAAGAAGCTCCCTCCGATGGACAGACAGCCAGAAAATAAACAAATCCATTCGTTCCTTATTCAAGTCTGTCCCCAGCTAAGCTCCGATCTCAGCAGGCTCCAGATGCTCCAAGTCCAACCACCACGCAGCTGCAGCTACAGACAGGGAGATGGAGGAAAACTCACTCCTACTCAACTGCTAGCTGTTCCGATCTGCTCAACCTGTGGATCTGGGCGCACCTGTTGTACAAATTGAACCACAGTGACAAGCAAAATGCAGTGTATAACTGTTGGTACCAGTGACAAATGGCCAGAGTATAATGCAATGTCTGATTCTGTATATATATTATACAAAAGAGAGAAAACTCGAGTATAATCTTGTCTTCCTCGATCGATCCATCGTCTCCACCACATCAATGGTGGTTGCTTATTGCTCTCCTCCATCTCAACCTCCCACTAATCAAAGAATATTATGTATTATGTAATCTCCGAGCCCCAAGAATGGACTAGATGCATGAATCTAATTAACCAGAGCAACAACACGGATCAAAATAATACTGTCCCACAGATCACGGAGCCAGGATCGCATCTCAACTCGGTCCATCTCCGGACGCCGCTGCACTTGAGATCTTCGGTTGACGGAAGGACGGAGCGGAGCGGGCGCCGATCAGACGAGCTCGAGGCGCGCCGAGTAGTCAGCGTACCTGGACCGCCGGATGTTGGCCTGCCGCTTCCGGTACACCACGCCGGCCAGGCACAGCACCGCCGCCGCCGAGAACACGCCCACCACCACGCCAGCCTTCTTCCCGCCGTTCATCTCCTCGCGCCCCTCCGCGGCCTTCTGCGGCTGCTCCCCCTGGGCGCCGGTGTCGGCCTTCACCTCCATCGCCGCCGGGGCGGGCGCCGGGGCCCGGCCCTTCTTCTTCCCGCTGTAATCGTCGTCGTCGCCTTCCTTGTCGGCGGGGGACGGGGCGGAGGCGGCGGAGTGCAGGGACGGCGCCGGCGCCGGGGAGTGCGCGGAGGCGGGGGCCTCGGCGGGGGACGTCTCGGTGGGCGCCGGAGGGGACGCCGCCGCCGCCTTGTCCTCGCCGGGGGAGAGCGCGGCGACAGGGGCCAGCGAGGGGGACGCAGCGGATCCGTTGTCGTCGTCGGAGTCGGCTTCGGGGCGGAGGAGCGGGGACGCGGTGGGCGCCCCGGACGCCGGCGGCTGCGAGATGGGGCTCTGCGCGGCGCAGAGCAGCGGCGCCGCCACCACGAGGACGAGGAGGAGCAGCAGGGCGGCCGCGCGAGGCAATGCCATCATGTCTCTCCCGGAGACGGGAGATCGAGAGAGGGGGAGGCGGCGGCGGTGGCGGCGAGCCGGTGCGGTGGAGGGAGGCAGATCTGGGATCGGCGGCGAGGTGGGCGTGGGTTGGTGGCGCGGCGAGGAGGACGGATATATAGGTGGTTCGTTGGAGTTGGCGGCCGGTGGCAGGAAAGGTCTAGATCATTGGTTTGACTGCGACGGATCAGCGGCGGCCGACACCAGTGTGGTGAACGAAAGGACACGTGGACGGCTGAGATTGCGTGAACCATGCTCAACAATGGGCATGTGAGTTTGATTTGCTTCCAAGGAATTCAGTTGAATTTGGCTCACAAACCGCGTGAGGCCTCTACATTTTGTCTGTAAAAAAAACTCATTGCTGCTCATCGTACCTTGCGCCGGTTTCCAAAAGAACTTAGGCCATGCTTGGATCCAAGGGACTATTTTTAGTCTGACTAAAACTAGTCTCTTTTAGAAAAAAGTTCCAATCACCCCGACTAAAGAGAGGCTAGAATCTAGTCTTGAGACTAAAACTTTTAGTCAGGAACCCTACTAAAATGTGGATTAGTCCTCTCTCTCTCATTTAACTCCTCTCCTTTAACACATGCGAGTTCGGGATTGGAGGTTTGGAGGATAATAAATGCTCATTGACTCATCAGTATTATTTTAGATTTAGATCCAAGACGCGTGGGTGAAATATGAAGTTTTAGTCCCACTACTTTTAGTCATGGGACTAAAACGTATCCAAGCACCCTCTTAGAGCTTGATTGGTTTGGTGCCAAACTTTTTGGCAACGCCAATAAATTGGCAGCCGGTTTGTTAGGCTCTCATTTCTGGCAACTCTTCTACTAATCAAATTGTAGGAAGGATGTTGACAGTTTTGTCACAGCTTTACCGAATTTTGGCTCCACTTCAATGAGCCTATTACCGTCTATCCTATAGCATGTGGCCAAAGGGGCCGCGCGACATTCATCACGGTACACCTAATTCAAAGAACAACATCAGCACGAAAATGCCCAATTACTTGCGTGCTTTGAGGACAACTTTTTGGCAACTCTGATAAATCGACAGCTAATTAGTTGGGGTCCAACTTGTTTTGGCAGATAACCATTGTAGTAAGCAAAAGGCAGTAGGGATCCCCCCCTCCCGAGCCGCCTGCGGCGGCATCGGAGGCCCAGATCCCATCGGCGGACCTCCCCACCTCCTCATCCTCCTCGCCGCCGACCAAGGACGCGCCAGCGGTTTTGCCCGCCGCGGCGGCGGGACTCGCCCTCTCGCCGGGTGGGGTTGGCGCGACACGCTTCGGCGGGGCGTGGCGGGGCGGGCCGGACGCCACGACGGGCGGTGGCGGCGATCGGCGACCTCGCTTCCCGTGGCGGAGGTCTCGCGATTTGGTCGCGTCGCGCCGCCAGGGACGGCGGCGGCGTGATCGGATCGGTTCGCGGCGGCGCGGCCGGATCTATGCCCACGCGTGGGCCTTGATCGCTGGTTCGCCGTCGGCACGATGGTGGGTGCGACTGTCGCCACCGGGCGATCCGCGGATTCTACCTTGTCCGGTCCTTGACAACATGGCAACTCTGTGGAAACCCTAGATCTCCTTGGGATCGAACGATGGTGACGCTTTTGCGTCGTAGTCCCTCTTTAGGGCATTGTTTTGGAGTTTGCTCGGCTGAAGGGACCAGCGACGCCGGCGGCGCGCGTCTGGTGGAGCAACCGCCGATGAAAATCGCGCCGACTACGGTCATGGCGGGCGCTTTAGTTGTTGTTCCTTGTCGAGGCATCGTCGCGGCGATCAAGCGTCATCGCTCGTGATGCTCCGAGAGAAACCCTAGATCTGGGTCTTCCGGACGGACGATGATGGCGTTTATTGCTTTTCTTCCGGGGCATCGCTTTGGAGTAAGTGCCGGTGGGGGATGGTGGAGCGGTGCTTCATCTCACTCATTGATGGCGGCGGATATCGGCGCATATGGCGTTATGGAGGTTCGGTGTCCGATAATCGAGATGGACTCGCGCAGAGGAGGTTGCTGTCCGGCGTCATGGGGACGCCGATGTCGAGTGGCTGACAAGGTAGAAGCCTCAATATGATCTCAAGACGGACATGTGGAAGATGGCGGCGACGACACACGAGTCGTCGCTCGACGGATTGTGCCCTGCACCGGTATGTGGCTCGGCTGGGCTTCCAATGAGTTTCGGCTTCCGGCTTTTGATGTTATGCTTAGGTGAGTGGTTTGGATAGTGGCCCAATTAGCACCCCTTCATCATTTTGGATAGGATTAGTGGCATATGTTGCCAAGATGATGGATTCAGGCACATTGTTGTAATACTTTGTAAGGTCCTCGAGAATAATCAATAAAGTGGCCGTATGCATCTCCCAGATGCAGAGGCCGGGGGTCATCCTCCTTTTAAAAAAAAAAACTTGTTTTGGCAATTCTTCTCACCAACAACTTGCCAAAAAAGTAAAATGTTAACACGTTTGAGATTTGCCAATTTTTGATTTCAAAAGCAACCCCTTACCATATATCCTCTAGCGCGTGACCAAAGAAAACACGCTGCATTCGTGCGGTACACCTCTTGCTTGTAATGGTGAAAGGAAGTGAATGGTTCCTCAAAAAAGAAAAAGAAAATGATGAAAATGGAAAGAGATACAAATCAAACTCACCGAGGAAGTGAAAAAACAACATCAACGGCCAACACTAGTGTAGCGAAAGAAAGGACAGGTGGACGGTTGGGACGGCGTAAACCAGGCTCAACAATGGCCATGTGGGTTTGATTTGCTTTGAAGGAATTCGGTTGAATTTGGCTCACAAGGCGCGTGAGGCCTCCACATTTTTTTCTGTCAAACAGCTCATCGTTGCACATGGCCATATGCCATGAATTTTGGCCGACCTTTTCGAGACATGAGGAAATCTCAGGCGACTTAGATTCAGCAATTCAACCGGGCACGCGGGGATATCCAAAGAAGTTAGAGCTTGCTTGGTTTGGTGTCAATTTTTTTTGGCAACCCTAATAAATTGGCAGCCGATTTGTTGGGCTCCAATTTTTGGCAATTCTTCAAATCAAAGACTAGGAGTCAATTTTTTTGGCAACCCTTATAAATTGGCAGCCGATTTGTTAGGCTCTAGTCTTTGGATATTCCTCTAAGTAACACTAGCCAAAAATTGTTAAATGTTGGCATTTCCTTAGAAACACTAGCCAAAATTGTCAAATGTTGACAATTATGAGCTTTACCAAATTTTTGCTCCAAACCAGTCAACAACTTAACGCCTATCCTCTAGCATGTGACCAAAGGCGAATTCGTGGTTGTACACCCCTTATACTTGTTACAAAAGAAAGATAACTCTGTTTTACCCTGCAAAAAACAAAGTAATGGAAAGATAGCAAACCTTATCCTCCCTACAGAAGCAAAGGGGTGCACATTGTACACGGAAAAGAGGTCGGGATGCTCATAATTTGCACACACGCGTTGAATTTAGTAGTATCCAAAGCACTTAGGGCATCTCAAACGGTAACCCGCAAATTTTCTCCCGCATCCGTCTGCGGATTGGTTCAAAGACACGGATGCGGGAGACGGTCATTCGAATCTATCACGTATATATCCGACAGTAAATTCAAATATAAATATGCTCCGATCCACACAACGCGTCGGATCACATAAGCGCCGGATCACATGCCCGATCAAAACAAAAAAAGAGGCAAGTATACTTAGTTTTTACATGTCTGAATCCAAAAGAATATCAGTCTGACAGTCTGTACATTTTGCCCTGCCAGACCGGCAATCCAAGCCCCCGATCAAGGTGGTGTCGCTGCCGCCGCGTAGGCAACCTCCACGTCCGCGTTCGCCTCCGCCGCGTCCTTATAGTCCACCGCCGCCAATTCATTTGTCTGCCGCTGCAACATCTGGTAGCGGATGGATTGCACGATTATTCATGCATCGACATCCAAAGAGTCGACATTCAAGGTCAACATCTTGGTGTCCTCCGCATTGGCGGTGATTTTCACCCTTTTTCCTCGAGCGCGACCTTTCTCTCTTCAATCATGATCCTCCTCTTATCAAGCTTGATCTTCTTGCCAGCTGCCTCCATCAACAATTTGAACCTCTCTGCCTTCCTCTCCTCCTTGATGTCCGAGCGCTTCATGCATGCCTCCTCATTCTTCGCCAAGATGTCCTCGAACAACTCCGTCAGCTTGGCTGCCGCACTTCTCGCTTCTCCCTCTCCTCCTCCCACTTCTTCCCTTGTAAATTTCTTCTAACCTTTTTCTAAGTAGTACCGAGACCTTGTTGAGAGGAAGACGGTCTCATTGTCCCTCCATTTTTAAATATAAGCCCTTTTAGAGATTTCAATAAGAACTACATACGAATGTATATAGACATATTTTAGACCGTAGGTTCATTTATTTTGCTCCGTATGTAGTCAATATTAAAATATCTAAAGGTCTTATATTTAGGAACATAGCGAGTAGATCGGATGGTGGAGTCCTTGTCCCGCATCAGCAGCCGCACCCGCGACATCAGGAAGCTACAGGTGCCCGTGTCAGTAGCCACCGCCGGTGCCACCACCGCCTTGCCCTTCTGTTCCACAGGTGAACCTTTCTGCCCACTCTTCGCCACCTTTGGGGATTCCACATCGCCTTGCTTCCTCTTGCTTGGTGTGGCCTTCTCCGCCCCGCTGAACGCTTGCTGCTTCTTGGTGGGCGCGACCTTCTCAGCCCTGCCGAAGGCCTGCTTCTTCTTGGTGGGTCTGGCCTTTTCCGCTTTCTTCGCGCTCTTCGCCGCCTTCTGGGGTTCCCCCGCGTGGTCGCGCTTCCTCTTGCTGGGTGTCTCCTTCCTTCCCCGTCCGATGCCTGTTGCTTTGTCTTCTTGGGCTTCCCCGCTTCGCCAGATGGCTCCTACTTCTCGGGTCCGACTTTTCGAGGTTCAACTTTGATCATAAATTTGACCAACGAGACCGACTGCGGCGGGATAAAAAATTATGTAATTGAAAACTTCTTTTCAATACGAATTCATTGGTATAATTTTTGTTCCCGCCGCAGCCGGTGTCGTTGGTTAAACTTATGATTAAAGTTGAAACACGGAAACCAAGGACGCACTATATTTTGAAACGGAGGGAGTAGAAAGAAAGGGAGGGAGTACAAGGCAACATGTGTTTGTTTTTCTTGTAGTGATTCCTATCCACTTTTCTCCTGTAGGCTTGACCTTTTGGGACGAAATTAATCAGACGGTAAAGAGAAAAAGGCTCAAATTTGGGACGGCGCCTAGTTCCGGCCTTGACGAATTCACCCATTTGAACGCGTCTTAGGAGATTTCGAGGAGGCAGCGTGCGTAACGGGGAAGGCCCGGCGCCATGTCTGGAACGGGTTCTTCTAAGCTGTTCTTCTAACCTCTACTTAAGCAGAGAGCAGCCTACGGATGGGTAGTAGTACCAAATTAGTAGTCCTCTCCTCTCCTCTGTGAGCAGAGCACCACCGTACCCTAGCTAGCAGCAGCAGCAGCATGGCCCATCCGTTAACTTCTCCCATCAAGCTGCTACTCTCCATTTCTCTCCTTGTGATCACGAGCGTGGCCGCTGCTTCCAGCAACGACGACTCCGACCTGTCATCTCTCGTGGCCTTCAAGGCCGGGCTCGCCGATCCGCTTGGCCTCCTGTCTAGGAACTGGACAGCCGGCACACCCTTCTGCTCTTGGGTCGGCGTCTCCTGCAGCCGCCGCCATCGGCAGCGCGTCACCGCTCTTGTGCTGGCAGACGTTCCTCTCCAGGGAGAGATCGCTCCTCATCTCGGTAACCTCTCTTTCCTCGCCGTCCTCACTCTTTCAAGCACAGAGATCACGGGCACCATCCCATCCGACATGGGACGGCTACGTCGCCTCACCGATCTTGATCTTAGCTCCAACCGCCTCTCGGGCGCCATCCCCAGCACCCTAGGAAACCTCACAAAGCTTCAACGCCTTTCGCTACGCCGGAATGGTCTCTCCGGACTTATCCCGGACCAACTCCTCCAGAACATGAACAGCCTGAGGAGGATAAATCTCGGGGTGAACCGGTTAAGTGGCCTCATACCAGACCAGTTCTTCAACAACACGCCTTCACTAACCCATCTTGACTTCCAAAACAACAGTCTGTCTGGGTCAATACCACATGGTATCGCCACATGTGCCATGCTTGAGTGGGTCAACTTTGAATATAACCAGATGTCAGGACTAGTACCTCCAACCATGTTCAACAAGTCTAGGCTTGACACTCTTGTCCTCTCATCTAACCACTTCACAGGAACAATCCCTACCAATGAAAGCTTTAACTTGCCCATGTTAACTGTCTTCTTCATTGGTCTCAACAGTTTCACAGGTCAGTTTCCCTCAAGCCTTGTATCCTGCAAGCTACTAGTGCAACTTTCTCTAGCAGGAAACTCCTTTGTGGACAATGTCCCAGAATGGCTCGCTCAACTGTCACGACTCACTTACCTTACTATAGGTGGCAACGACGGTGTTAGCGGGTCAATTCCAGGTGTGCTCAGAAATCTCACTCTTCTCCGTGTTCTTGACATCTCATTCTGCGACCTAAGCGGAAATATTCCAGCCGAGCTAGGGGAAATGAGTCAGCTCACACATTTAAGTCTTACATCAAACAAACTAACAGGTCCGTTTCCAGCCAATTTTGGCAACCTATCCCAACTATCTAGTCTGCTACTTGATTCGAACCAATTAACTGGATCTTTGCCCGAAACTGTTGGGAACCTCAGGCACCTTAACCGTCTCCATATTGGAATGAATCAGCTCAATGGGACCCTTGAGTTCTTGGCCACTATGTCAAACTGTAGACAACTCCAATTGCTTGCCATGTTCTATTGCTCCTTCACTGGAAACATTCCTGCATATATTGGTAACCTCTCCACACAATTGACATACCTCAGTGCAGCCGGGAATCATTTAACCGGGGGTCTTCCAGCGACACTATCAAATCTAAGTGGTCTTAGTGTAATGTCATTTGCAGACAACCAATTAAGCGGCATAATCCCAGCACACATTGCATTATTGGAGAATCTTGAGCAGCTAAACCTTTCTAGTAACAAGCTGTTTGGCCCAATCCCGTTAAAGATTGGTGCCTTGACAAGATTGCACAGGCTATCCCTCCAGGGCAATGAATTATCTGGCGCCATTCCGGATGGCATCGGTAACCTAAGTAACCTAGAATATATGTCTCTTGCAGACAATCATCTCTCCTCAGCAATACCTGAAAGATTGTTTCATCTTGGTAACCTTCGTGTGTTAGATCTATCTCGCAACTCCTTTACAAGTGCACTGCCCTCTAATCTTGATTCCATGAAGCAAATATACATGCTAGATATATCAGCCAACAGCTTGGTTGGTAGTATTCCAACTTCATACGGGAATCTTGGACTATTAAGCTTCCTCAACCTATCACACAACACACTCACAGGTCCAATCGATGGCTCGTTCAAGGAGTTAATCGTCCTAACACAGTTGGACCTATCTTGTAACAACCTTTCTGGTACCATTCCAAAGTATTTAGCCAACTTTACTTTACTGACTAGCTTGAACCTTTCTTTCAACGAGTTCGGAGGTGAGATACCAAGTGGTGGTATTTTCTTAAACACCAGTGCACAATTGTCTTTGATGGGAAATGCTGGGCTGTGTGGCGCCTCACGTCTAGGATTTTTGCCTTGCCTACACACTTCCTCCAAAACCAAGAGACACTTGCTAAGGATTCTTCTCCCAGCTATCTTGGTAACTGTAGGAGCTATAGCAATTCTCATATACCTAATGATCATGAAGAAAAATAAAAAGCAGCCACAAGTTACGACTTCCATTGGCATGGATAATATTATCAGTCATAGACAAGTTTCCTATCTCGAGATTGCTCGTGCCACTCAAAATTTCAGCGAGGACAACCTACTTGGAGTTGGAAGCTTTGGAAAAGTTTTCAGGGGCAAATTACAGGATGGTTTGGAGGTTGCGATAAAAGTGCTCGACATGCATGCCGAGCAGGCTGTGAGGAGCTTTGATGCAGAATGTCAAGTGCTGAGTATGGCTAGGCACCGCAACTTGATAAAGATATTAAGTACTTGCTCCAACTTTGAATTCAGAGCAGTGCTACTTCAGTACATGCCCAAAGGTAACTTGGATGTACATTTGCACTCTGAAAATGGAGAATCGATAGGGTTTATCAGGAGATTGGATATTATGCTTGGTGTATCGAAAGCAATGGAGTATCTGCACCACCATCACCATCAAGTTGTGCTGCACTGCGACCTCAAACCTACAAACGTGCTATTCGATGATGAGATGGTTGCGCATGTTGCGGACTTCGGCATTGCAAGATTACTTGTTGGAGACGACAACTCCTTGATTTCAGCGAGTATGCCAGGGACCATCGGATACATGGCACCAGGTACGTACTTGCATCGGTAACTCTTCGAACACCTAGTTTGGCAAGTTACGTATCGTTAGTTTCTATCATAACAAATATTTTTCGTTCTTCAACAGAATACGCATTCATGGGGAAAGCATCACGGAAGAGCGATGTGTTTAGCTTTGGAATAATGCTGCTCGAAGTCTTCACAGGGAAAAGACCCACAGATGCCATGTTTGGGGGAGAATTGAGCATTAGGCAATGGGTTTGGCAAGCGTTTTCAGCAGACCTTACTGGCGTTTTGGACGTTAAGATGGCTCAAGCTGAGGATAGAAATTTTTGGTTAAATCACCAGACCGGCACTTCATTGGCGTGCACGAGCAGCGACTTGCTTGTGCCAATATTCGAACTGGGTCTGATGTGTTCGAGCGAATCACCTGACCAGAGGCCAAGCATGACAGACGTGGTTGTAAGGCTCGAGAACATCATGAAGAGTTGCTCTGCTACCATGCCGTCACTGGAACTGGCTCAATGTTAGTTACTTCTTTGTTTGGGTTTCATAACAGTGTTTTTTTACTTGATTTCATAACGGTGGGCATAAGAGGAGATTGTATCGTGACTGTGCTTCTCGGTAGCTATACGCGCCGCACCCTCGGTACTATAGGGAGTGGATTTTCTACCATGCACCGGAGATATTGTGCGTGTATGAGTTGTTCATAAAACCACAATTTTCGAGTCAAATTCACCAAATGATGCCACTCTACTGTTTGAGCTTTACCAAATTTTGGGTGCAATCCAGTAAAGAAACCTATTTACCGCCGGTCCTCTAGGTACACGCAGCACTCATGGCGGTACACCTGTTTCTTGTAGCGGTAAAAGAAAAATGGAACTTGCCCGCTTTGGTCCCGCCGCTCATCTCATCGTGCCTCTCCACCACCTTCTGCTCCGCGCCGCCACTGCCGGCCTTCACCTTCTCCTTCTTCTTGTTGTTGTTGTAATAGTCGTTCTTGTTGGCGGCAGGGGCAGGGGATGGAGTGGCGGCGGAGTGCAGGGCCGACAACGGCGTCGGCGAGTGCGCAGAGGCGGGAGACGTGTGGGGAACCCTAGAGAAGCAGACAGATGCACATTGTACACACAGAGGAAGAACCCATTTCACCCAGCCAATAACCTTACGCTAACCGATCCTCCTTTTTCGTTTAAAAAGAAAAACTCATCCTCCTTTCTGGCCTCACCAATGCAGTCACACAGATCCCTGCGTCCCATAACGTAAGACGATTTTTGACACTACACTAGATTATCATGTCATCATTATTCTACTAGACAGAGTCTACAACACAGAGCCTAACAAATCGGCCTGCCAGCGTAATTTGTGCCAACCCAAATGGTCCATCACAAAATATATGTTTTGTTGTCCAAGCATATGGCAACGAACTCTTCCGTGCCAAGTAAAACAGAAAAAAGCAACAGCAGCAGGAAAATGCCCGAAGGAACGCTCAGCAAACCAGAGTCAAGCCGCTGCTGCCGCCGGCTGTTTCTTGGTCTGGTACTTTGGGTGTTTCCCTTTCCACCCTTTCCTCTTCGGCTGCTCCTCCGCCGGCGACGGCTCCTCGGCCGCCTCGGCGTCGTCGGCGGTGAACGGCGAGTAGAGGAACTTCTTGGTGTTGCCGGCCTGCGTGCAGGAGAGCTTGATGATCCTCCTGCCCCACATCCACTTGAGCAGGATCTTCATGTGGGTCTTGCTGTTGAGGCCGTCGATCGCAGCATCCTGTTGTTGCCATCGTCAGATATTTTGCATCAGCGCAAGCACTGGATTAGAGATAAGCAGTGGTATGACATGAACTCCAAATCACAAGCAGTTGATTAGATATAAACAGTAGTATCACACCATCATAGATATAAACTGTAGTGTTGCAAGAGCTCAAAATCTTGCAGTGATAAGCATGTCCTAAACTGTCATTGGGAGATTGCACAAGTACTAGTCAGAATGCCAGAACTTGAGAACTGATAAACATGCAGTCAATCTTCTCAAGTGCCAAGAAGCGAGCAAGCAGTTAGTTGGAATGATGAGGCATGTTAGCTGCTACTGCTAAGTCAGATTCAGACTAAATGTATGTCTAGAAGGACGGGCCATTCCCAAGCATTTCAATACGCTTTGAATAAAACGTAACAAACGAACTCATGCAATAACACAACGCTGAGCATCTAAAACAGAAATGGCATGAACACGAGAACCAATTGTTTACCTCACGAGGTGCCTGTCATAGCATACACATTCAGCTTATTCAGTGATCCTGATTTACAAACCTAATTGCAGAAATTTCCTACTAGCACCCAAATACTCAGGCTACACCATATTGCATCTAATCACAAGACACTAGTCTGTAAAAGACTACCTGGTAGTGATACACTAGGCGCGAAGAAGGGTAAAACTATGACTTTATTTGCTTCCCAAATACAAGAGCCCAAGGCACTAAAAAGAGGGCAGATACTACGATCTTCATGGCCTAAACAATCATCTGATCAATGAAGGTAGTCTAGGCAGAGGCCAAGATGTACTAGTTGCTTCCGGGCGTCAGTTCCATCAGCTCTTACCAGTACTGCATCTTACTGGCCGGCCATGGACGAACAGTCAAAGCCGCAGCAATACAATCGATAGAGGTCGTCGGCGCGCGTACCTTGGCGTGGTTCCAGGTGTTGCCGACGGTGAGGGGCCCGTGGTCGGCGAGGATCTGGAGGAGGCGGCCGGAGATGGCCACGGCCTCCTCCTTGGGCACCTTGGGGTTGATCCGCCGGATGTCCACCGCCCGCTTCCGCGAGAAATGCCTCCTCAACACCTCCCACGCCATCGACCCCGCCCTCCCGCTCCTCCGCCACCCCCGCCGCCGACGCCTCGGAGGAACTGCATACCGCTGCCGCCGCCGCCGCCCGGTCTCTGCTCGCTGCGCTGGGGTTTCAGCCGAGAGAGGCAGAGGAGAAGCCCAAGACGAGGAGTGAGTGGCCCACGACGGGAAGCCCTAGTAATGTAGTTACACTCTGGCGGGCCCATAGATATTACATTTGGGCCCGTCCATGGGCTTGGCCCGCTTCTCTTCCCCTTCTTCACTGACTGTCTCGGCGGCCAGGCCATCGCAGCCCGACCACGACCAACCACCCCATCCCATATCTCTCTCCGCCGATGACAGCCGCCAGCTCCGGCGGCCGGCGGTGAGACCGCCGCCGCTTGACGAGCTCGCCTCCTCCGAGGTAATCCACCTGCACCTCTCCCCTTCTCTACGCTCGGGCGCGAGCTCAGAGAGTGGCCGATCGAGACCGCCGACAGATGAGCTCGGTTCGGTTGGTCAGGTCCGATTTGCCTCCGATGTCTCAGAATTTTTTGGTCCAATTGGGCAGCGCACATGTCAGCTCTCCGTCTGTGCAAGGGAGCCGTCGAGTCGCCGCCGGGGTGCCGCTGCTGGTCGGGATGCTCGAGGTCGAGGAACCTTGTCGCCGCTGCTGCCGCGTCCTCCTGCGCTCCGAGAGGGGCTGCCGCCGTCGCGTGCTGCCGGAGCAAGCAGCAGGGGAGCTTCCGGTTGGTGCGTGCGGCTCCTTCCTTCCGCAGAAGCAACAGGTAGTCTTTACTGCCAGTGTGTAACCACTTACCACACACACACCTCTGAATAATACCGAAATAAGTAGCTACAACCTACACGAAATCGTGCGATTTGGATCGATTTCACCGATGAAGGTCGTTTGATGAGTATTGCAGTATTCAGTCAGGTTTCCGTAAAAAACGAGGAATTGTTCAGTCTTGTGTTTTCTAGAGAACATGTGTGACTGTAGATTGTTAAAGCGATCTGTTTGTTCGAATCAGATACTGCCGCGTTTAGGTGTTGTGTAAATACTGCTGACTATTAGTCCCTGTTGAGTGTCAGTTCTGATGTCAAGTTAGTTCAGTTTAGGTGCATCATATTACTGAACTTAGCTGCAATGGCAAGGTAACTGAATTGACTCACCGGTTGGCAGTGTGCCAAACATTACACCTAAGACAGAAATTTGATTTTATGTGTGTCTCACGTTGTATACACCCTCCCCCTTAGCAAGAGGCGCTCAGTTCAGCGAGTTTACAGTTTCATACCCTTCTGTTCTGATGTGGCGGCTAACTAAATAAACAGTGAAAAGTAGTTATACCTAATCTAAGCATTCCAGCGTTGACATGTTCACTGAAGGTTGATGTGCTTATGCATCAAATGTCAACTTAGAAGAGAATGCATGATTCCCGCATCACAGAAGATGCACAATTCCAGAATTCTGTACGGAGCGAGTCCTAAATATGGGCTAGCACATTCGGTGCACTGTAAGTGGTATGGGTTCAGAACTCATTTTTAAGTAAGTGCTCTCATTTTTTGAGGTGCCATCAGATGGTCAAAATAGATATCTTTGTTGCAACAGGACACTGTCTTAGTATCTTGCATTTGATCTAATTAGTATTCAGTCTGTTTTATGCAAAAAATTAGAAATTATTCAGTGTTGTGTTTTCTAAGAACATGTATGGCTGGAGATTGTTAAATCACTTTGTTTGTTCGAATCAAAGGCTATATGGTTTCATTGGAAATCGTAGTGACTGGTAGTTTTTCCCATGCTCATTTCCGATGGAAAGGTTGTTAAATTTTAGATGCATTGTACCCATAATCCCATATATGATTGTACCACTTAGTTCAGTTGCAAACTTGCAGTGGCAAGGCAAGTGTATTGAATGGGTAGCAGCCAGCAGGCAATGTGCCAAGCATTACATCGAAGAGAGCAATTCGATCTCATGCATATATCACACAGAATACACACCCTCCCCTTTTACCATTAGGTTCTCAGTTCAGTGAGCTTACAGTTTCAGACCCTTCTGTTTGGATGTACTCCCTCCGTTCCTAAATATTTGTCTTTCTAGGCATTTCAAATGAACACAACATACGGATGCATGTAGACATATTTTAGAGTATAGATTCACTCATTTTGCTTCGTATGTAGTCACTTGTTGAAATCTCTAGAAAGATAAATATTTGGGAACAGAGGGAGTAGTAGCTAATTAACTAAATAATGCGATTAGTTATGCCTAACCTAAGTCTCCCAGATTTAACCTGTTCACTGAAGTTTGATGTCCTTATGCATCAAATATCAACTAGGGAGAGAATGTGGGATTTCCTTTTATTCAGTTGGTGGTTCATTGCACGGTTCTGTAGGTAGAGAAGCCGAAATGAGTGCTAGCTCAGTCAGTGCATTCTAAATGGCATGGGTTAAGAACTCAGTTCTAATTAAGGGCTCTTGTGTTTTTTCGTGCCATCAGATGTTCTTTATTTATTGCAACAGTTCACTATCAGTTGCATTTGATCTAATAATCTGCTCTGCGTGTTCCTCTGCCTTCCTTTCCCGAGCTATTGTTCTGTGTCTTGACTCTTGAAAGACAGCATGCTTTCTTCTGGCAATGTTCAATACCATATTAATCGGAACTATTTTGTTCTTCCTGTAGGGGGATGCAATGGGCCATCAAGACCATGGCAGACGACAATCCAGACAATTCAGGCAACAGCACACGGCTGTTTAATGCAATTCAATCTTTTTTAAAGAAGCTGTCTGGCAAGCTGAAGAAAGTAAGTAGAGGGTTTCCAGTAAAGATCCTATTCTTCCTGATAGGATTTTACTGTGCCACGGCATTTGCTACCGTCATCGGGCAAACAGGCGACTGGGACATACTTTCTGCGGGCCTTGCTGTTGCCATCGTCGAGGTTATTGGCGCTCTCATGTACAGGGCTTCCTTTGCGCTTCTTGGCAGGATGAAGAATATGATTTCCATATTCAATTACTGGAAAGCCGGGCTCACACTTGGATTGTTCTTGGATTCGTTCAAGTATGAAGTGGATGAACTCCTTGAATCATGTAGTCCGTTCAACTTTGAGATTAATATATTTACTGGGCTTTGGTAAAATTTTGCTCCAGATTTTAGTATCTTGGTTCATCCGCCAAATGTTGCTCAAGTTAAGCCTGGAGCTGCATACATGACGACCCTGATGGCGCATTTGCATCCACGATGATCCCGATGGGGCATTCCTCATGGCAGACGCTGTGCTCCTGCTCCCTCATCATCTTCTCCCTCAGCGAGCATCTTCTTGTGCTGCTCCCACTAGGACAGGCTCCACCCCCTCATCTGGTCTTGGCATCCTGCCATGCCGCAAGACAGCCTGCACACCATCATCTCCATCGGAACGGTACCGAGCAAGGATTCTAATTTTTGACACCATTCTGTGGAAGATCATCTCTTGTAAACTTCAGCTGCTGACTAATGGTGCCGTGCCTTGCTGTTTGCAGAGTGCGAAAGCGGGATAAGATTGCGGCTTGCCCGTGATCATGCCAGGCATAATAACCTGGAATTCTTCGGGAGGCCTGGCCTACACAAGAGGTGTTCACCTGCAGCAAAGGGCGAAGTCGAGGTGCATGTCAAAATGTTCAGTTTCGCTAGACCGCTGGTATCTGTATATGAAATCGTAGTTAGACATTAGCGACTTATGATTGATAGATTGATTGTATATATGCAAGCGGCTTATGATTGGCAAATGATTCTATATAAGCATGCGATGTCCGTGGATTTTCAGAGGTGACAAAAAAAAAAGAAAAACTTTCATGCGCAGAGATGCAATCCCAGCAGGCTAGAAAGGGCGTTTTTTCTCCATACAATCCCGAAATGGACCGGTTCCAATAATGGAACGAAAACAGGTATCCAGCATCCTTAGGGTTGAATAATTCATTTAGGATGAACTTGTTAAATCCTAGTATATGACAATGGCAATATTTCTCCCCTGTTACACCCAAATCCTAGAGCTTAGGTGCACAACAGTGGGCGTGTTAAGGGGGGTGGAATACTACAAAAGTTAATAAACCATAAGATAAGCGGGAAATAGCCACATTTATGTCGCCTGTAGGTTTCATTCTACATTGGGCTCATTGTTTAAGATTGATATTAAAAACCTTGCTTCTGTCGCTAAATAGATACTCCCTCCGTTCCGATTTACTCGTCGTAGTTTTAGTTCAAATTTGAACTAAAACCATGACGAGTAAATCAAAACGGAAGGAGTAGTGGATAATCACCAATTAGAGGGTACCACTTGCAAATGTTATACTTTCAATTGCCGCCGGTGGCAACTAGGGGCACACATGAGGTGCATCACCAGTGAGTTTTGGATGCTATTTTAGATCTAAATTTCAAATCGAAATATCTCCTGAAGCGAGCGTCCAAATCAGGAACCATTTTCACCCTTGTGTTCCTTTGTCTTTGATTTTGGTCGAAATGGCACATCATTCTATAGAAATCATTTCTAAGGCATAGAGAGCTACTGATCTTTGGATTGCACAAATCGAAGTGTCTTCAATGAGGAGACTGGGCTGAATCTCCAATATCACTCTCTTCGAGGCAGCAAATCAGGAAAGCAAGATGTGTACATAAGCGACCGTCTTCGGTTTGCCAATGACCAAAACCCAATGGATGGCTTCTACCTAAATACTGAACCTTCCTTCAATCAATAGGAAAATGATACATCATTCCGTAGTACTCCCTCTGTAAACTAATATAAGAGCGTTTAGATCAACGCTCCTATATTAGTTTACGGAGGGAGTAAGTAATTTCCGAGTCATAAAGAGGCGAGCTACATATCTTTGGATTGCACAGATTAAAACATCTTCAACAAAAAGATCGACCTGACTCTCCAATATCAGTCCCTGTGTGGAAGCAAATCAAGCAAGCAAGGAGTGTACATAAACGAGCCCTCTTCGTTTTGCCAATGAGAGACATCCTTTGGACGGTCTCTTCCCAAATACTGAACCTTCAAGCTTCCCAAATGACAGGCCACCCCATTAAAATAATAACGAGGTACCACAAAATCAGTATAAGATTGACTCAAGAAGACGACCTCTTTGTATGGATGGAAGCCCACGAAGTGGAAGCCCCGGTTCCTCTGCTGATATTGGCTATATTCATACTCTAGAACATCATCATCGTCGGAGTTCCATTCAGCGCTCTGTTGATTCTCCTCCTCCTCGTTGCCATCATCATGTATGGTCCATGGCCTGTTGATCTCCTCAGAATATATTGTTTTCATTCGATTGGAAATAGGGTTGAGGTTGACATCATACTTTAGCACCCACTCTGGTGGGTCATGTGATTCTTCCAAGAGTATCCACACCCGAAGCCTAAGGTAATCCAAACAAGCATAATACATGCCCTTCTCCGATTTTGCAAAGTGGGATTGCATTTCATCGTTTTCCTCCATGCTTGTCGGCGCTTTTATTACTTGATAGTTACCTTGAGAAGTGCAAAACCTATATATAATCATCACAATCAAACTTGAATTAGTGAGCTTGAACTAGGACATGATCCCAATAGCTAGCTTGCACTGTCAATTCCAATTTAACTACTCCCTCCGTCCGGAAATACTTGTCATTAAAATACGTCTAAATACATCCATTCCTCCGACAAGTATTTCCGGACGGAGGGAGTACCTGGAAACAAAAGCGCCGGCGCGGCAATGCACGTACAAGGCCCCTCTCCAGTACTCGGCGTAGCTATACCCCCTGAACCTGTCACGATCCTCCAGATGCGACCGCACCTCCTCTACTGTCCCGGCCGCCTCGCCTGCGCGGACGAAGGCCCTCTCCTCCCATCTTCCTGTCGTCGACGAGAACACCTGCAGCCGATAGCACGACGGTGGCCACTCCAGCAGGCCCTCCTCCGGGTCCTCCTCCTCGTCGTCGTCAGTGGTGGTTTTCTCGGGCACGTCTGGGACCAGGAAGACCTCGTAGTGCAGCGACACGGCGGGGTCGAAGGCGAGGTAGGCGCCGGCGAAGCACAGGCCTGGGTAGTAATGGTCGCCCGGAGCAGGCGGGAGGAGCGCCCAGCGCCGCGTCGCGGGGTTGCAGACGTAGAGGTTCGTCCAGTGCCAGCCGTCGTCGTAGAGGAGGACGCCGTTGCAGTGGTCCACGATCACGCAGTCCACGCCGTGTTGGCCGTGCTGCACGGGCGTGATGAAGTCGAACGCGGCGTCGATCGCCGGGCTGCAGCTGCAGCAGGGACGGCCGAAGAAGCGGGGGCGCGACGAGCGGCTGTAGTTGGTGAAGATGCCGCGGACGGAGTGCGGCAGCATGTGCGGCACGAGCAGGTTGAGAGCGTCGGCGACGGCGCGCCACGCCCTGCACACGCCACGGGAAGCCGCGAGGCTACGGCCGGGGAGGCGGCGCAGCACCTCTCCGATCAAGTCCTCGGGGAGCAGATCCATGGCGCACGCGCGCAGCACATAGCCAGAGTTGGTGACCTACATGTATTAAGATTCTTCCTTTTGTATTGTCAAAAAGACAGGAGGTCGATCGGGTACTGATGGCAGGTTGAGATTTTGCTACCTGGAAAATATTCTGTCAGCCATGCATATCCATATCTTAAGAAGAAATCCTCATAATTTACATACCAAAATTGCTCATCTTGCTTTATTCCATGGCAGATCGATACACGTACAAAATGCAGCTTTGTTTCGAGTTTCCCAGCAAGTTCTGTTTCCCACACAAAACTTATGTTTGTGCATGTGTGGTGCATGGAACATGGTCCTGACATTATGGAATGTACTTTCTTTTAGTGCAGAACTTTGACTACCAGTATATACCAACACACTTCTTTTTTAAAGAGAAGACTTATGTCCGACTTCATAAATACAGTTTTGCTAAAACACATCTAGATGATTTCATATCTAATTCCTATGTCATTGATTTTAATTACCCAGAGATTCGAATGTGTATTTTCTTTCTTTTTTCTTTTCATTTTTTATGCTTAATTGAGTCACTTAGATGTGCAATAATTAGGGCACATCTATCATAGCAAGGTTCAAGGTGTTTGCTTACTATATTCTTATTGATCTTGCTGCCATGTTTCTTTAGATGCTCACTTGTACTAACTTGTTTTATCTTAGATGGCAATAATGCTAAGTCACCAAGTTTCTGGACTTGTCTCCAAGACAATCAAGAGGTGAAGTACTTCCTCATTGCTACTAACTAATGTGCATAATTCTTCGCAAAAAAAAAAAACTAATGTGCATAATTCCCAAGTTTTAAATTATGTGTGATCTCATGGTATGTTCTCATGTAGGTTGTGCCCCCACCTGATCCGGAAAGTTGTGCTTGAGTGTTTGACTCTTCATTAAGAATTGAGATTTCGACGCTGCCATGTGAACCATTGATGGCTTGCTACTGTTCTTTTGGTTCCAAAGACTTATTTTCTTAAATGTGTGTGAACTTTTAATTGTAAGACCCTTTAGTCCCGGTTTTGCAACCGGCACTAAAGGGTGGGGACTAAAGCCTCCCCGCTTAGTGTCGGTTCATCACGACCCGGGACTAAAGGCCCACAATGTGGCACGAGCCCGCGCCGGGGGGCTGGGCACCAACCGGAACTAAAAGGTTCAAGGGTTTTTTTTTAAATTTTGTGTTTTCCATTTAATTATTTTTCATTTCAAACATATTTTACGCTACATATATTCCTACATATTCAACCTGCTATCTTGGATACATCCACTTTAATCTAATATTCCCTCCTTCCAAAAATACTTGTCATCAAAATAAATAAAAAGAGATGTATCTAGAACTAAAATACATCTAGATACATCCCCTTTTGTGCAGTTCTCTCCTTCTTCGTCGCGCCGCCCTGACGCCATCTCCCCTCCCCCGACGCCGAGCTCGTCGTCGCCCGCGCCTCCTCGCCGATCCTCGAGGCCGGACGCGTCCTCCTCCCCGAGCCCCGACGCCGCCACGCCTCCCTCCCTAGCTCCTCGCCACACCACTTGCTGCCCCGACGCCGTTGCCGGCCCCGACTCGCCTCGCCTCGTCGTCGTCCCGCGGTGAGCTCCTCCCTCTCCCCCCTCTCCCTCGCCGCCTGCTGCCATGGTCGCCGCTCCCCTCCCCGAGAGCCCACACACACACATGCATGCATGAACACACACACACACACACACACACACACACACACACACACACACACACACACACACACACACACACACACACACACACACACACACACATGCATGTATATAGAAATTAATTAGTTTAGATGTTTTAGATGATGCATATAATGTATGTGCATGAATGCATGTTAGATGGATATAATTAGTGTTTAGTTAGTATAGAATTTTTTTATATAATGTTGTTTTTATGTTTTTAATGGATGTATAGAAGTATGCTTAATTACTGTTTCTTTTCTGTTTTTAATTTTATACAATGTTGTATATCATAGTATAGAAAAAATTGCATTGGAAAAGGTTGACCGTATATATTTTTGTTAGAAGGACTATAAGTGGGAAGACTTTCAGAATTTTTTGAGAATGAAATATTATTAGGGTAGTTCTAACCTAGGAATTGGACATTATAATTGAGAGGAGGATATTATAATCGTTGACATTGGAAAAATCAGTAAATGCATGAAAAATAGCAAATGAAGTCAGAAAGGGTTGAAAATTAATGACGTGGCTTTGAATGGTGCATACTGAACACACAAAAAGTCTTGAGTTGAAATAAGTTTTAGAAAATGAAATACCTTTGTAACAAACGATTTTTGTGCGGAACCCTTATACTTCGAAAGAGATTGTCCAGTTTATACACGAAGTGCATCCAGTTTTTGCCATAACCCTCTTAACTTTTTAGCACATGCTATGTCGGTGAAATGATGATACCATGCCAACTTTCAACCTTTTCAGAGTTCATTTGTAGTGCTTTTCAATTTCAGGGAGTAAATGCATGAAAAATAGCAAATGAAGTCAAAAGGGGTTGAAAATTGATGACGTTGCTTTCCATGGTGCATACTGAACGCACAAAAAGTCGGGAGTTGAAATAAGTTTAAAAAATTGAAATGTCTTTGTAACATATGAGTTTTCGTCCAAAACCCTAATACTTCGAAAGAGATTGTCCATTTTATACACGGAGTGCATCCAATTTTTTCCTAACCCTCTCAACTTTTAGCACATGCTATGTGGGTGAAATGATGATACCATGCCAGGTTTCAACCTTTTTTGAGAGTTCATTTGTATTACTTTTCAATTTCAGTGTCGTTTAGTTCAAAAAATCAATAAATGCATGAAAAATAGCAAATGAAGTCAGAAAGGGTTGAAAATTGATGACGTGGCTTTGAATGGTGCATACTGAACACGGAGACGAGATAAGAGAACAAAACCGGTAACGAGGTAACAGGCATAGTGGACAAGTGTTCATTCATGGAGATGCCGATAAGTCTCATCTCGGGTGTTTGTAACATATCACAAAGCAACATGAATATCACACAACAACTAAGTGTTCACTCGAATATTCATTCGTGTGGGTATAGGGATCAGTATGGATGTCCACGGTTCCGCTATTGATAATTGACCTGAAAGTGTCCCGGTCATGTCTATACTTCACCGAGCCTATAGGGTCACACGCTTAAGGGTCATCTATCTATTGAATACTAGACAGGGAGTCTGAGAAAAACTCATCAAAAAAGTTCCGAACACAACAGAAGAGTTCCAGAGATAACACCGGAAGAGTTTCGGTAAAACCAAAAAGTTGTTTCGGAGTAAACCATTGAGCCAAAAAGGTTTTGGCATGCGTCTGGAACTTTTTGGAGGGTGCCAGTTTGTTCTGGAAACTTATGGAATTTTTTCGGAGAAAAAACCCGGAAATGTGTCTAGAGCTGCCGAAAATTCTTTGGTTGCTTTTTGCTGATGAAAATCGTTAATAAAAAATGTTTCGGAACACATCAAGAATTTTTACAGGGGGTATTGGAAATGTTCTGGACCTTCACAAATATTTTCGGATTAAATCGTCGTGGGCAAATGTTTTCATGAATAGTGGAAAACACTATTTAGATGCTTTTTGGAAAGCCACTTTTGGGGCTTTTCCTAAAAGATCAAGATGATGACATGGAAGGATAAGAGCCCTTTCTAAAAGGGCCCACTAGTGGTGGCCAGCCAAGGGGTGGAGCTCCATGCGGCGGAACATCATGAATCTCGCACATTCATAGGCTCTGTTGTTGTAGTGATGGAGGAGGTCGTAGTTTTGATTGTTGGCGCAGGGCCTGCAGGCCTCGCAACTTCAGCATGCCTTAGCCAATTCTCCATCCCCTATGTCATCGTTGAGCGTGAGAATTGCAGCGCATCACTATGGCGCAACCGCACGTATGACCGTCTGAAGCTACATCTAGCGAGGGAATTTTGTGAGTTGCCACACATGTCGTACCCAGCAGATACCCCAACGTACATACCAAAGAACACTTTCATCAAGTACGTGGATGATTACATTGAGTGTTTCACTATCCATCCGAGGTATCTCACTGTTGTTGAGTCATCCACATATGACTTCAATGGAAAATATTGGTCCATCATGGCGCGCGACATGTCAAAGTGCACAATAGTTAATTACAGGGCGAAGTTTCTAGTTGTAGCAAGTGGCGAGAATAGTGTTGAGAATATTCCAGTGGTCCCTGGTCTGGAAAACTTCTCTGGTGTGGCCATCCACTCATCATGTTTCAAGTCAGGCCTCGACTACTCCGGGAGGAATGTGTTGGTCGTCGGATCTGGTAACTCTGGGATGGAGATTGCCTACGACCTTGCTTCTCATGGTGCCAATACTTCTATAGTTATACGAAGTCCGGTATGTATATTATATGTGACTTTAACTGCAAATCTCTTTTATAGATCTTATTTTATCTTGCATATTGCAAAAGATGGTGACCCTTTTGTGGCTGCAGATTCATGTAATGACAAAGGAATTAATCCGACTAGGGATGACACTAGTCCATTATCTTCCACTAAAGATGATAGATGGTCTCCTTGTGATGATGGCAAATGCCGTATTCAGGGACCTCTCTAGGCATGGCATCACAAGACCAGAAAAGGGTCCATTTGTCCTAAAGTCGGAAACTGGTCGATCTGCAGTGATTGATGTTGGCACCATAGGGTTAATCAAGAAAGACAAAATTAAAGTGAGCATATCCTCGGTCAAAACATACATAGTATAAGAAATTTAGTTTCATATATGACAAGTTATAGTTTTTAACCTGCTGTAGGTTCATGGAAGAATTACTAAGATCAAAGGAAAAACAATTGAATTTGAAGGTGGGAAGGAAGCCTCCTTTGATGCCATTGTGTTTGCAACCGGATACAAAAGCACAACAAATTTGTGGCTCAAGGTAATAAGATAAACTGAGATTTGAATTTCGTTCACTGTAACTTCTCTAGATGCAAGACTTGTTATATGTTCTAAATCAAGTAAGATTTGCAAGTGCAGAATGATGAGGACATGCTTAATAGCGACGGCGTGCCCAAGAAGCAATTCCCTAATCATTGGAAAGGGGCAAATGGGCTCTATTGTGCCGGGTTAGGGAGAAGGGGATTGGCCGGTATTGCCATGGATGCTAAGAACATTGCGAATGACATTAAACGCAGCATAGATTCTATGTGCAGCTAAAATAGCATTTATATTTCTTCTACTAGGAGAAAAGTGTTGGATTCCTGCAATTTTATCCATAATAGATTCGATCAGATGCTGCAAAATTTAGTTCATGTCAGGGTACTATATGATAGAATATTATCCCTAGTGTTGTACCATTACAATCTGCACTAGATTGTGTCCAAGTTTTAAATTTCAATGCTTTCTGCCGGTTTTTCGTTTACTTATACATATTAAATAATCTAGTGGAGTAACATGGTAAAGTTGTGTGGCTATCTTGTATAAGATTTGCAGTAACTTTTAACAATGTACAGTATAGTGACCCAGTGCTAAGTGCTAAATACAGACACGATAAAATTGCTGCCACACCATTTGCAGATTCAGAGGGCAACAAAAATATCACCCCCTTGTTCAAATTAGTGACCGAGTTTCTTCAATCATGTAATCCATTCAACTTTGAGATTTAATAACTTGATTCTTCTGCCAGTTACATTTCTTTCCAGAGCTCTTCTCCTTTCATTCATCATTTGATCCTTGTTGTTCCTGGACAAAAAGCTTGCATTCCCTAAGAAGCAACTTGTAGTTTTGTACCAAAAGATCTATTCAGTTCTCACAGCATCAGGTATTTGATGAGCATGATGAAATCGAATAATTTCTGTTTCCCGCACAAAATAAATACTGAATACTTTGTGCCGTGAAACATGACTCTGTTTGAAACCGGGATAAACATCAGAATCCCCCTGTCCTACTGATCCTTTACTGTAAAAACATTTGCATCCTAATGTATGTTAACATAATAATACTATGTGCAGGGCCAAACTGGTAAGAAATCACCACTACTTGGCAGCAAAGAAGATGCTGGAGCTTTATACTACAGAAGTTGTGATCAGCGATGATCCAACAGGCCAAACGTTAAAGCCCTTTATCCCTCATCATCTTCTTCACCTTCTCGAGGTCTTCCAACCTACCCGTGTTTCCGTACATCTTGATCCGAGTGAAGAAATTGTGCGCTTCGTCAGGCTCCAGGTCGAACAGCTTCTTCGCGGCGATTTCTCCTATCCTGATGTTGCCGTGTACGGTGTACTGAGCAGCTGAGCTAGCATGCAGTAGCGCCGTCTAAGACTGTTGGCTCGCTGCCGAGACGCGCCCGCTTCGACATGAACTCGTATGCCTCGTTGACCATCCCAGCTTTGCCTAGCATGTTGACCACAGAGGTGTAGTGCTGTACAGTAGGCTGAATTCTGTATTTGTTCTCCATCTCAGAGAACAGCCTCATGCCGCCCTCCACCAACCCTAGATTGTCGCACGCGGAGAGCACCGCTGCAAAAGTGTTCTCATCCGGCCGCACACCGGAGTCCACCATGCGGCGGAACATCATGAGAACTCTGAAGTCTTGGCTGTGCGCAGAGATTATAGCATTCCACGAGGCCAGGTCCCCGACCGGCATCGGCTCGAACACGGACAGGGCGTGGCCTAGCTCATTCTTTCTGGAGTACATTCCAATCAGAGCGTTTGCCACTGACAACTCTGTCACGAGCCCATGGCGGATCACCCAGGCATGAACCTCCAGTCCCTGTTTGCCATCATCAGGGTGATGGCAGAGCATCGTTGACAGCACGACGGAGTCGGGCTTGTGCAACACAAAGGATTGGACCACCAATCGTCGAGCAAGCTGAGCAGCGGCAACAAGGTCTTGGTGCTCATGTCGAGGCGAATGAGGTGCACCTGCTCGAAGTCCCCCACATTGATGTTGAAGCACAAACACACCGCCACTGCCACCATCGTCTTCCAATCCACACAGGACGGGGAGGATCGATTCCACCCATGGTAACCTCCCCGCCTTGAAGCCCTCCATCTCCCACAGTTCAGCCACACGGAGGTCCTCACCGCCGTCGTCCCTCCGCCATTGCTCGGTAGCAAGGTCCAGCCCATACCGTCACCGCCATGTCCCCGGGCGGCATGAGCTTGTCGCATGTTTTGCAGGTCTCAGAGCCAGCTCCTTGCCGATGCAGCTGAGCTTGATGGAATTGGTGCCGCCGCCGTCGCCGGTGGCAGGACAACAACTCATGGCGCAACTAAATGTACTCTACCTTTTTCGGTGGGAACTGCGGTTGCTTGTACCCCCACGGCGAGGAGAACGGTTTTTCCTAGCTGGGGCTACACGGTACCCCTTATCTCAGCCTTCCAATCATGCCCATATTTCATCGAGATATGTGCACACAACAGTTGGCACCAGTCACTTAATCCTTAATCATCTGCATGTGAGAGAACTGTTCATGACATGACGTCGCATGTGCCTCTGACTCTCTCTCTTCCTTTATGCTCTCTTCCTGCTACTTTCCCTTCTTTTACTTTTTTTAAACTCATGTCATGAACAGTACAACATCACGCCCTAGCAGTCACACCTTTGCATGAGAGAGTTGTCAGAGAGGGACGCTGAGGAGAGAGTATGCTTGTGCATGCATGTCAGACAATATTTTTTTGCCGGATAACTCCAATGAGAAAGAGTCGAAGTGTGAAGAATGTACAGAAATAAAAAAACATGAAAACATCAAATAGACTCTTTTAGCATCTAAGCTAAGACTGTATGACAGGATAAAATATAATTATATCTTAGCCTGGGCATGTGGATCCAGCATCTCTGGGAGTAAACATAAAGAGTGAAGTTTGATAAACATACTAGCATCTGAAACTGTCAAACACTATGAGAGAGATAAAGCTTCTCTTGTGCATGCGCATGCAGAAATATTTATGAGAGGGAGGGGAGAGAGAGACATGTCCAGCAGATGCTGCATATGCATGCAGAGTATTTTATGAGAGGATGGGACAGGACGTGAGGAGAGAAAGCAATATCCAGCAGAGATTACTGTTCATGCTGAGAGGGTGAGACAGTTGCAGTCTGCTAATTGTCTGACCCTCCCACCGAACATTGCACCTATCTCCACGTGAACCGACGCTGGTGATAGTGGGTACCGTGTAGCTCGGGCTAGGAAGGAACTTTGGCCACGGCGAGACGCTCCCGTCGAACAGCCTGGAGGACGGCGACGGCGGCCACCGGCAGACCACCTCCCGCCTCAACTCACTTAGGCGGTCAATTTGATCCTTCCTAACTGTATGTCAAGACATACATCTTAGAAATGACAATTACTGAATTTATGGCACATTTGATTCCAAACTAATATAAGACCTTGAGTTGCTTTTGCAGTTTGTTGAATCAGTCTGACATCATTTTCTTTGAAAAGATATATTATAATATTTATGCACTAATTATTATATTTTTGTCAGTTGTTAGCTCAATATACCAAAGTTGAGGTGCATATCAGGCAAAATGCCTCCTCTAGCCGAGGACGGTTAGCAAGCCTACCCAGGAGCTTAATTGCGGGATGACATCCCATGTCAGGACGGCAATAGTAGAAATAGATATGTTCCCGATGGAGGGGGCATGTGGAAGCGATATTGTGAGATAAAATGTTTTGGAGATTTTGTCCGACTTAGGTATTCATTTTGCACTTTGAGTGGTTACAATTAAGAAAGGGTAGAGTATCAAACTTGGTAGATGAATCTTGTTGTTGCTCAGTTGAACTCAACCAATTCCTAGCGAAAACTCTTTTGAAATTACTTCTAGAGATTGTGTTCAACGATTCTCGGTAATATCAGGTTTAACCATAACAAACCATATTGGGTTTGTATTAGGAGTGTGCTAGGACTTGTCTTGGCGAACATTCCTCGATCTCATTGAGGTTTAATAGTGGTACTATTGGGCTGAACTGTTGCTACCGTGAGTTATAATACTGCCCTTTAGGGTTGCCTTAGGTGTTGTCAGTGCTACTGCGGAAGTTTTTCTATATGGAGGTCATGTATCTTCGGTGCCGTTGGGTTCTGGAACATAGGCTCTACAAGTGCCTTCTTTGATGTCTTGTTGTTCCGGCATTTCTGAGATCATGTTCGCCAGACCCATGCTTCAAAGTATGGAGTCTCAAGGGTAGCATTGCCGGGGTATGGTTATGGAACCAACTCGAATTTAACGACGTGGTATTTTGTAACTCTAGATGAGTTTTAGGACGGCATTTACACTTTTCCCTAAAGTAATTACCCAAATACTTATCAAGATGTGTATTGTGTTTATCAACCTGGCTTATTGTAAGCTAGATCATGTGTTCAGCCTGTTTGGTCGGATGTTTTCTCTATCTTAATAGAAAACATGCAGCTCACTTGCGTGGTTCGATAAATCAAGGTGTGTATTGTCATTATAACAAAATGGGGATGGGATAAACAAAATTCCCACTAAGTATAGAGTTCTCATCCGATGAATTATCCTAAAAGAATCTTGAACTTTTCTCAACTTCACCAAAAGCCCATATACATGGACAAAATATACCATTTTGGCAAGGTTCAGTCCTAGCTTGTGTATATGCATGCCTGGGAAAGCAGGGAGATAGATCAAATATAACATAGGCCAATTAACCAAGCAAAATGAAATAATTCTTCTAGGAGCTATCAATGACTCCATATCCTATCTAAAGCAGCACAAAATCTGGTTGTGAGCAACTTAATTTGTCACTAGAGCTCCAAGGTGGATATGTTCTTAATTAGTACTGTTGCATAATAAGCCAAAAAAAATGAAAGGGCCTCTTTGGTTCACCGACAGAGGATTCAGATATCATGGCATACTGAATCATGCAGGAAATAACAACACAAAGATGTATTATTTTAGTTATTTATTTGCACCATAATAAAAACATAAGAACTTCGTGAGACTGGCCCCAATGAAAATTTGTATTCTGAGTTCCATAGGGAAACAAAATCCTATGGCTTCCAATCCTATAAACCTAATAAGGCATGAAAAATTCTTATAAATTCAAAGTGGCCTGAAAGTGACACACGAGTTAGTACTTATTTCCTTTATCATAATATAAGAAGTTTTTTGTACTCCAGGGGGGGGGAGTATCATACTAGTATATCACAAGGCCACCGCTTCTTAGCGGGCAATAAGTAGTTAATGTCGGTTGGAGGTGATTGGCAATGGCAGCATGGACCTTTTCAGCGGAGGAACTGAGCACACATCGTCTTCTTCCTCCTTCTCCTCCTCACCGCGACCTGTCTTGGGTGGGAGAACCTCCACCACGTCATTTTCATCGTCGTTGTCGGGTGTGGTTGAGTACTCGACGCGTTTTAAGAAGTTGCAACAGAGATGAGGACTAGACCACGAGTCATCGATCAAGACTGACGGCGGCAGCAAGGTCTTGGTGCTCATGTCAAGGCGGCACAGGTGGACCTGCTTGTAGTCCCCCGCATTGAGGCTGAAGCACAACACGCCTCCACCGACACCGTTGTCGTCCCCCAATGCACACAAACATCGGGAGGATCGGTTCCACCCGTGGTAGCCCCGCCGCCTTGAATCCCTCCATCTCCCACAGTTCAGCCACACGGAGGTCCTCACAGCCGTCGTCCCTCCGCCATTGCTCGGTGGCCACGTCCAGTGTCCATACCGTCACCACCATGTCCCCAGGCGCCACGGGCTTGTCGCACGTTTTGCAGTCCTCAGACCCACGCTCCTTGCCGATGCAGACGAGCTTGATGAAACCGCCGCCGCCATCGCCGGTGGCGGGGCAACAACTCATGGCGCGGCTAAACGCGTGATTAGCATTATTGCTGCAGAGCAGGCAGAGGCGGCACTCTGGCGGGGAGCTGGATCCTCTAACTTAGAGAAGGGAAGTCACGGTGCTACGGTGCTCGTCTAGTGTAAAATGAAGAAGGAATGTTACGTGCTATTAGCAGGTTATTTACTTTTGGTAATTACTGTAGATATAAAAAATCTAAAATTAATTTTAGCTCACCATCAACTTGTTTATATGTAATTACTATGAATGTGCATACTAGATCTGTAATTTAAAAATTAATTTAAGTTATTTTAGCCTTAATTGTATGGATTAACAGAAGGAAAGTTAGGGTACTGTAGCTTCTCTAACATTCCTTGTGTATGTTAGAGGATCCAGTTCCCTCTGGCGGTAGTGGGAGGAAGCGAAAGGGCACCTCATGACCGGCTAACAGGAGATCATCGTAGTCGCCACAGAGGATGCCCTGCCCGAGGTCGGCCCAATAGGCCCAGCCCTGGAATGAGAAGGCCGAGTGCACCCGGAGGTACTCTGGCTTTTCCGGTGGGAACAACAGTTGCTTGTACCCCCACGGCGAGACGCTCCCGTCGAACAACCTGGAGGACGGCGGCGGCGGCCACAGGCAGACCACTTCCCGCCTCAACTCACGCCGCGCCTTGGTGTCGTACAGGTGATGCATCGCCATGATGGCCAGCACGTACCCGCCGGCATCGTCGCGGCGGCGCACGGGCAGAGGGTGCGTCACGAGAGAGGGCGTGCAGTCCATCTCGTGCAGGGGCGGCACCGCGGCGAGCGAAGCGTCGGCGGCGTCGTAGACGAGGAAGCGCTCGGGCTCGTCGTCACTGTGGCTGTCGCGGCATCGGAAAGTCACGGTGAGGACGACGATCCTGTCGGCGGCGGCCTCGACGTACGCTTGGTCCTCGTCGAACTCGTACCGCCCACTGCGGAGGCGGATCGCGAGCGCGGAGAGGGCCGGGGGCTCCACGACGCGCGCCAGGAGCGTGACGCCGTCGACGAGATCCTTGTGTTCGTCGTGGGCGTCGGCGGTCCTGGTGGTGGTGCACCTGACCGCCGCCTACTCCGACGACCGCTGGCTGTGATTCAGGTGGGCCGCCTGGAGTTTGTCGAGGTCGTGCACGTGCGGGCTCAGCAGGACCCATCCGGGGCGCCGCGGCGGAGCCATGGCCGATGGTCGAGATTGTTGCCGTGGACGATGGCTCGAGAGGTGCGGCGATGGCGATGGGGATGGTGTTCAGTGAAGTAGCGAACCGCCATTGGCGCATTGCCTCGTTCTCGTCTGATCCGATCTGAGAGGATGTTTATTTGCTTTTTTTTTTAGGCAAAGATGGTTTATTTGCTGGCCCAGCAGCCCACGTTGGCACGATCAATGGCCGTGATGGCCTAATACTAATCGGCACTTCTTCTTTGAGGATTCGGCACTTTTTTTTTGAGGAAAAATCCCACAGGCCTACGGCAACGGTAGTTCATAGGAGGCCCAGATTTAGTATTCGTTTTATCTTTTTTCTATTTTTCGTTTTATTCAACATTAACTTTTTAAAACATTGTGAGCGTTTTTTAATTATTATTTTTATCAATTTCACGTACTGTTCCTAAATTCACCAACCTTTTTTTAAATCCGTGAACATTTTTGTAATCTGTGACTATTTCTTAAACTAGTGCTTTTTTTAAAATTCATAAGCCTTTTAAAAATGCATGAACGTTTTATCAAAGCTGCGAACAATTTCCAAATCTCTGATTTTTAGTTGATCACTTTTAAATTCTTGAACGTTTTTAAATTGTATTTATTTATAAAAATCATGAAATTGTTTTTCAAATTCATCAAAAAAATTAATTCAGTGATTCCGAAAAGTTTATAACTTTTCCAAATTAATGATTCTTCAAATTCTAATTTTTTTCGATAAATTAACATCCAAAAAATAGAAAAAACAACTGATATACATGTAGAGATAGCGAGCCGTCAAAAGCTACCCATAAGTGCAGAAACAGAATAGCTAGTGGTCAAAGCTAATGGGCCGTGGCCCATGTAGAGATCACGTGAGCGTGAGAGCAACTACGTTCGAGATGCGTGCGACATAGAGCTCCCTGGCTGGGGATGACGGATGGAACATGTTTTTATAAAACTTCGGGAACTTTATTAAATCAAAACAATGTTACAATCACCATCATCCACCTTACAATCAATGCCTCCTTAATAAACATCGATGGTGAGACCGAGACCGCTAATCTAGCTCGCTCATGAGAGACACGGTTTGCTTCCCTAGGGCAGTGGACAAAAGTATACCTTATTGGTAGTACGTACCCTATAATCTGAATAAATGGCTGCAACACCCGACACAGTGGAACCTCCATTGTTCATCGTGTCTTACCTACCAGTCAGACTCAACCACCAAATTTTTGATTCTAAGTTGTTGCGCCAACAGGAGGCCAAGCCGTAACGCATAAGCTTCGGCATCTGCTGCATCCGATACATGCTCGATATTCTCATTTATCATCTCAAGGATAGCTCCCACTACTCCTTGGCGTGTCTCTAAACGGAAAGTCGCGTCAACATTGAGTTTAACATATCCCTCTTTTTTTTGCGGGTAACATATCCCTCGTGATACATGCATTCTTCTTCCTCCCCTCCACTGGCCGATCTGAGGATGATTATTTGTTGGTCCATCAGCCCATGATGGCATGATCATGGTTGTTTTTTTGTGGGTAGACGATCATAGCCGGCCAGATGGCCAAATCCTATTTGGTGCTTAATTAGCAACCACAGACCCTTTGATAGTTCATAGAAGAGCCATATATTTTTTTCCAAGTATTTGTATTCAACATGAACTTTTTAAAACATTTGTGAGCATTTTCTTAATTCTATTTTTATCCATTTCATGTACTTTTCCTAAATTCGTAAAATTTTAGTAAAATCCGTAAACATTTTTTCAAATATGTGAATATATTTTTTAAAATGGATTTCATGAAATTTACATATGTATGCTGCAATCGCCCAACACATATTGTCAATACAAAACCTAATGCAAAACATAACTAATTATCAACAAGCATTCATTGTTTGTCATGCTGCCTGCATAGAGAGTAACGTAAAAACAATGATGTGCATGCCTTGCTTACGTGGCATGGCTGCATGTCTAGGATATGGACCGAGCCCTGGTGCCTTAACTGCACCTGCCTTTGAGTGTATGACATGTGGGCCAGCCATCTGTTAGGCCCACCTGTCATACACCCAAAGGGCCCACATGTCATACACCCAAAGGCAGGTACAGTAAGGCACTGAAGTTGCGTCCCTAGTAAATATAGGTAGTGGGTTGTTTCTAAAAGATTATTGTTTTGACTTTTGAGCGGGGGAGGGGCTAGCTATTTAGATACAAAAGATGACATCATGGCTAGCTTTTTTAATTGCTAACAATTGTTACATCGTGTGCAAGGTCCTTTAGAAAATAAATACGGGGTTCATAGACCCAATTATAAAAATTATAAAAAGTAAAACAAAATTTAGCTATCAGATGTGTCGTGCCATTCGCCTCACTTAGACAATGCTTGCTAATTGTCTTTACCGCTTGTTTACAAGCAACGTTAAATCTTATTCCAACAGAATCTCAAATATTAGTGCTGACTCTAGCGGCGGCGTGGCAGTCACTTGCGCAGGGTGCATGTGCTTGTTCCAACAGCCGCTACATCTGTAGTGCATGATCTCGCAAGTGTAATTACACATAGGGATGACGTTAGCGTAGCACGCCTCGCTGCAGCGTTGGTCACAGTCGCTCAACCGTATCACCGATGTTGGTGCAAGTGTGGGCGCTGCCTATGGCCCAAACGACGGCCAATGCCCCATGGAAGGAAGTACTAGGACAACGAGCAGGGCGGCAATGAAGGCTGGCTAGAGAGCAAGTTAGAGGATGAACATGCAGAAGCCATTGTTTGTTCTATGCAACAAGCAACTTCAGACAGGAAGATACATGCAGCACAAGATATGAGCCGGAGACGGGACGCAAAGTTTCTGCTCCCGAGCTCAAATGAGCTTGGGTGAACAGTAAAATCACAAAAAAATCAAAAAAATCTATTTTGTTTTGAAGAAAACATTGATAAAAGTTTTAAGTGCTTGCAAAAATTCATCATGGAATCACATTCCTAGAAGGTGTGGCAAAAAAAGGTACTCTGAATTTTTTTGCCACGACTTCCTGGAATGTTATTCCATGATGAATTTTTGCAAGCATTTAGAACTTTTGTCAATGTTTCTCCTATTTTTTTTTGATTTTTTTTCCGATTTTACTCTTCACCGAGCTCATTTGAGCTCGGGAGCAGAAAGACACTTTCGCGGGAGACGTTGCTATTTATAGGCATTCAAGAAAGAGCTCCAGGGTTAGCTACACTTCACTTGGTTTACTCTATGGATGGATCGATTGAATTAAATGCACAAGCTACAAGTCAGAGGTGTGTGCCATGCATGCACGTGTAGCAATTCCAAGTTGCACTGGAGAGTAAGTTGACTTGGAGATGCAAGTACACAGCCTTGTGATGACGCATGAGATGAGATGGGAAAGGAAGCATCGCCGACACAAGAAGGGTCAGAAGCCATGTGACGAGGAAGCAAAAAATGCTCCTGAGCTGAACTAACCAGGAACGACTGAGAGCAACTCGGATCTGGGGAAACCAGATCGAAAGCGCAATCAACAATTCGCTAGTAAGAAATTTTTTTGAGATCTGAAACCAGCAAGGAGGAAATGAGGACGAGCTAGAGAGAGAAGCAAATAAATAGGAAGAGCAGAAGTAGAGCGATGTTGATGGGCCTAGTCTCATGAATGTTGCGTGCTAGCTTACGTATTATTCATCTTTACTGTTTTGTCAGGAGAGAGCTAGCTGCTTAGATACAGAAAATGACGTCGTGGTTAGCTTTATTAATTGCAAATGAATAGACACATCGTCTACAAGATCCTTCAGGAAAATCTCTAAGGGGTTCATATAAACCCAATTACAAGAACTGTTAAAAGTGAAACAAAATTTAGCCTTCTGATGTGTCGTGCTATAGTGATTACCCGTTGTTTCCAAGCAACGTTTCTCTTACTCCAACGGTATCCCAGAAATTAGTAGTCGACACAGGCGGCGGTGCGAGTGCGACAGTCACTTTTGCAGGGTCTGAGGCACACGACCAATTGCATGTCCCAGCAGTCGCGACATTGGAAGCCCGAGACCTCGCAGTCCTTCTTGCATGCAAGGACGCCGTTGGCTAAACACGTCGTGCTGCAGAGTTGGTCACAATCGCTGCACCGTATCGCCGGTGGCGGCGCAGGCGTGGGCGCTGCCTGCGGCCCGAGCGACGGGCAGCGGCCCATGGAAGGCAGAACCAGGACAGCGAGAATGGCGGCGATGAAGGCTGCCTTGAGAGCGAGAGTAGTGGATGAACCTGCAGAAGCCATTGTTTGTTCTACGTGGCAAGCAAGTGGCTAAAGACTTCAAAGAGGAAGATACAACTAGGAAGCACAATATACGTAGGAGCCAGAGATGTTGTTATTTATAGGCATTCAAGAAAGAGCTCTAGGGTTGGCTAAATATTTGTGTTGTTGTATGTTGTGACCCATGTGTGAGGTATATATAGAGTATAATATGAGGGAGAGAGACTTGGAGTAGGGCACAAGTCGTACATGGTTTAAACCAATTCTATCTCTATCTCAAACGCTATTATACTTTTTTTTGAACGTAACACAATTATACTTCTAATAAGCTACACCTCACTTAGTTTAGTATATGGATGGATCCTCGATCGAATTAAATGCACAAGCAACAAGTCAGAGGTCGGTGCCATGCACGTTAGCAATTCTAAGTTGCATTGGAGCGGGAGAAAGTTGACTTGGACATACAAGTACACACATATATTGTAGTATGTGTATTATTTAGTGATGTTACCAATGTGCCCCGAGCTTTCACTCGTTCGTAATTTTGGAGATAACGCAGATGCTCTAGTCTAGTTGCGGTGACTGTTAAACATTCCACTGCTTTGTGTTTCACTAGGAGCTGGATGTCATGTTACACCGATGGTGCAATTGACATAAACTAGATGAAGTAAATAATGATATACGTGGAGCTCACCCTATTTAGATGAAATCTCACAAAATATGCAGAAGTGAGACAATTAATTCTATTTATTGAATTTGTAGGCATACAAATTTCTAGGTATAACTTAACAAACGACGTGGTAAAAGGTCAGAGGTCTGACCGACGCATATTATTGTTAGTAACTCCAAGCTGCAATGGAGAGAAAGCTGACTTGGAGGCACTAGCGGTACACATGCATATATTGTTGTTGTCTCTCGTACCTTTTCTGGTCGGTGAGATACATCCATGTCTACTCGATCATAGTTATTGTTACCATTTTGCCCCATGTGTAAGGTGAACATTTAGAGATATTTCCACTCGTTGGTAAATTATGCACAAGCAACAAGCAACAAGTCAGAGGTCTGTGCCATGCACGTTAGCAATTCCAAGTTGCACTCGAGAGAAAGTTGACTTGGAGATACAAGTACACACATATATCGTAGTACATGTATTATGAATTTATGTTACCAATGTGCCTCGAGCTTTGCACTCGCTCGTATCTTTTGAGACAATGTAGATGCTCTAGTCTAGTTGCAGCGAATGCTAAATTTTCTACTTCTTTGTGTTTCACTGGGAGTAGGACGTCACGTACCGATGAAGAAATTGACATAAGATTAAGTACAATAAAATGATGTAGGCAGACTATAAGAGATGACACATCAAATTTTTGTCTAGTTGGAAGAAACAGAAGAGGCGAGGGAGAAGAGAAGCGAGTTACAAGCTTACAACCAGCTGTAATACGAGCTCGAACAAACTTCGTTAGAGAAAGAGATGGGCCACTTATTAATGACATAACATATTAGTACGACTAACTATTGTATGGGTGAACTATTAGGTTGACTATAAGTGACATGACAACTCCATATAGCCGGCTTTTGGCTATACTATTAACCATGCTCTAAAGTAGAACAAGTAGATAATGATATACGTGGAGCTCTCCCTATTTTTATTGAATATCACAAAATATGTTGAAGCAGAGACAAATAATGCAACACCAAGTTAAAGGTTAGAGGTCTGGCCCATTTGCATGGTATTGTTAGTAATTCCTAGTTGCACCGGAGAGAAAGTTGACCTTTTTTTTGGGGGGTGATTTGGAGATACAAGTACACACATGTTGTTGCTTTGTACCTTTCCAGTCGGTGCGATACATCTATGTCTCCTCATAGTATGTGTAGTACTTCACTTTTCCGATGTAACCAAATCATGAATATGTCAAGAACAATACAAAGATCATACCGAAATCTAAGGATGCGTGCCCGGACAAAACATAGAACCAAGACATATATGAACATGACATATCTGGCTAGCCCATGAAGGGGTAAATAGGGGATGAAAGAGTCATAAGCTCCACTCGGCCAAGCTAAGGCCGCGGCGGCGGCAATGGCTACAGCTTTGTCAGCACCTTCCTTCTTGGCGGCGTCATCCTTGGGCATGGCGTCAGTGTCATCAAAGAAGAGGACGGATAAGAAGGCGAACCAGAAGGAGGCGCGTAGAGACGCTCCCCAAGAATCTTATCGCCCTTCTTCTGGTGCAGCAGGGTGGCAAAGGATGTGGTTCTGGAGGCCTGCTCTCCAGCTGTGCACATGGTCGACATGAGAGGATCACTGGAAACATCATAAAGAGAGGAATAATAGATAAGAATTAAGGTTGCGTGAGTAGGAATTGAGTTGGTTAGCACTCTGGCCAGCCAATGCGTCCAATATATAAGCATCATGGTAGGGAGTCGTGGGCCTAAGCCCACAACCGAGTCAGCGTGCAGCCGAGTAGGCCCACTATTGGGGAACGTAGCAGAAATTCAAAATTTTCCTACGTGTCACCAAGATCTATCTATGGAGAAACCAGCAACGAGGGAAAGGAGAGTGCATCTACATACCCTTGTAGATCGTTAAGCGGAAGCGTTCAAGAGAACGGGGTTGAAGGAGTCGTACTCGTCGTGATCCAAATCACCGGAGATCCTAGTGCCAAACGGACGGCACCTCCGCGTTCAACACACGTACAGCCCGGTGACGTCTCCCATGCCTTGATCCAGCAAAGAGAGAGGGAGAGGTTGAGGAAGACTCCATCCAGCAGCAGCACAACGGCATGGTGGTGATGGAGGAGCGTGGCAATCCCGCAGGGCTTCGCCAAGCACCAAGGGAGAGGAGGAGGAGGAGAGGCAGGGCTGCACCAAGAGGGAGAGAACTCATGTTTGTTGGGCAGCCCCAAAACTCAAGTATATATAGGGGAGGGGGAGGGCTGCGCCCCCATCTAGGGTTTCCACCCCCAAGGGGTGCGGCCAGCCCTAGATGGGGCTTGGGGAGGCGGCCAAGAGGGGAGGGAGAGGGAGGCGCCCACTAGATGGGCCTTAGGGCCCATCTGCCCTAGGGTTTGCCCCCTCCCACTCTCCCTTGCGCCTTGGGCCCCTTGTGGGGGGCGCACCAGCCCACCTGGGGCTGGTTCCCTCCCACACTTGGCCCATGCAGCCCTCCGGGGTTAGTGGCCCCACTTGGTGGACCCCCGGGACCCTCCGGTGGTCCCGATGACGTCTGGAAAAACCCAAACTTTTCCGGTGACCAAAACATGACTTCCATATATAAATCTTTACCTCCGGACCATTCCGAACTCCTCGTGACGTCCGGGATCTCATCCGGACTCGAACAACATTCGGTAACCACATACAAACTTCCTTTATAACCCTAGCGTCATCGAACCTTAAGTGTGTAGACCCTACGGGTTCGGGAACCATCTGAGACATGACCGAGGCGTTCTCCGTCAATAACCAACAGCGGGATCTAGATACCCATGTTGGCTCCCACATGTTCCACGATGATCTCATCGGATGAACCACGATGTCAAGGACTCAATCGATCCGTATACAATTCCCTTTGTCTAACGGTATTGTACTTGCCCGAGATTCGATCGTCGGTATCCCGATACCTTGTTCAATCTCGTTACGCAAGTCTCTTTACTCGTTCCGTAACACATCATCCGTGATCAACCCCTTGGTCACATTGTGCACATTATGATGATGTCTTACCGAGTGGGCCCAGAGATACCTCTTCGTTTACGGGTGACAAATCCAGATCTCGATTCGTGCCAACCCAATGACACTTTCGGAGATACCTGTAGTGCACCTTTATAGTCACCCATTCGTTGTGACGTTTGGTACACCAAAGCATTCCTACGGTATCCGGGAGTTGCACAATCTCATGGTCTAAGGAAATGATACTTGACATTAGAAAAGCTTTAGCACACGAACTACGATCTTTGTGCTAGGCTTAGGATTGGGTCTTGTCCATCACATCATTCTACTAATGATGTGACCCCGTTATCAATGACATCCAATGTCCATGGTCAGGAAACCGTAACCATCTATTGATTAACGAGCTAGTCATCTAGAGGTTAACTAGGGACTTGGTGTTGTCTATGTACCCACACATGTATCTGAGTTTCCTGTCAATACAATTATAGCATGGATAATAAACGATTATCATGAACAAGGAAATATAATAATAACTAATTTATTATTGCCTCTAGGGCATATTTCCAACAGTCTCCCACTTGCACTAGAGTCAATAATCTAGTTCACATCGTCATGTGATTAACGCTGATAGGTCACATCGCCATGTGACCAACATCCAAAGAGTTTACTAGTGTCTGTAAGCTAGTTCACATCATCATGTGATTAAGACTCAATGAGTTCTGATGTTTGATCATGTTTTGCTTGTGAGAGAGGTTTTAGTCAACGGGTCTTAACCTTTCAGATCCGTGTGTGCTTTGCAAATTTCTATGTCATATTGTAAATGCTGCTTCCACGCTCCACTTGAAGCTATTCCAAATGGTTGCTCCACTATACGTATCCGGTTTGCTACTCAGAGTCACTCGGATAGGTGTCAAAGCTTGCATCGACGTAACCCTTTACGTCGAACTCTTTATCACCTCCATAATCGAGAAACATGTCCTTATTTACTCCAAGGACAATTTTGACCGTTGTCCAATGATCCCCATTCTGGATCATTCTTGTACCCTTGATGACTCATGGTCGGGCACACTTCGATGCGGTACACAGCATAGCATACTATAGAGCCTATATCGAAGCATAGGGGCGACCTTCGTCCTTTCTCTCTTTTCTGCCGTGGTCGAGCTTTAACTCTTAACTTCATACCTTACATCTCGAGGCAAGAACTCCTTCTTTGGTGATCCATCTTGAACACCTTCAAGATCATGTCAAGGTATATGCTCATTTGAAAGTACCATTAAGCGGTTTTGATCTATCCCTATAGATCTTGATGCTCAATGTTCAAGTAGCTTAATACAGGTTTTCACTTGAAAAACACTTTTGAAATAACCCTATATGCTTTCCAGAAATTCTATATCATTTCTGATCAACAATATGTCAACAACATATACTCATCAAAAATTCTATAGTGCTCCCACTCACTTCTTTGGAAATACAAGTTTCTCATAAACTTTGTATAAACCCAAAATCTTTGATCATCTTATCAAAGAATATATTCCAACTCCGAGATGCTTACTCCAGTCCATGGAAGGATCACTGGAGCTAGCATACCTTTCTGCATCCTTAGGATCGACAAAACCTTTCTGATTGTATCTCATACAACCTTTCCTTACGACAACTGGTAAGGAAACTCATTTTGACATCCATCTGCCAGATTTCATAAATCCAGCTTATGCTAACATGATTCCGACGGACTTAAGCATCGCTACGGATGAGAAAATCTCATCGTAGTCAACTCCTTGAACTTGTGAAAAACTCTTCGCCACAAGTCGAGCTTCATAGACGGTGATATTACCGTCCACGTCCGTCTTCTTCTTAAAGATTCATTCATCTCAATGGCTTGCCGATCATCGGGCAAGTCCACTAAAGTCCATGCTTTGTTCTGATAAATGGATCCTATCTCGGATTTCATGGCTTCTAACCATTTGTCGGAATTTGGGCCCACCATTGCTTCTCCATAGCTCGTAGGTTCATTGTTGTCTAGCAACATGACCTTCAAGACAGGATTGCGTAAAACTCTGAAGTAGTATGCATCCTTGTCACCCTACGAGGTGCGTTAGTGACTTGATCTGAAACTTCATGATCACTATCATAAGCTTCTACTTCAATTGGTGTAGGTGCCACGGGAACAACTTCCTGTGTCCTGCTACACACTAGTTGAAGTGACGGTTCAATAACCTCATCAAGTCTTCACCATCCTCCCACTCAATCCTTTCGAGAGAAACTTTTCCTCGAGAAAGGACCCGTTCAAGAAACAATTACTTTTCTTCGGATCTGAGATAGGAGGTATAACCAACTGTTTTTGGGTGTCCTATGAAGATGCATTTTATCCGCTTTGGGTTCGAGCTTATCACGATGAAACTTTTTCACATAAGCGTCGCAGCCCCAAACTTTCAAGAAATGACAGCTTAGGTTTCTCTAAACCATAGTTCTCACGGTGTCATCTCAACGGAATTACGTGGTGCCCTATTAAAGTGAGTGCGGTTGTCTCTAATGCCTAACCCATGAACGATAGTGGTAATTCGATAAGAGACATCATGGTACGCACCATATCTAATAGGGTGCAACTATGATGTTCGGACACACCATCACGTTATGGTGTTCGGTAGTATTAATTGTGAAACAATTTGCACAATGTCTTAATTGTGTGCCAAAACTCGTAACTCAGATATTCATCTCTATGATCATATCATAGATATTCTATCCTCTTGTCACGAAGATCTTAAACTTCACTCTGAAATTACTTGAACCATTCAATAATTCAGACTTGTGTTTCATCAAGTAAATATACTCAACATCTACTCGAATCATCTATGAAGTAAGAACATAACGATATTCACTGCATGCCTCACCACTCATTGGACTGCTTACATCAAAATGTGTTACTTCCAACAAGTTGCTATCTTGTTCCATCTTACTGAAACCGAGGCTTTTCAGTCATCTTGCCCATGTGGTATGATTTGCATATCTCAAGTGATTCAAAATCAAGTGAGTCCAAACGATCCATCTGCATGGAGTTTCTTCATGCGTATACACCAATAGACATGATTCGCATGTCTCAAACTTTTCAAAAACGAGTGAGTCCAAAGATCCATCAATATGGAGCTTCTTCATGCGTTTTATACCAATATGACTCAAATGGCAGTGCCACAAGCAGGTGGTACTATCATTACTATCTTATATCTTTTGGCATTAAAATGTGTATCACTACGATCGAGATTCAACAAACCATTCCTTTAGGTGCAAGACCATTGAAGGTATTATTCAAATAAATAGAGTAACCATTATTCTCCTTAAATGAATAACCGTATTGCGATAGACATAATCCAATCATGGCTATGCTCAACGCAAACACCAAATAACAATTATTTAGGTTTAACACCAATCTCGATGGTAAAGGGAGCGTGCGATGCTTGATCACATCAACCTTGGAAACACTTCCAACACATATCGTCAGCTCACCTCTAGCTAGTCTCCGTTTATTCCGTAGCCTTTTATTTCGAGTTACTAACACTTAGCAATCGAACCGGTATCTCAATACCCTGGTGCTACTAGGAGTACTAGTAAAGTACACATTAACATAATGTATATCCAATATACTTCTATCGACCTTGCCAGCCTTCTCATCTACCAAGTATCTAGGGTAATGCTGCTCCAGTGGCAGTTCCCCTTATTCCAGAAGCACTTAGTCTCGGGTTTGGGTTCAACCTTGGGTTTCTTCACTAGTGCAGCAGCTGATTTGCCGTTTCATGAAGTATCCCTTCTTGCCCTTGCCCTTCTTGAAACTAGTGGTTTCACCAACCATCAACAATTGATGCTCCTTCTTGATTTCTACTTTCGCAGTGTCAAACATCGCGAATACTTCAAGGATCATCATATCTATCCCTGATATGTTATAGTTCATCACGAAGCTCTACCAGTTGGTGGCAATGACTTCGGAGAAACATCACTATCTCATCTGGAAGATCAACTCCCACTCGGTTCAAGTGATTGTTGCACTTGAGACAATCTGAGCACAAGCTCAACGATTGAGCTTTTCTCCCTTAGTTTGCAGGCTAAGACAATCGTCGGAGGTCTTATACCTCTTGGCGTGGCACGAGCCTGAAATCCTAATTCAGCCCTCGAAACATCTCATATGTTCCGCAACATTTCAAAAACGTCTTTCGTGCCTCAACTCTAAACCATTTAACTGAACTATCACGTAGTTATCAAAACGTGTATGTCCGATGTTCGCAACATCCACAAACAACGTTTGGGGTTCAGCACACTGAGCGGTGCATTAAGGACATAAGCTTTCTATTGTCCGCATAATCGCTACTGTCAACTTTCAACTATATTTTCTCTAGGAACATATCTAAGCAGTGGAACTAAAGCGCGAGCTTACGACATAATTTGCAAAAGGTCTTTTGACTATGTTCAAGATAATTAAGTTCATCTTATGAACTCCCACTTAGATAGACATCCCTCTGGTCATCTAAGTGATTACATGATCCGAGTCAACTAGGCCGTGTCCGATCATCACGTGAGACGGACTAGTTATCATCGGTGAACATCTTCATGTTGATCGTATCTACTATCGACTCATGCTCGACCTTTCGGTCTCGTGTTCGAGGCCATGTCTGTACATGCTAGGCTCGTCAAGTTAACCCTAAGTGTATTGCGTGTGTTCCGAGGCCATGTCTGTACATGCTAGGCTCGTCAACACCGTTGCATGTGAGCGTAAGAATCCATCACACCCGATCATCACGTGGTGCTTAGAAGCGACGAACTTTAGCAGCGGTGCACAGTTAGGGAGAACACTTCTTGAAATTGTTGTAAGGATCATCTTATTTACTACCGTCGCTCTAAGTAAACAAGATGCATAAACATAATAAACATCACATGCAATTATATAGTAGTGACATGATATGGCCAATATCATATAGCTCCATTGATCTCCATCTTGGGCTCCATGATCATCATCGTCACCGGCATGACACCATGATCTCCATCATCATGATCTCCATCATCGTGTCTTCATGAAGTTGTCTCGCCAACTATTACTTCTACTACTATGGCTACGGTTAGCAATAAAGTAAAGTAATTACATTGCGTTGTTTAATGACATGCAGGTCATACAATAAATAAAGACAACTCCTATGGCTCCTGCGGTTGTCATACTCATCGACATGCAAGTCGTGAATCCTATTACAAGAACATGATCAATCTCATACATCACATATCATTCATCACATTCTTCTTGGCCATATCACATCACATAGCACACCTGCAAAAACAAGTTAGGCGTCCTCTAATTGTTGTTTGCATGTTTCTGATGGCTGCTATGGGTTTCTAGCAAAACGTTTCTTACCTCATAAAACCACAACGTGATATGCCAATTGCTATTTACCCTTCATAAGGACCCTTTTCATCGAATCCGTTCCGACTAAAGTGGGAGAGACCGACACCCGCTAGCCACCTTATGCACCAAGTGCAAGTCGATCGGTGGAACACATCTCACGTAAAATGCGTGTAAGGTCGGTCCGGGCGCTTCATCCCACAATACCGTCGAAACAAGATTGGACTAGTAACGGTAAGCATATTGAACATCATCAACGCCCACAACTACTTTGTGTTCTACTCGTGCAAAGAATCTCGCAAATAGACCTAGCTCATGATGCCCTTTGTTGGGGAGCGTGGCAGAAATTCAAAATTTTCCTCGTGTCACCAAGATCTATCTATGGAGAAACCAGCAGCGAGGGAAGGAGAGTGCATCTACATACCCTTGTAGATCGTTAAGCGGAGCGTTCAAGAGAACGGGGTTGAAGGAGTCGTACTCGTCGTGATCCAAATCACCGGAGATCCTAGTGCGAGCAGACGGCACCTCCGCGTTCAACACACGTACAGCCGGTGGCGTCTCCCATGCCTTGATCCAGCAAGGAGAGAGGGAGAGGTTGAGAAGACTCCATCCAGCAGAAGCACAGCGACATGGTGGTGATGGAGGCGTGGCAATCCCGAGGCCGCCAAGCACCAAGGGAGAGGAGGAGGAGGAGGCGGGGCTGCACCAAGAGGAGAGAACTCATGTTTGTTGGGCAGCCCCAAAACTCAAGTATATATAGGGAGGGAGGGCTGCGCCCCATCTAGGGTTTCCACCCCAAGGGGTGCGGCCAGCCCTAGATGGGGCTTGGGAGGCGGCCAAGAGGGAGGGAGAGGAGGCGCCCACTAGATGGGCCTTAGGGCCCATCTGCCCTAGGGTTGCCCCTCCCACTCTCCTTGCGCCTTGGGCCCCTTGTGGGGCGCACCAGCCCACCTGGGCTGGTTCCTCCCACACTTGGCCCATGCAGCCCTCCGGGTTAGTGGCCCCACTTGGTGGACCCAGGACCCTCCGGTGGTCCCGATGCGTTCTGGAAAAACCCGAAACTTTTCCGGTGACCAAAACATGACTTCCCATATATAAATCTTTACCTCCGGACCATTCCGGAACTCCTCGTGATGTCCGGGATCTCATCCGGGACTTCGAACAACATTCAGTAACCACATACAAACTTCCTTTATAACCCTAGCGTCATTGAACCTTAAGTGTGTAGACCCTACGGGTTTGGGAACCATGCAGACATGACCGAGACGTTCTCCGGTCAATAACCAACAGCGGGATCTGGATACCCATGTTGGCTCCCACATGTTCCACGATGATCTCATCGGATGAACCACGATGTCAAGGACTCAATCGATCCGTATACAATTCCCTTTGTCTAGCGGTATTGTACTTGCCGAGATTCGATCGTCGGTATCCCGATACCTTGTTCAATCTCGTTACCGGCAAGTCTCTTTACTCGTTCCGTAACACATCATCCGTGATCAACCCCTTGGTCACATTGTGCACATATGATGATGTCTTACCGAGTGGGCCCAGAGATACCTCTTCGTTTACGGGTGACAAATCCAGTCTCGATTCGTGCCAACCCAATGACACTTTCGGAGATACCTGTAGTGCAACTTTATAGTCACCCAGTTACGTTGTGACGTTTGGTACACCCAAAGTTTTCCTACGGTATCCGGGAGTTGCAAAATGTCATGGTCTAAGGAAATGATACTTGACATTAGAAAAGCTTTAGCACACGAACTACGATCTTTGTGCTAGGCTTAGGATTGGGTCTTGTCCATCACATCATTCTACTAATGATGTGACCCCGTTATCAATGACATCCAATGTCCATGGTCAGGAAACCGTAACCATCTATTGATTAACGAGCTAGTCATCTAGAGGTTAACTAGGGACTTGGTGTTGTCTATGTACCCACACATGTATCTGAGTTTCCTGTCAATACAATTATAGCATGGATAATAAACGATTATCATGAACAAGGAAATATAATAATAACTAATTTATTATTGCCTCTAGGGCATATTTCCAACACCCACTCCCGGGTCGGTGTGCAGTCGAGTGATGGCTCGAGAATTTGAGACTATTTATAAGGGGTTTTACTTGGGTTTTCATTGGGTTTGTACTATTTCTTGGTTATTTTTAACGCTATGAGAGAGAATAAAACTTGTTTTCATTGTTTGGTAGAAAAATCATCTATAAAAGGAAAACAAGGAGGATTAGTCCAAATCAAGCCAAATGGAGTGAATTCCATCATGGGAGATTCACCCCTTAGCGCGCCATAGCACAAGACGGGCAAGCAAATTAACGCTAGCGCTCGTATGGGTGGTAGCACGAGGCGCCAGGGGCTCTCGCTCATCTATCTATAGGAGCAACTTCCGTGAAGGTGATCAACGCATCAGAGAGGCCTAGCTGCCGCCTCTTCATCTAGAACAGAGAGAGAAGAGATCCGGAGAACAAGAACCACCAGAGTTTCATCTTGTTTTTTTCTTCCACCTTCATACTCATACCATTTCAGCGTCACCGGCGTAAGAGGAATTCCAAGTTGTAAAATCGGTGTGTATAACTCTATTCACACTCATCTGGAGACTGAGGCTTGTTAAATCATTCATCTTATTGTGGATCATCACGTTATTATTGCTACTTCCTGAGCTTGTGTTGATTTATCCCTTAAAGAGGAAAGGGTGATGCAGCAAAGTAGAGATAAGTATTTCCCTCAGTTAAGAACTAAGGTATCAATCCAATAGGAGGCACAAGCAAGTCCCCATTAGATGCACCTGCACAAACTAAAAAACACTTGCACACAACGCGGAAAAGAGGTTAATCCCTTCATGTGCACTAGTAAGAGTGAGATCTAATAGAGATAGATTTAAAATATAAATAAAAGATAGAAGAAAGTAAACATAAATAAATTGCAACAAGATATTTTTCTTTTTTTGGTTTTATAGATATGAGAATAAATTATAAGGAATAGACGCAGGGGCCATAGGTTTCACTAGAGGCTTCTCTCTTAAAGAAAGCATACAATGGTTAAACAAATCACTGTTGAGCAATTGATAAAAAAGCGCAAAGTTATGACGATATCTAAGGCAGTGATCATGAATATAGGCATCACGTCCGTGACAAGTGGACCAAAATGATTCTGCATCTACTACTATTACTCCACACATCGACCGACTCCTGCCTGCATCTAGTGTATTAAGTTTATAAGAACAGAGCAACGCTTTAAGCAAGATGACATGATGTGGATGGATAAACTTAAGCAATATGATATAAATCCCATCTTGTTATCCTTAATGGCAACAATACAATACGTGCCTCGCTACCCTTTCTGTCACTGGGTGAGGACACCGCAAGATTGAAACCATCACAAAGCACCTCTCCCATTGCAAGAAATACCAATCTACTTGGCCAAACCAAATCGATAGATCGAAGAGAAATACAAAGCTATATTAATTATGCATAAAAGAGTTTAGAGAAGACTCAAATAATATTCATAGATAATCTGATCATAATTCCATAACTCATCGGATCTCAACAAACACACAGCAAAAGAAGATTACATCGTCCAAGAACATCGAGGAGAACATTGTATTGAAGATAAAAGAGAGAGAAGAAGCCATCTAGCTACTAACTATGGACCCGTAGGTCTGTGGTAAACTACTCACACATCATCGGTAGGGCAGCAAGGTTAATGTAGATGCCCTCCATGATCGAATCCCCCTCCGGCGGAGTACCAGAAAAGGTCCCAAGACTGGATCTCACGAGAACAAAAGCTTGCGGTTATGGAAAAGTATTTTTGACGTGCTCTCTGACGTAGGGGGAATATTTAGGTATTTATAGAGCTGAGATTAGGGTTAGAAGAGCCACGAGGGGCCACAAGCCCTAGGGGTGCCCCCCTAGGGCGCGCCCTGGCGGATTGTGTCCGCCTCGTGGGTCTTCAGGCCGATTCCCGAAGCTTCGTGGATATCTTCTGGTCCAAAAAAAATTACTGTAAAGTTTTATTCCATTTGGACTCCGTTTGATATTGATTTTTTGTAAAAAGAGAAAAACAAGGAAAAAAACATAAACTGGCACTGGGCACTAGGTTAATAGGTCAGTCCCAAAAATGATATTTTAATGCATATAAAATATTCAAAGTAGATAATATAATAGCATGGAACGATACGTTGAAGGCGTATCAATTATCGAGATGGTTTTCATGGATTTATTCTCTATGATGATTGGTTATTCCCTTCCTATGCGTCAGTAATTTCCCCTAGGCGTGGGAGACGTAGGTCGGTGGTAAGAATCATTTGTGCCCATCCTATAGTTTGTCATTCATGTTTGTACTCTTGTGATTTGTATAGTAAGTTGTTCTACTATGGTGAGCGATGTGTGTGTTGTCCAATTTAAGTGCCCATGCAACATTATCCCAAGACCTACACAAGTAACACATATTATTTGGGAAATCTGCGACCTCTGACGTGGCATGGGGAGACATCTATGACGATGGTAGACAATATGAGATAATGGCGACCCACCAAACTTAATGCATGGTTCTGGTTTGACTACCTTAATTATGGAGACGGCCACGTTGTGACCACATCGAAGCAGCATGATAGTGTGGAATATAACCCCATGAGGAGGAGTCCCATAATTTTAGGGAGATCCACCTACAGAACAAGCAAATCAAATACAACGGTGATTTAGGGTTTAAGGCATAAATTGATTGGCGCCCTGCATGCATAGAGAGTAATGTAAAAACAATTTAATTTATGACTTATATGCATGACTTGCTTACTTGGCCATGAGTTGTAACTATTTAAAAGTAGAAGACTATTGTTTTGCAGTGGAAGGGCGAGCTATTTAGATACAGAAGATGACAACATGGCAAGCTTTATTAATTGCAAATAATAGTTACATCTTCTACAAGATCCTTTAGGAAAAACTAAGGGGATCACAGACCCAATTATGAAAATTATTAAAAGTAAAAAAAAATAGCTATCTAACGCGTCGTGCCATTCGCCTCACTTAGACAATGCTTGCTATATAGTCTTTACCGCTCGTTTACGAACAACGTCTCTCTTACTCCAACAAAATCTCCAAAATTAGCCGCTGATGCAGGCGGCAGCGCGACAGTCACTTTCGCAGGGTTTGACGCACAGGGGCATGTACTTGTTCCAACAGCCACTACATCCGTAGTAGATTTTGCAAGGGTTGTTGCACATAACCTTGACGTTGGCGTAGCACGTGTCAAAGCAGCGTTTGTCACAGACGCTGCACAGTATCGCCGGTGTCGGCGCAGGCGTGGGCGCTGCCCATTCATCACAGTCGCTGCACAGTATCGCCGGTGTCGGCGCAGGCGTGGGTGCTGCCCATTCGTCACAGTCGCTGCACAGGATCGCCGGTGTCGGCGCAAGCGTGGGCGCTGCCCATTCATCACAGTCGCTGCACGGTATTGCCCGTGCCGGCGCAGGCGTGGGCGCTGCCTCTGGCCCAAGTGACGGGCAGCGCCCCATGGAAGGCAGTACCAGGACGGCGAGCATGGCGGCGATGAAGGCTGCCTTGAGAGCAAGGGTAGTGGATGAACCTACAGAAGCCATTGTTTGTTCTGGATGCAGAAAGCAAGTAGCTAGAGACTTCAAAGAGGAAGACACAATGTATGTAGGAGCCGGGGACGATGTTATTTATAGGCATTCAAGAAAGAGCTCTAGGGTTAGCTACACCTCACTGGAGAGAAAGTTTAGTATATGGATGGATCATCGATCTGAATTAAATGCACAAGCAAAGGTCGATGCCATGCAGGTTAGCAATTCCATGTTGCACTGGAGAGAAAGTTGACTTGAAGATACAAGTACACACATACTATATTGTAGTAGTACATGCATCATTTCTTTATATGTTGCCAATATGCCTTGAGCTTTGCACTCGCTCGTATTTTTTGAGATGCGCAGACGCTCTAGTCTACTAGTTGCGGCGACTGCTAAATATTCTACTCCTTTTAAAATAGAGTTATAATTACTACAACCTCGGTTTCCTAATTCTTGCTCAGTTTAGAAGGCTAGTCATAGTGGGAGTAACTTAGCTAGTAACATAGCACACTTCAAGAAATTTTTGCTTATGTGGCAAGTATTTAATGTGAGGTGGTAACATAATATGTTACTGTAACATAGCGCTTCCCAAGACAAGATGAGTCTACAAGCTAATAAATGAAGCCATCTATGATACTACTATCATGTTATTTTGCATTATGAAGGTAGTAACTTAGACTAGTGCCATGCATATGACACTAGTCTAAGTTACTCCCCACTATGACCAGCCGAAGAGAGTAGGAGCTCCATGCAAAATCTACTCAGTTGGATAGCGCCATTAAAATACTAGTATCACATGTTTTAGCAGTCCTATTTGAACTGCAAAAAAACATCTTATATTTTGATATTTTGGATACGGAGGGAGTATCTTGCAAAATATTTTCGCAACAGGTGCGGGTATACTCTTAGTTCAGAAGAGAGTAGGAATCAAAAGAGTAAACAGGGGACAAGATAATGGGGAGGGTCCTTTGGCATTTGCAAAAAAACATTTTTGGTGGGCAGGAGCATATGCTCCCAAGATCCGAATTGGATTCCCGCAGCCGCAGGATAATGTCCCTTTATCATACCATCGAGACTACTGCTCGCTGGTATTTGAAGTGAGTCCATGTAACTAGTCAGGAACCGTCGGGATGCTTCAACTGGTGGAGGTCACTTGTGTCGGTTCACATCTAATTATATTGTTATTAGTTGTTCGCTCATTTGGCTAAAGTTGAGGCGGGAATCAGGGAAATTGCTCAACACATATTTTCAATACAAAATCTTGTGCAAACTATGACTTATACTCCCTCCGTTCCTAAATATAAGTCTTTATAGACATTTCAAATGGACTATAATATACGGATGTATGTAGACATATTTTAGAGGGTAGATCCACTCATTTTGCTCCGTATGTAGTCACTTGTTGAAAACTCTAGAAAGACTTATATTTGAGAACGAAGGGAGTAATTAACATGCATGAATTGATTGGCGCGCTGCATGCATAGAGAGTAATGTAAAAACAATTTAATTTATGACTTAGGGCGTGTTCGGCAATCGTCTGGCTTCTCAAATCCTTGACTCCATGCGTGGAGTCCAGCCGAACGCATCCACTCCTGAAGTTTAGCGAGAGAAGCCGGCGAGGAGCGCAGTTTATTTTTTGTGGAGTTGCGGAGCTGGTCATTCCGGGCTCCCAGATGCTCGAGGAGTTGGAGTTTGTTCGAAATTATATGGGGATGCCACCGCCAAGTGAGCGTACCGGTTTGATTCCTATTTCACGAGCGACACACCCAGCGGGCGCCAAGTGAGTTCCTCCCTACTCGGGCCATATCTAGTCCAAATAGGCTGCCAGCCCAGGCCAGTGCTAGCGCTAGAGAAGTTGTGTTGGCGAACGGATCGACCGATCGCGGCGCTCTCGTGAGAAGCTGGCGATCGGAAGTTGGTGGTGGAGTTCAGGATTTTGCGGCCACGGAGGAGTGCCGAACAGGCCCTTGCATGTATGACTTGCTTACATGACATGGTTGCGTGTCTAAAGAAAAAAATAGGTCATGAGTTGTACAGTAGATCTTTAGAAATAGAAGATTCAACTTCAAAAGAAAAAAAGAAATAGAAGATTCTTATTTTGCAGGGAGGTGGGGCCGGCTAGCTATTTAGAAATAAAAGATGACATCATGACTAGCTTTATTAGTTGCAAACAAGATCCTTTAGAAAAAATTAAGGGGTTCGCAGACCAAATTACAAAAGAAAGTATTGAAAGTAAAACACAATTTAGCTATCTCATGTGTTAGTGCCATACGCCTCACTTTGACAATGCTTGCTTGCTATATAGTCTTTACCGCTTGTCTACAAGCAACTTCTATCATACTCCAACAAAACCTCAAAAATTAGCCGCTGACACAGCCGGCGACGCGGCAGTCACTCTCGCAGGGTTTGACGCACTTGGGCATGTATCCGTTCCAACGGCCACTACATCCATAGCACTGGCACATAACCTTGACCTTGGCATAGCACGCGTCAAAGCAGCGTTTGTCACAGTCGCTGCACAGTATCGCTGGCGTCGGCGCAGGTGTCGGCGCTGCCCATTAGTCACAGTCGCTGCACTGTATCACCGGTGTCGGTGCAGGCGTGGGCGCTGCCCATTCGTCACAGTTGCTGCACGGTATCACCAGTGTCGGCGCAGGCGTGGGGGCTACCTCTGGCCCAAGCGACGGGCAGCGCCCCATGGAAGGCAGTACCAGGACTGCGAGCATGGCGGCGACGAAGGCTGCCTTGAGAGCGAGGGCAGTGGATGAACCTACAAAAGCCATTGTTTGTTCTGGACGCAGCAAGAAGTGGCTAGAGACTTCAGAGAGGAAGACACAAGTAGGCAGGACAATATATGTAGAAGCCGGGGACGATGTTATTTATAGGCATTCAAGAAAGAGCTCTAGGGTTAGCTACACCTCACTTAGTTTAGTATATGGATGGATCATCGATCTGAATTAAATGCACAAGCAAAGGTCGATGCCATGCACGTTAGCAATTCCAAATTGCACTGGAGAGAAAGTTGACTTGGAGTTACCAATGTGCCTTGAGATTTGCACTCGCTCGTATTTTTTGAGATAACGCAGATCCTCTAGTCTAGTTGCGGCCACTGCTAAATATTGTAATGCTTTGTGTTTCTCTAGGAGTACGATGTCACGTTATCGACGATGAAACTGACATAGGCGCAAGGACACAAGAGTGATGTAGGCAATCTAGAAGATATGACACATTAGATTTTTACCTAGTTGAAAGAAAGAGAAGAGGAGAGAGAGAAAAGAAGCAGGCTACAAGCTTGCAGCCGGTTGTAGCACGAGCTCCAACTACCGCAACTTCATATAGCCGCCTCTTGGCTATACTATTAACCATGCTCTAAAGTAGACGACGTTGATAATGATATACATGAAATTTTCTCCCTATTTATATCAAATATTATAAAATACTAGCAGGCGGAAGGCGCGGCAGCACGCCGCGCCCGTGTTTGAGTGATTTCATAAGGGATGTTTTTCTGCTGTTGATTTGTCATAGCATCGATACATGTCCATGATCCTAACACTGAACCTCTTGGCCTCTTTAATAAATCAATGGGCCTCAAAAACCCATTGCCTCAAAGTAGGAAAGCCACTTTTAATAACACATTGACAGTGACCTCTTCACACTAAATTAGTCAAGTGTGCATCGTTATGCATGCCTACAAGTCTAAAAGTAAATGGATCTTGTGCTTTTAGAAATATTTGGGCACAACTAAGTCCCCCCCCTCCCCCCCAATGGATTTTGTTATGCGCAACAATTACTGAAGTTTATACGCTCACCTTGCAGCGACTCCTGAGCTTTGGGTTATGCAAAGTGCCTGGCACAGAGTGCATCCTCGAGTTTCATGAGCGGAAGAAGGTAGAGCCAAAGAGCAAGCCTCTTTCTCAGGTCTGGTTACGATTCTCGGGGGCTCCATCGAAGCCGCTGCATGATGCTAAAGTCGTTGCTAGCTTGGGGATGCTGGTTGGGAAACCCGAGAGGGTGGATATGGCCTTTACCCGAGCTCACGGGGTGGCCAGACTGCTGGTGAGTGTTCTGGACATTGAGTATGTGCCAGACGCGGTTAAGTGGACTCATATGGGCCAGATTTACAACCTCGAGATTGAGTTTGAGGATCCCGACCTTTTCGCTGAGGCTTTGGCAGGGTCTGATGTTGATATGCTTGATAAGGATGATGGTTCGGGTAACAAGGAGGCGCGAGAGTAGGATCATGGGCGAGAGTTGTCCAACGGCCCGGGTTCCGCCTCGCAGACGCCCGGTAATGGGGCTGTACCATCAAGTAATGTGCCTATGAACACTCTCAGATTTGGATCATTTGAGCCAGCTTCGGCTCCTCCCAGACTTTGGAGTGGCCGGGTGGAGTGTGATGAGGTGTTTGAACACACGCTTCCTCCCCTGGATTTTGCTGCTGCAGCCGGTTCTGTGGTTGGTTGCATGGATGCAACTGTCATTGAGTTGACTTCGGTCGACGGTGGGGAGGATCATGGGCAGGTGGCACCCCGTTCCCCCACTTCTTCTGCTGTTTCGTCACAGGTGAGGACTCCCATGGTGCCGGATGCGGCAGTGGCTGCGTCGCGGACCTGTGTTGGGTCTGTTTTGGGAGGGGGGCCTGGGCAGGTGGCCTCGGTCACTACCTCTCCTACGGCGGCCATGGTGGCTGTTTCTGCGGCGTCCACGGGCTCCGGGAGCCGGCCGACGTCCGCTAACCTGCAGTTGCCGAGCCAGGAAGCGCCGCCTGTGGCGGCCGCGTCACCCTCCAGCCAGGGGGCCGGTTCAAGTGGGGAGCGCGAGCAGGAGGCCCCCGCACTCACTTCCCCTTGCACGATGGTGGATGGGACACCCATCACTACATCCTCGGGTACCTCGCCGGTGCCTGCGACGGATCCAGCTCGGCAGGGCCATGTTGGGGGTGGGGCTGGTGGCCTTACCCCAAACATGGTCTCTCGGGAGGAGATCATCGCTTTTGGAGGGATCCCGGATCCTGTGTCCGAGGGGCGACGGATTAGCTGTCGCCTCCAGGATCAGCCGGATGTTGATGACATGCAGCTGAGGTGCACCATGCGGGCAGCCAAGCTTCGTGACATTCAGGTCACTACTGGTATGTCGCTCAACACTTCCTATTCCATTTTGCACTTTTCTAATGATGAGATTATTCATAATGCAAACCAGTTAGGAGTTTCACTAGGTAGTATTGATAGTGAAATTTCTAAATCCGTTTATGATATCCTGGATCTTGAAGCGGAAAGCGCTTTAGAACTGATTCGCAACTTAGCAGCGGTCAAACCTATGAACGATTCCGACATTGATGCGTTGGGAGTCAGGGTTCTCGATAGTTTTTGCACGGATCTTGCTCCATACCTTCCTGAGACAGAGGAGGACGATGATTCTATTTCCCTAAGGGACTCTACCCCTATCGACTCTCAGGTAGTAAGGGGTCCACGGAGCCCGGTTGTGAGGACCGGGTGGAGGATCAGAACAAGCATATACGCAAGTGAAAACAAAAGATTTATCCAGCTTCGGCTGTGCGTAGAAGTGCTAGGATCCGTACTACTAAAAAATTCCATGAAGAAATATGAGAGGAATCTTTTGGAATAGCAGAGGTCTGACAGACTTGGCTAAAAGAAGGTTTCTAGCGGATGCTTCTATCGAACATAAATTAGATTTTATTGCCCTCTCTGAAACTGGAAGGGACAATTTCACCCCCCAGTTTCTAAGTACTTTTTCGGGAGGTGTTGATTTCGATTGGCATTGCCTACCACCAAGAGGAAGGTCTGGTGGGATCTTACTCGGGGTTAAATGTGTTGGATGTCCGAAGTGTGGTTATGGGAGATTTCGTCGTTGAGTTTCGGGTTAGATCGAAGGCCGATGGGTTTAATTGGGCACTGGTGGCGGTATATGGCGCCGCGCAACCAGAACTCAAACCAGAGTTTTTGGCAGATCTTGTCCGTATTTGTGGTTCTGAGCAGCTTCCAATCTTGGTTGGGGGTGACTTCAACATTATTAGAAGGAGAGAGGAAAAGAACAATGAAAACTTTGACGGCAGATGGCCGCTTATGTTTAATATCATCATTGAAAGCCTGGATCTGATAGAGATAGAGCTTTCGGGTAGAAAATTCACTTGGGCCAATACATTGCCAAACCCAACGTTTGAGAAGCTGGATCGTGTCCTCGCGAGTGTCGTGTGGGAGCAGAAATTTCCCCTAGTAACAGTCCAAGCGTTATCGTGCGCGATCTCCAACCACACCCCTTTGCTGGTTGACTCTGGTGAGGCAACGCATCTGGGGAATAAAAACACCTTCTCTTTCGAATTGGCGTGGTTTGAAAGGGAGGGTTTCTTGGATCTGATAGCCAGGGAATGGGCTAAAGATGCAGGGGGGAGGACCTGTGTTGAAAGATGGCAGAATAAGGTAAGACACTTAAGAAGTTTCTTACGTGGGTGGGCTAAGCATCTGAGTGGGATTTATAAGGCTGAAAAGGAAAGGCTCCTTACACTTATTAAGTCCCTAGATTTAAAAGCCGAGTCCGCAATTCTAGAGACCACGGAGCTGGAAACTAAAGTGGGTGCGGAGATGAGATTCAAAGAGCTCCTGCGGGAAGAGGAATTGAAGTGGGCCTTACGAGCTAAGGTTCGCAAAGTTGTCCAAGGGGACGATAACACTCAATTCTTTCATATGATCGCCAATGGCAAGCACAGAAAGACAAGAATTTTTCAGCTCGAGCAAGATTAGGGGACAATTGTAGGACAAGAAAACCATAAGGTGTACATAACCAATTACTACAAGCAGCTATTTGGGCCTCCGGAGGATAATTTCGTGTCCTTGGATGAGTCGAGGGTTGAGGATGTTCCTCAACTTGCTGCGGATGAAAAATGATATTTTGACCGCCCCATTTTCGGAGAAAGAGGTGTTTGAGGCCATTTCACAGATGAAGAATAATAAAGCTCCCGGGCCGGATGGTTTTCCGGCGGAGTTTTATAAAAAGTGTTGGCATATTATTAAAGGGGATTTGATTCCGATGTTCCATGATTTATTCTCTGGGTAGCTTCAGTTGTTTCATTTGAACTTTGGAATGATAACTTTTCTTCCTAAGAAAACAGAGGCCGTGAGAATCGAGCAGTTCAGGCCGATCTGTCTTCTTAATGTAAGTTTCAAAATTTTCACTAAGGTTGGGACTAACAGACTTACGCAGATAGCGCACTCTATGGTGCAGCCGTCCCAAACTGCTTTCATGCCGGACAGAAACATCCTAGATGGGGTCCATGAAATTCATACGAAAAAACTAGACGGGGTTGCTTTCAAAGTGGATTTCGAGAAAGCGTACGATAAAGTCAAATGGCCGTTTCTTCAACAGGCCTTGCGTATGAAAGGTTTCGATCAGGCCTGGAGACGCCAGGTAGAATTTTTCACGCAAAAAGGGAGTGTTGGAATTAAGTAAATGACGACGTAGGTCATTACTTCCAAACACATAAGGGCCTGAGACAAGGAGATCCGATGTCACCTATTATGTTCAACATGGTAGTAGATATGTTGACGATTCTAATAGGAAGGGCTAAGGATGATGGTTAGGCAGGTGGCCTGGTTCCTCATCTAGTTGATGGAGGTGTGTCTATCCTACAGTACACCGATGATACTATCATATTTATGGAGCATGACTTGGCAAAAGCGCGAAACATGAAGTTGGTGCTATGTTTATTCGAACAATTGACCGGGTTAAACATTAATTTTCATAAAAGCAAATTGTTCTATTTTGGAAGAGCCAATGAGGAACAAGATGCTTACAAACAATTGTTCGGGTGCGAATTGGGGGCTTTACATTTCATGTATTTGGTTATACCAATTCACAATCGTAAGCTGACAAACAGAGAACGGAAGTGCATCGAGGATCGATTTGAGAAGAAACTGAGTTGCTGGAAGGGCAAGCTGATGTCATACGGAGGTCGATTAATTCTTATTAATTCGGTTATCACGAGTATGCCCAAGTTTCTCTTGTCTTTTTTTGAGGTACCGGTTGGAGTTCGGAAAAGGCTTGACTTCTATCGATCTCGTTTCTTCTGGCAGAGTGTTGAACTAAAGCAAAAATAGAAACTCGCTAAATGGGATATTATTTGTCGACCGAAGGACCAAAGGGGTCTAGGTATTGAAAATCTTGAGGTGAAGAACAGATGTCTTCTCAGCAAGTGGTTGTATAATCTATCTGTAGAGACGGAGGCCACTTGGGCGCAGCTTCTGCGTAATAAGTACCTTCATCCCAAAAATTGTCTCAGGTGATAGTGAGTGTTGGTGTCAAAACCGGCGGATCTCGGGTAGGGGGTCCCGAACTGTGCGTCTAGGCGGATGGTAACAGGAGACAAGGGACACGATGTTTTACCCAGGTTCGGGCCCTCTTTATGGAGGTAAAACCCTACGTCCTGCTTGATTAATATTGATGATGTGTGTTACAAGAGTGGATCTACCACGAGATCAGAGAGGCTAAACCCTAGAAGCTAGCCTATGGTATGATTGTTGTTGTATATGAGATTGTCTATCGACTAGCCTGGCCTCGGTTTATATAATGCACGGAGGCCTAGGATAACAAGAGTCCTAACCGAATCGCCGGTGGGGAGGAGTCCTTGTCTTGATCGCCAAGTCTTGTGGAATCTTCCTTGTATCGCGCAACTGTCCGGACTGGCCCATGAGTATAAGGCCGTGGGGATCCTCGGCCCAATCCAACTGATCGGGAGGCGGCGTGGTGAGTACCCCTAGTCCGGGACACCGTCGATAGCCCCCGAACCGGTCTTCAAGTTGGGGGCGCTCCTCGATTCTTCGAACTGTTCCTCATCTTGATCGTCGGTCTTGAAAACTGGTTCAACAAATCTTCTCATCTTGATCTTGAGGATCGCGAAATGCATTCGGCGAGTTTATCGTCGGGTATCCGAGGAGCCCTTTAAGTTCTGGCCTTTATCAATGCCTTGTTATTTTTATGCCACGCCTCGGGTTTGAAGTTATTCCCGAGCGGTGTCCCTTAACGTCCGAGCTCTAACGCGGACTACATTCAAGTATCTTTTGCAGCCGAGCACCAACGCGGACTGCTTCCCAGCTCTATCGCCGGACTATGTATCCGAGCTCCAACGCCGGACGGTATCCGAGCTCCAACGCGGACTATGTATCCGAGCTCCAACGCCGGACTGTATCCGAGGTGTTGTAAATCACCTTAGTTCAAAGAAGTTTGAAGGAGTTTAGCGAGCTTAATGCGGAAATGCCCTCTATGGAGCCAGCCACTAGCGCCCGAGCTTTATGCGGACTGCTTCGGGTGGTGCACCACCCCAAATGTGGGCCAATTTTTGTCAATATTTTTGATTGATGCAATTTATTCTCTGCCGAGATACATGGCCAGTAGCCCTCAAGGTGTGTATCGGTCTAAAACCTGAGATGCCCATGAAGGATGACATAAGACCGCTGATCCCCGTAGCTGCTGAGACTCAGGTTGATTTGCAAAATCGGTCTAAGGATCAAGTCCTAGCTTGGCAGAATACTTCGGGACACAAAAAGCGGCGTGCTCAGTCCTCAAGACTCAGATTGGGTGCGGCCGACCAACCCGAGGATCAAAATCTCCTCGGAGACTGTATTACACTTAAAATTTTCTGCATTGGACAGGCAATGCAGTAGCCCCCGAGACACTGGTCAGGTGGCAATACCAGATCAGGGGATCGATGTGCCCCTTTAATATTTGTAAATAATAAGCCCGAAGCCCAGTATCCCCCGAGCCTTAATGCGGGCGCGGGAGGCCGAATTAAGGATCGATATCCATAGTAAAATCACAAATTATGTGTAATGACTCTATGTATATATCCAAGTACTTTACGTCATTAATGCTCGAATCCATATTGTACAAAACTTTGTTAACCGACCAGCAGCTTCCACCTCCCCGGCCAATAGTCGAGGAGTGTTTGTCCTACTTTATAAAGCCTTTATGAGGGCAAAGATTTACAACAAACAAGGCAATCTGGCCATACGGTTTTATAAACAAAGGTACATGGAGAGACATGTTATATTACTGTTTAATAGAAGAAATGTCTTCCAAAGAAAATAGTCCCGCTATCGGTTCCTTTCTTTGGTTGTCATGCTAAGCATGATCATGAAACCTCAGCTCCAATGTAAGGGCAAAATATCGTGGATTTAGTTTGGGAGGCCAGTTAATAGCCCCCGGTAGTGTTCGGCGACAGTGGAGGTCAAGCCGGAAACACTTCGGCCAATTTTATGAATGGCCCGTCATTTAATATAGTCATCGGATCGCTGACCAGTTTACACCTATTTTGACAGTCAGTTTTCGGCTTTCTCCACTGAGGTGCTTGACCATGCGAGCTGGAAGCACAATCGCAGTGGTTCTCCCTTTGCACACCTAGCCGAACAAAGCGGAACATAGGAGGCAAGCGCGGGAGCCGGGCAACCCAACTATTGACCGAAGACACAATTCGAAACTGATGAATATATAGCAATATCCGAGAATGTTTTTGCCGAATCTCTAAAAGTGTCCGGCGTTGCACTACGAGACTTGTGCTGAAAACACATAAATGGTTTAAAAGTGCCAAAAGCTAGGAAAACCAAAAAACGTCAGTAAAAACTTGACGTCCGAACAAGATCAAGTGTTCGGTGCCAATCCGAAAATTGGACTTTAGAAAAAAAAGTGCTTCTGCCGTGCTTTAACTTTGCAACGACTAAGAAGAAAAAAACTTAGTATGCAACGGCTCAAATAAACATAAGAGCCCCTAAGTGACTTGGGTAAAAGTTGACTATATAATGTAAGGTGACATGTAGAATGCCTTCTAGCCGGATTGTAGATCGTTTGTCGTAGCGGACCTTTTAAGCCGACCTCTGGACCAATAGTCCGGAGTGTGTCCGAATACCCTCGCGGTTATAAAAACCGGGGCTTGCGTGGAGACCAGGCGTAGGGGTCATTAGTGCTTTATCAGACAAGTGCCCAACTAGTTATGTTATATTACATGGTTAATAAGAAACATCTTCCAGGGAGAATAGTTCCGTTAGGGGTTCTTTCCCTGGGAGGCATGCCCTAAAGTGCATGTCCGGACTGCGAAAAGAGCAGAAAAACATCTGGGGGCAGGTAAATAAATAGGTAAGAAATCATCTTTTAGTTCACCGACCGAGTATTCCCTTAAGAACGCTAGCTTTCGGCTTCACCCAGTCTGAGGTACACATCCGGTTGACCCGGCAGTAACAATCGCAGAGGTGCTCCCTTTACCACCTAGCCGAACAATCGGGAACGTAGGGGTAAGCACAGGAGCCAGGCAACCCAGCTTGGCCAAAACTTAAGTCATATCGATGCATATAATGGTGAATAAAAGGTACATGCGGAAGTGTGACACATGTGTTGGGCATAAAGCCTGAATTAATAAGCTTCAGTTAAAGAAGCCCCAGGTATAATGAGCGCGGTAGCGCGTCAAGTGTGTGCGAACAAAGTTTCGACAAAGAAATTTTTTACAAGCAACTTTTTTCCAAAAAAGTATAATGCTTGGTCGAACCGAACACAAGTTAGAAATTTAAAACTTTGAGCATGAAGGCAACTTAGCTGGTTAATGTGTTCGGTATTGACGATGCAGTCCGAGCTTGATGCGGGACAAGGTTCCATCCCCCAAGCCGATCCCGAGGTGGCGGAGCAAAAGAGCTCGGCACCCCAAAGTGGTGACATAGCACGGTCAATGCAGGACGGCAGAGTGATGCCGAAGTCCCCTGCATGGGGTAATGAAGTGTTGACGAAGCCCCCCGTCCAGCCGAGGTGACGCCAAAGGATATAGTCCGGCTGGATCATTTTCCTGTGCACAAAAAATAGTGCAGACCGGGGATAATAGTAATAATAAGAATTAAAAAAATGTTGCATAATAAATAATTTATGCAAAATGAGTAATAAAAGAAATATGGTCTGGCGCTGAAGTCAATGTCGATGCAGGTCATTGGCGTAATGCAATAAAGGCGTGACAAAGCCTGGATTCACAGGTCGGTCCGAGTTCCGGATGCGGCGTTCGCCGGACTATGTACGGAAGCTGACCGAACCATCATGCGACCGTCGATAATGCGGCCACCATTTGATAGACCTGTGTACATATGATGGACAACCAGAGTAATAATTCCTTGGGAAAAATTAACCCAAACAAGCAAAAAGAAATACTAGGATTAATAGCACCTGGTTTATTTGTTGTAGCAATCCGAAGGAAGGTGATTCCCAAAATTGGGACTCGATCCGCGCACCCATTGCCTGGTCGGCTAGTGACGCCGAAGTGTCCGGAGTAGGTTGATGAAGTGATGGTGAAGCCCAAGGTCCAGCCGAGATGTCGAAGTAGGTCGGCGTGATGGACACCAGCTTGAAGAAGCAATAGTGCGGCCTTGCCGAGGTAGGTCGTGACGTGGTCGATGCCGGCTTGATGAAGCGACCGTGCGGCGATCCCGGTATGGCCGCTCCGTGTAATCCGTGGGGCGGCGATGTTGGTGATGATTTATCCTTCGCGATGCCGGACTCTTGTTCGGCTGGCCGAGATGATGACCGAAGAAATTGAGCTCGGCTCAACAAAGCGACGATGTGTCTAACGCAGGTCGGCCGCCGTGGAGTGATGTTGTCGGGCTGGTTTGACACCGGCGCGATGGTGAAGTTCATATTGCAAGAATACTTTTAATACTACTGGGATGTGTTTGAGAATAAAACGCAACACCCCATACGAAAACTTCCTTCAAAAAGTATGTCCGAGATCCCGTTCATAAAGAAGATGAATTCAGGTCGGATTCGTTCTTGCGCAGAAAACAGATCCAAAAAGTGATGCACTAATCGGAAGTTTCCCGGAGTTTGGACGGTCGGATCGAGCTGAAATTTTGAGGGGTGGTAGATATAGGAATTCCGCAGCCGATCAACGGTTGGAAGTTCCAAAGGAAGTCCAAGCTAGAATCTGGACACCACGCCCTAACCTCGTCCGGATTCTCGTCCAGATTCAATGCGGCTCCGGTATATCGGAGATTGCCAGAGATTCCTCCATCGGAACTCGACGAAATTTTCCAGGGTTGTTGTAGACTCAATTCCGCACAATTCCACCGAAACAATCGTTAAAACGACGCTTGAGGAGGCAGTGGCGGCGGACACAAGTCCGCTGTCGAGAAAAAACAATCTGATGCGCCGAGGGCAATGTTGGCGTTGAGCCCGGGCTCCTGGATGATTCCTCCATGATCTTAATAGAGATCGGAGTTGATGTTGATGAAGGCCCTCATCCGAACATGACGATCGGAGGTAGGGCGCAGTCCTCGGTCAAGCCAAGGTGACCAGTCGAGCTGGTGACGAAGAAGCCGACGTCGCAGTTGACCTGCAGTCGAGCCATTGATCCTTTCGCCGACCACACAGCGGAACTCTCAATGAAAGCACCAATGTCGGTGTCAAAACCGGCGGATCTCGGGTAGGGGGTCCCGAACTGTGCGTCTAGGCAGATGGTAACAGGAGACAAGGGACACGATGTTTTACCCAGGTTCGGGCCCTCTTTATGGAGGTAAAACCCTACGTCCTGCTTGATTAATATTGATGATGTGTGTTACAAGAGTGGATCTACCACGAGATCAGAGAGGCTAAACCCTAGAAGCTAGCCTATGGTATGATTGTTGTTTTATATGAGATTGTCTATCAACTAGCCTGGCCTCGGTTTATATAATGCACGAGGCCTAGGATAACAAGAGTCCTAACCCGAATCGCCGGTGGGGAGGAGTCCTTGTCTTGATCGCCCGATCTTGTGGAATCTTCCTTGTATCGGCAACTGTCCGGACTGGCCCATGAGTATACGGCCATGGGGATCCTCGGCCCAATCCAACTGATCGGGAGACGACGTGGTGAGTACCCCCTAGTCCAGGACACCGTCAGCTCGCCTTTTTGGAAAGGACTGATGAGAGTGAAACCAGTTTTTTTCAATAGGACAAAGTTTATAGTTGGAAACGGTACCGCTACGAGATTCTGGGAGGATACATGGCTAGGGGAAACTCCCCTCGCGCTTCAATATCCTTCACTTTATAGCATTCTTCAATGAAGAGACACATACGTTGCAACAGTAGAACAGTCCACTCCTCTCAATATTCACTTCAGGAGGCAATAATAAAGTTGTTATTTATTTCCTTATATCATGATAAATGTTTATAATTCATGCTAGAATTGTATTAACCGGAAACATGATACATGTGTGAATACATAGACAAACATAATGTCACTAGTATGCCTCTACTTGACTAGCTCATTAATCAAAGATGGTTATGTTTCCTAACCATAGACATGAGTTGTCATTTGATTAACGAGATCACATCATTAGTAGAATGATGTGACTGACATGACCCATTCCGTTAGCTTAGCACTTGATCGTTTAGTATGTTCCTATTGCTTTCTTCATGACTTATACATGTTCCTACAACTATGAGATTATGCAACTCCCATTTACCGGAGGAACACTTTGTGTGCTACCAAACGTCACAACGTAACTAGGTGATTATAAAGGAGCTCTATAGGTGTCTCCAAAGGTACATGTTGAGTTGGCGTATTTCGAGATTAGGTTTTGTCACTCCGATTGTCGCAGAGGTATCTCTGGGCCCTCTCGGTAATGCACATCACTATAAGCCTTGCAAGCAATGTAACTAATGAGTTAGTTATGGAATGATGCATTACATAACGAGTAAAGAGACTTGCCAGTAACGATATTGAACTAGGTATTGAGATACCGACGATCGAATCTCGGGCAAAGTAACATACCGATGACAAAGGGAACAATGTATGTTGTAATGCGGTTTGACCGATAAAGATCATCGTAGAATATGTAGGAGCCAATATAAGCATCCAGGTTCCGCTATTGGTTAATGACCAGGAACGTGTCTCGGTCATGTCTACATAGTTCTCGAACCCGTAGGGTTCGCACGCTTAAAGTTTCGATGACAGTTATATTATGAGTTTATGAGTTTTGATGTACCGAAGGTTGTTCGTAGTCCCGGATGTAATTACGGACATGACGAGGAGTCTCGAAATGGTCGAGACATGAATATTGATATATTGGAAGCCTATATTTGGATGTCGGAAGTGTTCCGGGTGAAATCGTGATTTTACCGGAGTACCGGGGGGTTACCGGAACCCCCCGGGGGCTTAATGGGCCATAGTGGGCCTTAGTGGAGAAGAGGAGAGGAGGCCAGGGCAGGGCCGCGCGCCCCTCCCCCCTAGTTCGAATAGGACAAGGAGAGGGGCGGCGCCCCCCCCCCCTTTCCTTCCTCTCTCTCCCTCCTCCTTCCCCCCTTCTCCTAATCCAACAAGGAAGGAGGGAGTCCTACTCCCGGTGGGAGTAGGACTCCCCTTGGCGCGCCTCCTCCCTGGCCGGCCGCCCCCTTCCCCCTTGCTCCTTTATATACGGGGGCAGAGGGGCACCTCTGGAGACACAACAACAGATCATTGATCTCTTAGCCGTGTGCGGTGCCCCCCTCCACCATAGTCCTCCTCAATAATATTGTAGCGGTGCTTAGGCGAAGCCCTGCGACGGTAGAACATCAACATCATCACCACGCCGTCGTGCTGACGGAACTCTCCCTCGACACTCGGCTGGATCGGAGTTCGAGGGACGTAATCGAGCTGAACGTGTGCTAGAACTCGGAGGTGACGTACTTTCGGTGCTTGATCGGTGGGCCGTGAAGACGTACGACTACATCAACCGCGTTGTTCTAATGCTTCCACTTTCGGTCTACGAGGGTACGTGGACGACACTCTCCCCTCTCGGTGCTATGCATCACCATGATCTTGCGTGTGCGTAGGATTATTTTTTGAAATTACTACGTTCCCCAACAGTGGTATCAGAGCCTGGTTTTATGCTAGATGTTATATGCACGAGTAGAACACAAGTGAGTTGTGGGCGATACAAGTCATACTGCTTACCAGCATGTCATACTTTGGTTCGGCGGTATTGTTGGATGAAGCGGCCCGGACCGACATTACGCGTACGCAAGACTGGTTCTACCGACGTGCTTTGAACACAGGTGGCTGGCGGGTGTCAGTTTCTCCAACTTTAGTTAAACCGAGTGTGGCTACGCCCGGTCCTTGCGAAGGTTAAAACAACACTAACTTGACGAACTATCGTTGTGGTTTTGATGCGTAGGTAAGAACGGTTCTTGCTCAGCCCGTAGCAGCCACGTAAAATTTGCAACAACAAAGTAGAGGACGTCTAACTTGTTTTTGCAGGGCATGTTGTGATGTGATATGGTCAAGACATGATGCTATATTTTATTGTATGAGATGATCATGTTTTGTAACCAAGTTATCGGCAACTGGCAGGAGCCATATGGTTGCCGCTTTATTGTATGAAATGCAAGCGCCCTGTAATTTCTTTACTTTATCACTAAGCGGTAGCGATAGTCGTAGAAGCAATAGGTGGCGAAACAACAACGATGCTATGATGGAGATCAAGGTGTTGCGCCGGTGACGATGGTGATCACAACGGTGCTTCGGAGGTGGAGATCACAAGCACAAGATGATGATGGCCATATCATATCACTTATATTGATTGCATGTGATGTTTATCCTTTATGCATCTTATTTTGCTTTGATTGACGGTTGCATTATAAGATGATCTCTCACTAAATTTCAAGAAATGTTCTCCCTGAGTATGCACCGTTGCGAAAGTTCTTCGTGCTGAGACACCACGTGATGATCGGGTGTTATAGGCTCTACCTTCAAATACAAGGGGTGCAAAACAGTTGCACACGCGGAATACTCAAGTTAAACTTGACGAGCCTAGCATATATAGATATGGCCTCGGAACACTGAGACCGAAAGGTCGAGCGTGAATCATATAGTAGATATGATCAACATAGTGATGTTTACCATTGAAAACTACTCCATCTCACGTGATGATCGGACATGGTTTAGTTGATTTGGATCACGTGATCACTTAGAAGACTAGAGGGTTGTCTGTCTAAGTGGGAGTCCTTTAGTAATATGATTAGTTGAACTTAAATTTATCATGAACTTAGTACCTGATAGTATTTTGCTTGTCTATGTTTGTTGTAGATAGATGTTGTTTCGTTGAATTTTAATGCGTTCCTTGAGAAAGCTAAGTTGAAAGATGATGGTAGCAATTACACGGACTGGGTCCGTAACTTGAGGATTATCCTCATTGCTGCACGAAGAATTACGTCCTAGAAGCACCGCTGGGTGCCGAGCCTGCTGCAGATGCTGGCGACGACGTTAAGAGCGTCTGGCGAGCAAAGCTGATGACTACTCGATAGTTCAGTGTGCCATGCTTTACGTCTTAGAACCGGGACTTCAACGATGTTTTGAACGTCATGGAGCATATGAGATGTTCCAGGAGTTGAAGTTAATATTTCAAGCAAATGCCCGGATTGAGAGATATGAAGTCTCCAATAAGTTCTATAGCTGCAAGATGGAAGAGAATAGTTTTGTCAGTGAACATATACTCAAAATGTCTAGGTATAAAAATCACTTGATTCAACTGGGAGTTAATCTTCCTGATGATAGTGTCATTGACAAAATTCTTCAATCACTGCCACCAAGCTACAAGAGCTTCGTGATGAACTATAATATGCAAGGGATGGAGAAGGCTATTCCTGAGCTCTTCACAATGCTGAAGGCTGCGGAGGTAGAAATCAAGAAGGAGCATCAAGTGTTGATGGTCAATAAGACCACCAGTTTCAAGAAAAAGGATAAAGGAAAGAAGAAGGGGAACTTCAAGAAGAACAGCATACAAGTTACTGCTCAAGAGAAGAAACCCAAATCTGGACCTAAGCCTGAGACTGAGTGCTTCTACTGCAAGCAGACTGGTCACTGGAAGCGGAAATGCCCCAAGTATTTGGCGTATAAGAAGGATGGCAAGGTGAACAAAGGTATATGTGATATACATGTTATTGATGTGTACCTTACTAATGCTCGCAGTAGCACCTGGGTATTCGATACTGGTTCTGTTGCTAATATTTGCAACTCAAACAGGGACTACTGATTAGCGAAGATTGGCTAAGGACGAGGTGACGATGCGCGTGGGAAATGGTTCCAAAGTCGATGTGATCGCGGTCGGCACGCTACCTCTACATCTACCTTCGGGATTAGTTTTAGACCTGAATAATTGTTATTTGGTGCCAGTGTTGAGCATGAACATTATATCTGAATCTTGTTTGATGCGAGACGGTTATTCTTATTCATTTAAATCAGAGAATAATGGTTGTTCTATTTATATGAGTAATATCTTTTATGGTCATGCATCCTTGAAGAGTGGTCTATTTTTATTAAATCTCGATAGTAGTGATACAAACATTCATATGTTGAAGCCAAAAGATGCAGAGTTGATAATGATAGTGCAACTTATTTGTGGCACTGTCGTTTGGGTCATATTGGTGTAAAGCGCATGAAGAAACTCCATACTGATGGACTTCTGGAATCACTTGATTATGCATCATTTGGTATATGCGAACCGTGCCTCATGGGCAAGATGACTAAAACGTCGTTCTCCGGAACTATCGAGCGAGCAACAGACTTGTTGGAAATCATACGTACTGATGTATGTGGTCCAATGAATGTTGAGGCTCGCGGCGGATATCGTTATTTTCTCACCTTCACAGATGATTTGAGCAGATATGGGTATATCTACTTAATGAAACACAAGTCTGAAACATTTGAAAAGTTCGAAGAATTTCAGAGTGAAGTGGAAAATCATCGTAACAAGAAAATAAAGTTTCTACGATCTGATCGTGGAGGAGAATATTTGAGTTACGAGTTTGGTTTATATTTGAAACAATGCGGAATAGTTTCGCAACTCACGCCACCCGGAACTCCACAATGAAATGGTGTGTCCGAACGTCGTAATCGTACTTCACTAGATATGGTGCGATCTATGATGTCTCTTACTGATTTACCGCTATCGTTTTGGGGTTATGCTTTAAAGACGGCCGCATTCACGTTAAATAGGGCACCATCAAAATCCGTTGAGACGACGCCTTATGAACTGTGGTTTGGCAAGAAACCAAAGTTGTCGTTTCTTAAAGTTTGGGGCTGCGATGCTTATGTGAAGAAACTTCAACCAGATAAGCTCGAACCCAAATCGGAGAAATGTGTCTTCATAGGATACCCAAAAGAGACAATTGGGTACACCTTCTATCACAGATCTGAAGGCAAGACTTTTGTTGCTAAATTCGGATCCTTTCTAGAAAAGGAGTTTCTCTCGAAAGAAGTGAGTGGTAGGAAAGTAGAACTTGATGAGGTAACTGTATCTGCTCCCTTATTGGAAAGTAGTTCATCACAGAAATCGGTTCCTGTGACAACTACACCAATCAGTGAGGAAGCTAATGATATTGATCATGTAACTTAAGATCAAGTTACCACCGAATCTTGTAGGTCATCTAGAGTAAGATCCGCTCTAGAGTGGTACAGTAATCCTATTCTGGAAGTCATGTTACTTGACCATGGCGAACCTATGAACTATGAGGAAGCGATGATGAGCCCAGATTCCGCAAAATGGCTTGAGGCCATGAAATCTGAGATGTGATCCATGTATAAGAACACAGTATGGACTTTGGTTGACTTGCCCGATGATCGGCAAGCCATCGAGAATAAATGGATCTTCAAGAAGAAGACTGACACTGATGGTAATGTAACTGTCTACAAAGCTCGACTTGTTGCGAAAGGTTTTCGACAAGTTCAAGGAGTTGACTACGATGAGACTTTCTCACCCGTAGCGATGCTTAAGTCTGTCGGAATCATGTTAGCAATTGCCGCATTTTATGATTATGAAATATGGCAAATGGATGTCAAAACTGCATTCCTGAATGGATTTCTGGAAGAAGAGTTGTATATGATGCAACCAGAAGGTTTTGTCGATCCAAAAGGTAATAACAAAGTGTGCAAGCTCCAGCGATCCATTTATGGACTGGTGCAAGCCTCTCGGAGTTGGAATAAACACTTTAATAGTATGATCAAAGCATATGGTTTTATACAGACTTTTGGAGAAGCATGTATTTACAAGAAAGTGAGTGGGAGCTCTGTAGCATTTATGATATTATATGTAGACGACATATTGTTAATTGGAAATGATATAGAATTTCTGAATAGCATAAAGGGATACTTGAATAAAAGTTTTTCGATGAAAGACCTCGGTGAAGCTGCTTACATATTGGGCATTAAGATCTATAGAGATAGATCAAGACGCTTAATTGGACTTTCACAAAGCACATACCTTGATAAAGTTTTGAAAAAGTTCAAAATGGATCAGGCAAAGAAAGGGTTCTTGCCTGTATTACAAGGTGTGAAGTTGAGTCAGACTCAATGCCCGACCACGGCAGAAGATAGAGAGAAAATGAAAGATGTTCCCTATGCTTCAGCCATAGGCTCTATCATGTATGCAATGCTGTGTACCAGACCTGATGTATGCTTAGCAATAAGTTTAGCAGGGAGGTACCAAAGTAATCCAGGAGTGGATCACTGGACAGCGGTCAAGAACATCCTGAAATATCTGAAAAGGACTAAGGATATGTTTCTCGTTTATGGAGGTGACAAAGAGCTAGTCGTAAATGGTTACGTCGATGCAAGCTTTGACACTGATCCGGACGATTCTAAATCGCAAACCGGAGACGTGTTTATATTAAACGGTGGAGCTGTCAGTTGGTGCAATTCTTAACAAAGCGTCGTGGCGGGGTCTACATGCGAAGTAGAGTACATAGCTGCTTCAGAAGCAGCAAATGAAGGATTCTGGATAAAGGAGTTCATTTCCGATCTAGGTGTCATACCTAGTGCATCGGGACCAATGAAGATCTTCTGTGACAATACTGGTGCAATTGCCTTGGCAAAGGAATCCAGATTTCACAAGAGGACCAAGCACATCAAGAGACGCTTCAATTCCATCCCGGACCAAGTCCAGGTGGGAGACATAGAGATTTGCAAGATACATACGGATTTGAATGTTGCAGACCCGTTGACTAAGCCTCTTCTACGAGCAAAACATGATCAACACCAAGGCTCCATGGGTGTTAGAATCATTATTGTGTAATCTAGATTATTGACTCTAGTGCAAGTGGGAGACTGAAGGAAATATGCCCTAGAGGCAATAATAAAGTTATTATTTATTTCCTTATATCATGATAAATGTTTATTATTCATGCTAGAATTGTATTAACCGGAAACATGATACATGTGTGAATACATAGACAAACATAATGTCACTAGTATGCCTCTACTTGACTAGCTCATTAATCAAAGATGGTTATGTTTCCTAACTATAGACATGAGTTGTCATTTGATTAACGCGATCACATCATTAGTAGAATGATGTGATTGACATGACCCATTCCGTTATCTTAGCACTTGATCGTTTAGTGTGTTGCTATTGCTTTCTTCATGACTTATACATGTTCCTACAACTATGAGATTATGCAACTCCCGTTTACTGGAGGAACACTTTGTGTGCTATCAAAAGTCACAACGTAACTGGGTGATTATAAAGGAGCTCTACAGGTGTCTCCAAAGGTACATGTTGAGTTGGCGTATTTCAAGATTAGGTTTTGTCACTCCGATTGTCGGAAAGGTATCTCTGGGCCCTCTCGGTAATGCACATCACTATAAGCCTTGCAAGCAATGTAACTAATGAGTTAGTTATGGAATGATGCATTACATAACGAGTAAAGAGACTTGCCGGTAACGAGATTGAACTAGGTATTGAGATACCGATGATCGAATCTCGGGCAAAGTAACATACCGATGACAAAGGGAACAACGTATGTTGTTATGCGGTTTGACCGATAAAGATCTTCGTAGAATATGTAGGAGCCAATATGAGCATCCAGGTTCCGCTATTGGTTATTGACCGGGAACGTGTCTCGGTCATGTCTACATAGTTCTCGAACCCGTAGGGTCTGCACGCTTAAAGTTTTGATGACAGTTATATTATGAGTTTATGAGTTTTAATGTACCGAAGGTTGTTCGGATTCCCGAATGTAATTACGGACATGACGAGGAGTCTCGAAATGGTCGAGACATGAAGATTGATATATTGGAAGCCTATATTCTGATGTCGAAAGTGTTCCGGGTGAAATTGGGATTTTACCGGAGTACCGGGGGGTTACCGGAACCCCCCGGAGGCTTAATGGGCCATAGTGGGCCTTAGTGGAGAAGAGGAGAGGAGGCCCGGGCAGGGCCGCGCGCCCCTCCCCCCTAGTCCGAATAGGACAAGGAGACGGGGGTGACGCCCCCCCTTTCCTTCCTCTCTCTCTCCCTCCTCTTTCCCCCCTTCTCCTAATCCAACAAGGAAGGAGGGAGTCCTACTCCCGGTGGGAGTAGGACTCCCCTTGGCGCGCCTCCTACCAAGCCGACCGCCCCCTCCCCCTTGCTCCTTTATATACGGGGGCAGGGGGGCACCTCTAGAGACACAACAACACATCATTGATCTCTTAGCCGTGTGTGGTGCCCCCCTCCACCATAGTCCTCCTCGATAATATTGTAGCGGTGCTCAGGCGAAGCCCTGCGACGGTAGGACATCAAGATCGTCACCACACCGTCGTGCTGACGGAACTCTCCCTCGACACTTGGCTGGATCGGAGTTCGAGGGACATCATCGAGCTGAACGTGTGCTAGAATTCGGAGGTGTCGTACTTTCGGTGCTTGATCGGTCGGGCCGTGAAGACATACGACTACATCAACCGCGTTGTTCTAACGCTTCCGCTTTCGGTCTACGAGGGTACGTGGACGACACTCTCCCCTCTCGTTGCTATGCATCACCGTGATCTTGCGTGTGCGTAGGATTTTTTTTTGAAATTATTACGTTCCCCAACAAGCCTGGCTCCATCTAGTGAGAAGACTAATGGATGTTCAACTCTCTCAACGGCCTGATCAGTTGTGCTAGAAGCTAACTAGGAATTGAGAGTTTACGGTTAAATCCATGTACCTGAATGTTATCAACTCTAGCTCTATTCCAAGCTCGAAACATGTTTGGAAAGTCAAAGTTCCTTTGAAAATTAAAGTGTTTATGTGGTTTGTACATAAACAAGTTATTTTAACAAAGAACAACTTGGCAAAATGCAACTTGGCAGGATCTAAAAGATGTAGTTTTTGCGACCAGGATGAATCCATCAAACACCTCTTTCTTGATTGCCCCTTGGCAAAAATATTGTGGCAAATGGTTCACATTGCTTTAAATATTACTCCACCAAAACTATCAGTACGTTATTTGGGACGTGGCTTGACGGGATAGACTTCGAAACAGCGAGACACATTCGTGTAGGAGTATGTGCTTTATTGTGGACAGTCTGGAACTGCAGAAATGATTTGGTTTTTAACATAACAACAAACATTCATCTTTTGCAGGTTATTTTCCGAGCCACTGCGTTGATCCGTATGTGGTTGTTACTCACTCCGACGGAGGCCAGGGAGCGTATGGTTACTGGATCTATCCGATGGGAGATGGTAGCTCAGAATATTTTCAACCGGTTTGGATGGCGGCTATGTAATAGGATAGGCAATTAGTTTTCATGTCTTTCTTATGCCAGCCGGTTGTGGCTTTACCTCTACCTTCTTTTGGTGCTCTTCATGAGCATTCTTCGGGCTTTGTTTTGAGACATGATGACTTGTGTTGAACCTATTTGCTTATTAATAAGGATGACCGTATGCATCATTCTGATGCAGAGGCCGGGGAGCTCCCCCTTTTCTAAAAAAAATCAGATGTCAGACAACGTGCCGAGAAAACCAGAGAGCTACACTTTCTCAGATGTTTATTAAGTATATACATTTTTTCTAAAGAACATTTATTTTTTTACAACAAAGAATTAACCATGAAGGTGCACCAAAAGTTGAGCAGATTATCTTTAATCAATCCTGAAAGTTAGCATAGTAAAATCCATAAATAATTTACAGAAGAATAGAAGGAAGTACCAAGCTATATATATATATATATATATATATATATATATATATATATATATATATATATATATATATATAGGACAAATGTTTCCTACAAGCAGTGGTAGTTACCACCACTTGCGTTTTGTATGTTGTATGTAGTATCTGTCAAAATCGAGAGTATGTATGCGTGTAGTATGTAGTATATAACAATGATTAGGTAGTATATATACTAATTTTTAGGTAGTATGTACCATTTTTGAGTATGCTCTTTTTACGTACAAATATGTACGTATTTTACAAATATAACAAAAACTATGGGCTCATATGCAATTTTTCATGTAACTTGCTTTGAAATATCTTAAATATAGTATATGAACATATTTAAAATAATAAAATTGTATATATAGTACCATATGGTAGTATATGAGACATGTGGGGTAACTACCACGGGTGGTAGGATGGATTTTCCTATATATATATATATATATATATATATATATATATATATATATATATATATATATATATATATATATATATATATATAAACTTTTAGGAACATAAAATCCAATATGATATTTTGTATATAAGCAAATCGATGATACTTCAGAATCTCCAATGACCGTTTTCAATTAATATGGTACTCTGTACATCAGGACAACCTACAACTTAAGACCGGGAAAATACGTTGGCAGCAATGACAATGTTATTTTGTTCTCTCCGTAAGCTGAAAGTTCAAGAAAACCCTGTTTAGGCTAGTTATAGTGGGAGTAACTTAGCAAGTAACATAGTGCACTCCAAGAATTTTTTGCTTATGTGGCATGTAGTTAATGAGAAGTGGTAACATAATATGTTACTATAACATAGCGCTTTCTAAAACAAGATGAGTCTAAAAGCTAATTAATGAAGTCCTCTATGACACTACTACTATGTTACTTTGCACTATGAAGGTACTAACTTAGACTATTGTCATATGAATGACACCAGTCTAAGTTACTCCCCACTATGACCAGCCTTACTGATAACTCAAGGGATACTTTTGCAGAGACAAACATATCAGAAAGTAAATGGGCACAAACTGTTCTTACTAAAAAAATAAAATAATAGCAGTCATCGGCGTCATGGTTATTCTCGGTTTTAGTGAACTTCAGAGAAGATTTAAACAAAACAAGTGAGCCTTTTTGTGCAGACAGGCAACAATCTACACTTATTCTCGTCAGTAACTCATACATTTTGATGTATTACAATAGCTTTCTTTGAGAAATAAATACCTTGAAATTGGTACTGTGACATGACTTCTAGGACAGTTATGTGTGTCACTTTATGGTCGTCCCATTTCTCTAGCAATCCGTGTAGCTCATGTAGCAGCAGTCTCTTGTGTAGATAATTTCAGAAATCTGAATTGTGAGCTTATATTGTTTGTCCTATAACAATGAAAAACATGCATATATGGATTGTAAATATTGGAGAATTCAAAACAAAATATACATAAGAAGTATCTGTTACTAGAATTATTTAATGGTCCCTATTGTACCATGATATTGTTGGATCAGAATAGTATGCGCCATAGTAGTTGTTTCAGTAGATTCACGATTCACGTTAATCTTGGCTTGCGGCTTACCACTCGATTTGGTGAGGCATGTTGTTGGTGCTTCATAAGACAATAATACATTATTATTTTATAAGACAATGTTACATTAGCATTGTGGGCTTTGCATGACAGTCATATACTGAATTGGCTGAAGATAATATTTTTCCAAAGAGACTGAGCCATAATAACATGTGCAAATTTTTATAGAAGTGGTATATTTGTTCATTTATTTGGGCAGCAATGGACATTAGATGCTTTTTTCTGGGGGTGAATGGACATGAGATGCTAAAGAAATTATACATCAGGTCATCGGCTGACCTGAGAGCATGGTATCTTGATGAATGCACTCCTCTAAGACTGAGAAGTAGATCAAATTGTGGGAAGGAAAAATTCTCCAACTCAGAAGCAGTTTCTAAGTGGGTGATCCACTGATTTGTATTTCTATTTTGCACCATAGAGATAGAAACGCTCAACCATATACACTAATGTTGACACCAGATTTTGGCACGGTCAATAACATAATTAATATAGCCTCAAATGGAGAAGTGATCTACATAAAAAAGTTTTGTGTTGTCCATATGAACATTTTTGAAGTTTGGCCCATCGCCATCCAATCTCATCTCGAAGGTCAAAGTTGTGTTTGAAATACTGAGATTTTGTATTCAAAACACTATTCGGCTGATTAAGATCCCAAGACGATCTCATATGAAAAACCTTTCTACATTAATTGTTTTCGTCTCGTCGAAATGGTCGATTTTGATATAAAAATCGTCCCAATCCGAGTTCGTATGCAAAAAAAAGAGGCATCCGAATGCAACTCTGTCACGAGCCAGAAGTGGCGCCCCCCATCAGCCACGTGTCTGATGGGTAGCGCGAATAACAACCTGTTTTGCGCGAGCGATTTGTCCCAGAAGATGGCCTCAAATCGAAAAACATTCAACACAAAAGTTGTTTGTATCATCGAAACGCTGAAATTTGGTTTTGGGCTCATCTTCATCCGATGTCATTTGTCGCCTGTGGGACCTATAAACCGAACTGATGTTCCAGACTTACTTAAATCCGAGTTCGGTTAATTTTAGAAAGATTTGGACGTGATTTGGAGTCCTTTTCTTGTACGGGAAGTCCATCCTCCTCTTATATACCTAAAGGTGACGGCCGATTGAACAACACACAATCGAATAAACACATCTACTACTTTTTATCTTTTATCTTTTCTCCTTAACCCTAGTTCTTCTTCCTCGTTCTTCGTTCGTTCTTCTTGTTGCAGGGCGGCGAACCTCGAGGCCCTAGGGGCAACCAGGTCGACCTAGGGCAGCCCATAGCCGCCGCATGCCCTGACGGGGTCCCTCCCGGGCAAGTGGGGCTTCGGGTATACAAAAGCGCCCGCCGGATTGCTTGCGTACCGCACTTCCGAACGGGTTTCCTTCTACGTGAGCTGCGGTGCATCACCCTCAGTGTTGGAGGTACACGGTGACGTGTTCGTGTCCGAACACACTTTTTGACGACTACGCCGGGGAAGAAGCTATGAACGGTCTCCGGCCCGTTCTTGCTACGAAGAGATCGCAATCTAGGGTTTGTAATCTACAAAGGTAATATGAATACCCGATTTACTTATGTAGATGCAAATAATGCATATGTTGTTGCTAGATCGTCTAATGAGCATATTGTATCGGCTAGCCCTAGTTTTATCAATCATGCATCTAATTATGTGCAACAGCTGATTCAGAATAATCTTCATGCTTCAACTTCATATAATTTTAGCAACATGCAACATATGTATCTCGCATGCATCGGCAACCCCACAAATCTATATGCCAATGAACAACATGGTGAGTTCGGTTAATCAAGTTGAAACACCCCATGTAGGAACTTTCAATGGCATGCAACATAGTGTTTCATCTTTTTATCCATCGGCACCCTCAACATAGTGAGGACGTTCAAGCTCCTCACTCCCGACACCTTCAAGATCATCATCTTCGACGACGATGGCATTGAGATCGTCAACAAGTGCGGGAAGCACGACGAAGCATTCGCCGCCAAGGAGTATGGCCGGGGCCTCCCTAAGTACTATCGAGTCTGCTAAGGTTTATGCGTAGAACTGTTATGAACTGTCGTACTGCTTATATCTGAATTATCTAGTTGATGCTCTGTCTATACTCTGTTGTGCTTATGATGTGTGCTGCCGAAGTGTGGTGGTAACCTCACGAACTAGCCAAAGAGGTTACCACACATCAGGCCTTGCATACAACCAAACACCATGCCTTGAGTTTGTGGACTAACATGCAGGCAACCAAACACCAGGCAGTGTGGTTCAGCCCATGCAGATAAGAGGGCATGCAGGCAACCAAACAGCAAGCATATGGTGCATTTGAGGCTGCATTTCCATAGCCAGGTTGGGTGGAGAAGTATATGCAATGCGGGTACTGTAGCACACGGCAACCAAACACGCCCATAGGTAATGAGTTGTAGCTATTTGGAAATAGAAGATTCTTGTTTTGCAGCAGGGTGGGATAGCTATTTAGATATCGAAGATGCCATCATAACTAGCTTTATTAATTGCAAACAACGGTTACATCATGGACAAGATCCTTTAGGAAAAACTAAGGGGTTCGATCACAGACCCAATTACAAAAGAAAGTATATTAAAAGTAAAAACATAATTTAGCTATCTCATGTGTCAGTGCCATACGCCTCACTTTGACAATGCTTGCTTGCTATATAGTCTTTACCGCTTGTCTACAAGCAACGTCTCTCTTACTCCAACAAAATGTCGAAAATTACTCGCTGACGCAGGCGGAGGGGGGCGTATTCCTAATGCAACACCAAGTTAAAGATCAGAGGTCTGGCTCATATGCATGTTATTGGCAGTAATTCCAAGTTGCATGGTAGAGAAAGTTGACTTTTTCGAAAGGGGGAGAGAAAGTTGTTGATTTGGAGATACATGTTCACATATATTGTTGATTTGTACCTTTTCCAATCGGTGAGATACAGCTATGTCTGCTCATAGTATGTGTCCTGCTGGAAATATTAGCACTTTCCTGATGGATTTAATCCCTAACCAAATCATGAACACGGCAAGAACTATATGAAGCTCATACCGAAATGTAAGCATGTGAGCCCGGACAAAACATAGAACCAAGACACCTATGAACAAAACATATCTGGCTAGCACATGAAGGAGTAAATAGGGGATGAATGAGTCATACCCTCCAGTCGACCAAGCTAAGGCACGGCGTTGGCAATGGCTACGGCTTCGTCAGCAGCTTCCTTCTTGGCGGCCTCACCCTCGGGCATGGCGTCGGTGTCATTGAAGCGGAGGATGGAGACGAAGGCGTGCACCGAGATGCTTCCCAAAAGTCTTATCGACCTTCCCCCGGTGCAGGGTGGCAAACGACGGGGTTGCATAGGCTTGCTCTCCTGTCCAGCTGTGCACATGGTCGACGGGATGGGATTACCGGAAGCGGCACAAAGAGAGGAATAATAGATGAAGAATAGAGTTGCGCGAGTAGGAACTGAGTTAGTTGGCCCTCAGGCCGACCAACGCCTCCAATACATAAGCATCCGGGTAGGGAGTCATGGGCCTAAGCCCGCAACCGAGTCAGCATGTAGCCGGGTAGGCCCACAGCCGAGTCGGCATGCAGCCGGGTGACGACTCAAGAATTTGTGACTATTTATAAGGGGTTTTGACTTGGGTTTTCATCGAGTTTTCATTATTTCTTGGTTATTTCTGACACTAACCCTTTGAGAGAGAAGAAAAACTTGTTTTCCCATTGTTTAGTAGAAAAAACATTTATGAAAGAAACCAAGGATCATTACTCCGAATCAAACCAAATGGAGCAAGTCATGATGGGAGATTCACCACCTGGCACACTAGAGCGCAATAGGTCCGAGCAAACGAGTGCAAGTGCTCATATGGGTGGTTGTGCGAGGCGCCAGGGGCAACCCCGCATCTACAGGAGCAACTTCCGTGAAGGGCAACAACACATCAGAGAGACCTAGCCGCCGCCACTTCATCCAGAACCAAGAGAGAAGAGATCCGGAGAAGAATAACCACCAGACACCCTTCTTGTTTTGTTCTTCTACCTTCATTCTAATTTCATTTCATTGTCACCGTCGTAAGAGGAATTCCAACTTGTAAGATAAGGGTGTATAACTCTATTCATACTCATCTGGAGATTGAGACTTGTTAAATCATTCATATTATTTTGGATCATCATGTTATTACTTATTCCGAGTTGCTACGCCAATGGTAGGCCATGCCGCATCGCATAAGATTCAGAATCTGCTGCATACATATTCGATTTTCTCATTTGGCGCTTGCAATGAAACAACCTTAATCATCTCTGAAGATAGCTCCCATTGCTCCTTTGAAGTGTCTTTGAACGGAACATCACGTCAACATTGAGTTTCCCTACATCAGCATGATCCATCCTCCCCTCTTGATACCCGCACTCTTCTTCCTCCCCTCTACTGGCCGATTTGAGGATGATTTATTTGCTGGCCCAGCAGCCCACAATGGCATGATCATGGTTCGATTTATTTTCCTGAGTAGATGATCATGGCCGACCGGATGGCCAAATCCTCGTTGGTGCTTGACTAGTAGCCAATCGGTCAATATCGCCGACGCCCTCCGATAGTTCATAAGAGAGCCTGATTTTTTTTGCTTTTATTTTTTATTCAACATGGACTTTTTAAAACATTTAGGAGCATTTTTAAATTATACTTTTCCTAAATTTCATGTACTTATTCTTTCAAATTTATGATTTCTTAAAATTCTCATATGTATGCTGCAATCGTCCAACACATATTTTCAATACAAAATCTAATGCAAAATATAACTTTATAATTAACAGGCATGAATTGATTGGCGCGTTGCATGCATAGAGAGTAATGTAAAAACAGTTTAATTTATGACTTACATGCATGACTTGCTTACATGGCATGGTTGCATGTCTAGAAAAATAGGGACTGGGTTGTAACTATTTAAAAATAGAAGATTATTGTTTTGCAGGCGAAGGGCTGACTATTTAGACACAGAAGATGACATCGAGGCGAACTTTATTAACTGCAAACAATAGTAACTTCGTCTACAAGATCCTTTAGGAAAAAACTAAGGGGTTCACAGACCCAATTATGAATAAAATTAAAAGTAACACAAAAATTGAGGTATTTGATGTGTTCGTGTCACTCGCCTCACTTAGACAATCTTTACCGCTCGTTTACAAGCAAGGTCTCTCTTATACTCCAACAAAATCCCGAAAATTAGTCGCTGACGCAGGCGGCGGCGCGGCAGTCACTCTCGCAGGGCTTGACGCACTTGGGCATGTATAAGTTCCAACACCCGCTGCATCCGTAGAACCTGACGTTGCAAGAGTCGTTGCACATAACCTTGACGTTGGCATAGCACGCGTCGAAGCAGCGTTTGTCACAGGCGCTGCACAGCATCGCCGGTGTCGGCGCAGGCGTGGGCGCTGCCCATTCGTCACAGTCGCTGCACGGTATTGCCGGTGTCGGCGCAGGCGTGGGCGCTGCCTCTGGCCCAAGTGACGGGCAGCGCCCCATGGAAGGCAGTACCAGGACGGCGAGCATGGCGACGATGAAGGCTGCCTTGACAGCGAGGGTAGTGGATGAATCTGCAAAAGCCATTGTTTGTTCTGGACGCAGAAAGAAAGTGGCTAGAGACTTCAGAGAGGAGGACACAACTTGGCAGCACAATGTAAGTAGGTGCCGGGGACGATGTTATTTATAGGCATTCAAGAAAGAGCTCTAGGATTAGCTACACCTCACTTGTATTAGGTTGATCAAATTGACGATATAGAGAGTATATGGATGGATCGTCGATCGAATTAAATGCATGAGCAACAAGTCAGAGGGCGGTGCCATGCACGTTAGCAATTCTAAGTTGCATTGGAGCGAGAGAAAGTTGACTTGGAGATACAAGTACACATATATCGTAGTACAAGTATTTTTATTTATGTTACCTATGTGCCTCGACCTTTGCACTCATATTTTTCAAGATGATGCAGATGCTCTAGTCTAGTCGCGCCGACTGCTAAATATTCTACTGCTTTGTGTTTCACTAGGAGTAGGATGTCACGTTACGGATGATGAAAATGACATTAAGTTGAGGAAGTAGATATAATCATATATATGGAGCTCTCCCTATGTAGATCAAATCTTAGAAATATGTACTCCATAGTGTTGGAATTATAGGCATGCCGATGATGACGTAGGTTAATTAGTTATCACTTAACAAACTCCATAGTGTTGGAAATATGCCGTGGATGCAATATTATTTGTATTATTATATTTTTCATGTTCATAATTAAGTTTATATTTCTATGTTATAATTCATTGGTTCTTAAATATGAGATTCAGAGAAAAACCCGATTGCATGTGTGAAAAGATAAACACCAATATGATTCCTAATCATGCCTCTAGGACTAGGTCATGTATTGGTGTTTGGTGATGATCTTGTTTTCCTGATCATGAGCATTGTCACTGTAACAAGGATACTATCAATAATGAGCACACATTGTTACCAGAACAATGGAGTTCAATAGACCCAACTTATGAATTACTGAGAGATGTCTACATAGCTATATTATCGGTGTTTTATATAACTTGTTCATGATTGCATTGTTCCTACATATAAGAGCATCTCCAGCCGCGCCCCCAGAACGGCCTCCCCAGACGCTTTTTTCACGCCGGCGCCGAAAAAACGGCCCAGTCGCGCCCCTAAAGGCTCATTTTTTGCCGGCTCGGACCGAAATTGGCGCTGGCGGATCCAGGCCGAACCCGGCGCGCTGGGGGGCGCTTGGGGGCGCCGGCCGAAATGTTTTTGGCGCCAAAACCGGCGGGCCCTCCTTGGCAGCGACTCGGCTCTTCTCGCCGCGTCGTCGTCCTCATCGCCTCGGTTCCCGCGGCGAATCAATGCCAAAGCTGCCGCGTGCTGCCGCGCCGGTCAGCCTTGCCATTGATTCCTTACGGGCGGCGTGTCACGGGGCGGCGCAGCGTCGCCTCCCCTCCCGCCACGCGTACATACGGGCGCGGCTACATTAAGCGGGCGCCCTCCCTCACCTCAGGCCACACCAGCCCTCGCCGCCGATCCCTCTCCCTCTTCCTCTGCCGTGCACCGCCGACGCCGAGCCCTCCTTCTCCCTCTCCCGTGCGCCGCCTCCAAGCCCACCCTCACTCTGACAGTCCCCAATGGACGAACGCTTCCCCGGCGACGAGGCGGCGGCGAACGGCTTCGGCCGCCGCTCGCTCCGCGAACAGGAGTCGTGGCTCCTGTTCGAGGCCAACATCCCGGCGCCGCCGGACATGCGCGTCGGGCCGTCGGGGTGGCGGCTCAGCAACGAGGGAGTGCCCGTTCCACCGTTTCCCGACGCCGCGGCGCGGACCGCCTACTTCGCCGACGAGGTTGAGCTCGTGCGCTCCTCCCTCACCGATGAGCAGCGCACCCTCCCCCAGTACGCCGTCGACAACTAGTCGGATGGGCTGCGTACTTCGAGCGCCGTCAGGAGCAGAGGCTAGCGTCCACCAACGGGGTGCCGGTGGTGGGCGGCAGACAGTATAGTGAGGGCCGCCGCATTTGGTGGGGCGTCCCCGACCGCACGCTCGGCGGCATGTTGGCGCACCTTGAGGGCGGCAACGAGCTGCCACTGACATACCTCCCCTGGCGGCCCCGGCCCCGGCCTGCCGCCGACGCGCCAGGCAATGGCTGCCCAGGAGGTTCGCCTCTTCATCGTCTTCCTCCTCCTCGTCGCGATCTTCTTCCCACTCCTCTGGCTCTCCGGCGCTGCTCGGCGTCAAGACCGAGCCCGCGGCGGAGACACCTTTCGGCCGGTGCATTCGCAGCGCCGGCATCGTCATCAACGAAGACGGACGGCGCGCCCCCTCGTCGGCTCCTCCGCGGTTCGTCAAGTCGAAGACGGAGCCCGGGCTCGTGACGGTTAAAACGGAGCCGGGGCTCCCCGCTGTGAAGACGGAGCCCGGTGAGGTGGCGCTCGACGACGATGCGGCCCTGAAATGGGCGCGCAAGGACTTCCTCAGGATGGAGAGGGAGCGCCAGGTCGACGAACTGCAGCGCTTCGAGCAGCGCCGCCGGGGTCGTGAAGAAGGAGGAGGAGTCGTCCTCGACGACAGCGACGACGACGCGCCGCCGGCACCTGTCCGCCATGGCGACGCCGGGCATAGGTGCAGCCGGGTCGGCCGCGTCAAGGAGGAGAAGGCCGACAACAACGGCGGCGGCGACGACTACTCCGCGTTTAGCGATTTCTTTTTTTAGTTATATTTGTTATGTAAACGCGTTGCGAACATGTAATATATGCCAAAGTTTGCCGAAATTTAGCCGTACTTAAACGAGCCAAACGTTTTTTTTTCTAGAAAAATTAGATGTGCCTGCGGGCGGCCCTGGGGACGGCGACGGAGGGGCAACACGCCGCCAGGCCTTTTTTTGTGCCGGCTCGCCCCCATGCGGTGATTTTAGACGGCCCCTATGGGGCCAATGGCTGGAGATGATCTAAGCACGTAGACGAAGACTTGGTGTAGCTGCCTGAAGCTAAGTATTGGGCGTTCACATTGTGCATAGTATCCTCTTTCATTTAGTGGCCAAAACAATTGAGTTAGCTCACTAGACACGCACGCATGCATGTGACTCCAGATCGATGACCATTGAGCTAGCTATCCTGTCTAATTAATTGGGAAAGTGATTCCAATCACCAGCTAGTCTCGAGGTCAATATAATTTAGAATTTATATTAGATGCCATCTCTTCTCACCTTTTTTATTTGACTAGCTGACTTCGCCCACCGGTCCATCCTCTACACATAAGGCACGAGGTAGGAGCGGCCAGGTCGGCACGGTGTGACTACGAGGTTGCCGTCTTTGCAATGCTTTGCACGGAACATGGTCACATGCAGCAAGCACTGGCCACTGGGTGAAATGTGTAGCTTCTTCTCCATTGGCGTCAATCGCTGGCACGACTTCGACGAGGCAGAACCGCCCGCGCCCGGTGTGGACAAGTGTGCGGCACCCGAAGCTTACCGGCGTCTTGAGGAACGTGAGCTCCTCATCGCACATCTTCCATGCCGGTTCGTGCACCGGCCCCTCGGCATCTACGAGTTTCGGGACGTCACATGAGCAAAGGTAGGGATTTCCCTTGCTCCCGCCGTCTGCGCCGTCGGCCACTCGGATCCCGATCCACGCGTCCAAGTCACCGTCGTAGTAGTGTAGTACCCCCGGCCGTGGAACGGTAGGCGCCAGTCACCGCGGCGCGCCGACTGGCAGCCCTCGGTGTCGAGGGAGAAGGTGAAGGAGGACGAGGCGAATATGGTGCGGCCATCCGGGTGCACCGCGTGCGATTTGACACGGTTGTCGTAGCCGGTGGCATCGAGCGGGAGCGGCGACTGGCCTATATTCCAGACCCACTCCAGCTGGTGATAGCGTTCCTCGCATGCTAGGTAGCCCGGCGTATTGTCCGTGGCGTCTAGCGCCCACAGCTTGTCACCGCCGACGGGTGCGGCTTGATAGGAGCCACGGGGCCACCAGTCCTGGTGTTAGAACTAATCTTGTTATTAGTGCTAGGTTTAGATTATTTCTTGGTTTTTTTGAGTCATGCATGTAGTCGTGTCCATATACTAGGCTGCGGCAGTGTACTCACATAAAGATGAGATCATGTGTGTGCATGCAAGCTAGTAGTGGGTCAGATTAGTTAGTTGATGTAGTCACGCATGAAGTTTGTTAGCTAGCCATGGGCATGTGCATGCTGGCCGGTTCATTTGGATCATGGGTGAGTTGGTTAGTGGCCGAGTATGCCGGCCAAGTTAGTGCGTGAGTACATGGGTTAGTGGTTAGTGTGGCCGGGTGTGGCGGCTGGCTGGCTTGGCAAGTCAGCCAACCTCTTGTGTATATAAGTGTTGCATTGAGTTAATGAAAATGAGCGAGGCCGAGAGGGCTGAGGAGAAAAGATGTAGCATATGACTTACGTCACAGACTTACCTTAACTAGTAAGCTACGGCTTCTTACCGACTTGCCGACCTGCAGCTGTGTATGGCTATGTTGATCTACAATAGTAGAAAAACCAAAATGGTCTTGCCAACTTACTGCTACTCCCTTCGTAGCTAAGTAACACTACCCTGGTGCATGCATCCTGCCGACATGCAGCCTTCGGAGACAAGTTTGACACAACAATGACGATGTTGTCGCTGAGGGCTTCGAAGCGCGGGTATTCGAATGTAGAGACCAACGAGACGCCCAGGCGGAGAGCTGGTTGAGGGAGGCGGCGGGGCACCTCGTCCACGACGCCCGCGTTCTCATCGCCGGCGCCGTGGAGGTCGTCGACGTCGAGCCTGTAGATGCTGTGCGCCCCCGAGTGACTCGTGTTCATCTCCTTGAGCGCCACGTACAGATGCCGGCGCAGATTGGCCGCCGCCGCCGTGGTCCGGTCAGTTCCGTCGCGCCGTGCCGTGGCATCCTCGGTGGCGTACGAACGTGATGGAAGGACCCTTGGCTTGGCAGCTGCTCGCCACCAGAGGTGGGAGAGAAGGGGTTGAGATCGGGCGATGAAAGGATCACAACATTGTTGGAAGAAATTCAGATCGTGAGTCCGCGAGAAAGGGATGCGGTCGTGATTCGTTACCACACGCTTTAGTTGATTGGGAATTCGGGATTGTACTACAGATCTTCCTCTCTCTTTTTTGCGGGTGAGGCCGGGCCTTATTTTGTTCCAATCAAATCATGCCACATATGCGGGAGCACGGATTAGTACACACGCGAGGAGCAGGCAAGTTTCGTCTGCATGCTAGACGCGGCTGATTTCATGAGTTAGGCAAGACAATATTGCAACAACCAACAATCCATTGCCGGTTGGAGATAAAATCTTTTTGAATAGAATATTATCTATTTTTTTTCTTTTCTTCCATTTTTTTGTCAAAATATTTAAAAAATCTTTCATTTTCCTTTTGACGATAAAGGCTTGCCCTCGCTTTATATATATTATAAAGCAACATTCTCAGCATACATCAGGCCATACAACAAAAGAAAAAAAATGCAAGAAGACGCCGAAAGAGCCACAAACAAGCTCCGAATGTAACAAGCGCAAGCATGAACATTGAGGCCCTCGGCGAAAACGGTCTTGCAGACAACATGACTAAGATAGGGTAGTGGCCCGCACCTGGAGGAGGCCACACTCCATCAACTCCACCGAGGCCAACCATTGTCGATCCGCCATCCGTCTCTAGCCTGGAAGAAGGCCCGCCCGTGGCGACTGTTTCAAGCCATACAAAGATTTCTTGAGCCTACACATCTTCTCATCAGTCTGTTTGTTCCAAAACATGGAGGATGTGTGTGTTTCAGATTCTATAGTACTTGGTTCTTCTGTTCGACGAGTTCTGGTTCTTGAGGGAACGACCGAGGAGACCAATCTCCCTTTCGGACACATTTCATACTTCTCAATACTTATTTGTTCAAGGGTTCGTATGTATTGAGTGACTCTAGGTCTATTCCGATGCAGCTTCAAGAGAGCTTTAATTATTCGGCGTGTTGTTTGTGATTTGATGTTATTGTTTAGATTTTCTCTCCAAGAAAGATTCTTTTTAATGGATCTCCTCCTGTTCCTCAATCTTCGGAGAATACGGCGTTGGATTAGAGAAAGTTCTCTGTCCAAAATCTGCCCTCTCATCCCAGGCCGTATGAGTATGACGCCACGCGGTTGGCAGGTAGAGCCGCTCACCGCCGAGCTCGTATAGCCTGAACCTACTAGATGCCGGGGAGAGGACGACAAGCACGACCACCTCACCTCACACCGCCACACCCCATACATAGCCACTGCCGCTAGCCCGGATCAATGTCAACCGCAAGCAGCTGAGCAGGAACATTACTCAAGATATCAGGTAGCCTATCTCCAATTCCGAAGCCTCGAACACCACTCCGTTGATCAAAGGTGGTGGATTCAAGTAGAACAACGACACTGAGGCGCCATCACCACCCAATCAGAGAATTTGGGCTTTCACCCAGGACATGGAGGTAGAGGGCGAGGGAGGGATCTCGATGCCGCCACAAGAAGGAGAACGACGCCGGAGCGCCGCCGGCATCGTGGCCGCATCAGTCGGCTAAGGGTTTCCTCTGATCCAGAACCACCATACCCTCTAGCCCCAGCGCGCCAGCCGCCTGAACCGGGCACACGGATGCTGGCAGCGCAGGCCGGCGAGGCGGAAAGAGGTGCGAGGGAGGAGGCCACCACCTCCTGATCTGCTCCAAGGGGCCAACGGTGAGACCCCAGGAGCTAGCTCCATGGCCGCCGCCAGCCCTCCGCCCACGTGGCCAGGCACGGCACCCTTTCGCATCATCACCGGCCACCCACTTCAAGGAAGCCGATGTGCATCTTAGTAGTGGACGCGCCACAGATCTGGGCGCAGGCACCACCACGATAGGGCCCTTCGCATCGCCACCAAGCACCGTCCCCGCCGCCACCAGCCACCGTTGTGCCCTCTGCCAGTGCAGTGCCACCACTCGACCGCATCGCCCCGAGCCAGGCAGCGTCGAGCAGGGGAAGAGAGTCCCCGCCATCGCCGACCCAAACAGGGCTTCGCCCGTCCGCATGAGCCGACAACCGTGGGATGGGGGGAAGGGCTCGATGGTCAGCGGCTTGAATTTCCCCTTCGTGTGGGAGAAGGATCCCTTCATTTTTTTTTTTGAGCATCAGTACAATGACACAAGCGCTCATATACACGCGCATACACTCATCCCTATGAACGCACACACGCACACCCTACCCCTATGAGCACCTCCGAGAGACTGAGCCGGCATATCATCTTGAGATTTACGAAGTCACCGTAGGCGCCTCGTCGTCGATAGAAACGTCTCCTCCCACTGAAAGCGCATTGCCGGAAATCCTGAAATAAATCCAGGAATAATGCGAGCACCAGGATTTGAACCCTGGTGAGTTGGGGATACCACTGTCCACCTAACCAACTCAACCAAAGGTTGATTCGCCCTTCATATTATTCTTGAGGTGATTTTAATCACGCATGTAATATTACGCGATACTCAGTTGTAGAACATCAATACTTCCTCAAATTCATAGATAAGTGAAAGATTAAGTCGATGGATCTTGAGATTGCCAAAGACGCCACAGGCATCTCGTTATCAACCGGGATGTCGTCTACAACTGAAAGAATATTCCGCTATTATGATACATAGTAGATCATTAGGTTTAATTAGGCTTTTGCCAATGCTATACATGAATATCCTATTGAAGACGAAGCAGTAGGATCGATGTGTAGCATATACACAAGTAGCACTCATATTTGCTATGATCCTTTAATTGCATTTTAGTAGGTCGAGAGAAAATTTCACAAACTTGGCAAACTTAAATAGAAGATTATTGAAACCCTACACGGAAATGCTATCAACCCCACAATATGGAAACCCTTTTCCACACCCTAAATGTATTTTGACTAATCAATTCACTTGCTAATTAAAACTCAAAGCTTTTGTATAGCCTTGGGCTATGGTTACCAAGAGTTATTGGTCTATAAAAATTCAAGTCCTTGCACCAGGTTCCTTAACAATCACGGTGCCAATGGAGAAGTTTATCCAATTTGCCTCGATCGAAGTCACAAACCAGGTCATAAAATCCTCCTTGATCAGGTTTTGGAAAAACTAAGAAGGACACCCCATCAAGCAGGGAGCATCATTGGCATATAGGAGGAGAAGATAGCAAGTCTTATTTCCTCCTCAGTAAAAGGCTTCTCCAAGGAAGCATTCTCAATAAGTAAATCAGACTCTCTCTAAAAATTAGAGTCAAGATGGATCATGGATGTTAGGTTTTGGTTTTCATCCAAAGAGTTTCAGAGGAGTTAGAAGCTAGAGGGAGCATCCCGGAGTTAGAATGGACTGTCTCATCGGACACATGAGACAATCCAACAACTTCCTCCTTTAATTTGGGACCGCCTGAAAATAGGAATCTTTACCTCTTTACCTACTAATAAAACAAATAGTGTTTCTGGTCGTCCGTCATAGAAATTGTCCTCGAAGTTGGCATAAATTACCCACTATGCTATTCATAAGTAAAATGATTCGGATTAATTTCAAAATCACCGCGGACTTAGTTCTTATAGGATGATCTCTTTTTTGCTTTTTGCTTTCTTATTTCTGTTTTTATTTTATCTTTAAATTAATTCAGGATTTTGAAAAGAATCAAATTTCAAAAAGCTGGGAGCTTTATTGAGAAGTTATAAAATATTCATGATTTCAAAATATTGTTTGCATATCATGGACTCCTTTTTGGCTCCGTAGGAAGCGCAGGTCCTCAACCCGCACGCGCTAAAAGCCGGCCCATTATTGGCTGGTAGTGGGCCCTGTTTTCTATCTCTTTTTTGCTTTTTGCTTTCTTATTTCTGTTTTTATTTTATCTTTAAATTAATACAGGATATTGAAAAGAATCAAATTTCAAAGCTGGGAGCTCTATTGAGAAGTCATAAAATATTCATGATTTCAAAATATTGTTTGCATATCATGGAAAAAAATCAGAATATCAAATAGATGGTCATGAAATTTAAAAAAATCATGATTTTTAAAAAATAATCCAATATTCCAAACATAGTCTGGAATTAGAAAAAAATGTACATGGCGCGCCTCCTCCTCCTGCACACGCTAATGGGCCCGCCCATATGCGGCTGGTGGCGCCCTGTTTTCTATTTCGTTTTTTGCTTTTTACTTTTTTAATTCTTTTTTTGTTTTTCATTCTTTAAATTCATTCGGGATTTTCAAAAGAACCGAATTTCAAAAAGCTACGAGTTTTATTTAGAAATCATAAATTGTTCATGTTTTCAAAAAAAAATTCGCATATCATAGAAAAAAAATCACAATATCAAATAGATGTTCATGAAAAAAAAACATGATTTAGAAAAATCCAATATTCAAAACACATTCTGGAATTAGAAAAAAAATATACATGATTTTTCGAAATGTTTCCAAAATTAAAAGAAGCCCGTAAATGATGAACAAAACGAAACATCGCCTGCATAGAAGTTTTAATAGGGGATCTCTAGAGGTAGATTTATGATTTCATTTTGTCCCTCGCATCGGGTAAAAAAAAGGCTTTCGTGTTTCATACGACGCTGAACCCAAAAAATATTGACACAACTTTCTGTTGGTTAGTTTTTGTAAACTATATAAAAATGACTAAATGTTTATTTTGCCTCCATACACAGCTATGTTTATTCTGGTACCACAATAATTGTTATGACAACTACTGCTACGCTAGGTCAAGATGATATACATCATTCATCAGTCTAGCTTAGGCAGGGTCCATCAATGCAGTTTGCTCAGCCAAAAATAATTCGTTGTGGCGCCTTAGGAAATCAAATCATGGTCAAACCATCACATTTTTGTTTTTTGAAATGACTTTTCAAAAGTCTCTTATCTCATCATGACATCACTTAGACATAGTTTTTGAAATGACATTTTAAAAGCCCTTATCTCACCTTGGCATTTTAAAAGCCATTATCTACCACTCCTGCATAATTTGATAGTTTTTCTCCCGTTGCAACGCACGGGCATATTTGCTAGTTTGCTAGTAATAATAATAATAATAATAATAATAATAATAATAATAATAATAATAATAATAATAATAATAATAATAATCTTTACCTACTAATAAAGTAGCTATCGCTTCTGGTCGTCAGTCATTAAAATTATCCTCTAAGTTAGTCAAAATTACCCATCAATGCCACGCGTAAGTGAAAAAACGATTCAATTTTTGGGACCAAAAATCGCAGCCTCCTTCATTGTTCGACGAGTTTAATTCACAGAACAACGGGCAGCAGAGTGGTTGGCCGACCGCTCCTCTAGCGATGAGACCACCAGGGTTCGATCCCCTACCTCCACGATCTTTCTTTTCTCACGCATGGGCCGGCCCATGTATGGGGCTTCACTCCCCTTTTTTTCATTTTACTTTTTTTTTCTTTTCTTATTCTGTTTTCTTTCTTCTTTCTTCTTTAAATCAATTCGCGATTTTAATATTTTAAAGTTGCGACTTTTCAGAAAAAAATGTATGAGAAATCATAAAATATATGTGAATTCAAAAATGTTTAGAAAATCATAATTAATTTGCAGATTCAAAAAATGTTGGTGGTTTTGCAAAACTGTTCGCAAAATTATAAAAAATCACAATTTGGAAAAAATGTCCGGGAAATAAAATCATGTTCATGATTTTGAAAAAATGACCGCGTATTCAAAACATATTCAGGAATCTGAAAAGAAATGTCCATGACATTTTATTAAATGTTCACAAAAATAAAAAATATATTTGTTTTCTAAAATTTGTTCCCCCAGTTTCTTTAAAAAAGTTCATCGACTCAAAAATGTTTGTTGAGTCAATAAATGTTAATGAATTCAAAACTGATTCATACATTTAATTTTTTTTGTAAACAAAACTAATGTTCATGACTTTTTTTGTGAAAATCAAAAAAAAAAAATGTTTGTCGATTCAAAAAACTGTTCACTGAATCAAAAGTATTTTATGTCTAGGATTTGATTAGTTTTTCCAAAGTGTTTATATGTCTTGGCGTTGGGAGTAGTTCGTGGTCAATGAGATTTGTTTTTAAAGTTTTAAACATACCGTTGTGCAACATAATGACAAGTGTGGCATGCACAAGCAAACTCATAGCCTTGGGATTTACCACGTCGAATGCATTGTGATCACGTGGACATCACGACCATCATCGGCTAGGATGAGAAAAAAATGGAAACATGGTGAGTCACTATGTTAAAATAGAGTACGCTCATATATCAGGATACTTAGTAATACTTATTTGGTTAGCCATAATTTTTTTTGTCTCCTGTTGCAACGCACGGGCATATTTGCTAGTATATATATATATTAGCAAAGCAGCCATCAACGCAGCATGACGGGTGTAGGGATGTGAGTGTCGAGGTATAAAAGAAATTCATATCATCATGCTTTAATGCCCATTACTATGGAATATTCTTTTAGTTGGAGGCAAGTTCTCGTTCATAGCGAGACGCTTGTCGAGGACTTCATCAATTTTAAATCTCATTAGTTCAGGTGAGTGTATGTGAGCCTCTGCATCTATACTTTTTCTTCAACGCTTGAATGCAGCAATTTAATGTGCTTGTTTGCACTGGAAGAAAAAAAGTCGGTGCACACATTTCTAGTGACACATTCGTGTTACCACTTTTGATGTTCTCATCATTGTCGATGATGGTAGGATTTTGGCGTCCGCAATTAAAAAAGATTGATGGAGCTGTATTCATGGATGACGTCTCATTCAGATTTGCACTATCATCGCATGGAAGAATAGTGGTGAAGTTGGATTTTTTTAATAAATTTTTCAAATATTTGAATGCAAGACGCGTGTGTGTGACTTCATCAATTTCAAATGACATTCATTGAGGTGAGTGCATGTGACTGTCTGCATCTATACATTTTCCTTCAACCTTTGAATGCAGCAATTTAATGTGTGTGTTTGCACCGGAAGAGAACAAAAGTTGTCACACGTTTTCTAGTGACACATTCGCGTTGCCAGTTTTCATGTTCGTCAATGATGGTAGAATTTTGACGTCCGTCACTGAAAAAGATTGATGAAGCCATATTCATGTCCTTTGACGTCGTCTCATTCAGCTTCACACTATCATCGGACGAAAGAGTAGTGGTGTGTTGAAGTTGGATCTTTTATACTCCCTCCGTTCACTTTTGTAAGTAGTTTCAGACAACTCAAAATGGGTTGTTTTGAACATTGTCTGAAATGTCTTCAAGGTATTATAAGAGTGAACAGAGGAAGTAATTGTTTAAAATATTTGAATGCGAGGGTTTTTACTATGTTGATTTTTCTTTTAAGAGAATGTATGTTTGCTTGGCTATTCTTCTTTTGTCACTATTTGGATATGGCCTAAACGTCGTTGTAGACATCAGATAGGCTGTTTGTATAAAGGAAAAAAAACACACACACTTTGGTGAGACGCATCGGCTCCGGCCGACATGTTATTAATTTAATCGGCCGGGCCGAGCGGCATCGTCTTCCTCCGTCCCCAGATCCGGCGGACACCTCGTGCGGCCGTCTCCTCGCAGCTCTCGTTGGCGACTCGGACTCTGCCCTCGTGCCCCTTCTTCTCTTTCCTCTCCCTTCCTCAACCCTTCCCTCGCCTCGCACCTGATGCTCCCGTTTCTCCGCCTACTGGCCCCTGCTGGGCAATCATCATTGTTCCGGTCAATCTCATCGAGCTCCTGTTGCTTGGCTTGTGGACAGCCAATCTGCAAAAGTATATAAATCTGTGGAGTTTGTTGTACGGGGGCACGGTGGGACTATTCGATACGTGCGGACGGGACAGCGGGGGAGTCGGACTTCGTGAAGTAAACGTTTTTCTGGACGAATCGTTTTTCACTTATCCATGGACTGCGGGTCAAATACAAAAAAGCGCAGAGACCTTTATGCAAAAAAGCCGCGACGGTGAACTCAAGACAGATTCAATCCGTGCTTTATTATTCTTAATCTGATCTCTGCAATGCGTTCTTCTGAAATTCCTGATGCATTCGGTGCAAGTATTTATACTGCTTTCATGTCCACTAATTTTTTTAATAGTCATAATGTGCAGTTCTCTGTTTCAAATTGTTTTTCTTGTGATGCGGCAAAGAAATTCTCCTACAGTTGCAAAAATCATTATTCATAGTTTAATAGTAATAATGTTCAGGCAGGCACAAATTTATGAAAAATACCACATGAATCTGAATTGAACCGTACATGATTCACAATTGCATCTAAGTACAAAACCAACAGTGGTCCTCCATCTAAGCAATCCACGAGTACACTTGATCTCAAGATTACTAACTAAAACCAAGTCTCGCAACAGTAAGAGAAGAAGACCATGACCACCAGTATCAAGTCTGAAGAATCGTATTAGGTGTTTTACAATTACAGATAGTCGAAGAGCAGTGAAGTGGAAGCAAAGAGGCAACCAAAGCTTGCTATTCAGCTCATCTCCAACAACAATGGCGGCAAAAGGTGGCGTCGATGTGGTCGGTCAAGTTTTGACGAACTTGAGCTCTACCGCGCCGTGGCGTAACCAGTGGATACATACCTCTCGTGTAGCCACCACAGACTCGGAGGCGTTCTTGTTCCTTTGGCGAACTCGGCGCTTGTTCCTCCGTGAACTCGGCGCTTCTTCCTCCGGCGAACTTGGCGGCGACATTGGATGTTTGTTCAAAAATTGCAATTTCGACGGGATGATGGAGATTATGGTCGAAGGGCAAAACTCGATGGAGATTCGGCCGAGGACCCTTGCTTCTTATAGCGACCAATCAAATCCGGTCGGGCACTACATCAATTTGTGTTGGAGGACACGGCCGGCCTCAATTTTCCATCCAAATAACGATAGGAGCAGCGGAGGTTGAGAAGGATACCACGGAGGAGGCGAGAGGGGGCGGCGGCGCCGCCGTACCATCCTCCATGAGCGCCCACGACGTCCGCTTCTCCTCCGCCTCGGTGAGCCGCACCCATGGCGTCCGCCTTCTCCTCCGCCGTGGCTAGCCGTCCCGACGAAGGCGCCGCCCTCACATGCTCGTGCTCATGCCGTCGCTGCCGTCATTGGAAAGGGAGGAAGGCGCCGCCCTCTTGCTGCGTGCTCATGGTCATTGCCGCCGCTGCCGTCATTGGAAAGGGAGGAGTTTTGGATAAGATGAATCGGGGACCGGGACTGAATATCGAACAACCGTAGGGTCTTTTTGTAAAACCGAAGCGTTTTCCCAGATTCACTAAAGAAAGGACTGCGGGTTCTATTATCTAAAACCATAGGGACTTTTTTGCAAAACTGTCGCGACGACGGACGACCAGAAGCACTCCGTGCTTTATTAGTAGAAGATTAGGAAGAGATATATAATAATAATAATAATATTAATATTAATATATTATATATATGTAATATATAATTTTTTATTTATTAATTATAATAAAGCAAATTGGATTTTTGGTCGTCCGTCATTAGAATTACCCCTGAAGTTGGCATAAATTACCCACTATGCCGCTCGTAAGTTGAAAAAACGGTTCGCTTTTATTTCAAAATCGCGCTGGTTTTTACGTTATTAGACGTGGCTACGTTTATGGAACAGGATCGCCCCAGCGGTGCAGTGGCTTTGATCGCCGACCCGCCCCTGGGAAACCAGGGTTCTACCCCCAGGACTACCTCTTTTCTCTCTTTAGCGCGCATCCTACCCGCACTCAACAATTAATGGGCCGGCCCAGTTGTAGGTCGTAGCACACTTCTTTCCTATTTTGTTTTTTCCTTTTTAATTTCTCATTTTTGTTTTAGTTTTTCCTTAATTTTTAATTTACAAAAGAACCAAATTTTAAAAAGCTGTGAGTTTATTTTTCTTGAGAAATCATAAATTGTTTGTGAATTCAAAAAACATTTGAAAAATCATAAAATGATCACGATTTCAAAAAATTGTTCATGTTTTACAAAAAAGATCACGATTTCAAATAAATGTCATGCAATGTGACACCGGATTTGTTTTCCCACCGGAGATCACCCAGTTGATCCAGCAGCAGAATGCATTGATGCAGATACTCGTCCAGAATTAGAATCATAGGAACAACAACAACAGCCCACCACCACCACCACCTGTTGATCACTTAGCCCATTTTCTGTTTTGTTTTTTCCTTTTCAATTTCTCATTTTTGTTTTAGTTTTTCCTTTTTTAAATTAATTTTTAATTTACAAAAGAACCAAATTTTAAAAAGCTGTGAGTTTTTTTTTTTGAGAAATCATAAATTGTTTGTGAATTCAAAAAACATTTGAAAAATCATAAAATGATCATGATTTCAAAAAATTGTTCATGTTTTACAAAAAAGATCATGATTTCAAATAAATGTCATGCAATGTGACACCGGATTTGTTTTCCCACCGGAGATCACCCAGTTGATCCAGCAGCATAATGCATTGATGCAGATACTCGTCCAGAATTAGAATCATGGGAACAACAACAACAGCTCACCACCACCACCACCTGTTGATCACTTAGCCCATTTTCTGTTTTGTTTTTCCTTTTAATTTCTCATTTTGTTTTAGTTTTCCTTTTTAAATTAATTTTAATTTACAAAAGAACCAAATTTTAAAAAGCTGTGAGTTTATTTTTTTTTGAGAAATCATAAATTGTTTGTGAATTCAAAAAACATTTGAAAAATCATAAAATGATCACGATTTCAAAAATTGTTCATGTTTTACAAAAAGATCACGATTTCAAATAAATGTCATGCAATGTGACACGGTTTGTTTTCCCACCGGAGATCACCCAGTTGATCCAGCAGCAGAATGCATTGATGCAGATACTCGTCCAGAATTAGAATCGTGGAAACAACAACAACAGCCCACCACCACCACCACCTGTTGATCACTTAGCCCATTTTCTGTTTTGTTTTTTCCTTTTTCATTTCTCATTTTTGTTTTAGTTTTTCCTTTTTTAAATTAATTTTTAATTTACAAAAGAACCAAATTTTAAAAAGCTGTGAGTTTATTTTTTTTGAGAAATCATAAATTGTTTGTGAATTCAAAAAACATTTGAAAAATCATAAAATGATCACGATTTCAAAAAATTGTTCATGTTTTACAAAAAAGATCACGATTTCAAATAAATGTCATGCAATGTGACACCGGATTTGTTTTCCCACCGGAGATCACCCAGTTGATCCAGCAGCAGAATGCATTGATGCAGATACTCGTCCAGAATTAGAATCATGGGAACAACAACAACAGCCCACCACCACCACCACCTGTTGATCACTTAGCCCATTTTCTGTTTTGTTTTTTCCTTTTTAATTTCTCATTTTTGTTTTAGTTTTTCCTTTTTTAAATTAATTTTTAATTTACAAAAGAACCAAATTTTAAAAAGCTGTGAGTTTATTTTTTTTTGAGAAATCATAAATTGTTTGTGAATTCAAAAAACATTTGAAAAATCATAAAATGATCACGATTTCAAAAAATTGTTCATGTTTTACAAAAAAGATCACGATTTCAAATAAATGTCATGCAATGTGACACCGGATTTGTTTTCCCACCGGAGATCACCCAGTTGATCCAGCAGCAGAATGCATTGATGCAGATACTCGTCCAGAATTAGAATCATGGGAACAACAACAACAGCCCACCACCACCACCACCTGTTGATCACTTAGCCCATTTTCTGTTTTGTTTCTTCCTTTTTAATTTATCATTTTTGTTTTAGTTTTTCGTTTTTTAAATTAATTTTTAATTTACAAAAGAACCAAATTTTAAAAAGCTGTGAGTTTATTTTTTTTTGAGAAATCATAAATTGTTTGTGAATTCAAAAAACATTTGAAAAATCATAAAATGATCACGATTTCAAAAAATTGTTCATGTTTTACAAAGAAGATCACGATTTCAAATAAATGTCATGCAATGTGACACCGGATTTGTTTTCCAACCGGAGATCACCCAGTTGATCCAGCAGCAGAATGCATTGATGCAGATACTCGTCCAGAATTAGAATCGTGGGAACAACAACAACAGCCCACCACCACCACCACCTGTTGATCACTTAGCCCATTTTCTGTTTTGTTTTTTCCTTTTTAATTTCTCATTTTTGTTTTAGTTTTTCCTTTTTTAAATTAATTTTTAATTTACAAAAGAACCAAATTTTAAAAAGCTGCGAGTTTATTTTTTTTTGAGAAATCATAAATTGTTTGTGAATTCAAAAAACATTTGAAAAATCATAAAATGATCACGATTTCAAAAATTGTTCATGTTTTACAAAAAGATCACGATTTCAAATAAATGTCATGCAATGTGACACGGTTTGTTTTCCCACGGAGATCACCCAGTTGATCCAGCAGCAGAATGCATTGATGCAGATACTCGTCCAGAATTAGAATCATGGGAACAACAACAACAGCCCACCACCACCACCACCTGTTGATCACTTAGCCCATTTTCTGTTTTGTTTTTCCTTTTAATTCCTCATTTTGTTTTAGTTTTTCCTTTTTAAATTAATTTTAATTTACAAAAGAACCAAATTTTAAAAAGCTGTGAGTTTATTTTTTTGAGAAATCATAAATTGTTTGTGAATTCAAAAACATTTGAAAAATCATAAAATGATCACGATTTCAAAAATTGTTCATGTTTTACAAAAAGATCACGATTTCAAATAAATGTCATGCAATGTGACACGGTTTGTTTTCCCACGGAGATCACCCAGTTGATCCAGCAGCAGAATGCATTGATGCAGATACTCGTCCAGAATTAGAATCATGGGAACAACAACAACAGCCCACCACCACCACCACCTGTTGATCACTTAGCCCATTTTCTGTTTTGTTTTTCCTTTTAATTCCTCATTTTGTTTTAGTTTTTCCTTTTTAAATTAATTTTAATTTACAAAAGAACCAAATTTTAAAAAGCTGTGAGTTTATTTTTTTTTGAGAAATCATAAATTGTTTGTGAATTCAAAAAACATTTGAAAAATCATAAAATGATCACGATTTCAAAAAATTGTTCATGTTTTACAAAAAAGATCACGATTTCAAATAAATGTCATGCAATGTGACACCGGATTTGTTTTCCCACCGGAGATCACCCAGTTGATCCAGCAGCAGAATGCATTGATGCAGATACTCGTCCAGAATTAGAATCATGGGAACAACAACAACAGCCCACCACCACCACCACCTGTTGATCACTTAGCCCATTTTCTGTTTTGTTTTTTCCTTTTTAATTTCTCATTTTTGTTTTAGTTTTCCCTTTTTTAAATTAATTTTTAATTTACAAAAGAACCAAATTTTAAAAAGCTGTGAGTTTATTTTTTTTTGAGAAATCATAAATTGTTTGTGAATTCAAAAAACATTTGAAAAATCATAAAATGATCACGATTTCAAAAAATTGTTCATGTTTTACAAAAAAGATCACGATTTCAAATAAATGTCATGCAATGTGACACCGGATTTGTTTTCCCACCGGAGATCACCCAGTTGATCCAGCAGCAGAATGCATTGATGCAGATACTCGTCCAGAATTAGAATCATGGGAACAACAACAACAGCCCACCACCACCACCACCTGTTGATCACTTAGCCCATTTTCTGTTTTGTTTTTTCCTTTTTAATTTATCATTTTTGTTTTAGTTTTTCGTTTTTTAAATTAATTTTTAATTTACAAAAGAACCAAATTTTAAAAAGCTGTGAGTTTATTTTTTTTTGAGAAATCATAAATTGTTTGTGAATTCAAAAAACATTTGAAAAATCATAAAATGATCACGATTTCAAAAAATTGTTCATGTTTTACAAAGAAGATCACGATTTCAAATAAATGTCATGCAATGTGACACCGGATTTGTTTTCCCACCGGAGATCACCCAGTTGATCCAGCAGCAGAATGCATTGATGCAGATACTCGTCCAGAATTAGAATCGTGGGAACAACAACAACAGCCCACCACCACCACCACCTGTTGATCACTTAGCCCATTTTCTGTTTTGTTTTTTCCTTTTTAATTTCTCATTTTTGTTTTAGTTTTTCCTTTTTTAAATTAATTTTTAATTTACAAAAGAACCAAATTTTAAAAAGCTGCGAGTTTATTTTTTTTTGAGAAATCATAAATTGTTTGTGAATTCAAAAAACATTTGAAAAATCATAAAATGATCACGATTTCAAAAAATTGTTCATGTTTTACAAAAAAGATCACGATTTCAAATAAATGTCATGCAATGTGACACCGGATTTGTTTTCCCACCGGAGATCACCCAGTTGATCCAGCAGCAGAATGCATTGATGCAGATACTCGTCCAGAATTAGAATCATGGGAACAACAACAACAGCCCACCACCACCACCACCTGTTGATCACTTAGCCCATTTTCTGTTTTGTTTTTTCCTTTTTAATTCCTCATTTTTGTTTTAGTTTTTCCTTTTTTAAATTAATTTTTAATTTACAAAAGAACCAAATTTTAAAAAGCTGTGAGTTTATTTTTTTTTGAGAAATCATAAATTGTTTGTGAATTCAAAAAACATTTGAAAAATCATAAAATGATCACGATTTCAAAAAATTGTTCATGTTTTACAAAAAAGATCACGATTTCAAATAAATGTCATGCAATGTGACACCGGATTTGTTTTCCCACCGGAGATCACCCAGTTGATCCAGCAGAGAAATGCATTGATGCGATACTCGTCCAGAATTAGAATCATGGGAACAACAACAACAGCCCACCACCACCACCACCTGTTGATCACTTAGCCCATTTTCTAAGGCTGAATCCGCCGGTGTTCTCCAGTATCACCGAGCCGATAGTTGCAGATGATTGGCTCCGCAAGATTGGAAGGGAGTTGACCGCTACTGGATGCACAGATGCGGAGAGAGTGTGATTTTCCGCACATTAGCTTGATGGACCCGCACCATCATGGTGGGAGAATTTCACAGCCACTTACCCCATCGACACTGTTACATGGGACCAGTTCCAGCAGGCTTTTCGCACTGCCCATGTATCAGCAGGTGCTATGGCCATGAAGAAGCGCGAGTTTCGCAACTTACGCCAAGGAGGACGCACAGTTGGCTAGTGTGTGGATGATTTTAGTAAGCTAGCACGTTATACCCCAGATGACGTTGCTATAGATGCAACTAAGCAGGAGAAGTTTCTGGAAGGACTGAATAATGAGCTGAGCATGCAGTTGATGGTTGCAACTTTCAATAACTACAAAGAGTTGGTAGATAGAGCTCTCATGATTGAAGGGAAGCAGCAGCAGATTGACAACCGCAAGAGGAAGTATGGACAAGGGAAGTATAACTCTGGAGCTCAGAAGAGACCCCGCTTTACTCCGAACTCGGGAGGACCCCTTCAGCATAACCATGGAGGTCACAATCGCACTCGAGGAAGTTCGCACAACCACAGTGGCCCCAAGAATGGGAATGGTAATGGAGGAAGCAACGGCCAGAGCCGTTCCAACCCAGCAACGCCCGCCAAGAAAGATCTAAGCCACGTTATTACACCAATGAATGTCCTGAAGCTAAGAATGGAAACGACAATGGAAGCTCTGGGAATAAGCCCAACCCTTTCAACAGTGGACAAGTGAACCACGTTAACATGGAGGTGGTTGAAGCCCAGCCAGATGCAGTAATAGGTAAGTTTTTGGTTAAGTCATTTACTGCAATCGTTCTTTTTGATACTGGTGCATCGCATTCATACATATCATGGGGATTTGTGGATAAGTATAAACTACCCACCAAAGTTCTTAGTACACCTATGTTAGTGAGCTCGCCAGGAGCGGAGTATATGGCAAGCCAAGGATGTTTTTAGATGCCATTGACCATAGGTAGGCATGTTTTCCCCTCAAACCTGATAATTTTGGAGTCGCAAGGTTTGGATGTGATTTTGGGTATGGATTGGCTATCGATGTATGGAGGAAACATCAATTGCGCCAGTAAGTCGATTTTGCTCACCACCCCAGAAGGGAGAAGGATTAAGTATGTATCCCGGCATGTGCCGAAGAGGACTCAAGTAAATTCCTTATCAGGAGTTGTACAGGAGGAAGTACCAGTGGTGAAGGATTTCCCGGATGTATTTCCAGAAGAGTTGCCAGGCATATGCCACCGGATAGAGACATTGAATTTTTGATCGAGCTTTTGCCAGGCACAAGGACAATATCTAAGAGACCGTACAGGATGCCCGCAAAGGATTTGGAGGAAATTAGGAAGCAGATTAAGGAGTTACTGGATAAAGGCTATATTCGCCCAAGTTCCTCACCTTGGGGATCACCAGTGCTTCTAGTGGAGAAGAAGGATGGATCGTTGAGGATGGTTGTTGATTATCGAGGGTTGAATGAGGTGACGATCAAGAACAAGTACCCACTGCCGATGATCAATGATTTGTTTGATCAGCTACAAGGAGCTAAGGTGTTTTCCAAGATCGATTTACGATCAGGGTACCACCAGCTGAAGATTCGAGAGCAGGATATACCTAAGACAGCTTTTACCACGAGGTACGGGCTATATGAGTATACCGTTATGTCATTTGGCCTGACTAACGCACCTGCCTATTTCATGAACATGATGAACAAGGTGTTTATGGAGTTTTTGGATAAGTTCGTTGTGGTGTTCATTGATGATATTCTGGTCTACTCGAAGAATGAAGAGGAGCATAAGGAGCATTTGCGTTTGGTACTTGGGAAGCTCAGAGAACATCAGCTGTACGCCAAGTTCAGCAAGTGTGAGTTTTGGTTGAAGGAAGTTGGATTCCTTGGACATGTTATATCCGGAGAAGGAATAGCAGTAGACCCCACCAAATTTGTCACTGTGACGAATTGGGAAGCACCCACGTCAGTTGGAGAGATCCGGACTTTTCTTGGACTCGCAGGATACTACCGGAGGTTCATTGAGAATTTCTAGAAGATTGCAAAGCCTATGACGGAGTTGTTAAAGAAGGACACAAAATTCAAATGGACTGAGGAATGTGAGGCCAGTTTCCAGGAGTTGAAGAAACGTTTGGGTACATCACCAGTGTTGATTCTGCCAGATCAACGCAAGGATTATGAAGTGTATTGCGACGCTTCTCGTCGAGGACTTGGAGCCGTACTTATGCAGGAGGGAAGAGTTGTTTCATATGCCTCACGACAGCTTAAACCCCATGAGTTGAATTACGCTACCCATGATTTGGAGTTAGCAGCCGTAGTGCATGCGTTGAAGACTTGGAGACAATTTCTCATCGGAAACCATTGTGAGGTATACACGGATCACAAGAGTTTGAAGTATATCTTCACGTAGAAGGAGTTGAATCTCAGGCAGAGGAGATGGTTGGAGCTCATTAAGGATTATGATATGAAGTTGCATTATCATCCCGGAAAGGGTAACGTAGTAGCCGATGCGTTGAGCCGCAAGAGTCAAGTCAACACACTCATGACCGGAGAGTTACCCAAGGAGTTAACAGAGGATCTTCCTGAGCTATGTTTGGAAATAGTTCCGAGAGGCTATGTAGCAGCATTGGAAATCCAGTCTACCTTGATGGATAAGATCAGAGAAGCTCAGAAGACGGATAAGGAGATTGCCAAGATAAACGAAAGGATGAGCAAAGGAAAGGCTAAAGGATTTCGTGAGGATGAGAACGATACCTTATGGTTTGAGGATTGCGTATATGTGCCTAATGATCCGGAGATCAGGAAGTTGATTCTGCAAGAGGCCCATGATTCGCCATATTCGATTCACCCGGGAAATACAAAAATATATCTGGATTTGAAGGATAGTTTCTGGTGGACCGGAATGAAGAAGGATATTGCGGAGTATGTAGCAGTTTGCGATGTATGTCAGAGAGTGAAGGCAGAACATCAGAAGCCAGCAGGATTGTTACAGCCATTGCCGATACCAGAATGGAAGTGGGATAAACTAGGCATGGACTTTATCACGGGATTGCCCAGGACTCGTTCAGGCTATGACTCGATATGGGTTGTAGTCGATCATTTGATGAAGGTAGCACATTTCATCCCAGTTAAAACAACTTACACTAGTGCTAAGTTGGCAAAGATATACATGACTAGGATCGTATGTTTGCATGGAGTTCCGAGAACCATTTTATCAGATAGTGGAACCCAGTTTACCTCAAAGTTCTGGAATCAGTTGCACGAAACTTCGGGAACCTGGCTAGAGTTAGTACAACCTTTCACCCACAGACAGATGGACAGACTAAGAGAGTCAATCAGGTTTTGGAGGACATGTTGAGAGCTTGTGCGTTAGATTATGGATCTAGTTGGGACGACAATTTGCCTTACGCAGAGTTCTCTTATAGCAACAGTTATCAAGCCAGTTTGAAGATGGCCCCTTTCGAAGCTTTGTACAGAAGGAGGTGCAGGACACCGTTGTTGTGGGATGAAGTTGGAGACCGTCAGTTGTTTGGACCAGATTTGATTAAAGAGTCTGAAGAGAAGGTTAAGCTGATTCGCGATAGACTCAAAGTAGCCCAGTCCAGGCAGAAGAGCTATGCAGATTCTAAACGCAAGGAGACAATTCACGAAGTCGGAGACAGAGTGTATCTTCGTGTATCACCCCTTCGAGGAGTGAAGCATTTTGGAATTAAGGGAAATTTAGCACCACGTTTTGTGGGACCATACATGGTTTTGGAACGTATGGGAGAAGTTGCTTACAAGTTGGAATTGCCCGAAGGATTGTCAGGAGTTCACGATGTGTTCCATGTTTCTCAGTTGAAGAAGTGACATGCAGAGATGGCTGATATCCCTCTGAGAGATACAGTGCCACTAGAAGCGATTCAGTTGGATAGCGATTTGACCTATGAGGTGAAACCAGTCAAGATTCTCGAGTTTGCCAGCCGAGTTACACGCAGCAAAGTTATCAAGTTCTGCAAAGTTCTATGGAGCCACCATACCGAGGACGAAGCCACCTGGGAACGAGAGGAAGACCTACGGAAGGATCACCGTCACCTATTTTCTAGCCAACCCGAATCTCGAGGGCGAGATTCATCTTAAGGGGGTAGGTTTGTAACATCCCAAATTTTCAATTTGGAATGTTATACATTAGGTCATCATTGCATATCATATTTTTATTGCATTTAGGCTTGATCCTAGAAATTCTACGCAACTCAAGGACCCACAGAGAGAGTTGGGAATTTTGTTATTTTCATATTTGAGTTTTCTCAAAGTTTGAAAAGAGGATTGTTTGATTTTAATTATTTTCTCTTCGAATATTTCTTTTATGAAAATAAAAGAGAGAGGATAAAATGACTTCCTCAAAATAAAGAAATATTGGAGATTTAATATTAAAATAAAATAACAATTTTATTCAGAGTTTTATCACTATTTTATTTGGATTAGGAAAAAATATGCGTTTTTCAAAATTTCTTAGTCCCAAGTAAATGTTCACCTTGTCCGGTAGATTTTTAGAGGACGGGGAAAATTTATATTAGGATTTTTGGAGTCCGTTTAGTATTTCTTTTCCTTCTTTTTCTGCACGTCGGAATATTTCTTAAAAAAAAACGAACCAACTCCGGGCCGTAACCGGCCAGGACTCCCCAGCCGGCCCCTTCTTATAAGCCGCCGCCCATGACCCCCAGCCCACCCGAGCCCACCCGCGCCTAACCCTAACCCTAAGCCGCCGCTGACGCCGCCTCCCGACGCTGCCGCCCCTCGCCGCCTCGCCGCCGACCATCGCCACCACCGCCACCCCGCCGGAGCCCCGCCGGACCCACTGCCGCCTCGCCGGAGGTAGCAACCGTCGCCGCCGCCGGTTTTCTTCGGAAAACCGTACGGTTTTTTTAAGAACCCGCAGTTTATTTTTTTATATAGATCGGTTTTATTTTTTTTCCGGTATAGTTATTTAGCGAAGGCCCGTTCGTTCGTTTGTTTTAACAAACGATTTTCACCATTTAGCCGCAGACAGCGAACGTTCGTTCGTTAGCCTGTTCGTCCGTTTTCTTTTTCGAGGGTTTTTCCGCGATTATTTTCGACCGCGATTTCTGACCCGGTTTTCGTTTTAGTTTATCTTTTCGCTCGTTTATCGGAATCAGGCGATTCAAGCGCCTAGAGTTTCGTCTCGAAGCCCTCTTTCTGTTTAATCAACTTAAACAAGTTTTTTTGCTACTGTAAAATTTGACTTCAGTCCAGATTAGTAATCGAAGCTTGTTTCTTTCGCAGTTTGAGTTTCGTTGCTTCGTTTGATTTGATTCTTTTTGCAAACCGGAGTTCTTAAGTTGAAATTTCTGGTTAGATCTTCTTATTTGAGTTTTACCCGTGCATATTTTCTTGATTGCTTATTGTATTCTTGTTTGTTTGCGATAGAGCACCCGGAGTGCGAAGCGTGCTACTGCGAGTCTCTAGGTTTCACGGATCATCAGCAAGGCAAGTAACACTTTGATCATACCTCTTTACTACCCAGTTTTATTGCATTAGATCAATCCTCAAACTTTTGCATGATCAGGATCTGATTAATATGTGGGTTTTGGGAAGTATATGAGGTAGTACCTATTGTCCTGTTTAATACCAAACCTTTGGGAGTTACTTCTACGTTGCTTATATTGCTATGCTATGCTCGTAGACGTGGATTGGGTGAGTGTATCCATGACAGTTGTGAGTTTGTCAATTAATGGTAAACTTAAGGTGGCTACTTTAATACACATCTTGGTGGACTGAGGCACCTGGGGAAAACAGTGTTGCCTGTATTTTCGGAAATCCCGGGGTACCGTGTGATTCTCAGTATGGACTGCCACCCAGGCTCAAAGGGATCATAAGATTGTTCATGCTAGAAACTTCCGTGTGCAGCCACATGCCATTATGGGCTCCGACATAGCTGAGTAAGTTGTGGGAAACCTTTCCATGATGGGATAGCAGATGTAGGGGATTGTAGGTGTACCGGCCTATCTATCGGTTAAGGGGACCTCTTCGGAAAGACTGTGTCTCGGTCATCCGTTTCTCAAACATCATGTAGTGCGAGAAAATCCAACGGAGGAGATCGAGTCCTATGGGGAAAAGTGCGCAAACCTCTGCAGAGTGTATAAACTAATCATGGTTAGCCGCGTCCCCGGTTATGAACATTTTGAGTATCTAGTTTTTGGATTATCATGTGGATCTCATCACTCTTAATATAATTTGATTGGGTTTAATGATGATGCTGTTGGGGAACGTTGCAGAAAATTAAAATTTTTCCTACGGTTTCACCAAGATCTATCTATGAGTTCATCTAGCAACGAGTCAAGGGAGTGAGTTTGCATCTACATACCACTTTGTAGATCGCGAGCGGAAGCGTTCACTAGAACGGGGATGAAGTAGTCGTTCTCGCCGTGATCCTATCACCGGAGATCCTAGCGCCGAACGGACGGCACCTCCGCGTTCAACACACGTACGGGGCGGGAGACATCTCCTCCTTCTTGATCCAGCAAGGGGGAAGGAGAGGTTGATGATGATGGCTCCAGCAGCAGCACAACGGCGTGGTGGTGGTGGAGCAGCGAGGTCCGGCAGGCTTCGCCAAGCACGTGACGGAGGAGGAAGAGGTGTAGCGGGGGAGGAGGCGCGAGAACTTCAGGTGCGGCTGCCCCCCCCCTCCCTTTATATAGGCCCCAGGCGCCCGCCCTGGGGATCCCATCTCCCAAGGGGCGGCGACCAAGGGGAGGAGTGCCCCCAAGGCAGTGGCGCGCCCCCCCTAGGGTTTCAACCCTAGGCGCAGGGGTGGGCCAAGGGGGGGGGGGCCCACCAGCCCACTATGGGCTGGTTCCCCTCCCCACTTCAGCCCATGGGGCCCTCCGGGATGGGTGGCCCCACCCGGTGGACCCCCGGGACCCTTCCGGTGGTCCCGGTACAATACCGGGTGACCCCGAAACTTTCCCGATGGCCGAAATACCACTTCCTATATATAATTCTTTACCTCCGGACCATTCCGAAACTCCTCGTGACGTCCGGGATCTCATCTGGGACTCCGAACAACATTCGGTATACTGCATACTCATATTCATACAACCCTAGCGTCACCGAACCTTAAGTGTGTAGACCCTACGGGTTCGGGAGACACGTAGACATGACCGAGACGACTCTCGGGCAATAACCAACAGCGGATCTGGATACCCATGTTGGCTCCCACATGCTCCTCGATGATCTCATCGGATGAACCACGATGTCGAGGATTCAAACAATCCGTATACAATTCCCTTTGTCAATCGGTATGTTACTTGCCCGAGATTCGATCGTCGGTATCCCAATACCTCGTTCAATCTCGTTACCGCAAGTCACTTTACTCATCGTAATGCATGATCCGTGACCGACACTTGGTCACTTTGAGCTCATTATGATGATGCACTACCGAGTGGGCCCAGAGATACCTCTCCGTCATACGGAGTGACAAATCCATCTCGATCCGTGTCAACCCAATGACACTTTCGGAGATACCGTAGTGCACCTTTATAGTCACCCGATTCGTTGTGGCGTTTGGTACACCCAAAGTACTCTTACGGTATCCGGGAGTTACACGATCTCATGGTTTAAGGAAGAGATACTTGACATTGAAAAAGCTTTAGCAAACGAACTACACGATCTTGGGCTATGCTTAGGATTGGGTCTTGTCCATCACATCATTCTCCTAATGATGTGATCCCGTTGTCAATGACATCCAATGTCCATAGTCAGGAAACCGTGACTATCTGTTTGACCAACGAGCTAGTCAACTAGAGGCTCACTAGGGACATGTTGTGGTCTATGTATTCACACGTGTATTACGATTTCCGGATAATACAATTATAGCATGAATAAAAGACAATTATCATGAACAAGGAAATATAATAATAATCCTTTTATTATTGCCTCTAGGGCATATTTCCAACAGATGCTTAATTGGGATTGAGTTGGGTGAACCTTCTCAATGTTTAACAACCACCATGATAGTTAAATAAAATTTATTCCTTTGTTGTAGGAAAAAAATTGGCTTTTCGCAAAACATATTAACCATACAGCCTCCACCAGCCAAATATGCATGTAGTGATAGCCATTATTCTGTTCATTACTCTTGTGTTACCTTGCCAGCATATTCCATGTGCTGACCCGTTTTCGGGCTGTAGCGTTCATGTTGCAGACTTTTCAGACGACGAGTAAGGTGCTTTAGGTCGTGATCTTTCACTCAGTGATGTTGTTGGAGTTGATGGACTCACTTTATCTTCCAAGCCTTCCGCTGTTATCGTATTAGATGGCCTTAAGCCATATTTATTGTAATAAGTTCTCTTTTGAGACATTCGATGTAATAAGTGTGTGATTGCTACTCTGTTACAAATCCTTCAAGTCTTGTGTGTCAACATTCTTGATCCAGGGATGACAACGATGCACGAGGTCGCTGTTTGAGGTCCAGTCGCTACAAGCGTGGTCAATGAGTAATATTAGAACACCCAAACCCTCTGAGCAAATTAGAGTTGAACCTAGTATTGCTATGGTTAAAGATCTCTTGGTTGATAATATTGATGGGCATGTTATTTATTTCTATGATGAAGCTGTTAGAATTGCTAAACCCGATACTAAAGATAAGCATAGACCTGTTGTTGGCATGCCTGTTGTTTCTGTTAAAATAGGAGATCATTGTTATCATGGCTTATGTGATGTGGGTGCTAGTGTGAGTGCAATTCCTTATACCTTATATAAAGAAATTATGAATGACATTGCACCTGCTGAGATAGAAGATATTGATATTACTATTAAGCTTGCTAATAGAGATACTATATCACCAATTGGGATTGTTAGAGCTGTTGAAGTCTTGTGTGGGAAGATAAAATACCTACTGATTTTCTTGTTCTTGCTTCCCCACAAGATAACTTTTGTCCCATTATATTAGGTAGACCTTTCTTCAATAACGTTAATGCTAAGATAGACTGCGAGAAAGATATTGTTATTGTTGGTTTAGGAGATATATCTCATGATTTTAATTTCTCTAAATTTCGTAGACAACCTCATGATAAAGAATTGCCTAGTAAGGATGAAATTATTGGCCTTTCTTCTATTGCCGTGCCTCCTGATGATCCTCTAGAACAATATTTGCTAGACCATGAGAATGATCTGTCTATGAATGAAAGAAGGGAAATAGATTAAGTATTCTTTAAGCAAGGGCCTATTTTGAAACACAATTTGACTGTTGAAATCCTTGGGGATCCTCCTCCACCCAAGGGTGATCCCGTGTTTGAGCTTAAACAATTACCTGATACTTTGAAATATGTTTATCTTGATGAAAAGAAGATATATCTTGTTATTATTAGTGCTAACCTTTCAGAGCATGTAGAAAAGAAATTATTGAAAATTCTGAAGAAGCACCGTGCCGCTATTGGATATACACTTGATGATCTTAAGGGCATTAGTCCCACTTTATGTGAGCACAAAATTAAATTGGAGAAAGATGCTAAACCAGTTGTTGATCATCAACAACGGTTGAATCCTAAGATGAAAGAAGTGGTGAGGAATGAAATACTAAAGCTTCTGGAGGCAGGTATAATTTATCCTATTGGTGATAGTCCATGGGTGAGTCATGTTCATTGTGTCCCTAAGAAAGGAGGTATTACTGTTGTTCCTAATGATAAGAATGAATTGATTCCACAAAGAATTGTTACAGGTTATAGAATGGTAATTAATTTTCACAAATTGAATAAAGCTACTAGAAAAGATCATTACCCTCTGCCTTTTATCGATCAAATGCTAGAAAGACTATCCAAACATACTCATTTTTGCTTTCTAGATGGTTATTCTGGTTTCTCTCAATTACCTGTGTCAAAAGATGATCAAAAGAAAACCACTTTTACTTGCCCTTTCGGTACCTTTCCTTATAGACGTATGCCTTTTGGTTTATGTAATGCACCTGCTACCTTTGAAAGATGTATGACTGCTATATTCTATGATCTTTGTGAAAAGATTGTTGAGGTTTTCATGGATGATCTCTCCGTTTACGGAACTTCTTTTGATGATGCACTACCGCAGGATGCTGCTAACGCGACACTACAATCAGAGACCCTTCGATGAAACTGTGTGCGATGCCACAATCGCAAACAGTGGCGTAAAAAAACCTTCAAAAAAGGCGCAAAACGTTTGCGATGACCAATGCATCAAACATGGTTCAGATTTTAGTTGTGTGTGCGATTCAGGGCATACAGTTCAGTTCAATTAACCGTTTTCGATGAGGAGGAACAAAAGAAACAGGCAGCCATATGAAGGTGTGTGCGATGTACATCATACGGTTCACTCGGATGAACTATTTTTGATTAGGCAACACAAAAGAAACGGTCGGCCAGATCAAGGTGTGTGCGATATACGGCATGCAGTTTGATAATATCCCCAAGTGCAGGGAATCATCGTAGCAATTCCCAAAGGTGGAAGTGATAAGTATGGAGTGTCGAACCCACAAGGAGCTAAGGGTAAGATCAATATTCTCTCAAGTCCCATCTGCCACTGATACGACTCTACGTACACCGAACGTTTCCTTCCAACTAGAAATGAGAAATAAAACTACGTTGTGGGTATGAAGAGGATAACTTTGCATGATATCGGAGAGCTAAAATATAAAAGTAGGTGCTGTTATCATAAAGTTAGAATGTATTACTAAATATTATAAATAGCGAGTGTGGAATAATGATGGATCGGTGTGCGGAATTGTCCTAGGCAATTGTTAACAAGACCGGTGGTCGTTATTGCAATTTCATATGAGGGAGATCAGGCATAAGCTAACATACTTTCTCTTCTTGGATCATATGGACTTATGATTGGAACTCTAGCAAGTATCCGCAACTACTAAAGATCATTAAGGTAAAACCCAACCATAGCATTAAAGCATCAAGTCCACTTTATTCCCATACACAACAACCCCCTTACTCGGGTTTGTGTTTCAGTCACTCACCAACCCACTATAAGCGAATCATGAACATATCGCAACACCCTACAGCGGGAATCCCTCACGCTTGCGCGACACGGAGGGCACCATAGGACAGCACCAAAATAAAACATACAACTCGTACCAATATAGATCATCAATCAACCCAAAGACAAAGGATATCTACTCAAAACATCATAGGATGGCAACACATCATTGGATCATAATATGTGGCATAAAGCACCATGTTCAAGTAGGGATTACAGCGGGGTGTGGGAGAGTGGATTGCGTAAAAGAGATGAGGATGGTGATGATAGTGGTGATGTTGATGACGACGATCACCGCGGCGATGATTCCCCTCTCGATGGCACTCCGGTGGCACCAAGAGAGAGGAGGAGTGGTTCTCCCCCTTGTGCTTCCTCCTCCATGGCCTCCCCCCTGGATGGGGAAAGGTTCTCCCTCTGGTCCTTGGCCTTCATGGCGATGATGGCCTCTCCGGGATACTCCTCCATGGCCACCCGTGATGATGGCCCCCTCCGGCAGGGTGCCGGAGAGGGCCTAGATTGATTTCTCGTGGCTACAGAGGCTTGCGGCCGCAGAACTTCCGATCTAGGTTATTTTCTGGGGGTTTCTGTATTTATAGGAATTTTTGGCGTTGGTTTCACGTCAGGGGGGTCTCCGAGTCGTCCACGAGGCAGGGGCCCATGCCCAGGGGGTTGGCGCGCCCCCCACCATCGTGGACAGCCTGGGACTCTTCTAGCCCAACTCTTTTGCTCCAGGGGCTTCTTTTGGTCCATAAAAAATCAACAAAAATTGGCACGTCAATTGGACTCCGTTTGGTATTCCTTTTTTGTAAAACTCAAAAACAAGGAAAAAACAGAAACTGGCACTGGGCTCTAGGTTAATAGGTTAGTCCCAAAAATCATATAAAATAGCATATAAATGCATATAAAACATCTAAGATGGATAATATAATAGCATGAATACTTCATAAATTATAGATACGTTGGAGACGTATCAGCATCCCCAAGCTTAATTCCTGCTCGTCCTCGAGTAGGTAAATGATAAAAGAAATAATTTATGAAGTGTGAATGCTAGCAGGTGCACAAGTTTGATCAATGATAATTTCAATCACCTTTTCTAGCATCATTATATGTCATAACAGTAGCTCATCTCATAAAACTTTTCATGATCAAGTAACAAGCTATTCACATGTTAAAGTATAGATCATAAACTTTCTTGAAAACTAACAAACAGTGCTCTTAGTCATCAAACAATTGCAATTCATCTTATTTTCAGGAAGGGTCTATGTCAGAGCTTTGATTTAGCAAACTCCACATACTCAACTATCATTTAATCTTTCGCAATTGCTAACACTCACGTGATATTTATGGGTTCAAAGTTTTAATCGGACACAGAGAAAGATAGGGGCTTATAGATTCGCCTCCCAACCTTTTACCTCAAGGGTAATGTCAACAATAATAGTTCATGATAACTTACATCCAATTGGATATATATATTAGGATCTTTCCAACACAATGTCCTTGCCAAAGGATAAAATGTAAAAAGAAAAGGTGAAGATCACCATGACTCTTGCATAAGGTAGAAGATAAAAGTAAAAGATAGGCCCTTCACAGAGGGAAGCAGATGTTGTCATGTGCTTCTAAGGTTGGCTGCACAAAATCTTAATGCAAAAGAACGTCACTTTATATTGCCTCTTGTGATAGAGACCTTTATTATGCAGTTCGTCGCTTTTATTTCTTCCCTATCACAAGTTCGTATAAAGCTTATTTTCTTCGCACTAATAGATCATACATATTTAGAGAGCAATTTTTTATTGCATGCACCGATGACAACTTACTTGATGGATCTTACTCAATCCATAGGTAGGTATGATGGACTCTCATGGCAGAACTAGTTTAACGGATATTTGGAAGCACAAGTAGTATCTCTAGTTGGTGCAAAGAATTTGGCTAGCATAAGGGGGAAAGGCAAGCTCCGCATGTTGGATGATCCATGACAATATACTTTATTTCGGATATAAGAAAACATAACCCATTACGTTGTATTCCTTGTCCAACATCAACCTTTTAGCATATCATATTTTAATTAGTGCCCACAGTTACAAAGGATGTCCAAGATAGTATATTTATATGTGAAATCTCTCTCCCTTCAATATTCTTTCATGAATTGTTCAAGTGACCAATTCTGAGTTTGCTAACCTTCAATAAGTTTACCACCTATACTTATTATGTGTGAAGTCATTACTCCCCATGTTATAAGCATATGAAACATATATAAATTCAGATTTATGATATTCAATTGATTCAACCATTTACTCATAGGATATACGTGAAGCCCCTGAGTAAATGACAAACTACTCCAAAAAGATATAAGTGAAGAACACTGAGTAGGCAAATAATTAACTAGCCATGGGAGGGTTCTATTTCATTCAAGATTTCAGATCCAATGATTTTATTCAAAAAGCAAGTAAAAATTAAAACACGCTCCAAGAAAAACACATATCATGTGACGAATAAAAATATAGCTCCGAGTAAGATATACCGATAGTTTTGAAGACGAAAGAGGGGATGCCTTCCGGGGCATCCCCAAGCTTAGGTGCTTGAGTCTTCCTTGAATATTACCTTGGGGTGCCTTGGGAATCCCCAAGCTTAGGGTCCTTCCACTCCTTATTCTCCTCATATCGATATCTCACCAAAAGCTTGAAAACTTCAATCACACAAAACTTAACGGAACTTCGTGAGATATGTTAGTATGATAAAGTGCAAACCATTCACTTGGGTACTGTCAAAGACAAGGTTCATAGTTGTTCTCACACAATGCCTACTGTACCTTATCATTTCTACAATTTATATTGAGAAATATAAGCCATAGAAACTAGAAAACAAGCAAACTATGCAATGAAAACAGAATCTGTCAGAAACAAAACACTCTGTAATGATCTTAACAGCAACCATACTTCTGCTACTCCAAAAATTATGAAATAGATTGGTGGACGTTAGGAATTTTTCTATTAATCATATGCAAAAAGAATCAACCTAGCACTCTCCAGTAAAAAATTGGCATCTATTCCCGTGAGCGCAAAGTTTCAGTTTTTTTACAGCAAGATCACATTAACTTTCACCCAAGTCTTCCCAAAGGTCTTACTTGGCACTTTATTGAAACAAAAGTTGTAAAACATGATTACTACAGTAGCTTAATCATGTAAACACACAAAAACAGTAAGGGTAAATATTGGTTTTTCTCCCAATAAGAGCTTTTCTTTAATGCCTTTTAGTTAGGCATGATGATTTCAATGATACTCACATAAAAGAATAGAATTGAACATAAAGAGAGCATCATGAAGAATATGACTAACACATTTAAATATAACCCACTTTCTATGCCTAGGGATTTTGCGAGCACATAATTTATAGGAACAAGAATAAACTAGCATAGGAAGGCAAAACAAGTATAACTTCAAAACTTTAAGCATATAGAGAGAAAACTTGGTATTATTGCTACTCCTACAAGCATATATTCCTCCCTCATAATAATTTTCAGTAGCATCATGAATGAATTCAACAATATAACCATCACATAAAGCATTCTTTTCATGATCTATAAGCATAGAAATTTTCTACTCTTCACATAAGCAAAATTCTTCTCATTTGGAATAGTGGGATCACTAATTCCCAAAGTTGACACTCTTCCAAACCCACTTTAGATGATAGTATTATACATACTCCAAAAGATATAAGTGAAGTTCATGGAGCATTATACAATTAATATATTCTAACCAATATCCAAGCTCAAAATGTATAAGTGAACCACACGAAGCATTCTATAAAACCACACTCAAAAGATTTAAATGAAGCACAAAGAGCAATTCTATAAGATCATACTTAAAAGATATAAGTGAAGCACATGAATTATTCTATATATTTATGAAGGTACATCTCATACTAGCATGGTTCTTAAAGAAAAATAAAAACACAAAGGACAGAAATCATGTGAACAAAACAAAAACCGAGGTATACCGATAATTGTTGAAGAACATAGATGAGAAGCCAACCGGGGCATCCCCAAGCTTAGATGCTTGAGTATCCTTGGAATATTTACTTGGGGTGCCTTGGGCATCCCCAAGCTTTAACTCTTGCCTCTCTTTATTCTTTTCACATCGGTAACTCCTCGTTCTTCGAACACTTCATCCACACAAAACTTTAACAAAAACTTTGTGAGATCCGTTAGTGTAATAAAGCAAACTACCACTTTAAGGTACTGTAATGAACTCATTATTTATTTATATTGGTGTTAAACCTACTCTATTCCAACTTCTCTATGGTTCATACCCCCCGATACTAGCCATAGATTCATCAAAATAAGCAAACAACACGCGAAAAACAGAATCTGTCAAAAACAGGTCAGTCTGTAGTAATCTGCAAGTTTCGTAAACTTATGTAACTCATAAAATTATGAAATAAATTTGAAAATTTGAAAAATTTGTACAGAAGTAATGTGCAAAATGTTTCAGACCCATTTGACCTTCCAGTAAAAAATGTAAATTCATGCACTACAGCCAAAGTTTCTGTTTTTGTTCTGCACATAGTAAACAAGCAATCTAATCATCCTAAAGCCAAAGCTTGGCACATTATTTTTATAATACAATGGATACATACAAGGGGATAATTATTTACAGAGAAACTTCCATGAAAAATTCTACATTGTTTCCGTGAGCATGAACACAAGTGCTCAAGGTCGACCCTCACTTCTTCAATGCATAAATTTCCAATCACTTCTCTTTTTGAAAAACTTTTTAGGCATGAGAGGCAAGTAATTTTTTTTGGTATTTTCATTCTTTAAATTTTTTTGGTATGTTCCACCCACAACTAAACAGAAACAAAAAGGAAAACAAAATAAATCTACTTCGTGAAGAAAGCAAACAAGCACACACGAGAATACCAACCCCACGCTATTGCTCCCCGGCAACGGCGCCAGAAAAGAGCTTGATAATCCCCAAGTGCAGGGAATCATCGTAGCAATTCCCAAAGGTGGAAGTGATAAGTATGGAATGTCAAACCCACAAGGAGCTAAAGGTAAGATCGATATTCTCTCAAGTCCTATCTGCCACTGATACGACTCTACGTACACCGAACGTTTGCTTCCAACTAGAAACGAGAAATAAAACTACGTTGTGGGTATGAAGAGGATAACTTTGCATGGTATCGGAGAGCTAAAATATAAAAGTATGTGCTGTGTTATCATAAAGTTAGAATATATTACTAAATATTATAAATAGCGAGTGTGGAATAATGATGGATCGGTGTGCGGAATTGTCCTAGGCAATTGTTAACAAGACCGGTGGTCGTCATTGCAATTTCATATGAGGGAGAGGCATAAGCTAACATACTTTCTCTTCTTGGATCATATGCACTTATGATTGGAACTCTAGCAGGCATCCGCAACTATTAAAGATCATTAAGGTAAAACCCAACCATAGCATTAAAGCATCAAGTCCTCTTTATTCCCATACGCAACAACCCCCTTACTCGGGTTTGTGTTTCAGTCACTCACCAACCCACTATAAGCGAATCATGAACGTATCGCAACACCCTATAGCGGGAATCCCTCACGCTTGCGCGACACGGAAGGCACCATAGGACAGCACCAAAATAAAACATACAACTCGTACCAATCTAGATCATCAATCAACCCAAAGACAAAGGATATCTACTCAAAACATCATAGGATGGCAACACATCATTGGATCATAATATGGGGCATAAAGCACCATGTTCAAGTAGGGATTATAGCGGGGTGTGGGAGAGTGGACCGCGTAAAAGAGATGAGGATGGTGATGATGGTGGTGATGTTGATGAAGACGATCACCGCGGCGATGATTCCCCTCTCGATGGCACTCCGGTGCCACCAAGAGAGAGGAGGAGAGGTTCTCCCCCTTGTGCTTCCTCCTCCATGGCCTCCCCCCTGGATGGGGAAAGGTTCTCCCTCTGGTCCTTGGCCTTCATGGTGATGATGGCCTCTCCGAGATACTCCTCCATGGCCACCGGTGATGATGGCCTCCTCCTGCAGGGTGCCGGAGAGGGCCTAGATTGATTTCTCGTGGCTACAGAGGCTTGCGGCGGCGGAACTTCCGATCTAGGTTATTTTCCGGGGCTTTATGTATTTATAGGAATTTTTGGCGTTGGTTTCACGTCAGGGGGGTCTCCTAGTCATCCACGAGGCAGGGGCCCAAGCCCAGGGGGGTGGGCGCGCTCCCCACCCTCGTGGACAGCCCGGGACTCTTCTGGCCCAACTCTTTTGCTCTAGGGGCTTATTTTGGTCCATAAAAAATCAACAAAAATTGGCACGTCAATTGGACTCCGTTTGGTATTCCTCTTCTGTAAAACTCAAAAACAAGGAAAAAATAGAAAGTGGCACTGGGCTCTAGGTTAATAGGTTAGTCCAAAAAATCATATAAAACAGCATATAAATGCATAGAAAACATATGAGATGGATAATATAATAGCATGAATACTTCATAAATTATAGATACGTTGGAGACGTATCACGGTTCACTCGGATGAACTATTTGTGATTAGGCAACACAAAAGAAACCGTCAGCCAGATCAAGGTGTGTGCGATGTACGATATGCTGTTCACCCGGATGAACTGTTTGCATTGAGACAAGAGAACAGAAACGATTCAATATAACAAATACTTTAAATATTGTAAGGTTCAAATTCAAAGATTACAACGCCCAAATTCAAACATTGCAAGCTGCGTCATTTCTAAAAAGGGATCAGCCGCTGACAAGTCATGTATGTGTTTGACACAATAACTTCCAATTGCTTTGCCATATGCTCTACCAATACGAAGTTCGGCATTTTCGGAGGCACTTCCATTCCTTAGTACCAGCTGACTCTGATAATCATACCATTGATCTTTCCTAATTAAATGCGTGTTCAATCTCAGTACCCTCAGGATCTTTGCTCTGGTAAGAAAGAACCTGGCGAGTGTAATCTCCGGTGGGGTCCCTCGGTAGGAGTTCAAAGTAATATATGAGAGATGCAGATCCAGGCATTCGATGTGATTGTCGTTATAAACATCATCCACCTTCGGGCCTAATATGCACTGCAAAAGAAGAGAACGTGTTAGTTCCTACATGCAGTTTTGAACTGCTAGACGCCCATTTGGTTTGCACGATTTGTAAATGCCCCAACGTGTCATCTTCGATCTGGCATGATTAGCATGGGCATTTGATTACAATCTACTCCCTCCGTCCCATAATGTAAGACATTTTACACTACACTAGTGTTAAAAAATGTCTTACATTATGGGAGGGAGAGAGTAGAAACATGTAGCCTTCTTCACAAGAGGTTGGATTGGATGAAAAATTCCCTAAGAAAACTAGTATAGATGAATCCAAAGGAGAAATGCTTATGGATGATTGTAACCATATGAATGAAGCAACCAATATGGGGTGGGGGTGTATGTCCTAAAATCCTCCAAAATTCCTTCAGAAATCGTAGTACATTGTCATTGTAAATTGGGAAAAGGTGCAACAAATTGAACTCCCTTATGGTTAACATTTAACAGGAAAGTAACATCACCTCGATATACAGCTTCTTCAGGCACGGAAAGCATCTCAGGAAACTGACAACTTGGTCCAGGTTGGGGCCGACAGATTCTAGTGCCAAGACCTTCACTGTGCCCAGAGTCTGGGTGAAGCTTCGCTGGATGACAGAAGAACATACATCTTTGAAACTAGAAGTAACGTTGATATCAAGAAGGAGAGGTATATAAGGCGATTGTTGTACCTGAAAGTTGAAGAGAGACGAGTAGCCCACCACTTTCAATTTCGGCGCAGAAATGACATTGATTCTTGTTGAACCTTGTTGGTCAACTACAAGTAATCTCTCAAGTGAAGGTGTGTCCTGGATGACCATATTGTGGTCCACCTTTTGTGATCTCTCGTTGCAGCACCAGTAACACATGTAAATAGTCCGGAGAGTTCTGGAGGTGATGTCCAAGGTACTCGACCAATTCATTGCCTGAAGACGAAGGAACTCGAGTGCAGTACAACCGCGGAGCAGGTGCTCCATGTCATCCTTTGGGATGCGGACGGCGACAAGCTTGAGGTGCTTCAGTCGTGGTAGAAAAAGAGCGGGTGCGTCATTAAGGGGGGATGGCAGTTCATGAACTTGGCGAGGCGCAGCGTGGGCGCGAAGCGGAGCGCGGACGTTGGCAGCAAGCGCATATGCCCATCATTATAACTTAGCTTCTCGAGCTGATCTATGGCGCGGGATCGGAACCACTCGTCAAGCTTGGCTCGGTCCTTGCTATTGGAACGGAACTTGCCCGTGATAAGGCCTTTGATTGGGCCATCGGGACTGCCGAGGATATGGGAGAACGCATCCAAGCTTTGGCGATAGCCATGGCAGAGCTTGTGGGCGTCAAGGATGTCGACAGGGGTGCAGAGCCATAGGGTGCGCCACCGCTAGGAAAGGGCGGCTGTCCTCGCCCGATATTTGATTGGGAGGAGGTATATGATGACTATCAACATATCACCGGAGAGGTTGTTGATGAAGTCTAGGCCTGCTGGAGTCGCTTGCGGTTCTTTCTCGACCCGCCTCCGCTTGTTGGCAGCCTTGTTCTCCACCTCGTCGGTGGGGACGGAAACCTTTGTCTCCGTATTCACGCCGTGCTCCGGTGCTTGAGCAGCCCCGACGTCGCCACTCCCTCCGATGGGGCGCTTCGGCGGCATCCTCGTACACTGAGGGCTTTGAGGACTTAGAGCGGCGTCGAGGATGCGGGCGGAGAGAGAGGAATTGTGTGTGTGGCGAGGATGGGGGGGGGGTGCGGCCGCTCGGTGGCGCCATTAATATAGACCAGTGGGAGCGAGGCGGGCGGTGGTCCAAGGCTGTCTCACTTCCTGGTGAGAACGACTGCTTAATCTCTAGTATGAATGAAATCTATGCTCAATTACTAAATTTTAGTTAAAAAAATAGATAGTGCTATTGATTTTTAGCTGCATATTTTGACAAATCACAGTGTGTCTTGGCTTAGCGCCGAAGTCTGGCTTTAATTTGCATACCGTAATATGAACCATTTGTGTTGAGAGATGCACAGATCCTGCGTTGAACAGCTTGTACGCTTCCCGGTGAGCCTGCGCACCGGACTGTGCTCGCACACCTCCCGTTCAGTCAAGCAGCTGTCCACACGCCACCTCCTATAGCCATTAAAACCAAGACACATGGCGTCACGTGAATGGTTAACCGAATGCACACGGTTTGAATTATACAAACGTTTTGAGATATTAAAGTGGCAGCTATTTTTTTCAAAAAGCCTTTGTTGGCTGTCATTATTCGACTGCGCCTTCTCTCAAAATGGACACGAAAAATACCACAGCATGTCGGGTGCCCTTCCATGATAGCCTGCCAAGTTTCATGAATTTCAAACGAGTTTTAGATTTACTAGAATTTTAAAAAAAAGTATCTCAACGTTTTGCCGGCAATCAACGGTGCCTTGGTGTTTGAAATTCATTCACATTTCTTGCATGCACCCAAGGACACAGATTTGATTTTTCAACCAATTTATATGCACCGGAGCATGTGCATGTAGTTCAAAATTGAATTATGCACATAAATGCATTGAAAACTCAGTTAATGCATAAAAATGTCCAAACGAACCCCGAAAAATCACAAAAATTGACACAACGCTCCTGTTGTTCTATCTTGACACGAGAATTTTTTTAAAGAAATAATAGGCAATGGATATCATTTCGTCCCGAAAGGTGGGACGTTCCCTACCGAAACCATCATGCTTATTGTGTGAAGCTCTGGTTTGTGAGAAGCATATACCCGAACCTGCCCCAAATGGGACAATTTTTCTACCACGACATGTTGATGCCGCTCCATGATAGCATGCCAAGTTTCATGAATTTCAAAACCGGACCCGATAGCTTAACGATAACCCGTTACGGTGGATGCCATGTGTCGGTCACCCTTGACGAAAGCACTTCCATGATGCGACATTTATCGTCATGGAAGTGGACACTTCCGTGATGATAATTTTCATAATTTCATGGAACACTTCTACGCCAGCACATGTATGACT